>CM065803.1:12512500-13148000 GCA_033398695.1 Orobanche coerulescens
TAGCCTAATAGAGGCATCATAATTTAATATATCCATATTATCGGGAAAAGGATCGTCTATTAATGAAAAAGATCGATACTAAGTTCATTTCCTAAGAATTGGGAAGGCTGTTCAGTACATCTCAAAGTGCAACATTTGTCTTCTCCTATCAGACCGTAAAAGTGAGAGCCACAAGAAGCAACAATGCTGTTGTACTATGTCAACAGCTCTCCATTAAGAATTGAGGAAACGATGTTGACGTGCTACACAATATGTCCCATTTCGGTAACAGCCATTTAAATGAAAACTTGCAATTCGTCTTAGGCAGCACTGAGATATCCCACTACCCATATCATCCATAAAGCTCTCCTACTCAAGCTGACTTGTAACCACCACTTAAGTAAGATCACAATTGGTAACCTTTAAATCAGCTTAATCATAACTATCTGAAACAGAATCAACTACCAAAGTAATCAACCAGTGGGAACTGAACCAAGGGAAGGGTACCGCCACCAACAATTAGAGAACTAGAGAAATTCATTCTACACTTATGTCAATCTTGCTTCAGGATGATCATGTAACATGTAAAAGACGACCACAAGCCAATATTGCTCACTTCCATTCCATTGGACAGTGGATGGAAATTTAACCAGAAAATCCCGAATTTAAACACAACTTAGTACTCCAGTTCTCTGTTACCCATTACCACTATGGAGGAAATAGGTTAGATAGTTTCTATCAGCCATTAAAGAGCTCTTAAAACATTAGTGTTGCGTTAACACATGTCGGACATCATGCGTCATCGAGGAAAAACAAGGTATGCCAGTATTCTTGTCCCAAAAAAGCACCCGAAAACACCAAAATATGGCTGGTTTCATTCATCAAGATATTGGCAATCTTGGTACTAATTCAGAATGACGTCACTTCGTTGGAGCAGAATGATGGATTGTTACAAGTAAATTCCACAAGTCAGAATTATAATTTCTTGCGTTAACTTTTTCTATATGTATGCTTGCTTTTTGTCCAACTCAAAGGCTGGCGCATAACATACTACAACTGCAGCGGTATCTAATAATTCTTGAAGGACACACCAGAAACCAAAACCAAATCTGTTCGTCAGTAATCCAGAGATCAAAAAAGTGCCTGCAATACGATTATTGATTCAGATTCTTCATATCAGCCAGGCTAAGCAACTATCCACTAAATATGCTCCCTATCATGTGTAGGCGACTAGTGCTTGATCTGAAACTTCTAAAATGTCAATTTTATACCACTATGAAAGATGAATGAAATGGGATCTCAACACTCGTCAATATCTTAGCTCCGGCAAGACATGATCCTAAACTACTGTGTATAAAACCTTTCACTGATAGTAAGGAACTGTAGACCCTAAAATTGAGAGATCAGGGGGGAAGTTCTTTAAAAGAGAATGTGTGTATGTGCATGTCCCTGTACTTGTGCGTGTGTGCATATGTGTATGTGTGTGTGCATGCGTGAGAGAGAGAGAGAGAGAGAGAGAGAGAGAGAGAGAGAGAGAGAGAGAGCTAAGCGTTAAGGCATCTTACCTGTGAATTACTCCCTCAAATCCATATGCTTTGCTAACTCATGTTCATTTTTACCAAAGAAAATGAACAAAAATGATATATAGTCATTGTCCCCAAATGCTAGCTCAAGTAACTAGGGAAAGCCCTAAGTTTGAACTATTAAGCTGCATATACAGATTCCTACATCAGAGGCCAAATCTTCCATAAATATATGCTGCCAGAAACCCTGCCTGCATATTGAAAAACATCTAAACCTATCTGTTCTCGGTTTAATCCAAAAAAAAAATGCTTACACAAAAAAACTTCTTGGCAAAACATAAGCAGAGAATGAGAAGGGCAGAGATAAATCATAAATGTAAGGATTTGATCATAGTTACCATTTGAAAAAAAAAAAAAAAAAAAAAAAAAATATTTGCGACCACAATCAAAAGGGTGTGAAACATTTGTAACTATAATTTGATAATAATTAGAGGAGGTAATTGTAGTAGTAAGAGTTGCGGCAGTAGCTGCTAGAGTTGATGAAAGGGAGTGTTTTTTATTAAATAAGGTCTTTTTCAGGTATATTTCCAACTAGTATCATTAAATGGACCTCCACCCCCGCAGCCGAACACATACAAAAAAAAAATATCACTAAACAAAATTATTAACAACAGGGATGGAGTTATTGGACAAAAATTTGAGAAAGCATGCAACAAGCCATCAAACTAATAAGCTTCAGCAAATTTGCAGGTATCCAGTTATAGACTTGGGATATCACTGAACACCCTAAGGGGATGTTTACTCTAGGATTCGCTGGGATTTCTAATTTCGGTATTCAGAATCTTGGATATCGGGAATGTCGTGCTAGTAAGAATGCTTGTTTACTCTAAGATTCAGAATACTATTAATGTAAAGGTCAAATCATGTATGAAAAGTGGATGATTTTGTATATTATATACTCCCTCCACTTAAAAGATGTCATTTTAGACTTTTGTAACTTTTTCAAAATAGATGTCACTTTAGCTTTATTCTTTTATTTATTCCATTATTACCCCTAGTTAATTTACCTCAAAATTCATCTTTCCACTCTTCATTAATTATAAAATATCATTTATTAGGGGCAAATTTTGACATAAAAGAATTTTCTTAATTTATGTGCACAAAGTCAAAGTGACATCTATTTAAAAGTGGAGGGAGTATTATTTAGCTGTATTATTTAAAGACAAAAAGAGGAGAGAGGAAAGTAGTTGTATTTTTTTAAATATAAAAAGAGGAGAAAGAAATAGTTGTACTTTTTAAAAAGATGAAAGAGAGATGATGTGATATAAAGTATATTATGATGTGTGAGAAGTTGTTGGTTGGTGGATATTTGAAATTTGAGTCTTAGAGTAAACGAGTATTGGGACTCAAAATCCAAATCCAGTATTTAGGATCCTAGAGTAAACATGTCCTAAAGGTAGAGGATTCTTTGGATGAGGCAAAGATCATTTCAGTATGCATATATACGTGTGTAGATATATTCATAGGGTTATGTGACTATATCTATAAATATACATATATTTTGCATGCATATATAGATATCGCATCTAATTAGGCTTCATGAGTAGTAGACTTTAATAATATATTTTTACTACATATCATAAATTAAACCATGATAAAGTAACTTCATGGGTAATCCTCAATAGCATCGAAAGTAATTTTGACCATATCTTGGTTCCGAAAAATAAAACGCTCCCATTATTGAAAATTTTATCATGAAAAGCACTCATGGTAAACTGTGAAAACTCATTTCCCATATTCTTGTATCAAGATGGCTGATCCAACTCGTCTTGAATTTGACATCTTGGACTCAGAAGGACTTCAGTACCATAGATGAGTTTCTGACGTAGAGACCACTTTTGTCGCAAAGGAATATAGTGCTACTATCTTTGAAAAAGCAGGCGAAGCACCGTCTGAAAAAATCAAAGCTAGTGCATTAATGTTTCTTAGGCGACATATCTGCCCCAACCTAAGATGGGAATATCTACAGTTGAAATCCCCCAAAGAACTGTGGGATGCCCTTAAGGGCCGATTTGGGAACATGTGTACTTTGCTCCCAGAGTTGACTGTACAGTGGAATGAAATCAGCTTGTTTGAATATAAACGGATCAACGATTTCAACAAAGATATGCTCTCTCTCAAGGCAACACTTGAATTTATGTGGGAAGGACATCACATAAGATGACATGATCCAGAAATCTTTTTTCACCTTCCCTACTTCCGCTCTTATACTAACGAACCAGTATAGGCTGGAGTATAATAATAAACGCATCACTACCTTCAATAAGCTAATCAACCTATTGCAAGTGGCTGAGAGGGTCTTGAGCAGGATTTGTCGGATGAGAGACTGTCTTTGATTTTGCTGTGGTGATATTTTGTGTATTGGGTCGAGGACCCCGTGAGATGTTGAGATATTTGATCTTGTGGTGTTATTCTTTGGATTGTGTCGAGAACCCCGTGAGATGTTGTAATGAATCGCTTGTGATAGTGTTTCTATAAATTGGGTCGAGGACCCCGGATAACGTTGAAATGGTTTTCTTATAAATTGTTTTCCATATGCTGGGTCAAGGACCCGATAGCTTTTGAAGTAATTTTCCAAAAGTATTCCCATTCGATTTTCAAAACCCCAAGACAGCTCGAGTCAACAATAACGTTTTCAAAACTATCTTATCAAAATATTTTCCTCTTAAAAAGGGGTTTTCAAACTAGATCTTTTGACTCATTGGGCTTGTTTAAAGTTTCATTGGTGCTATGTTCCGTAAACACATTTGACGGTATGAATATCTTTCCCTTGTGTAAGTGAATACTCTTCTGTGTTGGTTGTGTGAATGTGTGGAGCATGTTAAGGCTTCGCGGCTGTTGAGTTTTGTGTTGATATTGTTCGTATATCTTGACTTGGAAGGAGATGGAAGACGACGATGCTAATCACACAAGAGTCAGAGTCTTTTCTTTTGTTTCATCTTAGTCGGTATTTTCTCTTTTGCTCGAGTATTCACCCTTGTACGGGTGTAGTTTTCATTTATTAAATTGAGATGTCATTCCTTTTCGTGTTCAAGTTCATTATCGTCGTTGAGTTGTGAATTACATTGGTTTTTGAATTGTTTTATGACCTTGTCGGTCTGTTTTGTAATTATTTTGACCCCGGTCGGTCAATCATTGAGTAGTCTTTTGGAGTTTAGCCTGGTAGATCCTTGTGAGAAGGGTCTACGGCATGTGGCATTCCCGGTCGAATTTTGGGGGTGTTACAGCCGTGAACATGCTCTGCTGAGAAAAGACTCAAATAAATCGGGATTAGAACAGAAAAGAACAGAAAATAGGGGTTGGCAGAGACACAGAGGTATTTTCATTTCATCTAATCAATTTTCTGTATTTGTCTTTCCTTCAAAATGTTTTCCTCTCGGTCAATGTAATTTGGAGACTGATTACAAACCATTGAATAAGTATAAGCGATGTTGGAGTGTTCATGATTTGGTTATCCTCCTATGTCAGATTCGATATCTAGTAGTTGAAGAATTTGTGGACTACTGAACATTTTATTTGTGATATATTTTTGGTTTCTGCTTCTCTCAAGTTCTTAGGTTTCCTTTGGATCCTCTAACTTGTTTGAGCTGTTATTGAGCATGGGACTTGTTAGCATGGGTTGTGAAATGCCTAATATTAGTTTATTGCGATATGCACAGATGGCGATTGCAAAAAGGAAGAGGTTGAAGATGTTGAGGAAGAAGAAGGGAAAGGGACCTGAAAAGAAGGGGTCGACACGGAATCTCGAGATACTGACAGGGTTCAGGCGACACACGTTGGGGCTCGGGCTACGGCGACACCTGTCCAGGCCGAAGAGCCGGTGGAGCGTCCCTTCGAGCCGGTACCGGTCAAGTCTTGGGCCACTATCGTATCCCAGCCCGCGAGCCCAGCTGCCATTCAACCAGTGCGAGCAGTGCGTTGTCGAAGTGAGAATCGAGCCGTGAATTGGCCGATTGAGACCTAAGGTGCTACGGCGAGCAGCTGCGGCGGCCCTCAGCGGCTCGTTCATTTGCGCCTATGATGGAATAAGCGCGCCTGGCGTTCACCATACATGGTGCTTTTGAATCTGATGCCATGCACGCGATGAAAGCGTCACGGGACGCTTTCATACTTGTCCTCTAGTTGAATATGATCCCGTGATGCTTTCATCGCGTGCATGGCATCAGATTCAAAAGCACCATGTGTGGTGAACGTTTGTGCGAGCCTATTCCACTGCAGGGCAAGTATGAACAGGCCGTTGAGTGGTTGCTGCCGCAGCGGCTCGTCGTGTAGCAGCCTAGATCTTGGCAGTCAGGCCAATTCAGGGGCCTGATTCTCAGCCTCTTGGGCAACGGCCCGTTCTGCAACTGCTTGAATGGCAGTTGGGCTCGCGGGCTGGGATACGATAGTGGCCCAAGACTTGACCGGTACCGGCTCGAAGGGACGCTCCACCGGCTCTTCGGCCTGGACAGGTGTCGTCGTAGCCCGAGCCCCAACGTGTGTCGCCTGAACAGTATCTCGAGATTCCGATGTCGATCCCTTCTTTCCAGGTCCCTTTCCCTTCTTCTTCCTCCTCATCCTCAACATCTTCCTTTTTGCAATCGCCATCTGTACATATCGCAATAAACTAATATTAGGCATTTCACAACACAGGCTAACAAGCCCCATGCTCAATAACAGCTCAAACAAGTTAGAGGATCCAAAGAAAACCTAAGAACTTAAGAGAAGCAGAAACCAAAAATATATCACAACTAAAATGTTCAGTAGTCCGCAAATTCTTCAACTACTAGATATCGAATCTGACATAGGAGGAGAACCAAATCATGAACCCTCCAACATCGCTTATACTTATTCAAGGGTTTGTAATCAGTCTCCAAATTACATTGCCCAAGAGGAAAACATTTTGAATGAAAGAGAAATACAGAAAATTGATTGGATGAAATGAAAATACCTCTGTGTCTCTGCCAGCCCCTATTTTCTGTTCTATTCCCGATTTATTCGAGTCTTTTCTCAGCAGAGTATGTTCACAGCCTGGGCGTAAGATCACTTCTACTTATTCAAGGGTTTGTAATCAGTTTCCAAATTACATTGACCAAGAGGAGAACATTTTGAAGGAAAGAGAAATACAGAAAATTGATTGGATGAAATGAAAATACCTCTGTCTCTCTGCTAACCCCTATTTTCTGATAACCACATGGTTGTTATTTGTGTTTAGTGAAAGAAGGTGATACCATGATTCTAATAAGAGAAGTAAGGAAGACGAAACTTTGGGAACACACTTGAGTTTAGCCGTGTAGGATTCAGAAGAGAAGATCATGTACGTATTTAATATTAACAGTGTCTCGGACCAACTCTTATTATAAGATTTAATGTTACTTTCATTGTTTTAAAAGGCATTTTTGAAGCGGGGATCGAGGCGCGCATCAGTATCCAGGAAATCGACATTGGTATTTCAGAAACAATCATTTCAGTATGCTAGATATTTTTTCTTTACTTTGTTTAGAAGGACCTCCTCTGTTATTTTGTTAATTTGTTTTGAGGTAAGCAAGCACGTAATGCTGGTCAACACGGCTCAGGCTTTATTCACGGTCCTTAGAAATTTTAAGAAGTGAAGTTACTAACTACATCAAGTGTAGTACACCTTCCAGCATCTGGTTTCATGGCAATTCAATTGGATACTATTCCTACAGGAATTTTATCTGGGCAATGAAATGTACAAGTTCGCGAAGGATCAAAAACAGCTACTACTATCATTTGCAGATAATTTCAATTCAATGTGTTGAAAGAATTTTAATCATAAACAAACGACTCATGAACTTCTTCTATTGGAAAAAAATGGAAAAAGGAAAGATTTCAGCAAAGTACCACTTTATATATAACTCATACATAGGTCATCTTATGTGTCAACAACTGAGAACTTTCCAGCAATGACTTATATGGTGACAAACTTACAATATTTTCAAGATTGCAAAGCCTTTTCAGCAACAAATTGCCAAACAAAATGCCGTTTTCGGATTGTATGCAGCAAAACCTGGACAGCATAGGTATTTGAAAATCAGTGGAAACAAACTAAACCATTACACACCTCTGGGGTATCTTATAGAAGAGCTGTAGGCTCTTAATGCTGATGCATTAGGGTAAAATTAATTCTGATCATTACATGCTTAGGAAATGTCAGGTAAGATCACAGTAACTGATCATAACATTAAACCTGCTTTTCAAAATCTACATTCAGTCGGGATCATTACAACAAGTAAAAATTGCATTAATAGCTTTCACAATTCACAATAAGGTGGCTTTCACCAGGAAACCAATAAGGTTTGCTAATCATACTTTAAATTCCATTACAAAATAACCTAGTTGAAAGTTGAAACCAAAAGATGTTTCGGTCATGGTCAGCGAAAGAGTGTCTTGCTCGACGGAGTAGAGAGCATGCGAGATGAGAATATGAGAATCTGATGCTTTGACAAAGCCCAAATACAATGAAAATAAGCCTTCAATAGGATTTTCAGCTTCTCGAAACATTTACCATGTTAATAAGATCACATATCATTTATATTTTGGTGTCGAAGTTGCTCGCATGATGAAAATGCAAGTGTGCAACGGCTTGCTCACCAGCGGGTAAGCATGAATATATTATGACCTTTGTTTTATCAGATAATTACAGCACCTTCAAAAATCACATAATGCATATTAATTCACATTAGAAGCACTATCCTTAATTCATTGATATATTCTGCACGTCTAGAGATCATTAATTGCAAGTGGAATTGAATGACCAACCAGCTCCGCCATGGTCGCCTGACAACAGGCTCTAACATAAAAGCATGGTCGTAAAAATCAGCTTAGGCGGCAGCCTAGGCATTGGGGATACCTAGGCCGAAGCTATTTTTTCCAAATTGATGCATAAAAATTGTTTCAGCCAAACAGGCTAGGCTAGAACATATAGTGTTACTAGACGCCCCCTACGCGATCTAAGAGTCTGACTGGAGCCTAGCAATTTCTGCAACCTTGAGTAAAACCAAGCAATTTAAGCAAGATTTACATGTCAAACCACCACATGGATTATCAAAATCTGTAATTCTTTAATATAGCTTAAAAACATTTAATAAATTTAAAAAAAAATGTCAGAGATCGGAATATATACAGCCCAACTACCAAAAACATATTTATAAGATAACCAAAAAAAAAAAAATGAAATACTTGAGCCATCGCCACTATATGCATAATTGAAACAACACAAGAAAGGAAAAAAAATTGAAACAAAAAGACGATTAGGAAAAAACTAAAACCCAAAAATAAGTACATCATAATTTTTTTTCTCTAAAAGTATGTTACTGCTTCTGACCAAAAATAGGAAAAAGGAACAAAAGCAGAGTCGCCGAAATCACACAACGATCGCATGAGAAAATGCACCGGCGATCGAGTTCAGTCATCGAGTAATCAAATCATCGGATACATTCACAAACAAATTATAAGAAATAAATAAAAAACGATATCACAATCGACTGTAAATTCAGCCTACAGAGGAACACAAACCTTGGATATTCGCTGATCGGATAATTCAGATGAATGAACAACCGTCGACCGGTTTGCGTGTATAGAACCAAATACAGGAACAAGGAGGCAAATTGAGGGGTGAAATATTATCGTAGTTGATTTAGGAATGAGATTTTTGTCATTTTCATATTTAAATAAGCAAAAACACCCTAAACCACTTCAAACACACTCGTGCTATTGTACCGCGTGTTTTATTATTAATTTTATTATAATATTATTACGAATATTTTATTTGTAAAGTATACGGTATAATACCCATAAAAAACAGTGTGTGTATGGAGTGTGGTTCAGGGTGTTCCCCCTTATCACCCCTTAAACAAAAATACAGTAAGATGATGGATGGGTAATAGATAGACCCGACACCTTACCACACGACACGAAAACACGACACGAACGACACGAAAATTTAGTGTTTGCGTTTGTATTTTGAGTACACGAACACGAAATTACACGACCGAAATTTAGTGTCTGTTTTGTGTTTACCCTTTGGATACACGACACGACACGAAGTACACGAAATATATATATATATATATAATATTATATAACGTAATTTAAAATTTTATATTTAATTTTGTAAAACATACCTTTTATGAATTCTATTTGTACTAAACTTTAAAATTCAAAAATACAATGTGATCTTTCATTAATTTCGTGTAAACATTCGTATTTTCATTGTCATTCGTTTTGTTTCGTCTACTAAAACCTATAAAAATAATATTAGAATATTAAAATTGTTATTTTTATAATATTTTAATATTTATTTTATATCATATGCGTGACACGAAAATACGATACGAAACGACACGAATTTATTTCATGTAGTGTATGAGTTTGAATTTTTAATATACGAAATACGAAAATACACGAGAAAGTAAATAATTTGCCGGAACAGGTTTATAAAAAAGATGGTAATAAAGTAAATTGAATTGTCAAATTATTAAATTAAGTAAAAGATAAAAGGTGAAGAGTTTGGAATTTAGGTAGACGAGGACGGGGAAGAAACGAATTGCACATATACTTTGCACTTTGAATGGGGAATTGTAAATGAAATTTTATATTATGGATGGTGATAGCCATTCCGGACTCCATATCCACATGGACAATCTATTATATATAAAATTTATCCTTCTTAATTTAATGTGCAGGGGTTGTATTATATATAAAGTTTATCCCTCTTAATTTAATGTGTAGGGGGGTGTGCACAAAAATTAGTACTGTATAACTAATGCATTGCACACCAAAAATAATTTTTATAAACTCACGAATTTACATCTACATATTAAACTTCAAAGAATACAAACAATCGTGTAATGATGGAGTGAACACAAAGGGGTTCCTGGAACCATGCTCTCATAATTGATGAATATGAAGTATTGCTGAAGTATTAATGCTTGAAGCACAATATAAACCATCCAAAGACGAGAAAACAACATAGCAAAAAACCACACCAGTTTTGCAGTTTGCCATATAAGTTTCCTGTTACGTTTTCTATTTATATGTAGATAAGAGGTTGTCACTATTTTTTAATCTTGGCCTACCTTTTCGAATATGGAGTTAAAGACTTGATGTGGTATTCTTTAAAGATGTTTGTGTGTGCTTCTGGCATTAAAGGGTTTGATGTTTGTATGGAGTTAAAGACTTGTTGTGGTATTCTTTCGAATATGGAGATCTGTGATTTGATGTTACTTTCTTTTCTTTGTTCGTTAAAAAACACAGAAACTAAATTTGAATGATTTTGAGCAGAAACATTAAAGAGTTTGATGTTGTGTTTGATTATTTCGGGTAAGGAGTTACAACGACGGTAGTTTGTGTGTAAAGTTGTGTTCGTGTTTGGTGGTTGATCTGCAAAACCAGAAAAAAAGATGGATGGGAGGCGGATGTTTTTAGGATAGTGATAAAAAATTAGATGTATATCTTGGAATGGATTGGATCCCATCTTACCCGATTTTTTTTACCCCATTGATTTTGGGTTTTAATCTGTTGGACTGGATCCAACTGTAGCAAAACTGTTGGAATATTTATTCCACACATTATTTAATTTGTGTTTTGATGATTAAAGTTGCTAAACAACAAAACAACATCGAGGCGAAGCAAAACGACGAAGCAGACGAAGCCGCAAAAAGCTGAGCAAAATGCATGTCTAGCGCACGCTAAGACATATATGTTAGCGCACACTAACGGGGAGTAATCTGCATATCAGCCAAGTTCGAAGTTACCTGAAGGGAAGTCATCTGACGAGATAGCGCACGCTACACTTGTACATTAACGCACGCTATCGAGCCTTGTTACCGTTGGGAAGATATTCAAACTCAGAATGACGTATGCAGTGAAGTAAACATAGCGCACGCTACAAAGGAGGAATAGCGCACGCTAAAGAAGTTTGAATACAAGTCAATCAATCCGTTGGAGAGAATCTGAAACAAGTCAAAAGTGGAACGGTCAGTTTGACAAATCAAGCAACGGATATATTGGATTAGCGCACGCTATATCTGTAATATTAACGCACGCTAATACAAGATGGTTACGTACGTAAGGAAGAAGGCATAACATACGCTAAAGAAGAAACGAAGCTACTGGACTGAAACTGGGAACAGTCTAGCGCACGCTAATAGAGAAAGGCTAGCGCACGCTAGCAAGTCAAAACAGCCAGCAACGACTAGTTTATGGAAAATGCCTATAAATACCATTCCTATGGTATTGTTTGAGTACAACAACTCCAAGCATCCAAGACATTGATCTTATATTCATATACTTACATTGTTGTTGTAATATTGAGCTTATATCGTTAGTTTGAGTGTTTATACATTCAACATTATACACGAGAGGTAAAAGAAAAGATACGATTGGATTCGGTGTTATTAGGATCAAGTATCCGGCATTGTTAGAATCTCAATCGATATCTAAGTGAGGTTTATCTAGTACCAATAGAAAACTATAGTGGTTGATTCCTTATCCAATAGAAAAGGAAAAACAGTTTTACTCGGACCGATAGAAAATGAGCTTGTAACGGTAATCCCTCGACCGATAGAAGAGAGGCGTAGAGGTTTTGATCTTAATCCTATAGAAAAAGATACATCGAGAGAGGACGTAGGCTTCGTTAATAGACGAACCTCTATAAATCCTTGTGTGATTTATTTTCCGCAATTTATTTTCGCTTCCGCACAAACGGCGCAAATATCCAATTTTATACCAACAAAAACAATCTCAAAACACAATGAATTGATGTCAATAATCAACCGGTTGGTGATTGCTAAAAGAAATGAAACAAAATGGATTGAAATAAAATGATTGTTTTAAAGTGTACAACTCATGAAAAGCTAATGGATGGATATATGCATGTAAAAATGGGAAGCTTATGTGAATACTGAGTCGGACCTCCAGCAATTGGTAAATTTGACACATACATACATTCATCAATGCATACATAAACACGTATCACGTATGTATGCAGACACATAGGTACGATATTGGTATACATTGAATAAAGAAGCTGAAAAATATTATAGATACAACATGGCTGCATGGGTATTTGCTTTATAGGTGGCATTCTTCATTGGAAATTTACCTCATATTAATGATTTACATAATCAATACACTTTCTCTCTATCGCATGATGATGCTACTAATAGTCTCCTACAATATAATGGAGACTCTTCATGTCCATTCCTTTTGTATTATTCACTTTTACTTTTTGCTTGGGGGGGATGGTAAGTTGGTAACCGTTGTGAATTAAAAACGAAATCATATCGTAGTTTCAAGATTGCATAAAATTGTAAAATGTTAAAACAAAAGTTGTTAGTATTTAAAGATTACATGTGAAGAGACTATTTTAAATGTAACATCTTAGAAAAAGTCTTTTTACATGTACTCTTTTAATGTGAATAAACTATTTTAAGTACTGGAAACCTAATTAGTACCGACCATTACACTATGAATATTTAGATGCAATGGGTGCAACGCACGGGTTGATAAAACATTACACTACGAACATTTAAAATAAATACAATACATTACATATAACTAATTATATAGACTAAAAGAATTCTACACGAAAAAAGCGTTACGGATGAGCCCTTATTCATATTAAAAGACTACATGTGAAAAGACTATTTTAATTGTAACTTTTAATGTAAATAAACTAATTTAAATAACATCACAATTAAATCCTCTAAAATAAATACAATATAAATTCTCTAATAGGCATCTAAATACCGTCATATGCTCATTCAAGCGTCTGCAACCAATGCTCATTCAAGCGTCTGCAATCAAAGACCGTGCATCGCACGAGTTGGATCAAGCCTCGTATTCAATACAATTACACGTTTGTGTAGCATTGAATTAGACTGAACCAATCGATCGTCTAATCCGATCGGTCTTATTTGGGATAATTTTAATGACCCAAAAGTCGCAGCTTTTGGACCGACCAGGGGGGCAAATGAATCCGACCAGCATCAGGGCCGATCGGGTAGGTCCTAGGGAGTGCTCCCCCAACAAGGAATTCAAGGACCGACTCTAATATCACTGATTTTTAATTAATTGTAGTATTGTACGTATCCTGATTACTGATTTTCGACGTGTCATTGTACTATGAGAGTGATTATGGTACTGCATAAATAAAATTAAAAAGTTGGATGGTATTTTTTGATATTATTGAAGAATGATCAGGTGAATGAAAGGTCGCCAAAGCCATGCTCCCCAATGAATTTCACTGAGGGATAAAGAAATTATTTCGGTCGTGTTTGAACATGTGATCGTAACATGTTTGTCGAGAGAATAATTGGCTAAGTTACCAGGACCGTAACATAGCAGATTGTGTGGTATGCAGCACAATTTACTTACGCAAGGCGGAGTACATTATGTATGTTAGGTGGAGTACACTACATATTCCCGTAAAATTAAAGTTATGTGTTGATATGTAATTCGTTGTATTTAATTGTGCCTTATGTGAATTGCTATTGGAAGGTGTATAATGACTGTTGAGATGAACTTACTTTGGTTTGTTCCTTGTTGTGGAATTGTGTAGTTACTGCCCTTGAGTTGGATTGTGTTTACATTTGGAAGTGAATTGTTGTTGTTTGATTGGTGATTTGTATTGTGCTAATGGCATGTTCTTTCTTGATGTTTGTTGTAATTTTGTTGATGTGTATTGTGGATTTACGTGGTGTTGTGTTCAACCAGGTAGGGTCTGATGGGACTTTTGGGACTCGGTAATTGCGAGCGCAGATCAGAATGTAGTGGTGTTTTATTGGGTTTAGTCAGGTAAGGCTTGATGAGGTCTTTGTGGTTCAGTACTTGCGAATATGAATCGAAATCCATTAATATGTGGTACGAGGTACTGTTTGACACGACTTCTTGAATTCGTTACTTGTGAGTACGAATCGGGATTGACCATGCGTTATCCAACAAAGTATGATCTTGACGGGTCTCCAGGCTACGTACTTGTGAGTACGGAGTGGGATAACTTATGGGCGTATTGTTGTTGCCTGAAATATTATCCGAAGATAGATATTGCTGGAATGGTCGAGCAACAGCAAATTGCGAGAGCACGTCCGAAGGAATGGAAATAACACAAGATTTGCCGGGTTTGTTAGGCCCGGGCTTGAATGCTCTCGCGAGATGTTATTAATAAGAATACATGTGAGTACAAATATTAATGTAAGAATGCAATTACGATGAGTGTAAAAAATCCTAGTTATCTAGCTATTGAGTGCTTGAACTGCTGGGAGTTCTGGTTTTCGTCTCTGCCGACCGTCTTTCGGTTAAGAGGTGCTGAAAGAGAATTATGTCCGAAGTGTATAGCTTTTGCCAAGAGAATGAAAGCCAAGCCGTGGGAAAAATCAGAGAGTTGTCCAAGTGTAGACAGCCTTCTATTTATAGGAGCTGAGATTCCCTGTTCTGACGGGCGATCGCCTTTCTTGTGATATAATAAGGGGCGATCGTCTTTAAGCACATTGTCTGCCTTGAAGTCTGCATTTCTTGCTAGCGGCCATTTGTCTGATCGATGAGGAGCCGCACGCGTCCCGAGTCATTGTCGGGGTCCCTTGTGCACCTTTCGGCGGAGTGCAGCCGGTAGGTGAAAAGATCTTGTGGTGTGGTCAATGATCCATGTTCTGCGGCACCTTTTCCGGATCTGCAGGTGGGTCTCTGTCCTGACCTTCGGCCTTCGCCGACTAGACGGATGCTGGCCTCGCGTGGCATGAGGCAGTCGTCATGGGCCGGGCACCAAAGTCGATCGGCAGGTGCCAAGAGACGATTGCCTCAGATGTCGATCGCTCGGCACTGGGACTCGACCTGGGACCTTTGATCGGCAAGTATGCCTTGGTCTATTCGACTATGGTTCGGTCGCTCGGTCTCTGAGGCGATCGCCTGTTGAGATGTATAAATCTCGACACAACACGTATATTGTGATGTGATGATGTTGGATCGTGCATCCCGTATTTGTATATTGTATTTTGTTGGTTAACGAGTTTTTAGCTGAGACTCGAGTTGTATAAAATGATTTTATAAACTAAGAACGTACTGTCCCAAAGAATTTTCATTTATAAAAATCCGAGATTTCTGAAAAGCTTTTAAAGTCTAGAGTTGTTTCCTAAATTTGAACACCTCTTGGGAATTCTTTATAAATGGCTATCATTATCTGATTCCATGATTGATGTTCATGAGGTGCGTTTAGTGTAGTGTGTACATCTATATACTTGCACTAGCGATTCAATCGATAATCTTTTAATTCGGGGGTGTATGCTTTTATGCATTTAATGTTTCGTAGTTCGGGAAGCAGTCACATGACATACAAGAAGATGAGAGTCTACGATATTAATAACATGAGATCTTTGTATGTATTTCTTTTTATTGCTGAGATTATATTTCTATTTTTGCTTCAATATTTTGACTTCTGTGTGAGTATGTATGTTGTAACGGAGTTTTGTTTGGGTTACACGTGTCCGGACAGAATGATTATGAAATGCTCTCAGCTCGGGTCATAGAAAAATATCCAAAAAAAATTCTTAAACAAAGCACTATAAAAGCAAAAAGTTAAGAATTAATCTGAAACTTCTGTCGTCAGTTAAATAATACAGTACAATCATTTTACATAATTAATCTAATCTTATTACTGCAGTTTTGTACTCATACGTAGAAATGTTAAACAGGTCTGAGCCCGGCTTGATGGACCTTTTAACCCGCCGAAAGATAGGATTAAGGCTGCCATTTCCCAGCTCGTTTAAATGTGGGCCTATTTGGCCCGAACCGATTAACCCGCGGGCTTAATGGGCGGGCTGCCCCGGATATCTAGACGCCATATTAATATATTTTACATATATCTATATATATATAATATAGTAATAATATATATTTTTTACTGTAACATATATTAATATTATATATAATATATCTTGTTACTGTATTTGTTACTATATATACTGGATGTCCTCCCGTGCGATGCACGGCGTAAAATATTAAATATTTTATTATATTAGTAATATGTGATCGAATTTCAATAATATTATAAAATTATTATAAAATATACATGAGTCAGTATACACACATATACATATACTATTATTGATTTAATTTCATTTATAAACTCTTATCATGTGATCTAAAAGCACATGATAGGAAAATCGTAAATTAATTAAGCAACGACATTTGTTTTTTCATATAGGATAATATGAGTCTTATATCTAATTTTATAAATAAGAAATTAAATTATGTTTATCATTATCATTCATTAAAAGTATACAACTGATATTCTTACTCATATAATTTTTTTATATGATTTGACATTAATGTACTATATTTTATTATTTTATAATCAGAACAAAATAATTTTTAAAAATCAAATAATTGTTAAAAAGCTATGAAAATAAACTAAAAATATCTCTTTCTTCAATAGTCTTATATTTTTATATTGAAATATTTTAATCATCTAAATATATTATAATTATATTTATATTACTTTATATATACTATATGAATGTCAAATTAAAGAGCACGAAGTAAGAATTATTTTGATATATATTTTTCAAAAATAAAATTGATACATAAAAGTTATAATTATTTAAACTATTAGGTTAAAAATAAAAGGAATAAAATGAGAGGAAGTTTTTAATTGGTAGATAATATATAATGGAATAATCCTCTAACCTCCTCCCAAGTTAAACGTTCATTTTTTTTTAAGATTTTTAAAAGGAGGATTTGTAATACCCGAATTTTCAGTATAAATTTTTCGCGTTATTTTATCTGAGATATACTGTATAGTTTGGTATCTATACAGTATGGATAAAATAAATTGAGAACCGAGACAGTTATACTGGTGTGATTATCGTTTTTGACTGACAGATATATTCAGGATATGTTGTATCAGGTTAAACAGATTTGGATATCAGGTATACCGTATGAGAATATTTTTGGATTCAGTATGTGTATTCAGTATGCCGTATGTTTGTATTTTCGTACATCGAGACGTCGGACAGGAACAATTGGATTTTTGGCTAAGTATAAAAGCCATTACGTACGTTAAGCCTTGGAGCTTACGTACGTAAAATGTGTTAGCTTACGTACGTTATATAGCGTATATAACGTACGTAACAAGAGGAATCGGACAGTGGGGCCCGTGGTCGGCAGCTTTCGGCGCAGATGTGGACAGGTGAGTCAACGGACGGAGTTACGTACGTTATACAGGGTGTATTACGTACGTAATACGAGTATATCTTGTAGCAAGTCAACGTCGTATTACGTGCATAGCGGATTAAGTGTTACGTGCGTTACGGAGTAGCCGGTCGAGTCGTGGCGAGATGACTGGATGGCCGAGCATGGCCGGTCGTGACTCGTTGGAATGGCCGAGCATGGTCGGCGGTGATTCGTGGGGTGGCGATCACGGTCGCGGTGACTTCGGGGGCTAGGGATCGCCAATTACGTACGTAAGGCGGTGGCGATTCTGGCCGTAGGAGCGATTACGTCGTAAGCCGGTGCCGATTCGTACGTAAGGGTTCCCGTGCCCAGGCGATGGCGAGCCATGGCGATTCGTACATAAAGCGATGGCGATTACGTACGTAGCGTCTTGCAGTTCACTTTATTTAAAGGCACAGACCGAGTCATCCGCCATTTTCATGTTTTCTCTTCGTTTTTGGCGATTTCTTCATCAAAGTGGATGGATTTGAGTAATATCATCATCTAGCAACATGTTTTGGAAGTTGGAATCATGGATTAACATCATCTTCCACCGGATCGAAGGTAAGAACACCTAAACACTTGGTTTTGGATATTTTTGAAGTTTCTTGATGTCTTGGCGATTTGATTCGTTTTAACTCAGATTATTGATGGAATCTTGTTGTATTCTTGAGATTATTCGTTGTTCTTGAAGTTTTGTGGATCGGATTGAGTATTTCTTTGAATAATCGATTGAATTGGACTATGCCTTCAAAGTGTTCGATGAAATGTCTCAATGAGTAGAACTTGGAAAATTCTACACGTTTTCGTATGAATGATGGTTGAAATGATATTGTTGTGATGATTCTTGGTAATTATGGGAATTTTGTTAAAGGAAGATAATGAATTGGTGGTCAAATGATTCGATTATTTTGTTATGATTATGGAATCGTAGTATTCTCGATGTTCTTGGTGGTTTGTTGCGATTCATGATGTTATGAGAAGTATATGTTGAAGAACATGATTATATACACCTTGAATTATGATTAAGGGTTGTTTAGATGTTAGAAAACATCGGGTTATGTTGTTTTATGGATTATGAACGTGAATTTGGATAATTCGTGTTCTTAAAGAACTCTTGAGTTACATGATATGATTTTGGAAGGATTTCGGATAATTTGGAATGTGATTATTCACGATAATAATCGGTAAATTGTTTTCTACGAATTTACAAGTATGAACAAGAAGGAGTTTTGTCTTCGTATTTGGAGTTGAAGTTGGAATCGAATATGTTATAAAATCCTTAATGTCGAGATGAATTGATCATTGATTTGATTAATACGTTTTAAAGTGTTGGTGTTTTGGATATGAATATGGAATATTCACATTTAGAACTAAGTTATGTATTTGGTACAATATTCGTATAGGAATACGAATATGATTTCGAGTTTGATGAGAATTATTATTCATGTTTGAATTTGGAAATTCATACTTATTGAATAAGTGTTCAATTCGGATAATGGAATTATTTGAAACCTTTGGTGTTGTGTCACGATTTATTCATCCCGACAGGCGATCGACTATAAGGCCGAGCCACCAAGTCAACTCCAGTCAAACTATGGCTAGCTCGCCAAGTCGAAGATATCAAACCACCATCAGGTACCTAGCGATCGACTCCCAAGGCGATCGCCCTTTGGCAGCTGGCGATCTACTCTAGTGACCGGCTAAGGGCAATCGACCTACGCCCCGAGCAGAGATGATCGCCCGTCAAAGTCATCGAGGACTGGATCTCAGAAAAGCACCCACGTGCAGATCCATAAAAGGCGCTGACAAGATCTTTTGCTAACAGACAAGATCTTTGACCAAAGCCTGTCACCTACCCCACCTACCGGCATGTGCGCCGAAAGTTGTCAGTAGGGCCGCATGTGACTAACTCAGGACGCGTGTAAGCTCCCCATTGGACCGAGCGATTGGCGCCAACAACTCCTGCAGGCTTTGAGGGGACAGGCCCATGTGCTAAAAGACGATCGCCCGATTATTATATTGCAGAAAAGGCGATCGCCCGGCGTATCCAAGCCCTATAAATAGAGAACCTCCTCCTACTGGAAAAAGGTTGGAAATTGACTGAACCTACAGTTCACATTCTCTCACATTCAACCTACGGTTGGAAATCCATCCCATTAACGGTTCAAAATTCATTCTGACTTACGCTCAGAACTCATTCTCTCACATTCCGATACATTCACGGAAATACTGAAGAACATACATATCATCCAGCTCCCGGCTATCTCAGGAATCCATCTTAGGACTTCTCTCCTAAATCTCTCGTCCAGAAGACGATCGGCGAAGCGACAAGTCTCCACTAGGCATTCCAAGGGATTCATAAGCCCGGAGCACAAGCATCAGTGAATACTCGCCGTGAGAGACGGCCGATCTCTCACCGCCGCGACTGTTCATCTCCTTTGTTACAAGAACTCACAGAGCATCAAATCTGGTTCTTCCGGCAATCTACACGCTCACTAGCTAAGATAACAAGAATCTTTACACTCATTGTATTTGTATTCTTACATTAGTACTTGTATCCCCGAATATTGGTATTAATAATATCTCGCGAGAGCATTCAAGCCCGGGACTAACAACCCCGGCAAATCTTGTGTTATTTATCTTTCTCACGGAAGTGCTCTTGCATTTGTTTGCTATCCCATCCATTCCAGCAATATCTATCTCCGGATAATATTTTGGGTAGCAACAATTGGCGCTAGAAGAAGGGGCATCTAACCCTCAAACTTTTATTTCTACCGTCCCGAAGAACACTCACTGTTCTCGGGGCACATACTTGAAGTGACACTCACTGCACTTCAAAGAAAACCTTCAGAATCATGACATCCGCCGGTCCATCGAAGAAAGCTGCTCTCGAACCGCCGGACACCATTTCCGTTCAATCCGAACCTGACCAACGACGAGGAAGCCGCGGCAACGCGAGACTCGATCCCGCATCGAGAGATGGCCCCGACCTCTCACTCGATCGGTTCCAAACCGAAGAACAGATCGAGGAGGCTATGGCCATCTGGAGGAGCGACGAGAGCATGTGCGTCGCTGCAATAACTCCCTCGATCATCCGCCGCGGGAAAGCGGAAATTGCGGAGCTCGAACGAGCGATCGTCGAAAGCCCCAATTCGCGAGAAAGGCTCTCGCACGGCCGGGACGGATCTATATTCAATCGTTTGGGACGCGACCCATCCGGCGGCCGGGCATTGATCTCAACCTTGAAAAGACGGAATCGAATCCGTCACGAGGACTTGACCTACCCACCTCACGGCCTTGCAGTCGGCCATCGACTCCGCCCGATCGCTGGAGATCGGTACTCGATCGCCTCGGCTCCCGCTCCGAGCGCCGAGCCGCTAGCAATCAGGCCACGGCGATGGCCGCCATACAACGCCAGCTCGACGAGATGAGAGCACTCTTGGACACTGGGGCAAGCACCAGCAAAAAGATCGCCGGGCCGACCGAGCTTGCCCCCATACAAACAACGATCGCTCCTCCCAAAACACCTCTGTATGAGGGGAGATCGGACCCCGAAACCCACTTGAGTAAATTCCGAATTTACATGACTGGGTGTGGGGCATCTGATGTTACCAAGTGCCGGATTTTCCCATTGACATTGGGCGATCTGGCCCATAGATGGTACGTCTCACTACCACCGCGATCTATCACATCTTTTAAGAAACTGGCGAACGACTTCACGTCATACTTCGCCAGCAAGGTCGCCAGACCAGAAGGCCCCCACCGCATGATAAAAATCAAGCAGGGGAAAGACGAATCAGACGCAAATTACATTGACCGAGTGGACGAAATCGTCCTCACCGGCGAACCCGTCAGTGACGAGCTCGCTCTCTATTCGGCCATGGGGATTCGCGGTCACTCTCCCATGTTTAGACATCTCTCCAAGGATATTCCCCAACTTACGCGATCTTCCGCGCTAAAGCCGCCAACTTCTGGCGGCAAAGGCTACTCACCCTCCGCTTAGACGAGGAAACGCCACCTCTTGTCCAGAAGATAGCGATCGCCAAAGCAAAGAAGGCGATCGCCAAGACACCCAGAGATCTCAAGGCTTTCGAGGACATGGAAGCCCATCTCCTCCATACGTTCAACAGAACTCCGGCACATATTTTCTATGCCATCAAGGGGCACGAAGAGCTCAAAAAGCCAAAGGCGATAAGGGACCACGGTCATCTGGACAACAATCAATATTGTGCCTACCATAAGAGTCCCGGCCACAGCACCAACAAATGCCGCGACCTCCTCAAACAGCTCTGGAGATTGTTCGAGGAGGGCAAGTTGGACAGCTTATTGGTTTAGCCGAAGTCCCTACCTACCTCTACGGACGATCGTCCGAGTCGAACACAAAACAGGCTGGAAAGCTCATACGGGCCGACCCCTAGATCAACCTCGGCGACCGTCTCTACAGGCTTCAATCAAGAAAAGGAGACCTCGGAGGTCTCCCCGATCTCCTTCCTTATTCAAGAAACCGGAGGACTCGATCGCCATCTACAGTTCACCATCTAACATGATGGACTAAGGCACGAGATCGCCTCCCCCGCACAACGTACACCGTCGAAGGTCGGCATCTGCATGACGATCCAAGGTGGAAGAGTGCGACCATGGTCACAGTGGTCGATGGAACCGACTGCTTAGGCCATGCAAGGTCCCTTTGGGCCAAGATCGCCCGCCCTTCGTTTAAATACGAGGCCGGCGTAGTCTGAGGGCCCTCCAAAGTTAATTAGTGGACACGATCGCTCGCCCTCAAAGGTTCATCATCTAACATGGTGAACCCGGACAATGCGACGCGCCACAACCCCGTCTCAACGTACACCGTCGAGGTTCGCCATCTTCATGGTGGGCCGAGGTGGAAAGAGCTAAACAAGCCGCGGGCGTAGAGTTGAATCATCCGACGCCCCGCGCAAGGACTCCTCTAGGCAGAGACCGCACGCCCTTCGTTTAAATACGAGGCGGCGCGGCTATGAGAGGACCCTCATAATAAAGTGAGTCACGAGACACTCAATGTCTTCGCGCAGAAAGACATGATCAAGGAGTCGGTCCATCGAACTCCGCGATCGTGCACGGTTCCTCAAAAAGGACGACCGTCCCCGAGGACTCGTCAAAGTTGAAGACCGCTCACTCAAGGAATTATTTTCATCCCCTTCCTTCCACTAAGTGAATAAAAACAAGGGGCAATAAGAGTGCGGACTACCTACACGACGATCGTCGCTATTCAACCACATACGGAGATCGTCATTTTTTCAGATGTAGTGCAGCGATCGAATTTGTTGTAAAAAGCTATCTTTATGAGTTTATCAATTCATTTGGAACTACCCTCGCAACGATCTCTCCTCACACATTTGTACAAAGTCAAACAAAGACTTAAAAATAACCATTCATTCAAGTGATAAGTCAGAAAGACAAATGCTCATTTCATTACTTGAAAAACCGGAGTACATGATCGCCCGAAGGCCTAAGTGCTACAAAAGAAAGCTACAAACTACAAAGAAAGTAAGCTAAAAGCGTAAAAAAGGAAGCGCCTCAGGCCCCTGCCTGGCCTTCGCCATCAGCATTCGGCGCGGTCCCCTCATCTTCCAGAGCATCGGGATGAGCAAGACTGTCTGGAGATGGATACCAGCTCAAATCCACGCCGATGTCCGCCAGGTCCAAGATCGGCAAGGAGAAAGCCGAATGGAGAGGATGCTCCAATGCATATGATTTGAACTTCTCAGCTAGAGGACCGACCTCCAAGCCTCCCTTCTTAGCCGCTCGGATCGAGTCGGCGAACGCCAAATAATAGGCGAACTCGCTGACATACTCCAAGTTTTGGAAGGGATCGGCCTTGGTCGCCTCAACCTCTCCTCTCAGCTCGGCCATCGCCTGTTGCGATCCACAGGCTCGGCCTCCCTCGCAGCAACCTTCTCTTTCGCCTCCGACTCACAGTCGGTAGAGCGATCGTCACCTTGACGATCGGCCTCCTTCAGCAACATTCCGCGCTGGACGGCACTCTGCATCTGGTCCCGAAATCGGTCGACCGCCATTTGATATTTCTCGGTCTCTTTCTTCTCCGGCTCAAGCTCATGGCTCGCCCGCTTGGCCGCCTCCAAGGAGTCCTTCTCCATCGCCGCGATCTTGTCGGCAAACTCGGCGTTCTCTTTCCGAGCCGCCTCGAGATCCTCCTGAAGGCGAATAGTGGAGGGCCGCCCCTCAAACTCTGGCGGCACTGACGGCCATGGTCGCCGTCCGAGAGAAAGGGCGACAACGGCATGCATCGAACTCGGCGATCGGCTGCCGGCGATCGCATCTAGATCGATCGTCCATGCCTTCGGCGAGCAGACAGCTTTGCTAACATATGGAGGAATGTCGCAGGAATGGCGAGGAGATCGGCTCGCCAGAAATCCACGACCATCGGTGGACAAGACGGATCTGCGCGACGGATCCTGCATCAAAACAACTAAAGTTAATACAACTCCTATACAGATGCAATTTTCAACACAGAAATACTATCTACCTCTCAGCCTTCTCGGGATCCCGACCGAAAAACGGTTTCCCTCGAGGGGTCACAGCATCCGCGATCGCCGTCTCCCGCAGAAAAGCCGCAGAGGGCGACTCGCCCTCCGGAGCAACGATGGTGATCGGAGGAGCGGCGATCGGCACTTCATCGCCCGGGGCAGGAAACGAAGTTTCTTCCGGCCTCGGCCTCTTGCGATTCGCCCGAAGCCCCTCCTCCTGAATTTCTTCCTCAACCACGACCTGCTCCACGCGAGGCTCCGGCTCCACGCGAGGCTCCCCCTCCGGAACTATAGGCAATGCAACAGGTGGAACCCGAGTCGACCTCTTATGGCGAAGACGGCCTAGGACTCCTGGGTTCGACATAGCGATCTCCACGGAGGCTCCAAAAGCGAGAAACGAACCTCTGCAGTTAAAGACGATCGACTAACGGTCGACACTTTCCTCAAGTAAGGCGATCGCCTAGAAAGTGAAGATCGCGAAGCTCATACTGGCACCGCGAGATGTCTCGGGAAACGGAATAGTCGAGCCGACAACCGCGACTCTCCTTGTTGATCCGAGTGGCGTCTAGGTCGTCGTCCGACAAGCTCCTAATTCGCCCCAAACAACGAAAGTCGAAGGCGGCTCCTCGATCACGGATATGGAAGCTTTGCAAAATGTAAATCAAATTAGATCACCCAAATCGCATCAGCGAAGGGAGAGTCTAAACCCTGCACGGATTCCTCTCCCGAAATTCGGTGGGGATCTCCACTCGCCCGTGGGATTGTCGCTCGCCGAAGCTCTCCACTTGCGGCGACCTTAACCACTTCGTCCGATCGCCACGTATCTTATTCGAACTCCATGAATCACCCGACCAGATCGGCCTTGAATATGGTAACCGCCGACCAACCCTCTCGTGAGCCGTCGGTTAAACAAATGATTCATCTCCAACGGCGATGGGAGGCGGTACAGGCGATGACCGCCGAAAAGGGTGAGGGTGCAAATAATTTGGAGCCAGGCGTTCGGCGTCAGCTGAAGTGGCGCCACATTCCAAGCGGCCAACAGATGGGAGACCGCAAAGGACAGAGGGAAGCGTAGCCGTGCCTCCATAACGGCCTCACTCACTGCGACCATACCCATCGGAGGCTGGTCGACTCGTTCATTTTCCGCGGGCGCGAACATGTCCACATCTGAAGGAACATGGAATCTTGTCCTCCAGATGGCCAGATCTCTCCTGGTCGTCGAGCTCCGTATTTGGCCGAGAGACCACAACGATCGCTGCGCGGCACGATACTGCGACCGCTTCGGAAGCACATAGGGATAAGCGACCGAATATCCCCGGAAGTCGAATCTCGGAGTAGGACCAGCTAACCTCTCCATTATTTCAGCAAAGGCCCTATAGGCCCGACCAAAAGTGCTATGTTGCTCCCAGTAAGCCCTGATCGCCAGATCTCTCTCGATCTGCGATCGTCTCTCTTCGGCCGACTCCTAGCAATATCGGCCTCATTGAACAAAGCCTCAACTTCGGGTCGATTCCGGCTCGAATGGCCACCGCCTCTCAGTGGAAGACGGAAGGAGTTTCTCCTGGGCGGCCGATGTCCGTGGCGCAGTAGTACCCGCTCCAAACGATGATGAGACTCGGCCATTTTCAGAGTTAGAGAAGAAGAAAAGGATTTTTCTTACCCTAAAGTGAAATCGAACGACGATCGGCTCTAAGATCTTCAGAAAATTCGGCAGCAGGTCCTTCTTTCTCCAATAAGCACGCGTGAGTAACACTGCAGCACTGCGCCCCCTTTTATAGGAGGAGGCAGGGACCCGATTGCAATAAGGGAAAACCTCAGGGGTCGGATCTCAAACGACGCAATAGTTGACCCCCTCGAGACCCGCGTACGCGTCTTTTCAAGGACGCGTCAGCCGAGGAGTCATTAATGACCGTTGGCGTCCTCCAATAGAAGCCCGACACGTGCACGGAGACTTTTCCACGCCCATTGATTTTTCCCGCGCAGTCCAGCGGCCAACCAGGTCGTCCGAACCCATAGTATATCAGCTCAAAGACGATCGCCAGTTCAGTTAAACGCGAAGTCGCTCGTCAAAAGTTCAGCGATCGCCAAGAGAGCCACCTCACCCCACGTTTCCAACGTATGAGCGAGCTGGGGGGCAATTGTTGTGTCACGATTTATTCATCCCGACAGGCGATCGACTATAAGGCCGAGCCACCAAGTCAACTCCAGTCAAACTATGGCTAGCTCGCCAAGTCGAAGATATCAAACCACCATCAGGTACCTAGCGATCGACTCCCAAGGCGATCGCCCTTTGGCAGCTGGCGATCTACTCTAGTGACCGGCTAAGGGCAATCGACCTACGCCCGAGCAGAGATGATCGCCGTCAAAGTCATCGAGGACTGGATCTCGAAAAGCACCCACGTGCGAGATCCATAAAAGGCGCCGACAAGATCTTTGCTAACAGACAAGATCTTTGACCAAAGCCTGTCACCTACCCCACCTACGGCATGTGCGCCGAAAGTTGTCGATAGGGCCGCATGTGACTAACTCAGACGCGTGTAAGCTCCCCATTGGACCGAGCGATTGGCGCCAACAACTCCTGCAGCTTTGAGGACAGGCCCATGTGCTAAAAGACGATCGCCCGATTATTATATTGCGAGAAAGGCGATCGCCGGCGTATCAAGCCACTATAAATAGAGAACCTCCTCCTACCGGAAAAAGGTTGGAAATTGGTGAACCTACGATTCACATTCTCTCACATTCAACCTACGGTTGGAAATCCATCCCATTAACGGTTCAAAATTCATTCGACTTACGCCGTAACTCATTCTCTCACATTCGATACATTCACGGAAATCTTGAAGAACATACATATCATCAAGCTCCGGCTATCTCACGGAATCCATCTTAGGACTTCTCTTCCTAAATCTCTCGTCCGTAAGACGATCGATGAAGCGCAAGTCTCCACTGCATGATTCCAAGGGATTCATAAGCCCAGAGCACAAGCATCAGTGAATACTCGCCGTGAGAGACGGCCGATCTCTCACCGCCGCATCGTTTCATCTCCTTTGTTACAAGAACTCACAGAGCATCAAATCTGGTTCTTCCGGCAATCTACACGCTCACTAGCTAAGATAACAAGAATCTTTACACTCATTGTATTTGTATTCTTACATTAGTACTTGTATCCCCGAATATTGGTATTAATAATATCTCGCGAGAGCATTCAAGCCCGGGACTAACAACCCCGGCAAATCTTGTGTTATTTATCTTTCTCACGGAAGTGCTCTTGCATTTGTTTGCTATCCCATCCATTCCAGCAATATCTATCTCCGGATAATATTTTGGGTAGCAACATTTGGAATATGGTTATTTATGATGTTGAATTAATCGGATCGTCCGAATTGATAATGATAACCGGTAATTGGTTTATATTATGAATTTACAAGGAGGAAACTTGTATCCGTATTTAAGATTGAGTTTGGAATTGGTAATGTTAGACTCTTGTTGGTTTAAATTGATTATTGATATGATCTTCGGATTTTGGAATCGTATTGTGGTTTTGAATTCGTGTTTGATTGGTTCGGGTTGTTTGGATATGTGTTTAATCGGGATATTGTAGAACCGTTGCGTTTGTTGATCGGTTATTGATTGTTATTTGTGATCATCTAGTTACGGCTTGTATCGTGGATATGGGTTCGTATTTGTTGAGTTGGATTATTTGGTATTATGTATATGATCGAGGTTTCGTTGAACCGTTGAGTTTGTTGGTTGAGTATGTCGGTTATTGATTGTTATCGGATTGTTGTTGATTGATTACTTCAATAGGTTGTGATGTTTTGATCGTGGATTATGACCGTTGTGTTGCGGTTGAGGTCGAAGAGTTCGTAGATTGCTTTTGGTCGAAATTTGAGGGCTCGTAGACAAAGGCAATGGATTTTGGTAACGGATTCGTGGTACCGGTATCGAGGCAAGTTTATACTTGTTCAGTTTATAATATTTGATGAATGGTCTCGTTTTCATTTCATTTATAATTCATATAGCAATGTTGTTAGAAAGGATTATTGTTGGTATTAATGGTTGTGTTGATCGTCTCATTGGGGGATGTTGATGGATATGGTCCTCGGCTTTGAGGTAATCTAAGTATTTGTTCAATCATGTGGATAATTAGTATGTTGAGTTGTTGTATATGTTGAGGTTTCATGTAGTGAGTTTCGTATTGGTTATTCGTTGAGAGATGTTGATCCCAGGACCTTTGTATTGAGATCGTAGACGTTTTGGTCATTCATTTGGGGATGATGATCCCAGGATTGATGTTTTGGATATTGATTAGTCGTGTCGACTTTTCATTGTCAGACTGTTGTTGTTCACTTCGGTGAGTCTTTTGATCCTTATTGGATATGTGTTTCTTTGAGTTTCGTTGTCATGTTGCATCGTGACATATCTGGAGTCATATCTGCGTTCCGATTGGATATTGTGTAGGATTTTTAGCCGGGCACATATATAGTCATGCGTGAATATTTTCCGTGAAAGGCTGTGCACACGAGATGTAGTTCGTTGAGGCTAATTAGGTACATTGTCCCACGTATATCCTGGATTCCGTATACGGGGTGGACATGTGCACTGACACATATTCGGATCGGGCGTACTATGATTTCCATCTTTGAGCCATATTGTTTGGTCGTTCATCCTCCATTTATGGTTGGGTATGTTCGACGGTTTGTATCGGGTCGCTCATACGCCCGAGGGGTATGTTCGACAATGAGTCGCTTTCTTTGAGATCCATTATTGTTGATCATTTGGAGTTACCTTGTTGATGGTATTCTCAGTTATTATTGGTCTTTTGTTGATCATTTGGAGTTTACCTTGTTGATGGTATTCTCGATTATTGTTGATCCTTTGTTGATCGTGTCGGAGCTATCATGTTGATGGTATTCTCAGTTATCGTGATCCTCTATTGGTCGTATTGGAGTTATCATGTCGATGATATTCTCAGTTGATTTATCGGTTGATCTGGTTATTGATCGTGTAAGCATTCGGACTATATGTCGATATTTCAGGATTTGTTATCATTATCATGTGGTAGTTGATCTACAGATATGTTGTGTATTATTGGTTTATACATGTTGAGATTTGCTTGTGTAATCCGACGGACAGGATTTGGCACAGATTGGATTATTTCCACACTTACGAGTTATGATGATGTTTTGAGGATTGTCGGTATTTTTGGAATACAGTAGAGATGATTGTTGTTGAATTCATTTCGTCATTTGAGAATACGAAATGTGGAATATGTC
This sequence comes from Orobanche coerulescens, assembly GCA_033398695.1. NCBI lineage: Eukaryota > Viridiplantae > Streptophyta > Magnoliopsida > Lamiales > Orobanchaceae > Orobanche > Orobanche coerulescens. The sequence goes on from CM065803.1 coordinate 12,542,078, forward strand.
AAGGATTGATTTAGTATGGATTGTTATGGATTGGTAAGGTTATAACGGTAAGATTACGTTGGTAGTATTCTTACAATGTCATTACATTGGTATGTAATTATTTATGATGATGTGATCGGTATCATTATTGAGTATTGTGGCTGACCCCGTCGTGGGCTTTATTTTTAGGTACTCGGAGATCGAGCTAGTAGCGGTCGTGAAGGGATGAGCTTCCCGATGTGATCTTGGCGGTGGCATGTTTTGAGTATTGAGTATTTATTTCCGGTCATTTATTTCCGCCGCAAATGTGTATTTTGAATCGCATTTATCATTGCGTGTGTATATTTCAAAATAGCTCTTTGGTATTTTTACCAACTCGTGTGTGTATTTTAAAATGGTCTTTTGGGCATTTTACGAACTTGGGTTATTTTCACAAACTCTTTTTCCCAAATTATTTTATCGGTACGTTTAAGTTGTGGCTTAACGTATATTTTAAACTGTTGAGATTTGGCACTTCGCCTTGTATTTCCAAATGGTATTTTATGACGGTATTTCAAAATTATGCTTTTGAAAATATTTGAGTATTTAAAATATTACCGTCATCGGCCTTTTGGCGCTTTTGAATTGGTTTTGTAAACGGTTTTTAGCCTGGTGGGTTCCGGCGCGGGACCCACGACGCTGTAATATCCCGGATGGTTTTGGGGGTGTTACAGAAGATGGTATCAGAGCTTGGGTTTTGTGAAACCCAGGCGTGTGAGTTATGTGGCTCTAGCGGTACGGTAGTAGCGTGATTTTTGAAAATGAGTTTTTTGACTTTTGAGTCGAATCGATTTTTGGAGTTTCCAAAATTTTTGAGATTCTTTTCAAGCTGCTATGTGTGATATTGGTGTGTGTTGGTATTGTTTTGAGACTTCATGTGGGAGTCGTGTGCTAGTATCACGGGAGATCATCGGCTTCACGCACCTGTAAGTATATCGTTTTGGTTGTTCGCTTGTGGCGACGCTTGATTGTTTTTGTGATGAGTTGGAAAATTTTGGACTTATCTGTTGTTGGCGACAGGTTGCAAGTTTCGAGGACGAAACTTATTTTAAGGGGGGTAGTATGTAATACCCGAATTTTCAAGATAAATTTTTCGCGTTATTTTATTCGAGATATACTTGTATAGTTTGGTATCTATACAAGATGGATAAAATAAATTGAGAACCGAGACGCTTATACTTGGTGTGATTATCGTTTTGACCGATGTATATATTCAGATATGTTGTATCGAGTTAAACAGATTTGATATCGTATACCGTATGAGAATATTTTCGATTCAAGATGTGTATTCAAGATGCCGTATGTTTGTATTTTCGTACATCGAGACGTCTGACAGAACAATTGGATTTTTGGCTAAGTATAAAAGCCATTACGCACGTTAAGCCTTGGAGCTTACGACGTAAAATGTGTTAGCTACACGACGTTATATAGCGTATATAACGTACGTAACAAGAGGAATCGGACAGTGGGGCCCGTGGTCGGCTTTCGGCGCAGATGTGGACAGTGAGTCAACGGACGGAGTTACGACGTTATACGTGGTGTATTACGACGTAATACGAGTATAATCAGTAGCAAGTCAACGACGTATTACGACGCAACGGATTAAGTGTTACGACGTTACGAGTAGCCGGCCGAGTCGTGGCCGAGATGACTGGATGGCCGAGCATGGCCGGCCGTGACTCGTTGAATGGCCGAGCATGGTCGGCGGTGATTCGTGGGGGTGGTCGATCACGGTCGGCAGTGACTCGCCGGGGGCTAGGATCGCCAATTACGTACGTAAGGCGGTGGCCGATTCTGGCCGTAGGGCGATGCACGTAAGCCACCGCCACATGCACGTAAGGGTTCCGGCAGAATCCGGGCGAGCGTGCCATGGCGATACGTACGTAAGGCGGTTACGATGCACGTAGCGTGCGGCAGTTCCGCCTATTTAAAGGCCAGGACCGAGTCATCCGCCATTTTCATGTTTTCTCTTCGTTTTTGGCGATTTCTTCATCAAAGTGGATGGATTTGAGTAATATCATCATCTAGCAACATGTTTTGGAAGTTGGAATCATGGATTAACATCATCTTCCACCGGATCGAAGGTAAGAACACCTAAACACTTGGTTTTGGCTATTTTTGAAGTTTCTTGATGTCTTGGCCGATTTGATTCGCTTTAACTCGATTATTGATGGAATCTTGTTGTATTCTTGAGATTATTCGTTGTTCTTGAAGTTTTGTGGATCGGATTCGAGTATTTCTTTGAATAATCGATTGAATTGGACTATGCCTTCAAAGTGTTCGATGAAATGTCTCAATGAGTAGAACTTGGAAAATTCTACACGTTTTCGTATGAATGATGGTTGAAATGATATTGTTGTGATGATTCTTGGTAATTATGGGAATTTTGTTAAAGGAAGATAATGAATTGGTGGTCAAATGATTCGATTATTTTGTTATGATTATGGAATCGTAGTATTCTCGATGTTCTTGGTGGTTTGTTGCGATTCATGATGTTATGAGAAGTATATGTTGAAGAACATGATTATATACACCTTGAATTATGATTAAGGGTTGTTTAGATGTTAGAAAACATCGGGTTATGTTGTTTTATGGATTATGAACGTGAATTTGGATAATTCGTGTTCTTAAAGAACTCTTGAGTTACATGTTATGATTTTGGAAGGATTTCGGATAATTTGGAATGTGATTATTCACGATAATAATCGGTAAATTGTTTTCTACGAATTTACAAGTATGAACAAGAAGGAGTTTTGTCTTCGTATTTGGAGTTTAAGTTGGAATCGAATATGTTATAAAATCCTTAATGTCGAGATGAATTGATCATTGATTTGATTAATACGTTTTAAAGTGTTGGTGTTTTGGATATGAATATGGAATATTCACATTTAGAACTAAGTTATGTATTTGGTACAATATTCGTATAGGAATACGAATATGATTTCGAGTTTGATGAGAATTATTATTCATGTTTGAATTTGGAAATTCATACTTATTGAATAAGTGTTCAATTCGGATAATGGAATTATTTGAAACCTTTGGAATATGGTTATTTATGATGTTGAATTAATCGGATCGTCCGGATTGATAATGATAACCGGCAATTGGTTTATATTATGAATTTACAAGGAGGAAACTTGTATCCGTATTTAAGATTGAGTTTGGAATTGGTAATGTTAGACTCTTGTTGGTTTAAATTGATTATTGATATGATCTTCGGATTTTGGAATCGTATTGTGGTTTTGAATTCGTGTTTGATTGGTTCGGGTTGTTTGGATATGTGTTTAATCGGGATATTGTAGAACCGTTGCGTTTGTTGATCGGTTATTGATTGTTATTTGTGATCATATAGTTACGGCTTGTATCGTGGATATGGGTTCGTATTTGTTGAGTTGGATTATTTGGTATTATGTATATGATCGAGGTTTCGTTGAACCGTTGAGTTTGTTGGTTGAGTATGTCGGTTATTGATTGTTATCGGATTGTTGTTGATTGATTACTTCAATAGGTTGTGATGTTTTGATCGTGGATTATGACCGTTGTGTTGCGGTTGAGGTCGAAGAGTTCGTAGATTGCTTTTGGTCGGGGCTGAGGGGCTCGTAGACAAAGGCAATGGATTTTGGTAACGGATTCGTGGTACCGGTATCGAGGCAAGTTTATACTTGTTCAGTTTATAATATTTGATGAATGGTCTCGTTTTCATTTCATTTATAATTCATATAGCAATGTTGTTAGAAAGGACTATTGTTGGTATTAATGGTTGTGTTGATCGTCTCATTGGGGGATGTTGATGGATATGGTCCTCGGCTTTGAGGTAATCTAAGTATTTGTTCAATCATGTGGATAATTAGTATGTTGAGTTGTTGTATATGTTGAGGTTTCATGTAGTGAGTTTTGTATTGGTTATTCGTTGAGGGATGTTGATCCCAGGACCTTTGTATTGAGATCGTAGACGTTTTGGTCATTCATTTGGGGATGATGATCCCAGGATTGATGTTTTGGATATTGATTAGTCGTGTCGACTTTTCATTGTCGATCGTTGTTGTTCACTTCGGTGAGTCTTTTGATCCTTATTGGATATGTGTTTCTTTGAGTTTCGTTGTCATGTTGCATCGTGACATATCTGGAGTCATATCTGCGTTCCGATTGGATATTGTGTAGGATTTTTAGCCGGGCACATATATAGTCATGCGTGAATATTTTCCGTGAAAGGCTGTGCACACGAGACGTAGTTCGTTGAGGCTAATTAGGTACATTGTCCCACGTATATCCTGGATTCCGTATACGGGGTGGACATGTGCACTGACACATATTCGGATCGGGCGTACTATGATTTCCATCTTTGAGCCATATTGTTTGGTCGTTCATCCTCCATTTATGGTTGGGTATGTTCGACGGTTTGTGACTGGTCGTTCATACGCCCGAGGGGTATGTTCGACAGTCAGAGTCGTTTCTTTGAGATCCATTATTGTTGATCATTTGGAGTTACCTTGTTGATGGTATTCTCAGTTATTATTGGTCTTTTGTTGATCATTTGGAGTTTACCTTGTTGATGGTATTCTCGATTATTGTTGATCCTTTGTTGATCGTGTCGGAGTTATCTTGTTGATGGTATTCTCAGTTATCGTGATCCTCTATTGGTCGTATTGGAGTTATCATGTCGATGATATTCTCAGTTGATTTATCGGTTGATCTGGTTATTGATCGTGTAAGCATTCGGACTATATGTCGATATTTCAGGATTTGTTATCATTATCATGTGGTAGTTGATCTACAGATATGTTGTGTATTATTGGTTTATACATGTTGAGATTTGCTTGTGTAATCCGACGGACAGGATTTGGCACAGATTGGATTATTTCCACACTTACGAGTTATGATGATGTTTTGAGGATTGTCGGTATTTTTGGAATACAGTAGAGATGATTGTTGTTGAATTCATTTCGTCATTTGAGAATACGAAATGTGGAATATGTCAAGGATTGATTTAGTATGGATTGTTATGGATTGGTAAGGTTATAACGGTAAGATTACGTTGGTAGTATTCTTACAATGTCATTACATTGGTATGTAATTATTTATGATGATGTGATCGGTATCATTATTGAGTATTGTGGCTGACCCCGTCGTGGGCTTTATTTTTAGGTACTCGGAGATCGAGCTAGTAGCGGTCGTGAAGGGATGAGCTTCCCGATGTGATCTCAAGTGTGGCATGTTTTGAGTATTGAGTATTTATTTCCGGTCATTTATTTCCGCTGCAAATGTGTATTTTGAACTGCATTTATCCGCTGCGTGTGTATATTTCAAAATAGCTCTTTGGTATTTTTACCAACTCGTGTGTGTATTTTAAAATGGTCTTTTGGGCATTTTACGAACTTGGGTTATTTTCGTCAAACTCTTTTTCCCAAATTATTTTATCGGTACGTTTAAGTTGTGCCTTAACGTATATTTTAAACTGTTGAGATTTGGCACTTCGCCTTGTATTTCCAAATGGTATTTTATGACGGTATTTCAAAATTATGCTTTTGAAAATATTTGAGTATTTAAAATATTGCCGTCATCGGCCTTTTGGCACTTTTGAATTGGTTTTGTAAACGGTTTTTAGCCTGGTGGGTTCCGGCGCGGGACCCACGGCGCTGTAATATCCCGGATGGTTTTGGGGGTGTTACAGGATTAACATGGAGATGACACATGTTATCTTAGATTTTTTGGGACTCTCTTTTAATATTAAGTATATATGTGTAAAAGTTCGATATAAAATATATAAACATGACAGGAATCTATATGATCATTGTATATTTGTAATATTTATATTAATATACTAATATAATTACATATCAGTATACAGGTGAACATCATATATTTTTGATAAATATTTAGATTAAAGTCACACATTTTATACTTAATAATATACCATGAGATCCACAATGATATTAATTCATTAGGCATATGGTGATAAAGTATATTATTGTGACATACTTAAATAAAAGTATAATTAAATTATTATATTTGTTTATATAATTTTTTTTCATAAAAAGATGAATCAATCAAAAAATTATTTTAACTAATAATATATCTTTCTAGTGAGAATTGTAAGTCTAACATGCATGTCTATAATTCTTTTCCCAAATATTTTTAAAATAAAATAACTCAGTAATCTAAAATTATTATAAGAAGGTGAAAATTGAAGTAACAATATTGATCTTGTAAAAGATAGATTTACTTCAATGAAATTATTTGGAAATTATCTGATTTTTTGTATTTTATATATAATTAATTTAAAACTAAGATATAATATAATAACTATTCAAAAACAACTTATATTCAAAAAGGAATATTTTAATTATATATATGCATAATGAATGTTAAATCAAATATCGTAAAAAAAAAAGATTAATTTAAAATATTAATAATAAAAAATAGAGTTGAGACCATAAAACTATTAACTTCTAAACATTGAGAGAAAAATAAAAAAAAATAAAAAAAATTTGGTTCTCATTAACTCTCATTCAAATGGGTAGGAGTTAGTGCATTTTTAAAAAGAAAAAGAAAAAGATAATTAATCAAAAAAATCCACATAAAGACACATGTTTTGTACAAATCTCTTTTAATAGTAAATGAGATATGTGTATTAATGTATTATTTTTATGTATAGATTTATTATGCATAATATATATATATATATATATATATATATCGTTACAGTTTCTTTTTCTTTGTTTATGGCTTATAAGAAAATAAAAAATAGACTTTTTAAATATTTAGCCCGAAGCACGTTAGGATTAGGGTTAGGTCTGGAAATTATCGACCTGTTTAAATATGGGCTATTTTTGGCCGAACCATTTAGCCCTAAATTGCTATGGCTAGTCCGTTTAACGTCTCTACTCATACATGTAAATATATGTTTATGTATGCACACGTATTATCCATAGTTTTCGTATTTATTTACATGGATTTGTTGACCAACATAAACATCAATCTATATTATTTATAAAATTTATCATTATTGACGTACATATCAACGAAATATTAATAAATAAATAAAATTTACATAACCATTCATGTTATTTATGTATAATATGTATTAAGATATATTTTAAACAATAAAAAGTGAGAATCAATTTTTTAATACCAACTCATAAAATTGACAAGTTTTATATCTCCATTCATAAAACTATAAGACTAAAATGTCCTCTCTTTTGTTGTAATGTTGACTTTTCCCTTTTTTTGTATTTTATTTAATTTAAACTATTTTTCCTTTTTTTTTTACTTTCCTCATATGCTCCGATCGATATTAATGTCCAACAACCAAAATTTAACTACAACCTCTACAGCAAAACAAGACAACAATTTTTGACAAAGGGTCTCTCAAAAATCTTATAAAACTCACAATATTATTCGAAAAGAAAAAATTGACTTTCAAACAGGACTTCATTTGTCGTGCTTATGGGTTCATAAAGAAGGTATGCATCAATATTTTACCGCTGGAATTTTTTTTCCGACAAGTTCTTCCGGACACGATCGTGCCCACAAGGACAAGCCACTGTGTGCAACGGTCGTGTCCAACGGTCTTGACATTGTGCACACAAAGTGTACACGATCGTTTAACACAATCGTCTACAATCGTGTGCATCGATCGTGTTCATGGCCAGAAACTTGCACACGATCGCTGCACACGGTAGCATACGACCGTGTGCATCGGTCGTGTCTAAGGCAGACCGTTTTAGAATATTGTTCACTCAGTTTTCTGAATAGTTATTCATCTTTTTGTAATCAGATGTCGTGGCAGCGTATTTTGATACATCACGGTGGTCATTGGGAGCGATCGACATATGTAGACGGGGACTCCTTTTTGTCTACATCAACACGAGCAAAGCTAGTCGTGCAAACCTCATGGGGGTTATCAGAGAGGGCTTGGGTGGTCCAAATGAGTCCGCTTACAAATTATGGTACTTGACACACATGGCCAAGGGAAACAAAGTAAAAGTCCTATTACGGGGCGATACCGAGATACTTCGATTACTAGTAGAATACAAGGAGGATCCTGAGGTTTATGTTGAGAACGGCAGCTCCTCCACTCCCGAGATTAATATGGGATGTAGCAGCTCGAGAGTAGAGCCCAGCAACATACATTATGACATGCATTCCAAAGATTATCAATACGAGGAAGATGAGGAGGTGCATACATCCGAAGATGAAGATTGTTGTAAAGACTTGCTCGAGTCACTATTTGCGGAATTTCTTGCTTGTGTTCGCCAACCGGCCCAAATGGATAGGATTATGAGTCGTCGGAACTTCTCATCCGACCATCAATCTGCGAGCGAGCATTTACAATCAATGCGTAACTGGATCATTCCATTTCCGGACCCCGGTAGTGCCGGGACTTTGGGTTGGGTCGAGCAGCCTCCACCGGTCACCGATCAGCTAGAGGTGGGGTCCACCTTTCGGTCCAAGACAGAGTTGAGGATAACTATGGAAATGTATCATTTGGAAAACATGCTACAGTGTATCACTCATCGTTCCGCCGATAAATGTATAATGTTTGTATGTAAGAGTGGGCGAAACAATTGTCAGTTTAGGTTGTGTTGGTTTATGTTAGGCCCCAATGATTTGTTTATGAGTTGGCCCAAATAATAAAACATTATTGAGCAGCCCAGTCCCATTAATACCCAAAAAGTCCAGCCCAGATTCCAGAACATCCCTGAGATTAATCTGGACCGTCCCTTCTTGAGGTGAAATCTCAGTCGTCCACCCGGTTATATTAATACCCACTACCCTAACCCTAATTACTTACCCTCGCCTCCTTCTCCTCACACCCGTCTTCTCCGCCTCCCTCTCTCTCTCTCTCTCTCTCTCTCTCTTCTGTGAACCCGTTCCCGTTCTGATTTAGGAGGAACTGCAGCCCCTATCAATCTGATGATAAGGATGGCTGCGATTTCCTCGGCCGATCGTGATTCTTGTTACGGTTCCAGGCTCTATATATTCTGGAGATTCTTGAGAGGGAAACACCGAAAAATTGAGTGAGATTTTTAAAGCAATAACAAATATTATCTTTCTAAGTGAAAAAGAGTGTTTTTCTGTGTGAATCTTTGCTTTCGGAAATCTCGAGTGTGAGTATTAGGGTTCCGGGCATTCTGGTGGCGATTTGGGATTCCTATCATTTCTCTGTGAAACCGATTGGGATTTTTGGGTATTCTTTGACTGTTGGCCGCCGATCCACCAAGCTTTGGACGTGGGTACATCGAGAGTGGAGGACTGAGCCGACTTGTGATCGTATCTCACCACTTTCGCCTCTGGTTTTCAGATATTGTGTGATCTATTTCGGTTTGAATTCTTGATCCTTAATTTTCAGTTCTATGTGTTCGGGTTCTTTGAGTTTAATTCGTTTTTACTCTGTGTAATTCATTGGTGTTAGGTTTATTGTGTAATCCATAATCCCCGTAACCATAGGCTCTTTATTTGTAATTCATTTATTGTTGAGTTGTGTAATCCTATGTATTTTGGATTGATACCTAACAGTGGTATCGGAGAAACAAAACGTGGTTTCTATTTGGAAGGGCGTACGGATTCCGGCCGAGGGATCCGCTCAGGTATTGCAACTTATACTCCATCCTAGTTATTTTTTGTATTGTGCTACTGGTGTGTGCTGCTCTTTATTAATCTGTTAGCTTCCGTCTGTTTTTATTTACTTTATCTTGTCTGTGTGACTGTGATTGCTTCGATTCACTATCTTTGTATTGATATTGTGGTAGTCGTAATCTCCGAGTACACCAAACCCTCCTGCCTGGACCGTAAGTGTTCCTCGGATCTTGTAGGGGCTTGGGGATACGATTCCAACTCGTATTATTTTAAAATCTTTTGTGATTTTAGTTATCTTTGTGACATCTGTGTGATCTTCGACTGTTGTCTCGGTTATTACGTTGTTACTAGTACTGTGGTGTTTTGGTTAAAATCTTGTGTGATTTTTACAAACATTAAAATGGGTTCTCTTACTTCATTTACCATGGCACCTTTCGATGGCAAAGGAGATTTCAGAATCTGGCAACAGAAGATGAAATCAATACTTGTCCAACAAAAATATTTTAAAGCCATTGAAGGTACTTTTCAGTCTAATGTAACTCTTGAGAAACGTGAAGAATTGATTGAGTTTGCTCATTCATCCATAATCTTGAACTTCTCTGATTCTGTGATTAGACGAATAGGCAAAACTGATAATGCTAAACAACTTTGGGATAAACTGGAAGAAATGTTTACTGAAACCTCTCTGCCCAATAAGTTATTCCTTCTTGAATTTTTTTTCCGATATAAGCTGGATTTAAATAAGGATATCGACGGTAATCTTGATGCTTTTACAAAGTTAGTACGAGATATAAAACAATCAGGTGATAAAAACATCGATGATTATACTCCTATTGTGCTCTTGAATGCTATTCCTGATACCTATAATGTTGCTGCTATCAAATATGGAACGAATTTTGTCACTTTATATACTATTATTAGTGGCTTAAAAAGTAAGGAATTAGACCTGAAGGTTAATAAGGTTTCTAAACCCTTGACTGATGTCAATTTTGTCTTAAAAAGAAACCTTTTAACAAAATTGATTCTGATAAGCCTAATAAGAAAAAAGGGGCAATGGAGAGATAAATTTAAGTTCCGGCCTAAGAATCGCAAATGCTATAATTGTGGAGAATCTGGTCATTACATTCAAGAATGTACTAAATCCAAGAAGAATCAGCAAAATGACCAGACTAATATGGGTATGGGCGATTTTATGGTAATTGATGAAATGCATGCTTTTGTGAATTATGTGCTGGCTGGTCTAAGTGAAAATGAATGGCTGCTTGATTCAGTATGCACTCATCATATGACACCTTATAAACAACATTTCACTAGTTACACTAATCTTGGTGATCGATATGTGTATATGGCTGATAAAGTGAAACGACTTGTGGCTGGTGTAGGTAATATTTGTCTGAAATTTGCTTCTGGTACTCACATCACTCTGAAAAATATCAGACATATTCCTCCCATAATCTAATTTCATGCATTACATTGGAAGATGAGGGTCTTAGAGGTTGCTGGGGGAATGGTTGCATGAAAATCTGTAGAGGGTCTTCAATGTTGTTTAAGGGCATGACGAAATTTAATTTATATATTTGCCAAACTGAAACTACTGCATGTGCTAATATGGTTTATGCTGATAAAACTGAATTGTGGCATAATAGGTTAGGGCACATAAGTATGAAGGGATTGGATATCTTGCATAAACAAAATTGTTTTGGAAAAAATAAAATCTCTAAGTTGTCTTTTTGTGACTCTTGCATGTATGGCAAACAACACAAATTTCAATTCCCTAATTCCCCTGATCCTCTTCGTGAAAAATCTAATAGAAATTCCAATGTGCTTGAATATGTTCATATTGATGTGTGGGGTCGTGCCATTGTTCCAACGCATGGTAGGAATGGATATTTTCTTTCCATTATTGATGATTACTCGAGGAAAATTTTCGTATTCTTGCTCAAACTGGAATCAGATGTGTTTGAGAAATTTCAGAATTGGAGAATTTTAATGGAAAACCAAACAGGTAAGCGAATTCGAAAACTTAGGACAGATAATGGTCTTGAATTTTGCAATGCTCAATTTGATACTATGTGTACCGAGAATGGCATTCTTAGGCATAAGACAGTTCCCTACACCCCCCAACAAAACGGGGTAGCTGAGCGAATGAACCGAACCCTTCTTGAAAAGGTGAGGTCCATGCTTGCCACCTCCGGATTGTCAAAAAGTTTTTGGGGTGAGGCTCTTTTAACTGTTGCCTACCTTATTAATAGATCTCCATCTGTTCCATTGAATGGTAATTACCATGAGTCTGTGTGGTCAGGTCACCCTATTGATTTTTCAAACATTCGTGTTTTTGGTTGTGCTGCTTATGTGCATCAAAATGCTGATAAACTTGAACCTAGGGCCATAAGATATATTTTTATTGGTTACCCTGATGGTATTAAAGGTTATCGTTTATGGGTTAGATCTGAACCTGGTTTAAAAGTTATAACGAGTAGGGATGTGGCATTTAATGAAACTAAATTTCCTTGTTTGGATACCCTTTTACCTACTCCTGTTTTAGCTACCGAAACTTCATCTCATCCTGTTCAGATCAGGGTGGAGCATCTTAGTGATAATGAAGTACCCGTTGAATATGAAAATGTGGAAAATCCTAATGCTCAGTGTGATAATCCTAAATCTTCTTAAAATGAATGTGAATCCGAATTTGTTTCTGATGACTTGTCTGATTATCAATTAACTAGAGATAGGCCTAGAAGGAACACTAGAAGACCTATACATTTAGATGATTTTCACATGGCCTCCCTTGCTTTCAATGTGTTTGATATGCTTGACGGTAATGAACCTAAAACCTATAATGATGCTTTAAAATCTGACAATTCAAATGAATGGTTAAATGATATGAATGAATAAATGACATCCTTTCATGCTAACCAAACTTGGACTCTAGTCCCTAAACCTAAGAACTGCTCGTTGATTGATTGCAAATGGTTGTTCAAGGTTATCAATGAATAAGATAATGTCAAATTTAAAGCCAGGTTAGTTGCTAAGGGATTTACTCGATGTGAAGGTATTGATTATACCGAAATTTTTGCTCTTGTAGTTAAATTAACCAGTGTTCGCATCATGCTAGCATTAGTTGCAAATCATAATTGGGAGATGAAACAATTAGATGTTAAGACAGTATTTTTGCGTGGTGAATCGAAAGAAACCATTTATATGAAACAACCAGAAGGTTTTACAAACACCAACCATCCTGATCATGTGTGCCTACTTAAAAAATCCTTATATGGTTTAAAGCAATCTCCTAGACAGTGGAACAAAAAGTTCAATGACTGCATGCTTTCTTTGAAATTTTGTCGTAGTGCATATGATCCGTGCCTTTATTTCAAGAATGATTCTAATGTTCCTACTTTCTTGCTTATTTATGTAGATTATATGCTGTTGATTAGTTCTAGCATTAAATCTATTGATCATGTTCAAAGTTTCCTAAATAAACAATTGGACATGAAATATTTAGGAGATGCAAAAAGGATATTAGGCATGAATATTGTTAGGGATAGACCTAATGGCACTTTATTTATCAACCAGTCTTCATACATTGATAAAATTCTTGAGAAATTTTCTATGACTGAAGCCAAAATTGCTAGTGTGCCATTGGCTCCTCATTTCTTATTATCTAAAACTCAGTCACCAAAAACTGACTCTGAAATTAGTGAAATGAGTTTTGTCCCTTATGCTAATGCTATAGGATCGGTTATGTACCTTATGGTTGTAACACCCCGATATTTTCAAGAATATTACAGCATCGTAAATCCTTTACATAAGAATTTACAAGGCTGAGGAAATGAAAAGACAACAACAGATACCGACGTATGAAATTAACTGAAATAAAATACAACAGTTCTGGGCCGATACCGAGAATACAAATATCTAAAGAAATAATATTAATACATTACCAAATCCAAAATCATCATAATCAACGACGTACTCGAGCACTTATTAAAACAATACAAACAACAGACAAATAAACCCGGCCGGAACATCACTCTGCACTCTCGTCATCATGCAGCTCCGGTGGTTGTTTCCCTGCTCTCCTGGATCCTGAACATAAACAAATGTTACACCCCCGAAGGGGTTAGCACAACGATGCTAAGTACCACAACATATTATTCAACATCTCACGAAGAATAATAATAACATGAATGACAAAATACCAACGAGTCTCCGCTTACAAGAAACTCATAAATAACATACACAAATGATAATCACAAAATGATATCACAACATACACATGGTAATTCCGATGATCCAACGTTCACTGCCTAGAACCCACGATGATCCCGTCAGACCAACCTGTGGTGGAAAAACCCGTCCGATGATCCAGTGTACGCTAGCATAGATCCCCCGATGATCCCATCGGACCAACACGAGGTGGACATACAACAACGACATATATGCACAACAATATGTATAACATCAATATATAGAACAATTAAAGTACTTGCCTCGATTCGATGACAAGAATAAAACTCCCACGAATATCAAAACGCTCGAAGGTCATCCCCTTCGATCAATCATGTTGCTAAGCTCGAACCATAACAAAAGAAATAATATAGAATTCAACTCATGTCGAACGAACATCTAACAATCCAATGTTACGGTCGAAAGTTCATAAAGCGCATCCTGTCTGACATGCATAACGTACGTTACATATCCTTGGTAGCATACGTTAAACCTACTCGTTAGCGTACGTAAACTACGAAGTCTAGCGTACGCTAACCATGTATCGATAGTTCCTCTCTGATCAGTCGACTTGACTCGTCTGATGATATAACGTACGTTACGTACCAAATGTAGCGTACGTTAACTTTGCCCGTTAGCGTACGCAAGCTTCAGAGCCTAGCGTATGCTAAACAAGCATCCGACAGTCTCTCACTGATCAGTCGACTATTCTAGGTGATGATGAAGCGTACGAAATACTCAGTGATTAACGTATGTTACCCTTCTACATATCGTGCTCGTACAAGTATGAATGATCTTACGGATGCAAACATCTTCGAATTCAAGGAAATATAGATCATCACAACACTTATATTCAATCTCGATTATAATTCTCAAGTGAAGTTCGGTGATCTAAGGTTGATTCCAATATCATCAATACATACAGACTTCATCCTAAAGATGAATTAAATCCAACTTATAAGAAATGATACAACCTTCGATGATTCTTTCTTAAGTCCGTTTAACAAAAGTAATATCAACTCCAAGTCTACGATCTATATGGCAACGCTATTCAATACGGATAATCAATATCAGAACATTACTCTCATCATTTGACGTAATAGGATTCCATCTATGATGTTTCCAACAACGATATCTTAAGCATAAACATTCCATCTTCTAAACATGATGATTGTTTGAATAATTCATCAATGGAACCTAATATCTTGATAGCATGATCATCATATCCTTAAGAACACGAAGCCAAGGTTGGAGATAGTAATAACATATATTAAGATGAAGAAAACACTGAGACAATAGGTAGAATCCAACTCCGGTTGCTTGTGTGCCAATCCAAAATGATTCTCCACTTCAATGATCAAGTATAAGTAATCTTCAATCTTCAATGATCAAGTAGAGATGGTTTATATGTGTTTAAGGAGGCTCGAATCTCTCTGGGCACGAAGTATGATGAAGGCTAAGTGAAACAAACGAGCTGAAATGAAATGGGGTAATGTCTTATTTATAATCTTCTGACCTTAACGTACGTTAGCCTTCATGCATAATGTACGTAAGTCTCTTAGCGTACGCTACCCAGATGTCCTTAGCGTACACTACTATCACTGATAGTTAACTATACTCATTCTAAATTCGATTACGTACGCTACACCATCAGGTTACGTACGTAATCAACACCAATTTGCGTACGCTAGGAACATACATTAGCGTATGTTAACACTCGTTGACTTCAAAAGTGTCCAGGTTTATCCGTGTGAATCTTATCCGGACCCATGTCCAGCTGGCGCATGTGTTAGCCGCCCAACTCAATTATTGACTGCCTAACATACGCTACGCTTCATTCATAGCGTACGCTAACTCTAGACGATAACGTACGTTAAGCTACATTCTTAGTGTACGTTATCACGTATTTGCATGAGAAAATTTACATATTGCCATACTCATGTACAAGGATACAAGTACGAGAAATATCATACTTTAATTATCGATATCACAATTTCGAATAATACAGGGTTCAAATATAGATGAAATACTCAATAATTATCTGGATATTACATACTCTCCTACTAAAAAGGAGTTTCGTCCTGAAACTCAAGACAAAAATAACTCTGGATGTCTGGACTTCATGCTATCTTCTGTGTCTCAAGTGGCTTCTTCCACTCCATGGCGCGACCACTGAATCTTAACCAAAGCGATCGGTTTGTTCCTCAATTGCTTAACTCGACTCTCGAGTATTCTGATCGGTCTCTCTTCAAACGTGCCATCCTGAGCGACTTCGATCTCGCCGAATTCAATGACATGACTAGGATCTGGTATATACTTCTGTAACTGTGATATGTGGAATACGTTATGAACATGGCTTAATGACGGCGGTAATGCCAATCTGTATGCCAACTCTCCAACTCTCTCAAGAATCTCAAATGGTCCGATATATCTTGGACTCAACTTCCTCTTTATTCCGAAACGAAAGATTCCCCGAGTAGGAGAAACCTTTAAAAGTACGTGCTCTCCAGTACTGAACTCCAATGGGAGACGGCGTACGTCTGCATAAGATTTCTGTCGACTCTGGGCGGTTAGCAGCCTTTCGCGAATCAAGGCTATCTTCTCTCGTGTCTGTACAATCAATTCTGGTTCCGTTCTGATCAAGTCTGATGAATCGTCCCAACATAGGGGCGATCTGCATCTCCTCCCGTATAATGCCTCAAACGGTGCCATCTTAATGGAAGCATGCCAACTATTGTTGTAGGTGAACTCAATCAATGGTAGATGAACTTCCCAATCAATCGACCAATCTAAAGCACAAGCCCTCGGCATGTCTTCCACCGTTTGAATAGTCCTCTCGGATTGTCCGTCTATCTGCAGGTGATAGGCTATGTTGAAGTTCAATTCGGTCCCCAAGGCCTTATGAACTGCTTTCCAAAAATGAGACACAAAGCGACCGTCTCGGTCAGAAATAATGGTCATTGGCGTACCATGCAATCGAACTATGTCTGCAATAAACACTCATGCCAACTTCTCTGGTCCCCAAATGTCCTTAATGCCTAGAAAATGAGCCGATTTAGTTAGACGATCAACTATCACCCAAATCATGTTCATTCCTGTCTTGGTTTTCGGCATATTAGTGATAAAGTCCATCGATATGTCCTCCCACTTCCATTCAGGAATTGGGAGCGGCTTAAGCATTCTGGCAGGTCGTTGATGCTCGATCTTAACCTGCTGACAAGTTAAACATTTCGAGACATAATCCGCTACATCTTTCTTCATGTTGCCCCACCAAAAGTTCTGCTTCAGGTCCTTATACATCTTACTGGTGCCCGGGTGGATAAAATAGGGCGTGTTGTGAGCTTCCTTCATAATTGTCTGCTTCAGAACATCAACATCGGGAACGCAAAGTCGGTTCTGAAATCTCAAGACTCCATCATCATGAATTACAATTCCTAGGTCTTTTCCCCTGTTCACTTCATCGCGCAACCGAATCATCAGAGGATCATCCAATTGCTTAGATTTTATTTCTTCTGTTAACGATGAAGTTATTTCTATCACACACAGTTGTCCTTGGACTCTTTGCCACCATACTTCAATTCCCTCGCGAATCAATTCTCGTTGAATGCTGGACTGGGAGGTCAGAGTCTCCAGTATCTGAATAGAAACAGGCTTGCGGCTAAGTGCATCGGCCACTACATTTGCTTTGCCTGGATGATAAAGAATCTCCAAGTCGTAGTCCTTAATTAGTTCCAGCCATCTCCTTTGCCGCATGTTCAACTCTTTCTGATTGAAGATGTATTTGAGACTCTTGTGATCCGTAAAGATTTGACAGTGAGTCCCGTACAGGTAGTGTCTCCAGATTTTCAAAGTAAAAACTACTGCTGCTAGCTCCAAATCATGCGTTGGGTAATTCACTTCATAAGGTTTCAGCTGTCGTGACGCATAGGCGATCACCTTATCATTCTGCATCAATACACATCCGAGTCCTTGGTTCGAAGTATCACTATAAACTAAGAATCCTCCAGTTCCCTGTGGGAGTGCTAAAATTGGCGTCGTCGTCAATCTCTTCTTCAATTCACCAAAACTATTCTGGCACATCTCATTTCACTCAAACTTTTGAGTTTTCTGCAGTAGTCGAGTAAGTGGGCGGGTAATTTTGGAAAACCCTTCCACGAACCGACGATAATACCCAGCAAGTCCTAGAAAACTTCGGACTTCCTTCACATTCTTGGGAGACTTCCAATCCATAACTGCTTCGATTTCCTGAGGATCTACTCGGACTCCTTCAGCTGATACTACATGGCCAAGGAACATCACTTACTTTAGCCAGAATTCACACTTAGAAAGTTTGGCGTACAATTGCTCACTTCTCAAAAGTTCCAAAACAATTCGCAAATGTTGTGCATGCTCTTCCGGGATCTTAGAATAAACCAGAATGTCATCAATGAACACCACTACAAATTTGTCCAAATATTCTATGAATACTCGATTCATCAATCATAAACACGGCAGGTGCGTTAGTGAGACCAAACGGCATCACTACAAACTCATAGTGTCCGTAGCGAGTTCTGAACGCTGATTTTGGAACATCGGATTCCTTAAATCCTCAACTGATGATATCCTGACCTCAGATCGATCTTGGAAAACACTGTCGCTCCTTGCAGCTGGTCAAATAAATCATCAATCCGTGGCAACGTATACTTGTTCTTGATTGTCATTTTGTTTAGCTCCCGATAGTCAATACACAATCGAAGCGATCCATCCTTCTTCCGAACAAAAAGAACTGGTGCACCCCAGGGCGAAACGCTGGGCCGGATATAGCCTTTGTCCAGTAACTCTTCCAGTTGCTTCTTCAATTCATACATTTTAGTAGGTGCCATACGATATGGCACCTTAGAAATTGGTGTAGCTCCTGGTTCCAGCTCGATGGCGAATTCTACATCCCGTCGTGGAGGTAGTCCAGGTAATTCGTCAGGAAACATATCCGGAAACTCGTTCACAACAGGAATGGATGAGAGTTCTACTTTTCCGTCTTCTTTCTTCATTGCGTAGGTAGCACCAGTGTCCGGTACATCCTTGTTTCAACAATTTGACAGCTTTCATCGCCTTGATCATCTTTCCTAAGCTTCCTCGTTTCCATCCTTTAAACAGTATTTCGGAACCATCGTCAGCTATCACTGATGTATTCCTCTTTCGGTAGTTTACAATTGCTCCATATCGAGTAAGCCAATCATCTCCTAGTATCAGGTCGTCTCCTTCCATTTCTATCACAATCAGGTTTGAGGGCCACTCTCTGCCTCCAAATGATACAGGGAAATCTCTGGTTTCTAAGTTTCCCACAATCCTCTCTGCACTCGATAAACCCACAACATAAGGCTCACAATTATGAAAACCAGAAATATTCAAACGATTTACACAAGACAAGGATATAAATGAATGCGTAGCTCCTGTATTGAATAAAACGCTAACTGGATGTGAAAGGATCTGAACAGTACCTGATGCAATAGCATCATCCTGATCGTATGTCCTCCTCATCTTGTACAGACGTGGGGGAACGGATCCGGCACTTGATGTCCCATTTCGGTCCAACTGTCCTCTGCCTCGTTCGCGACCAAAATTTTGGGGCAGTTGAACACTTTGCTGCGTCTGCTGAAAACTTGCTTCCCTCTGAGCTGGCTGCGATGTACGGGCTCTAAAAGATTTTGCAACTTCTTCACAGAACACCGCACGGTGTCCCTCTCGACCACAATCAAAACAAGTTACGGCAGGAAGGGGGCAATTTCGCTGACAGTGTCCCGTCTGACTACAGTTAAAGCACTTCCTTGTCACATCTGTCGTGGCTGATACTGCTCCGAAGTTCTTTCCACTCTTGGATGGGTGCGGAGGTTTCTTGAACGAATGAAAGGATGACTGGGCCTTGCGGGGCCTGCTGCTCTTGTGCTCTGTGAAACTACCAGAGACTTTCTGCTTCTTGGATTCTGTAAACTTCTCAATTGCTGCTTCCTTGATTTGATACGCCAATGCTTTATCCTGATATTAGCGAAGAGTGGTACATTCAAAACCGGACATGTACCTCTGAATTTCTGGTTTCATTCTCATATCAAAATGGATCATCATTTCGGCATATGTTCTGACCAGATGTCGAACAAACGCCAGCTGCTGGTTAAACATCTTAATCACATGAGATACTGGCACATCCGAAGGCTGAGCGGAGAAAAACTCCCGAACTTTGGCTTCCCTCACCAGACGAGGGAAGTACTGAGCTTCCATCATCAATTTAATTTGTGTCCAATCAGCATCATGATCTACAGGCCGGATGGCTTCCCACCACTCGGATGCTTCCCCTATCAGAAAGTACTGAGCAATAGAGGCTCTCCGGTCATCTGAGCAATAAATTACGGCAAAAATTTTCTCCAGTTCCTTCAACCAATGATCCCATGTAGGAGTCTCAGAAAAGCCGTCGAATTTAGGTGGTTACATCTTTGCCACCTCCTGCAGCCATCGGTCATCTCGATTTCCCATGTCTGGGATACCTTGCTGTCCACCTCCATGTTGTAGTCCTACTGCCACCTGCAATCAGTCCACGACCTGGGCAAGCTGAGTCATCTGGTTAACCGCCTGACGAAGAATTTCGGGCACAGCAGGTTCTGGTTCATTGTTAATAGATCTTTATGGCTCGCCTGAGCTGTGGCTGGCCTGATTAGAAGGCGAAGCTTCTCTTTCAGCATTCCTTCGTCCGCGTCTGCGACCGCGACCACGTCCACGTCCACCTCTCAACATACTGTAAGCATAAATACTCAATATACAGGAAACAATATCGTTCTAATGTTCAAGTATAAAGAAGTATAACATGTAAAAGATGAGACAGAGTTTAGGAACTTACAACCACCGCTTGCACGAAGACGTCGGCAGTATAGTGATGTTATTCACGGCCGGTTATCTCAAAAGAAATATATGACCCCTATTTTAACCCAACGGCCAAGTTATCCATAATCTTGGCTCCGATACCATATTCTGTAACATCCCGATTATTTCAGGAATATTACAGCGCCGTAAATCCTTTACATAAGAATTTACAAGGCTGAGGAAATGAAAAGACAACAACAGATACCGACGTATGCAATTAACTAAAATAAAATACAACAGTTCTGGGCCGATACCGAGAATACAAATATTCAAAGAAAGAATATTAATACATTACCAAATCGAAAATCATCACAATCAATGACGTACTCGAGTACTTATTAAAATAATACAAACAACAGACAAATAAACCCGACCGGAACATCACTCTGCACCCTCGTCATCATGCAGCTCCAGTGGTTGTTTTCCTGCTCTCTTGGATCCTGAACATAAACAAATGTTCACCCCCGAAGGGTTAGCACAACGATGCTAGTACAAGTACCACAACATATTATTCAACATCTCATGAAGAATAATAATAACATGAATGGCAAAATACCAACGAGTCTCCGCTTACAAGAAACTCATAAATAACATAAACAAATGATAATCACAAAATGATATCACAACATACACATGGTAATTCTGATGATCCAGCGTTCACTGCCTAGAACCCACGATGATGCCGTCAAACCAACCCATGGTAATTCTGATGATCCAGCACACGCTAAGCATAGACCCCCCGATGATCCCGTCGGACCAACACGAGGTGGACATACAACAACAACATATATGCACAACAATATGTATAACATCAATATATAGAACAATTAAAGTACTTGCCTCGATTCGATGACAAGAATAAAACTCCCATGAATATTAAAACGCACGAAGGTCGTCCCCTTCGATCAATCACGTTGATAAGCTCGAACCATAACAAAAGAAATAATATAGAATTCATATCATGTCGAACGAACATCTAACAATCCAAAATTACGGTCGAAAGTTCATAAAACGCATCTTGTCTGACATGCATAACGTACATTACATATCCTTGGTAGCATACGTTAAACCTACTCGTTAGCGTATGTAAACTACGAAGTCTAGCGTACGCTAACCATGTATCGATAGTTCCTCTCTGATCAGTCGACTTGACTCGTCTAATGATATAACGTACGTTATGTACCAAACGTAGCGTATGTTAACTTTTCCCGTTAGCGTATGCAAGCTTCAGAGCCTAGCGTATGCTAAACAAGCATCCAACAGTCTCTCACTGATCAGTCGACTGTTCTGGGTGATGATGAAGCGTACGAAATCCTCAGTAATTAACGTATGTTACCCTTCTACATATCGTGCTCGTACAAGTATGAATGATCTTACGGATGCAAACATCTTCAAATTCAAGGAAATGTAGATCATCACAACACTTATATTCAATCTTGATTATAATTCTCAAGTGAAGTTCGGTGATCTAAGGTTGATTCTAATATCATCAATACATACACACTTCATCCTAAAGATGAATTAAATCCAACTTATAAGAAAGGATACAACCTTCGATGATTCTTTCTTAAGTCCGTTTAACAAAAGTGATATCAACTCCAAGTCTACGATCTATATGGCAACGCTATTCAATACAGATAATCAATCTCAGAACATTACTCTCATCATTTGACATAATAGGATTCCATATATGATGTTTCCAACAACGATATCTTAAGCATAAACATTCCATCTTCTAAACACGATGATTGTTTGAATAATTCATCAATGGAACTTAATATCTTGATAGCATGATTATCATATCCTTAAGAACACGAATCCAAGGTTGGAGATAGTATTAACATACCTTAAGATGAAGAAAATACCGAGACAGTAGGTATCCAACTTCGGTTGCTTGTGTGCCAATACAAAATGATTCTTCACTTCAATGATCAAGTATAAGTAATCTCCAATCTTCAATGATCAAGTAGAGATGGTTTATATGTGTTTAAGGAGGCTCGAATCTCTCTGGGCATGAAGTATGATGAAGGCTAAGTGAAACAAATGAGCTGAAATGAAATGGGGTGATATCTTATTTATAATTTTCTGGCCTTAACGTACGTTAGCCTTCATGCATAACGTACGTAAGTCTGTTAGCGTACGCTACCCAGATGTCCTTAGCATACGCTATCATCACTGATAGTTAAATATACTCATTCTAAATTCGAATACGTACGCTACACCACCAGGTTACGTACGTAATCAACACCAATTAGCGTACCCTAGGAACATACATTAGCGTACGTTAACACTTGTTGACTTCAAAAGTGTCCAGGTTCATCCGTGGGAATCTTATCCGGACCTATGTCCAGCTGGCGCATGTGCTAGCCGCCCAGCTCAATTATTGACTGCCTAACGTACGCTACGATTCATTCATAGCGTACGCTAACTCTAGATGATAATGTACATTAAGCTACATTCTTAGCGTACGTTATCACGTATTTGCATGAGAAAATTTACATATTGCCATACTCATGTACAATGATATAAATACGAGCAATATCATACTTTAATTATCGATATCACAATTCCGAATAATACAGGGTTCAAATACAGATGAAATACTCAATAATTATCCAGATATTACAATGGTCAGTACTAGGCCTAATATTGCTTATGCAGTGAGTTGTTTGAGTAGATATATGGCTAATCCAGGTAAACCTCACTGGGAGGCCCTTAAGTGGTTAATCCGTTACTTAAAGAACTCGGTATTTGATGGCCTTGTTTTCTCTAAATCTGAAGATGGGATAAATCTTAAAGGTTATGTTGACTCCAATTATGCTAATGACATAGATGAATGTAAATCCACAACATCTTATGTGTTTACCTTGTATGGTTATTGCATTTCATGGAAATCACAACTTCAGCACATAGTTATCTTGTCTACTACTGAAGCTGAATATATTGCCACCACTGAAGCCTTAAGGAGGCTATCTGGTTGAAAGATTTACTGCATGAAATCGATGTTCTTCGTGATAATGTTGTGATATTTTCTGACAGTCAATCTAGTATCCATTTGTGTAGAAATCATGTTTTTCATGATCGTACTAAACACGTTGACGTCAGGCGCCACTTCATCCGTGATATCGTGGAAAAGTGCATAATTGATTTGAAAAAGATCCCGTCTCATTCTAATCCTGCAGATATGAAGTGCCTACCAGTCGAGAAAATCAGATCTTGCAAGTCGATACTAAATATCGACTCCCGTAACTGAAGACCTTACAGCTTCTCCAACTGCTATCTTTGTGATTCCTAGTTTTCTTTCTTAGTGATTGATTTACGTCTTCATATTTGTGCTAAATTTGTGTAATGTGCAGGTGGTGTGACGTTCATCGATGATGACCTCCCTCTCAAAACAGTGTACCCCGATGGCTCATTTGGTCCGGTAGAGAAATGTTGGTTTATGTTAGGCCCAAATGATTTGTTTATGAGTTGGCCCAAATAATAAAACATTATTTAGCAGCCCAGTCCCATTAATACCCAAAAAGTCCAGCCCGAATTCCAGAACATCCTTGAGATTAATCTGGACCGTCCCTTCTTGAGGTGAAATCTCAGCCGTCCACCCGGTTATATTAATACCCACTACCCTAACCCTAATTACTTACCTCTCCTCTTCTCCTCACACCCGTATTCTCCGCCTCCCTCTCTCTCTCTCTCTCTCTCTCTCTCTCTCTCTCTCTTCTGTGAACCCGTTCTCATTCCGATTTAGAAGGAACCGCAGCCCCTATCAATTTGATGATAAGGATGGCTGCGATTTCCTCGATCGATCGTGATTCTTGTTACGGTTCAAGGCCCTATATATTCTGGAGATTCTTAAGAGGGAAACACCGAAAAATTGAGTGAGATTTTTAAAGCAATAACAAATATTATCTTTCTAAGTGAAAAAGAGTTTTTTTCTGTGTGAATATTTGCTTTCGGAAATCTCGAGTGTGAGTATTAGGGTTCCGGGTATTCTGGTGGCGATTTGGGATTCCTATCATTTCTCTGTGAAATCGATTGGGATTTTTGGGTATTCTTTGACTGTTGGCCGCCGAACCACCGAGCTTTGGACGTGGGTACATCGAGAGTGGAGGACTGAGCCGACTTATGATCGTCTCTCACCACCTTCGCCTCTGGTTTTTCAGACTTGTGTGATCTGTTTCGGTTTGAATTCTTGAACCTTAATTTTCAGTTCTATGTGTTTGGGTTCTTTGAGTTTAATTCGTTTTTACTCTGTGTAATTCATTGGTATTAGGTTTATTGTGTAATCCATGATCTCTGTAACCATAGGCTCTTTATTTGTAATTCATTTATTGTTGAGTTGTGTAATCCTATGTATTCCGGATAGATACCTAACAGGTTGCGTGCTATTGAGGGTGAAACTATTTGGAGAATGACTAAGTTGACCTTAGAGCACAGCTGTCACCCTGATTTGAACCGTGCTGCTGCACGGTCGGTCACTTCTGAGGTTTCCGCCCATTATTTTGCTAAAAGATTGACCGGTGAGGGGGTCACTTTGAGGCCAAAGGAGATGATTGCAGAGATATTTAGGGAGTACGACATTGACATGCTATACAATTTTGCTCTCCGGACGAGGAATAGAGCGATAGAGAATAGATATGGCGGCTTTGATGAGTTGTATCAGAGGATCCTATCTTATCTGTATTTGTTAAAACAGCGTAATCCAGGGACAATTTATGATTTGCAGACGACTCGTGCAGGATTTTTTTGCCACATGTTCGTTTCCCTCAGACAGAGTATTAGGGCATTTGATATGTGCCTTCGACCAGTGATTATAGTTGATGGGACCTACCTGAAGAGAAAGAATAAAGGAACTCTATTTGCGGCCATCACATTTTACGGGAACGAGCAAGTATTTCCTCTTGCAGTTGGTCTCGGTCCGATAGAGAACGACGAGTCATGGACTTATTTTCTGTATAACCTACGCAGATGCTACAATCCGATGGAAGATTTACTGATTGTGAGTGACCAACATAAGAGCATTCAGAATGCTGTTCGAGCCGTCTATCCGAATGCATTCCACGGGTTGTGCTATCACCATATTACAAAAAATCTGACCTCCTACGGTGCTCATGCGAACTCTTTAGAACTGCTGCCTACACGCATCGTGAAGAAGTTTTTAAAAACTACTTTTTGAAACTACATATTGAAAGACCTAATGGGGCTCACAGGCGCCTTTCTGAAATTGGGCCAGAGAGATGGGCTAGGTTGAAGTGTCCGATATGACACTATAACTTCTTGACATCCAATGCTGTTGAATGCTTTAATAATCGGATGTTGTGGGTGAGGTGTTTACCTGTTTGCTCGTTACTTGAGATATTTCGCCTAATTTTAGAGAATTGGTTTGATAAGAAGCGGGGAGAAGCTACATCAAGAGACCATGAGTTGACAATGCACACTTTTGAAAAGCTCTCTAACTCTGTGCAAGCCAGTCTGACTTTTACCGTTCGAGCTACCACCCCACTTGTTTATAAAGTCGAAGAAAACAAAGTTTCTTATGAGTTCGACCTTCGAACCTGGACATATTGTTGTCGTGAGTTTGATTTGGATCAGATTCCATGTCGTCATGCTGTTGCCACTATAAGGTAATTTTTTGCTCTAATGTGCACACCATTCAATGTTTTTGTCTATGCTGTCGTGTGCACACGGTTATGGACGTGGGCAAGATGCACACGATCGTGTGCTGCCATCGTGTGCATGATGGTGTGCACACGGTCATGGCAGGATGCACACGACAGCAGCAGTCCATGACTGTGGGCAAGATGCACACGATCATAACCCACAATGAGCACGATCGTGTGCTGCCATCGTGTGCAACACAGGGCCGGTCCCAGTTTTCCAACAGAATATAACTAGATAAAAAAGTAAAATACATACTCATCAGTATAAAAAAAAATTATCCTATCCCTTGACATAATTGCTTATTGTAATAGGCGCCCCGACAATGGTTTGTCTGTATATGATTTTGTTAGTCGTTATTTCAAACAACAAGGCCTTAGAGAGACTTATAAGGAGCATATTAATCCTATCCCACATCCTGATGAGTGGAATGTCCTACCGGAGATATCATCCATCGTTTGCTTACCTCCGGAGGGGATACGACAAGCCGGTCGACCAAGGATGAGTCTTGCATGGTCCGCTGTTGAAAATTTGCCCGCAGGTGGACGGCCTCAGGTGTGCGGTAGGTGTAAAGGAACCAGCAACAACAGAAAATCTTGCAAAGCATTCATTCCCATAGGTGGTGTGGATTTGAATATCCCTCCAGAAGAAACTCAAGGAATGGATGAACAAATGAGGCAAAAGCGCCGGCAGAAAAAGAGGTGTAGCATTTGTCGTAATGATGACCATGACATAAGGGGATGTCCATACCATGAAACTTAAATTTCTTATGTATTTTTATATTTTGTGACTTACTAGCAACAATCTTGTGCTGATATTTTGATCCTTGATGGACCATGTATTGATTCATTATTCCGATTATTAGTTGAAATGCATAATTTTGTGTCTATTTTCTTTATCTTTGAAATTAAAATTTAACTGTTCAGTGATGTAAAGCAAATAAAGGTGATTATGGAGGCAAATATTAATCATAACAAAGTAGCTCACTTTAAATAGCAATACTTTACACCAAAAGCATATAACTTTACATAACAAAAGTTCATCACCATCACATCAAAATATCTAAGAATAACTTAAAAACCACAATCACTTAGATCACTTTTCCCCCATCTGCTGCTGTTTCTTTAGTCTTGTATGATCATCTCCATAAACTTCTTCTTCTAAAATAACTTCTTTACTTGTCTTCTCAGAAGTCTCTAAATCATCATCATTATCATCATCATCACCATCTAGTATGACTGGAGTGCTCCCAGTGTTTTTAAACCGCAGTGTTTCATGAAACACATTAATTCTCAGTACACACTACACATATAATAAAATCAAAAAACTTACTTTGAGCATTGAGTATCTTCCTCTCGGCCTAGTTCTGTATGGTGGGTTGGGAGGAGGTATCCTCCTCCTTCTTTTTGGTGGAGGTGCTTCGATTCCTCCTAAATCGCTTTCTCTTAATCGGCCGCTCATTTAGCGTACTTGATTTTAATGGATTTAACTGATTTTAATTTATTAGGGTTTATAGTGAAAAGGGGGGGACTACGGTTCAGGTATTTCACCCTCGGTCCAGGAAGATGGGCTTATATTGAAAGGGGGGACCCACGATGATATTTTATAATAAGATAATTCGATGCTGCCCTTTGTAGTACACACGATGGGGTACACGATGGGCACGATCGTGTGCTCCGATCGTGTGCCATGTTGGCAACCAGGTGTCACGGTGTCTACGGTGTGAAATTAGCACTGTATCCACGTGTGCACACGATGGTGCACACGGTCGTGCCCACGATGGGACACACGGTCGTATGCACAAGAACATCCACAATTTTCATTAATTTCTCAAATTACTCGTCAATTTACGTGTTGTTACTGATATATTAACAAGTATTTGTTAACAATACACTTATTTAAAAAGTTGTTGATTGAATTACCATAATATATTGCATATTATGTGTAGTCTATATGTTCTCAATGTATTAGTTCGTAAGGATAAGGTCATCTGTATGAAATATCTCATATACAAATGAATTATACGAAATGACAAATACGAGTTTGTATAAGAAGTTATATAGTAATTAATGTTTGAACAAGAAATTTTAGAATCACAAAACATCATTCTAGATAACACAATAAATCAAATTGGCAAAAATACCAAAAGTTCATGTGCACACGGCGGTGCCCACGATGGGACACACGGTCGTAGGCACAAGAACATCCACAATTTTCACTAATTTCTCAAATTACTCGTCAATTTACGTGTTGTTACTTATATATTAACAAGTATTTGTTAACAATACACTTATTTAAAAAGTTATTGATTGAATTAGCATGATATATTACATATCATGTATAGTCTATATGTTCTCAATGTATTAGTTCGTAAGGATAAGTTCATATGTATGAAATATCTCATATACTAATGAATTACACGAAATGACAAATACGAGTTCGTATAAGAAGTTATATAGTAACTAATACAGTAAAACTAGAATCATAAAACATCCTTCTAGATAACACAGTAAATCAAATTGGCAAAAATACCAAAAGTTCATGTGCACACGACGGTGCACATGGTCGTGCCCACGATGGGACACACAGTCGTGCCCACGATGGGACACACGGTCGTGCTCATGATAGGACACACGGTCGTGTGCACACGGTCATGGCAGCCATCGTGGGCACACGACAGCAGCAACCCATGACCGTGGGCAGATTGCACACGATCGTAACCCACGATGGCCATGATCGTGTGCAGCCATTGTGTGCAACACAGAGCTGGCCTGGGTTTACCAACTGCACCATAAACCATTTTACGTGTGATTTAACAACACAACACATTAATCTTGCCAAAACTGTCTAACGACAACATAAAGATTTAACAACACGACACATTAATCTTGCCACAACACAACACAACATACCAAAAACCATTTTACATGTTTAACGACAACATAAATATTTTAGCAGCTAAACCATATCGATATTTCTTAATATATTTCTCATTAAGTTCCTTGATTTGGTGCCTTCCTGTTGGGTTTGCAGAGATGAGTCGACCCAAGTACATGCACGCGAATGGGCCACAATTGTTATTGTCATTTTGTATGAACTGTAGTTCTCGTGGCATAATTTTGAAACTCATCTCCGTGTCATACTTCTTTTTCGACTGGTTGTTCAGCCAGTACCCGGATTGAGCTAGCACACGAGGCATCAAACGAATAATTGGTCGCAGTTGGTTGAATCGGTATCGACCATCTTCGTGTTGGTGTGACAAGGAATCGTACAACTCCACGGTCCATGTAATGATGTTAGTCTTGATAGTCACCCAGTGGCTCTGGTCGAGGCAACAAATGGAAATGATATGTTGAAACAAAATATGTAATCATATAAGATCATCACATCAAACATAGGGAATCATTTATAAATATAAATTTCAAACTTACTTCGTCGCAATTTGACCATGGAACCGCATTTGGTGTATCAAGACCTATCATGTAGTCCTTGATGCATTTAGGAATTTTCCAATCCCTGTAAACCGGCTTCCCTACCAAGTGGATCATCCGGATGGAGTCTTGCAAACTCGTTGGCCATAACTAACTACAAAAAGCCAAACCACAAAATAAAAAAAAATCACATCACACCAATGATATACAAGAAAGTAATAAGTTATAGAACTTACGTAAAATTGGGAGCCGTCAAGTACAGTGCCAACTCTACCGACACCAACACTACGGACTCCCCTCCGAAGCCTCACTCGAGTCGCAAGCACATAACAATCTATCACCTCGGCATCAAAGTCTTCACGACTAGACTCTATCTGGTCAAATAACGCCTGGGTGAGGGCATGCCCAGTCTCCAAACACTGGACAATAGCATCATGTGGCTGCTCCCTCCTAAACTGTAGGTACAACTTCTTTCGAGCCTCGCTATCTCTTGGAGGCACCGCCATAAAAGGCTCCCGAAGAGCAGCAGATGGTCGACTCACTCGCGGTGGAAGACTACGCTCACCCAACTGCTCGGTCCCGGCACTCTCACCAACTTTATCACCCTTAGCTTCCCTCTCACAACTATAATGATCAGAGTCAGACAACCTACGCTCGATCTCGAAACCGCCGCTCGACCGAAATAGAGGCTGCTGCTGAGGACTACTACCTTCACATTGAAACATTGCACTATAATGATGCTCGTCCTAAAACCACTCGAAAATCGCCCCATACTGCTGAAACGGCGCGTCAAATGGCTGATAGTGATGCTCAAAATCAAGGGGCTGCTTAGTCCACTCAAAAGAATGATGAATCTGAGAATGATGACTGTGCTGGATCTCAGAATGGTGACTGCGTTGGACCTCATACTGGTGACTAGGCTGACGCTGAGAATGGTGACTAGGCTGATGCTGATAATGATGACGAGGCTGACGCTGAGAATGGTGATTGTGGGCTGCACGAGAGACTGGGTGACGTGGAGGGTCAGGAATCCTCCGTTGGGCGCTGCTAACAGATGCAGAATGACGAGGCCTATCGGGAAACCTATTGTAATACCCACGATTTTTGTTCCGATTATTTTGGATTTTTCTTCGGATATTCCCGGTTTTCGAGCGCTAATATTATTTTTCTCGATTACTAATTTTGGATTTATGGCCGTACGGGGTGATTTGTTATCCGTTGTTTTCATTTCGGAGTGATGTTGTTGTCCACGAGCGTTTTGTCGTGTTTGTTCCGTGCGTTTTTGGGTAATCGAGTCGTCGGGTCATGGTGGTTGGGCACTGGCCGGACAGTTGCGGCAGGAACCGGCAGGGTGGCTGGGCACTGGCCGGACAATTGCAGCAGGAACCGGCATGGCGACTGGCGCTGGCTGGGAAGGTGCGGCAGGAACCGACATAGCGCACGCTACTCTCGGAAGGCTGCGCACTGTCACGGGGTTGGGTTTGAGCACTCGAAAGCTCTTCGGACCCGTGCGGCACTAGACTAGAATCGCCTCAATCCCTAGCTAGTAAGCCTAACTCACTCAGTTGCTAAGTGTGTAAGAAGGGGTTTACACTTGGGAGTTGAGAGAAACACTTCACTATTTCACAAACACTTTACAAGTACAAGAATGTTGAGTCTTTGAGGGTTGGTTGCAAACGAGTCTCCCCCTTGCCTATTTATACTACTCCTACAACCTAAAATCTTCCATTCCACCTCCTCATTTGGAGATTCTAGAACTCCCTACAACATTACAATTCTAGAACCTATCTCTAGAATCATCCACACTTATCTACACACATACAAGAGTTACAAACATAATTCTAGACTATTCTACAAGTCTCCAAGTATCTCTATCCTTCTAGGAGGCTCCTAGAAGGCTCTTCCTCCATCTGGGCGCCCCGGCCTGTCTTGGCCCGCATCGGCCCGTCCCGGCCCGCATTGGCCCGACCGTCCAGGTCCGTCTCTGCCATGTTCCAGACTCTTCCCGAACCTCCTGGACCATGCTGGTCCGCTTCTAGCTGCTTCCGATCGAGTCTTCCCTGCTGAGTGACTCCTCAGCTTTTCAATGTCATCTACCCCCATAAGGCAATATTTCTCTAAGCCTATTATAGGAGGGGAGAGTCTCTCTCGCACCTTGCACGCCCGCGCCCGCGCACGTCGGCCGCACCCGGCATCCCACGCCCGCGTCCGGCCGCCCAGCTCGAGTCTTGTTCCCCGACTCGGCCTTGTCCCGTCGTGCCTTGCCCCACACGATCCTTGCTCGTCCGGCCTTGCCCGCACCCCCTGCGCTGCCGGACAGTCCCGCACTTGTCCACTCCGCGATGCCCCTTGGGCGATCCGCTTCCCATAGCGACGTCCGTGCTCCTCCCATGGTTCCCTCGCGTGATTCTCCGTCCGATCACGCCGCCCCGAAGGCTGAATCTCCACATGCAGCCCGATGCCATCCTTGGCATCCTGCTCGTGCCGGTCCCTCGGCACCCTGTGCGACCGTCTGTGCACACATGTCTCATCATCGACTTTCGGCCGTGACATTCTCCCCCGCCCATTTCGTTGACGTCCTCGTCGACGTGGCGGCCCCTCGATGAACCGAACTGCTCCAAGGTGGTAACTCGGCTCCTCCTCAAGTTTCCTCATGTACGTGAGGGCCGCCATTGCTTGTCTCGAAGGCTCTGTGGTTATCATCGATTAATTATTCCATAATATCCTTCGATCAAGCGAATCAGGGTAAGTTTTCCTAAAACCTTAGTTTTTGGGAAATTAGGGGTTTTGCTTGATTTCACCCATTTGATCCGTAATAACTTAGATTAGTGATGGATTTTTGATTATTAAGTTATATTATACCAATTTCCTTGTTATTCCACGGTTCGATTGCTAAAGATTCGTCGTTTTGTTGAGTTCCTAATCAACGCATTGAAGGTGTTCGGTGAAAATTCCAAGAGGGGGGTTTCGGGCGTTCCACGATTATCCTTACTCGTACGATCGTTGATTATTGATGATATGATGTTAGGGTCAGGTTCCTTGTGAAGAACTCGAGTCGGAACTCTTCTGTTCGTTGTTTCCCGATCGATCGTGTTATCGTTGTTTTCGCACGGAGAATTGTAGGTGTTCAAGGTTTCCTGGTTGAGCCGTGTTCATCGGAGTATTCGGTATCGATTATCAAGGCAAGTATCTTGCTCATACATTACGTGTTTTGTGGATATAATGGTTGGTAATCAACGATATGTGATACAACCATTTCTCAAAAGAATCGGTGTATTTACAATCATGGTATTCTTAAAAGATAACTCTTGTGTTCGGGACTTAATATGCTTAATTGACTATGTGTGTTAGTGTTGAGTATAGAATCGCCTTACATTCGAGTGATACCATTATGTGTGATTATGTCGTCGGTGATTTAAAGTTCAATCCTTTTGTTAAGAATTGTGCGTGGAGTCATGTGGTTATCGATGAATATGTGAGTTGTGTGATATTGGTTGTGCCGTTCGGTGCTGATGAGATAAGTGTGCTTCCTTGTTGATGGTATTAGTTCTGTGTCGTGAGTATGTGTTGGATAATTTGGCCATTTTAACAAAATACCTCGACTATGTATATTGTGATTGACTCTTGAGGATCGTAGTTTTGGAAATGTGAACTGATGAGAGTTGTAAGATTGTTCTCGAGTACTCTCACTCGGGGTTGGCTCGACGGGGTCACACGGGGACCTGGTGGCTTAGCGGTTGGACTGGCTCGCGAGAGTTACTTTGAGTGGGCATTCTCACCTGGGGTCGCTCGACGGGGCGCACAGGGACTTGGTGGCTTACGGTGGGACCGGCGGCTGGACCGAGTCGCGAGAATTGCCAGAGTGTTTGTACTGATGATTATTTGTGATATGTACAGAGTATCACAATGCTTGGTGCTCGGGGTCGAGAGATATTATATATCGAGTCTTGTTGTTTAGTTAAAATGGCATAAGAATAATATATTATGTGTAATATGTCTTTGGAAGTGAATTGAAGTTGATGATCGGTCGTGGGCCCTGTGTTTTGTGACCGGAATGGTTGGGTCTGTAATATCCGCAATTTTCGATTTTCGGTAAATTTCTTTTTTCGGACGGAGTCCGTTTTGACGACTCACTCATGACCGTTTCGTCATTTCGAGAATGATTAATTCTGCACTTTTTGTCATCCGAGTTCGTTTCGGTATCGTTTTGTTGAGTTCCGAGCTTTTTAGCGACTTTTCCGCACTTGAGTTCGATTCTTGCGAATCTCGTCCGAAACTGTTGTTTCGAGTTTCTCGTAAGTTCATTTAATGTTATTATTCATGTTGCGAGCTTTGGTTTGGTGTTTCGATCGCGTATCGTGATTTTCGGACGTTTTGGGCCATTTTCGTAATTTCCCAAAGTTTTGGGTAATTACTTCGTTGTTGAATTCCGAGCCTTGGGTGGTCGGAATTGTGTGTTCTCTTAGCTCTTAGATTCGTCTTTGCGAGTACGTAACCGTATCATCGATTCGTATTCAGTTCGATTTCGGGGTCGTTCGGGCCGTCGGAGTTGCCCGGCCGAGTCATGGCCGGGCAACTCGGGCCAGCCGCATCGCCGAGTCACGGCAGTAGTGCTCGGCACTTCTCGGCCGAGTCACGGCAGCGGTGATCGGCGCTTCGCCGAGCATCCGTGAGCCGCGGCACACCACTGGCAGGCCGCGGCACACTGTGGCATTTTCTCGGCCAAATCGATCAGACGGGTGCCGCGGCACACTCCGGCCGAGCCGAGGCACACCGCCGACCACCGGGAGCCATTTTTGGGCTCGAGCCGCGGCACACTCCATGGGCCGCGCACACCTGTGCGGCTATTTATGGCCCCGCACACGGGTTTTTCGCCATTTTTCTCCTTCTTCTCATTTCCTTCCGCAATGAGGGTGATATCACCATGGAGCCATGTTGTTTGACAACCAATCCATGAAGTTATTGAGGTTATATCATCAATCAATCATCCTATATCGTCCTTTGATCCAGCGAATCAAGGTAACCTTCCTTAGAACCCTAATTTCGTGAATTTGGGGGTTTTTGCGTTTTTGTCCGATTCGTTCCGTATTATTGATTAATTCATGATGGATATGATTAATCTTGGTAGTATCCTTGTGTTTAACATCATTTAATCCATTGTTCTTCGTCGAATCGAAGTATATTTCTTGATTTCCTTCAAATTGACTTTTTGGGGAATTTGTCTTTGATCTTGTTTTTCATCCGTTTTTGATGGATCGATTATGGTTAAATGATGTTGTTAAACATATTCTATGGATTGTATATCCATATTTCAACTTAGAATTCCGTTTTCGGGTTTTGACGGAACGAATCGTGTTCTTGGCCGTTTTGGGGGAAACGCTTGAACTCTCGTCATTCGTTCTTTGAATTCAACGGCTTTGAGTCGTATTATGGAATTCATTTTTGTTGTTATTGTTTTCATTCATAGTTCATTGTTGCGGGTTGTCGTTCGGTGGAGTCGGCGAGTTCGTAGTCGGTTCGTGCCAACCTACTTCGGCCGATTCTCCGCGTTGTGGTTATTCGAGGCAAGTACCTTGCCCATACTTTTCTTATTTTGTGGATATGATGATCGGTGATCGTATTAGTGTGTTTGTTTGGTTGTTTGAAACGAAGTTTCAAAAGACTTCGGTTTGGCCTCGTTAAAGGCTTTCTTTCAAATGCGTGTGTGTTTTGTGAACGGCGTATTTTGGGAATTGATTATGATTTGATTATTTTGAACGTTGAAGGATTTGATGATGATACTCCTATTGTTTAAAGTTATGGAATCATGTATTCCGTATTTAATCTTGTTATTGTGTTTTGAAGAGTTTGATAATGGTGTCGAGTTAATGGCCATCTCTAGTGAGTATTCTTAATGAACTTACATTCTTAGCATGTTAGTATTGCATGAGTAACGTGTGTGTGTGTATGCTCACTGCGGGTTAGATCCGACGGGTCTCGGTAGGGCTCCACGAAGCCGTGGAACCGCGAGCTTGCTTTTAACCACTTTGTGGGTTAGATCCGACGGTCTCGGCAGGATCCACGAAGCCGTGGTCTGCGGTTAATTGTGGTGCATTTTACAAATATGATTCGATATTGGCATTTTAAATGAGTGCTTTTGAACGGTTTTCATGATTGCATGCATTGACTAAGTGTGTAAGAGGTAAGTTGTTCGTTTGGCCTACTTGACTAGGATGGCACTAGAGTATTTTGTTGTTTGTTTTAAATCCTTTATTTGTGGATTTTGATGTTGGAAGACGAACCTTGTTGTCGTTCTCGTGTACTGTGAGTTGATGAGATTTGGGGCTAAAATCCCAATGGTTTTATAAAAGACGTTTTACTGATTTGGGGCTATAATCCCAACGGTTTGGTAAATGTCATTTTTCGGAAAGTAAACCTTTGGGGCGGTGACCCCTTTTGTCTTTTGGATTTTGAAAATTAGGATTTGATAATCCTAAATTGTTTTCTATTAAAACTCTCGATGGCATTCTAAACCATTTTATAAATTACTTCCATTGATTTATGATATTTCGATTTTGAAATGTTTTCTCAAATTCTTGCCTCGAGAAGTGCTTTTCGTTTCGTTTGGAACCTTGAGGATTCCTGGTTATTATTATTCGTGGAATGTGAATTGTATGGCTCGTATTTGCACTTTGTTCTTGCACTAGCAAAACAAAGGTGGAGTTTGCTAACCCCGAGTATTCGGGGTGGATGTCTGTTTTGCATTCGTGTTTTGGAGCATAACACGTGGTCGGACGAAGGATGATGAAAGATGATCGATACTAATCACATGAGGAACCGTACATCGTGTGTTGGTTCGATTGTACTTTATTTTCATTGCTATATTGTTCCTATCAGACGGGTGTGGTTGTATTTTGTCCCCTGCGTGGGCATGAGTTGTATTTGAGTTGTATGTATTTGTGGAAAGACCAAATCGGTCTACTGAGTCATTTTAGCCTTGAAGGCATTATCGAGATGTTAAATGTTGTTACCAGCCTGGTAGATCCTCGAGGAGAGGGTCTACGGCGTGTAATATCCCTGAGTGGATTGGGGGTGTTACAGGGTCGTGGACCCCATGTTTTGTTAACGGATTTGCATTTTGAAAAATGAACTTTGGGGCTGTGACCCTAAGTGGCTTTCGAGGAATAAAGAACTATTCAATCACAAATGTTTTCAAAATTCTCGAGATTTGGAAGTGTTTTCAAAGTGTTTACTTGTTTCGTTCTACTTTCAAGACTTGAACTATTTTTAATTAAACAAAATATCTCGGGAAGTCTTTCATTGTATTCTCGGAATGTGTGGTGTATGGCTTGTATTTGCACTTTATACTTATACTAGCAAACCAATGGAGTTTTGCTAACCCCCGAGTGGATGTTTGTTTTGCATCCAGGTACATGCAGGTTTGGGAGCAAGACACAGGATCGGCGCGAAAGATGATGGAAGGCGAATGATACTAATCACACGAAGGCCAATTTTGGATGCAGTCAGTCAGAGTTCGTGTATGGTTTTTTCCGCTATCATACTTTTTGTTTGTGAGTGTATTTTACCATTGCATGGGTATGAGTCGAGATAGAAATGTGTATTTTTTACTTGTATGTTAGTGATGAAAGACCAAGTTGGTCTATTGATTTGGTATTTTATCATGTCGGTATGTAATTTATTGTGTAATTTCGATGTCTAGCCTGGTGGATCCTCACGGAGAGGGTCTGCGGCGTGTAATATTCCCGGTTTGATTCTAGGGGTGTTACATTTATGGTATCGTAGCTTAGGTTGTGGAAACCTAGCCTGTCGGGTTCAGTCTGGTATTGTCGTGTCTTGTCCTGTCAGATTGTGTTTGCCTAATTCGTGTCGCGATGCGTCGTCAGAGATGTCGGCCGTGATTAGTATCAAGGTGCAGCCATCATCTTCATGCAACCTGTGGGTGTAAGTCTCCCTACTATATTGTGCCTTGTGTTATACGTGCTTGCTTGTATGATTTTGTGTTATGATGTGGAGTCCAAATGTGATTTGTGATTATGTGGCCTATACTTGTTTGATCCTCGTATTGTGCTAGAATAAAAGTGGTGCCAGCATATATATATAGATCATATGAATATATATATATATATATGAAGTAGATCATATGAAAACTAATTACCTTGTGAAATCTAGAAACTTTTGTAAGCCATTGATATTAGTGATCTAACGGCTATAGATGAGTAGAATTATATGTATTTATGTATTTTTTTTATTGTATTATTTGTTGCATATACTAGCGACCAGCTTGATGCAACAAATAATAACAAATATGCAATGAAATTACTTAATAATGCAATTGGTTTATAGATTTCACCATTAAGGGTGTTTCCACCATAGTCAATCCTATATATATATACACACATACACACACACATCCTTGTATAAGTCGTTTTTACAAGAGTAATGGCCTTGGTGTGGATACGCAAAGAAAAATTCATCAATGTGATATTTTAAAGCTTTACATGTTTTTGGGGAGTCACGTAAATTTTGTTTGAAAACATCCTCCAAATGGAGAAAAAAGTTTGATTTTCGTATGATGACCTCAAGGCCGAATATATTTGGAGAATTCGAACTACCGATATTTCATTTGCATTTTGTATTGTAAAGTTTTCAAACCAAGATTTAAAAAAAAAACTCAAATGAGGTGTTGAAATTATGTGAATCGATGACTTTGAGATGCGAATGTTGTGATGTTTATTTGTGAACTTCGATTCTAGTAATGTCGTATATATGTTCGCGATCATGTTGCCGAGTTGGAGCAGCTAGCGCACGCTAAGTGTGAGGCTGGCACGCGCTAATACATCATGGGTAGCGCACGCTAAATATTTGTTGTAGCGCGCGTTAGCCTGGACTGAGGCTAGAGAACCGCATTTCTTTTAGACGTTAGGCCTAACCTTTGCATTCAATCACACGTGACTGTATTCTATGTGTGTTGTCTAGTAATGATAACTGTTTTGTATGAATGTGTGTTATGACTTTTCGTTGCGCTAAGTGATAATTGATTTTGTTCAGTGAATCGATAAAATTATGTTTGGTATGTGTCTGTGTTCGAAAACGCTTTCCTGAAACTTTCATAAATTTGTGCAAGTTGCGGGAAATCAATTTTCGAAACTACTTTGATGGTGCGATTAATCGACGGCTTCGTATGAACCTTGGAAATTGTTTGAAATTTGCGAGCCGGCCTAGGATTCTCAAATAAAACATCGACGATATCTGAAAGAGTTGTTTTAAAGTACATTTGGACATTTTGTAAAATGTTACCGTCGTTGATTTTTGAAGAGGATTTTCGAAATAATTTTTAACGTATTGTTGTATTTTCAAATAATTCGAGTACATGATTTTCAAAAATCTTTCACACCAAAATATTTTTTTCAAACCAATACGATTTTTATTTTTAAAAATATATAGTGAAAGATGAAAAATCTCACTCGATTTAAACTTCAAACTCGTTTTTGGAAAAGTTTCCTGTACTGATTAAAGTATGTACGAATGGTTTGATGACCTTGTGTGGTTACCTTGTTTGTTATTAACG
This sequence comes from Orobanche coerulescens, assembly GCA_033398695.1. Classification (NCBI taxonomy): domain Eukaryota; kingdom Viridiplantae; phylum Streptophyta; class Magnoliopsida; order Lamiales; family Orobanchaceae; genus Orobanche; species Orobanche coerulescens. Next base: position 12,581,447 of record CM065803.1, read on the forward strand.
GTGATGCTGGTGTGTAGTGGCGTGGTGATTTTGACAATACCGGTTGCACAGAAAATATTATTTTGCAAATGATTTCAAAATGAGGCGGTTAAATTCTGTTGTCTAAAAGTTTTGCTGAAACAATCCGAGGCACCAAAAATACTTTTAAAGTTTTATTTTAAAAATCATACGAATCCGAAGATGTTCAAATGATACCATTCAAAAGGATACCTCGTTCGGGTTGTTATTAGTTACCTTATGTGATATGTCGTGCTAAGTTGGTACTTTAGCATATTATTTTTGCGAAGTTATGCCATCGTATTGAGTGAGAATCCGCTTAGTATGCTGAGGGACAGAGGACGCGGTCGTGACCGTGGTACAGTTGGTCATGGAGATCAGATGCGGGACCAAAAGGATATGGCCGGGAGGGTTGCTATTCCAGCACTTCGTCCTCGTTGTTTAGGTTTCGGGGACGAAACCTCTTTTAAAGGTGATATGATGTAATACCCATATTTTTTCGCTTCCGTTTCGTTCGACCGTATCGGCGCGATTGTGTTCGTTGATACTTTTGGCCTTGTGTTGTTCCTCACCTTTGTCATTCGAACGAGTTTTGATATTGTCCCAAATTGATGTGTATATCGTTGTGATCTTTCCAAGTTTGGATCGATTTCTTGTGAACCCTGTGTGAAATTAACACCTCGTGGTTCCTACAAGTTTACTGATGTCTTGATTTGAGGAGTGAACTTCAGAGTTGATCGTTGTTATTCGATCATTGCTATTTGTTCGTCGTTGTCCAATCATTATTGTTTGATCTCGTAATCGTGATTATTGAACATCTGGGCCACTCCGTAATTTTCATAAGTGTTGGGAAATTGTCTTCGTATTTGATCTTCCAAATCTTTGAGTTACTGGAATTTCATACTTTTCAGCGTTGGAATCGTGATTTGATTTTTGTACTGCTCAGTTTTATCAACCGCAGTGATTCACGCTCGTTGCTTTTCGTAAGCATTCTTGCGTATTGAATCGGATCGTAGTAGTTTTATACTGCATGGAGCTCTGGTGTGTTTTTGAGAGTCGCCTTGATTTTGTTTTAAGTTTTGGGACGAAACTTATTTTTAGGGGGGGTAGAATATAATACCCATGATTTTCGTTCCGGTTATTTTGGATTTTTCTTTGGATATTCCCGGTTGTCGAGCGTTGATATTATTTTTCTCGACTACTAATTTTGGATTTATGGTCGTACGGGGTGATTTGTTATCCGTTGTTTTCATTTCGGATTGATGTTGTTATCCACGAGCGTTTTATCGTGTTTGTTCTGTGCGTTTTTGGATAATCGAGTCGTCGGGTCATGACGGCTGGGCACTAGCCGGGCAGTTGCGGCAGGAACCAGCAGGGTGGCTGGGCACTGGCTGGACAATTGCAGCAGGAACCGGCATGGCGGCTGGCGCTGGCTGGGCAGGTGCGGCAGGAACCAACATAGCACACGCTACTCTCGGAAGGCTGCACGCGCTAACTCGGTAGGAATAGCGCACGCTATTCGGCCGACCAGCGCACGCTATCGGGCTATGCGGAGAGGGTTCTGAGGTTATGGACTCGGGGAGGATCGACAGGTAGCGCACGCCACAATCGGTCGTTGCGCGCGCTAGTCAGCAGGTGTAACGCACGCTATCGGCCGCCCAGCGCACGCTACCTGGACGAGCATTTTAGTCCAGGGGGTTATGGACGGATCGACTAACGCACGCTAGCGTCCGCGCAGCGCGTGCTACTGCGGTCGGACAAGAAGGTTCTGGACGGCATGGTGGTCGGAAGGATTAAGTCAATGTGGGCCCCGACCGAAGGTTCTCAGCCGAGACTGCCCGTTAGCGCACGCTACTCGGAACCCGTAGCGCGCGCTAATGCGCATGTCTATAAATATGACCGAGCAGCCATATTTTCGCTCGTTTTTCATTTCCTTTCTTTCCTGTCCGCGGCTGGAGTCTTGGAGAAGTCGAAGACATGTTGTTACACTATGAATCCACGAAGTTCTGGAGTTCATATCATCGATTAATCATTCCATAAAGTAAGTTTTCCTAAAACCTTAGTTTTTGGGAAATTGGGGGTTTTGCTTGATTTCGCCCGTTTGATCCGTAATAACTTAGATTAGTGATAGATTGTTGATTATTAAGTTATATTCTACCAATTTCCTTGTTATTCCATGGTTCGATTGCTAAAGATTCATCACTTTGTTGAGTTCCTAATCAACGCCTTGAAAGTGTTCGGTGAAAGTTCCTATAGGGGGTTTCGGGCGTTCCACGATTATCTTTCCTCGTACTATTGTTGATTATTGATGATATGATGTTAGGGTCAGGTTCCTTGTGAAGAACTCGAGTCGGAACTCTTCCGTTCGTTGTTTCCGGATCGATCGTGTTATCGTTGTTTCCGCACGGAGAATTGTAGGTGTTCAAGGTTTCCTGGTTGATCCGTGTTCATCGGAGTGTCCGATATCGATTATCGAGGCAAGTATCTTGCCCATACATTACGTGTTTTGTGGATATAATGGTTGGTAATCAACGATATGTGCTAAATGAATGTTTACAACCATTTCTCAAAAGAATCGGTATATTTACTATCATGGTTTTCTTAAAGATAACTCTTGTGTTCGGGACTTAATGTGCTTAATTGACTATGTATGTTAGTGTTGAGTATAGGATTGCCTTACTTTCGGGTGATGGCATTATGTGTGATTATGTCATCGGTAATTTAAAGTTCAATCTTTTTGTGAAGAATTATGCGTGGAGTCATGTGGTTATCGATGAATATGTGAGTTGTGTGATATTGGTTGTGCCGTTCGGTGCTGATGAGATAAGTGTGCTTCCTTGTTGATGGTATTAGTTCTGGGTCTTGAGTATGTGTTGGATAATTTGGTCATTCTAGCAAAATACCTCGACTATATATATATAAATATATATATATATATATGTATATATATATATATTGTGATTGACTCTTGAGGATTGTAGTTTTAGAAATGTGAACTGATAAGAGTTGTAAGATTGTTCTCGGGTACTCTCACTCGGGGGTGACTCGACGGGGTCACGCGGGGACCTGGTGGCTTAGCGACTGGACCGGGTCGCGAGAGTTACTTCGAGTGGGCATTCTTGTTAGGAGTATGCCCTCGAATGCCACTCAGAGGATGTTGAGTGAGGGCATTATACTTGTAATTATGTAAATCATTAATATAAGGCATTGGATGTTTCTTTATTTACTGGTAGTTACTGACATTCCTAACTCGTAAATATACATATATAAACTAGTCCGTGTATTTGAGAGCAAAACGTTCCACTGCTTATTGGATAAAGGGGTCGGCACTGTAAAGGTTTATAGCTCAAATACTTAAATCATTCGCAAGTTGATGAAACCTGACTGGGCGTTAAGTTTATGTGAAGACTTGTATGACGTGTTCTTTGACATGGAGAGTACCAATCGAACACTAATGGTTAATGGGAGCACACATTATAGGTATGCTAATTGGATTAGTATACTCGAACCGACTCACCCTCGATTCGCCACACGAATTTCACTCTGGGACAGTCAATGACGGAATCGAAAGGTTTTGATAGGTATTCGTGAACCTTAGACTTGAGGATTTAGTTGGGATGTGCTTGTGACGTCAAGATTTTCATTAGAGTAGTTCGACCCTATAAACCGGGAGGTGGGGGTCAAACTCGACGTGCATCTTGATGGGCAAGTAGCAGGTCCTACTGAATACCAAGATAGAATTCTTTCTCCCGTTAGTGAGCGGGTTATATGTCCTATGCGGTTATTGGCAGATGAGATCATAAGTCTTTGGCCAAAGCATTGGAGCTAGTTGTATTGGATACACGAGAGCTCGATGATCTCGATTTGTATTAACGCATGCATAGCGTCAAGCACAGATAGGGTTTGACTGACCGTGACCCTATAACTTGATCAGGACATTTGAAAGAAGGGTTTATACGTATACTGGTATTCACGACAGAATGGTTCTTGAATGATCCCAATCATTCATTCTCAGTTAGGGTACAGTATAGGCAGCTAGGCTGGCTAGGTGGTGCTACTAGTCTTTGGTTCCTCCCATTGCTGACTGAGACGGACCTACCGAGTCGCGCAGTAGGATTGACGACGGAATGAATCGAGTTTAATCTCTCATTATGAATATTAGATATTGGATATCTAATTTGGGACATTGGATGTCTAAATTGATTTATTGGATAAATTAATTTACGGCCTAATGAATTAAATAAATTACCGGTTGATTAATTTAATTCATGAATATAATTATTTATTGGAGAAATTAATTATATTATTATGTATTTGATATGATTAATTAATTGGATTAATTAATCGATATAAATACATCGGAACGGAATCGGAGTTTATCTGTTTGGACTCACGGGAGTCCGAAACGAATCGAACTCATCTAATTCCTTCTAGATGGCCTCCCCATCACCTACTCCCCATCACCAATTCCTTCTTGGTCTTCACTTTGTAAGTTTGTAGACTTGTGACCAATCAAGGGGACAAATATCAACCCTTGGTGATATTGTCAAAAGTAAGAGATTTTGGGGATTTGAATAAGGATATAATGAAGACTACTCCTATCTCCTTGACACCATTCCATCCGTGAGAATTGAGAGAGATAGAGAGAGAAAATCATTTTTCAAGTCTTCTTCTTTCCTTATCATTCTTCTTCATATTTCTTGGAGAAATATTGTGAGGATTAATTGAGATATATAGATTAAGCACTTAGAGTGTTATAATCTTGAATATAAAGTTTCCATCACTTGATTCTAGCCGTAACCTTAGAGGTTAATCGGGTGATTCTCGTTTCGTTCGTTTATCCGGCGCGTGGCAAGTAGAGGCGTTGTAATTTCGACGTTGGATCATCCAAGGGCTTGGAATGGATTGGATTCGTAGAGATCAAGCAAAGCTTGGGGAATAGCTCAAGAGAAGGATACCATTTAATCAATGGACTACGAGGGTATGTTTCTCGTATCTCTTGTGTTTCGTTTTATATATTCGTATATACGCAGCTCGATCGATCCTCGTAGGGATTCAGATCGAATTAATTTTCATTTTACCGATTCCGTTGTGCCTTCGTTTTAGGCATGGAATCCCAAGAGTGGTATCGGAGCGTAGGTCTTGCGATCGTATATACGATATTGGCATTTGGAATGCTCGATTAGATGGTGAATGATTTTGAATCATTTTAGTCATAATCGTGGTATATGTTTTATGTTCGTTGTAGTTATATTTTTCGTAAGTTTATATCTAAATATAAATCTTTATTTCTTGGAAATATGATTTATATTGAAGATATGAATGTTGGAAAATATAGATATTGGATATCCGGTCGAAAAACTAGCCCCGAATTGCCGTTGGACGGTCCGGGAGTGGTCCGGAAGCAGGGGGCCGCGGCCCAGGGCTCGGGGGCCACGGCCCAGGGCTGTTGCAGTCCGCCTATAAACTTTCTGGACTGGGGGCCGCGACCCAAGGCTGTTGGGCAGCCCTACTGCTGTTCAATGTTGTTTTCGGGCGCGGTTCAACCCATTTCGGACCCGTTTCGGGCTTATTTGCTTCGTGTATTCCTAAAAATGATCTCCCACATTTTAAAATGGATTTAATATGATTAAAATGATTTATGGTATTTCATTTTATAAGGGAAATTTATTTATTGGAATACTTGTGATCGACCGAATTATTTTGAACGTTTTTCATATTACCGATTGTGTGAATCGATTGGATCGGTTCGTATTGTTGATTGGATCAATGTATCTGTACGCTTTCCATTTATATAGTATTTATTGGATGCATGCTTTTGAATGGGGATGTGGTTCGTGGACTTAGTTTTGAATCGTTCGTTTTATTCGATTGGGTTGTAAAGGCCGTTTTGAGCCAATTTATTTTACTAGAAATATTTGTATCTATTATGCAATTTTCAATGTAAAATTTATATGTAATGACGAAGACCGTAGGAAGATCCGTTTCGAGAAGACGAAGACTTATAATTAGATTACGGAGTTTTTGTTTTCTAGGAACGGTCCATGAACCACATGTTGGTAGCAACTAGGTTGTGAATGGTTGTTTCATATTGTATGAATGCCACAAACGCGCTTAAATGAATTAATGTGCAAAGTGTAACATTAATCGCGAAAATTCTCCCACGACAAATTATTAAGTTTATAAGGTTTCAAGGTTTTCCTTCCCTCCATCGAGTTTTCGGGAAATTGAAATCCAAACCGAATGTGCTATGCTTCCGAGTTATCGGGGCAGTTGTTCGGGGAGAACGGATAAATTATCGGGAGCGCATTGGATGCCTTTCGGTTGGAGCAAATTTTATCCCTAGAAACCTGATAGGTTGCCGGATAAGATTCAATTGTGAAACTGATTTGCGTCGATGGTATAAACTTAACTTGTTTACGAACCATAGAAACCGTATAGGTTTAGGGGAGTGAACAAGGGAAAAAAGAAGATCGAATCATCCATCAGATGGGTTGGTTTTGGACACCACTTTATGAAAATTAATAGACTAGAAACCTGTTCGGTTGCCCTCTATTAAGATTTATAAAGAACTCGATCACACTATGAAGTAGAGCGACGATACTTCCGGATTTCACATGGGAGTGTCTTATTCCGATAAAAATACTGGGAGCTGGGTAACAAGAATAGAAAAGACCTTAATTCTATACCCATATCATAATATAACAAGTCACTTATTAATCTGTTATACTTAATGCAGACATAACTCCAATATGACAATGAATCCACTCGCAATTCTACTCGAGAAGAACAGCCTGATTGGACCTAACTTTGTGGACTGGCTCCGCAATCTGATGATTGTCCTCAGTATAGAGGCACCGGGATACGTCTTGGAGACGGACATTTCGGCGCCTCCTGTGTGGACCAAAGCCAATCAGGAAGAGATCAAAAACCACGAAAAGTGGGTTAAGGATGACGTAAAAGTCCATGCATACATGATGGCTTCTATGTATAATGAGCTTCAAAGAGCTCATGAGAAAATGACTTCTGCTAGGCATATTTTATCTCACTTAACCGAACTTTATGGTGATCACAGCAGAACTGCTAGATATGAGATATCCAAGCAACTGTTCGGTGCAAGGATGAAGGAAGATGAGAAGGTTGGGGACCACGTCCTCAAAATGATATCCATGATCGAGAGATTGGAGGCTCTTGATTTTAAGATGGATACTTCTCTCGAAACCGACCTTATCCTACAATCTCTCCCTGATTCCTTCTAACAGCTTGTTATGAACTTCAACTGCAATGAGATTGCATGTAATTTAGCTGGGCTAATAAACAAACATGTGATCGCTCAGTCTCAGATGAAGACTCCACGGATGAAGGAGTCTGCTCTTGTGATTTCTTCTGGACCTCGGAGGTCTAAGAACAAGAAGAAAAAGACCAAGAAGCAGACGGGACCACAAGCCAAGGACTTCAAGGGAAAGGGCAAGACCCCGATGGTTCCGAAGAACAAGAAGAAGAATGATGCTTGTGTCAAGTGCGGTGAGCTGGGCCACTGGGCTAGAGACTGTCCGATTCTTCATGGGACTTCAGGTACAGAACTTTTAGCTTTGGAAACAAATTGTTCTGCTACTGTATTTTCTACTTCCTGGATATTGGATTCTGGTGCTAGTTCTCATATTTGTACCGTGAATCAGGATCTGGAACAAAGTAGAAAGCTTGGAGCTGGAGAAGTTATGATCACAGTCGGAAGCGGGCATAGTGTCGAGGCGACCGACATAGGATCACTTATTTTGGGTTTAGAATCCGGCTTTGTTTTGACTTTAGAAGATGTACTTGTTTTGCCCAAGGGGCACAAAAACATTGTATCCATTCCGGTCATGGACCGAAAAGGCTTTTCATTTTTCATTGGTGATGGTTCCTTCAAAATTTATTTCAGAAATAAACTAGTGGGTACTGCTACATTGTTAAATGGATTGTATCATCTAAATCTCAGCAACAAAGTAGTTGTGAATACTATGACTAGAAAACGTGGTAGGGACGAAACCAATCAAGTTTTGAAATGGCATCTTAGACTTGGTCATGTTGGTCAGACCAAGGTTTACAAGATGGAAAAAGATGGACTTATGGGTCCATTGGGATCGGATCCCTTTCCTACTTGTGAATCTTGCCTTAAAGGCAAAATAACTAAGTCCCCCTTTCACAAGGACTTTTGAAAGAGCCGCTGATAAACTGAGATTAATCCATACCGACGTATGTGGTGCTTTGGAAGCAGCACGTGACGGATATCAATATTTCATTACGTTTACAGATGATCATACTAGGTATGGTTATGTATACTTAATGAAACATAAATCCGAGGCCTTTGAGAAATTCCAGAAATTCAAGGCCCTGGTCGAGAAACAAACTGGTAATCATATCAAAGCACTTCAGTCGGACCGAGGTGGCGAGTATATGAGTACGGAGTTTGACGAGTTCCTTAAGGAACATAGAATAGTTTCACAACTAACACCTCCAGGTACTCCTCAGTTAAATGGTGTGTCAGAAAGAAGGAATCGGACCTTGTTGAACATGGTCCGTTCCATGCTGGGCTATACTGACTTACTGATTTACCTGTGGGGGTATGCACTCCTGACTGCCGCTTACATATTGAACAGATGTCCTTCCAAACCCGTTCCTAAAACTCCACATGAGATGTGGGAGGACAGGAAACCAAGTCTTAATCATATTAGGATTTGGGGATGTCCCGCATGTGTCAAGAAGACTAAGGTGGAGAAGTTGGAAGCTAGGTCCGTGAAGGGACGTTTCATTGGATTCCCGTCTGGGACGATGGGATATATATTCTACATGCCCGCAGATCGAAAGATTGTTGTTGCTTTACAAGCACACTTCCTAGAAGATGATTTCATTCAGGAAGGCGGAGCAGGTAGAAGTATTTCTTTAGAAGAATACAATGAAACTCCTCGGGAGACACCTGTGCAGGAAACTGGAACCGAACCTTCTGAAACACAAGTACAACCACCTCATAGGTCTAGTAGGGTGTCTCATTTACCTGAGAGGTATGGGCTTGTGCACTTGGAGGAACTAGGTCTCCATGAGGTTCCAAGTGATAGCCAAGAGACCGACCCAACGACCTATGACCAAGCGATGGTGGATGTAGACTCCGCAAAATGGCATGAATCTATGAAAGCTGAGATAGACTCGATGCATGTCAATCAGGTCTGGACTCTAGTTGACCGCCATAAGGGCATAGTGCCTATTGGGAACAAGTGGATCTACAAGAGAAAGACTGATGGCGATGGCAAGGTTGACGCCTATAAGGCCAGGCTTGTGGCAAAGTGTTATACCCAGAAAGAAAAGATCGACTACCACGATACCTTCTCGCCCGTAGATATGATCAAGTCTATCCGCATGATGCTTGCTATAGCTGCCTACCACAATTATGAGATATGTCAAATGGACGTAAAGACGACTTTCCTTAATGGATTCCTCGAGGAGGAAATCTATATGGAGCTGCCTAAAGGCTTTGTGTCCGAAGTCGATATTCAGAAAGTGTGCAAGCTTCAGCGTTCCATTTATGGACTAAAACAAGCGTCGCGTAGTTGGAACCTTCGTTTTGACGAGGCGGTCAAAGAGTTTGACTTCGTGCAAAATGAGGAGGAACCTTGTGTATACAAGAGGGTTAGTGGGATCAAGATCGCATTCTTAGTACTATATGTGGATGATATTCTACTAATAGGAAATGATGTGGGAATGCTCAGTTCTGTGAAAGCTTGACTTTCGAGTAATTTCTCCATGAAAGACTTGGGAGAAGCAACCTATATTCTTGGAATTCGACTCTACCGTGATAGAGCGAAGAGAACAATAGGTCTTTCCCAAGCCCTCTATATAGATAAAATCTTAAAGCGATTTAAGATGGATGATTCTAAAAGAGGGTTCCTACCGATGCGACATGGAATAAAACTCTCCTTGAAGATGTGTCCTCAAAATGAGGAACAACGAAAGGAAATGAGTAATATACCATATGATTCGGCCGTAGGTAGCCTTATGTATGCTATGTTGTGTACGAGACCTGACATTGCGCATGCTGTAAGCGTAGTGAGTAGGTTTCAGGCAAACGCAGGTAGGGAACATTGGATTGCCGTAAAGAACGTTCTCAAGTACTTAAGAAGGACTAGAGATATGGTTCTGATGTATGGCGATGGAGAATTGGATGTGGTGGGATTCACTGATTCGGACTTCCAAGGACTGAAGGACGACTCGATGTCTACATCTGGCTATATATTTACTCTTAATGCAGGAGCAGTATCTTGGCATATCGCCAAGCAAAGCGCGACTGCTGATTCCACCTGTCAGGCTGAGTATCAAGCAGCCTCGGAGGCTTCCAAGGAAGGGTTCTAGATTAAGAAGTTTCTGGGAGAACTTCAAGTGATACTATGTGCTGAGCTGCCTGTTCCACTGTACTGCGACAACGAAGGAGCTATAGCGCAGGCCAAGGAGCCGAGGTTTCATAACAGCACCAAATATATTGAGAGGAAGTATCATCTCGTAAGGAAATTTGTTCGCAAGGGATACATTGTACTGCATAGAGTAGACTCGGCCGACAACGTCGCTGATCCACTGACCAAGACACTTTCTCAGACTTGCTTGGAGCGTTATCTAGAGAATATGGGCATTAGATACCATAGTGTGTGGCATTGAGTGCAAGTGGGAGATTGTTAGGAGTATGCCCTCGAATGCCACTCAGAGGATGTTGAGTGCGGGTATTGTACTTGTAATTATGTAAATCATTAATATAAGGCATTGGATGTTTCTTTATTTACTGGTAGTTACTGGCATTCCTAACTCGTAAATATACATATAGAAACTAGTCCATGTATTTGAGAGCAAAACGTTCCACTCCTTATTGGATAAAAGGTTCGACACTGGAAAGGTTTATAGCTCAAATACTTAAATCATTCGCAAGTCGATGAAACTTGACTGGGCGTTAAGTTTATGTGAAGACTTGTATGACGTGTTCTTTGACATGGAGAGTGTCAATCGAACACTAATGGTTAGTGGGAGCACACGTTATAGGTATGCTAATTGGATTAGTAATACTCGAACCGACTCGCCCTCGATTCGCCACACGAATTTTACTCTGGGACAGTCAATGACGGAATCAAAAGGTTGTGATAGGTATTCGTGAACCTTCGACTTGAGGATTTAGTAGGGATGTGCTTGTGACGTCAAGATTTTTATTAGAGTTGTTCGACCCTATAAACCGGGAGGTGGGGGTTAACCTCGACGTGCATCTTGACGGGCAAGTAGCAGGTCCTACTGAATACCAAGATAGAATTCTTTCTTCCGTTAGTGAGCGGGTTATATGTCCTATGCGGTTATTGGCAGATGAGATCATAAGTCTTTGGCCAAAGCATCGGATCTAGTTGTATTGGATACACGAGATCTCGATGATCTCGATTTGCATTAACACATGCATAGCGTCAAGTACAGATAGGGTTTGACTGACCGTGACCCTATAACTTGATCGGGACATTTGAAAGAAGGGTTTATACGTATATTGGTATTCACGACAGAATGGTTCTTGAATGATCCCAATCATTCGTTCTGAGTTAGGGTACAGTGTAGGCCGCTAGGCTGGCTAGGTGGTGCTACTACTCTTTGGTTCCTCCCATTGCTGACTGAGACGGACCTACCGAGTCGCTCAATAGGATTGACGACGGAATGAATCGAGTTTAATCTCTCATTATGAATATTAGATATTGGATATCTAATTTGGGACATTGGATGTCTAAATTGATTTATTGGATAAATTAATTTACGGCCTAATGAATTAAATAAATTACTGGGTGATTAATTTAATTCATGAATATAATTATTTCTTGGAGAAATTAATTATGTTATTATGTATTTGATATGAATAATTAGTTGGATTAATTAATCGATATAAATACATCGAAGCGGAATCGGAGTTTATCTGTTTGGACTCACAGGAGTCCGAAACGAATCGAACTCATCCGATTCCTTCTAGATGGCCTCCCCATCACCTACTCCCTCAATTGGTTTTGGTCTTCACTTTGTAGGTTTGTAGACTTGTGAAAAATCAAGGGGACAAATATCAACCGTTGGTGATATTGTCAAAAGTAGGAGATTTTGGGGATTTGAATAAGGATATAATGAAGACTACTCCTATCTCCTCGACACCATTCCATCCGTGAGAATTGAGAGAGATAGAGCGAGAAAATCATTTTTCAAGTCTTGGAGAAATATTGTGAGGATTAATTGAGAGATATAGATTAAGCACTTAGAGTGTTATAATCTTGAATATAAAGTTTCCATCACTTGATTCAAGCCGCAACCTTAGAGGTTAATCGGGTGATTGTCGTTTCGTTCGTTTATCTGGCGCGTGGCAAGTAGAAGCGTTGTAATTTCGACGTTGGATCATCCAAGGGCTTGGAACGGATTAGATTCGTAGAGATCAAGCAAAGCTTGGGGAATAGCTCAAGAGAAGGATACCATTTAATCAACGGACTACGAGGGTATGTTTCTCATATCTCTTGTGTTTCGTTTTATATATTCGTATATACGCAGCTCGATCGATCCTCGTAGGGATTCAGATCGAATTAATTTTCGTTTTACTGCTTCCGCTGGGCCTTCGTTTTAGGCGCAGAATCCCAACAATTCTCACCTGGGGTCGCTCGACGGGGCGCACAGGGACTTGGTGGCTTTACGGCGGGATCGGCAGCTGGACTGGGTCGCGAGAATTGCCAGAGTGTTTGTAGTGATGGTTAATTGTGATATGTCCGGAGTATCACAATGCTTGGTGCTCGGGGTCGAGAGACATTATATATCGTCTTGGTGTTTGGCTAAAATGGCATAAGAATAATGTATTATGTGTAATGTGTTTTTGGAAGTGAATTGAAGTAGATGATCGGGTCGTGGACCTTGTATTTTGTGACCGGAACGGTTGGGTCGTTGACCCCATGTTTTGTTAACGGATTTTCATTTTGGAAAATGAATTTTGGGGCTGTGGCTTTCGAGGAATTAAGAACTTTTCAATCACAAATGTTTTCAAAACTCTCGAGATTTGGAAGTATTTTCAAAGTGCTTACTTCTTTCGTTCTACTTTCAAGACTTGAACTATTTTTAATTAAACAAAATATCCCGGGAAGTCTTTTGTTGTATTCTCGGAATGTGTGGTGTATGGATTGTATTTGCACTTTATACTTGTACTAGCAAAACAGTAGAGTTTTGTTAACCCCCGAGTATTCGGGGGATGTATGTCTGTTTTGCATCCAGGTACATGCAGGTTTGGGAGCAAGACACAGGATCAGCGCGAAGGATGATGGAAGGCGAATGATATTAATCACACGAAGACCAGTTTTGGATGTAGTCAGTCGGAGTTCGTGTATGGTCTTTTCCGCTGTCGTACTTTTAGTTTGTGAGTGTATTTTACCCTTGCATAGGTATGAGTCGAGATAGAAATGTGTATTTTTGACTTGTATGTTAGTGATGAAAGACCAAGTTGGTCTATTGATTTGGTATTTTATCATGTCGGTATGTAATTTATTGTGTAGTTTCGATGTCTAGCCTTGTGGATCCTCACAGAGAGGGTCTGCGGCGTGTAATATTCCCGGTTTGATTCTGGGGGTGTTACACCTATCATGGCTCCCAGCTGAGTAGTGCCCCGGGCTCCTAGAACGTCTATGTGTAGGTCCGAAGAAATCCACTATCCCAAAAAGCACCTTTCGAGAAACTCGAGCAATAAATCCTGTCTCAGACTCGTCGTACAAGATCGCCTTCAAACAGCTATCGAAGTACCCATCCCTACTCGCGTCCTGGGTGTGGTCCGGACAAGGAAGTCTGTGGACACAACACACCCTCTCTGGATGCCTCTCCCTGTCCGATGTCTCTGCACCATCTACTGGTGGGGTACTATGCCGGCGTCGCTTCGATACTTTATGTGCCGACTCATATGTAATCAATTTCCCAACAGCCTTCTTCAACCTATCTATAACTTTTTTTCTCGGCATCGGCGCAGGCTCACCCTCCTTGTTCTTCACAACTATTATTATAGCCTTTATGAACTTAACGTCATATGGCGAGCCATTCTCAAAACTCAGGTAGTAGTACTCAACATACTCCTCCTCCAGATGCGGTAAAGAGGGAAGTACTTTGTGCTGCAAAAGTAGTCATTAAAGCATACCATTAGATGGACAATCACATAACATTGAAGAGATGAATGAAGTCAGGAGAAAATACGTTTACAAATTTATGTACCTTATCGTCGAAGAAATGAGTGAAATCACAGAACATCTTCCTCGTAGTTCACATCAAATACCGGGGGGCTTGGACAGATTTATCTCGAATACCACACAATTCTCCCAATGAAGGAATCATCTCATACGATCAGATCTGTAAAGTCCAAACGAACCATAGAAGTGATAGTCCTTATGCTTTTGTCCCTCCTTCATGGCAACATTGCCTATGTAGTAAGATAAAACCCCAAAGGCATAAGAACCCCAAGGAAACATATCCCACTGCTCGAAATCCTCAACTAATGCTCATGCCCATCTCTCGACCATCATGTCGTCACGTCATAGGATAAAGTAGTAGTATATAAGCAAATTGGCAACCTTCACATAATCTCTTATGTCTCTACCAAAATCTCGAGCATTGAACCTCTTCCACAGAACACTAACCTTAATATTTTTGCCATTGAGTATTCTGTGGAAAATACCGTCAGAACGAAGGAGATGGTCGTCCTGTGGATGAAAGGTAGAGTTTCCAAACAGTCCAGTGATCATGACAAAATCACGGTCCGTTAAACGAATGGTCCTCCCACAAACCTGGAACCACGACTCATCCGGGGGGATTTGATCACCCTCCAAGTGATGGGCAATCAAGTGATGTAGGGAAGTATTTGAACTCCCATTTCTTCTAACTTTAATCCAACGCCCCAGGACACCCTCGGTCAAGCTCTCGATAGCTCGATCACCAACTGCGGAATTGCGGCCCATACTTCTTAGTGTCTCAATGATCTCTTTAAATACCGCTTCCCGTATGTAAAGATTCACTTGACGTGTAACAAAGCGCAATGTAGGTCTCTTCCATACGCAAACAGTCTGCAATATAGACATACAAATCATAAGAATATGATAGAATGCTTAAGAGAACGAAAAAAAAAGATTCTGCTTTGCACACGATGGCATGCACACGATCGATGCCCATCGTGTGCAACACGACGGCTCACATGACGGGCATCAATCGTGTGCAAGGCAGAAGCCTTTGATCTTCTTGCCCACGACGGCACACACGATCGACGACCGTCGTGTGTAAACCATCGTGCCCACGAAAGACCATCGTGCACACGATGGTGTCATCTTCTCAAGCACCATCGTGAGACGATGAACAACCGTCGTGGCACGATCGTGTGTGAATAAAAATACACTAATCGACGGCTCATTGACGAATTCCT
This sequence comes from Orobanche coerulescens, assembly GCA_033398695.1. Taxonomy (NCBI): domain Eukaryota; kingdom Viridiplantae; phylum Streptophyta; class Magnoliopsida; order Lamiales; family Orobanchaceae; genus Orobanche; species Orobanche coerulescens. Next base: position 12,596,904 of record CM065803.1, read on the forward strand.
CTTCAAATGGAGTGTCACTAGCGTATGAGGAACTTCTGGCGTCTTCAGCTTATCTGTCGTAATCGGAGTTCGACATCTTCTTGCCGGCGAAAGGGTTTCACGATGGGGTTTTTTTTGTTTTACGAGAGATACAGCGAGAGAGTTTTTTTTTTTGCAAGAGAGAGAAATATTGAGTTGTGAGGCCGTTTAGATTATTGTTTGCTTTTAATAATTTTCTATTTTTTATGTTTTTTATCTTTTAGTGGTAGACTTTAAGGGTAATAATGCTTTTAACACATTTTGGTATAAAAACTTATAGTTTTATGAATGAGGATATATAATTTATTAGTTTTATGCTTTGGTACTAAAAAAAAGAGATCCCAAATAAAAATCTAGGTGGATCCTGAGGGAGTGACGAGTATCGAGGAGCGGTACGAAAACCGGCCCTACCCAGTAGTGGAAGCCCTCCACTACAGAGCCTGAGATGGGACGATCCAAATACTGACTAGGACGGATCAGAACGGGTCGGCCCAAAATGACCATAATTCCTGGTTCAAAAACCGGCGGTTGGGACTGTTTGGCTATGTGTAACACACTCCTCAGCCCGGTTCCAACCTGTTCAAGAAAGTAACTCTTTGGGGGAAGGGTTGGTGGTCCAGTGGTAGGACGCCTACTCTCAAGACACTCCTTTGGAGAGGTCTTGGGTTCTAACCCCACCGAAGGAGGTGAAAGGGGAAGTTTTTCTCTTTATGATCCTCTAGCTCCCCGGGGCTAGCTCAAGCAACCGCTAATCAATGTTTAATCTCGCGTCAAGCGGCAGTGTGAGAGTATTTCCTTGCTGGGAACCCGGAGGTGCTGACCAATCAGTGACTGTTCTCCCGAGAACTGTGCTGGGAACCTGAGGCGCTGTTAATTAGTTAAGGGCTTCTCCTTGTGCGCAAAAGTGTACAGAAAAGGCATAGTGAACCCTGGAATTGCTCGAGCGACTCGCGATTTACTTCTCTAAATGGGTTAGGAGTGGGTTCGAGGGACTAAGATTAGTCCGGTTAAGCTGGGATCACCTAATTATCAAAAAAAAAAAAAGTAACTCTTTAATTTAAGGGAAAAGTACACTAAAACCCAACACACTTTATCATTAGGAATGATTAAGTCCCTGGACAATTTTTTGGAACAAAAAAACCATTGCACTTTTAAAAACCTGTTAAATAAACCATTGGACTTTCATATTAGGAATGATTAAGTCCTTGAACAATATTTTGGAACAAAGAAACTATTGCACTTTTTAAAACCTATTAAATAAACCATTGAAAATTCATATTAGGAATGATGAAGTTCTTATGACTTATAAAATTGATAAAAATACGAATAAACCAAACCAAATAAAGTTACCAAAAGTAACGCCAAATTTATCAAAGGTTGCACAAAAAATGCCAAAAATTGCACCAAATTTACCAAAAGTTGCGCTAAAATACTAAAAAGTAATGTATAATCTATGTTAAGGTCGTGGAATGGACTATTCTTCATTTGCATTATTAATTTCTGGTGGAGATGCAACCACTTGACTTTCTTGTAACCCTTCTTGACGGTCTTCGTCATTTGAAATTGAATATGGTTGGATGCCTTCGGGCCATGCTGGTTGTAGCACACCTGGTGATGTCTTCAATGAAAAAGATAAAGTGTAAACAAATGTCAATAAAAATGTTAGGATCATGTATCGGATATTGGACGCCTTTTTGTATAATCTGATCTCCAACATTGTAATCCTCTTCATTCATATCGAACTCAACACCATCAGTTGCGTTTACACTACAAAGTTCATTTAAAAATTTGTCATCAACAGTTTTGTTTAAGTTGATTACATCATCATCCTCATCTTCAAGGTCTAAAGATAAACAATCGGACATATGTTCACTTGAATTATCGCTTAAATCATGGCTATGATCATCACTACAATCGTCACTACTGTTAGATGCCATTCTGTAAACAAGAATAACAACTTCATCACTATAACAAATTAAAAGAAAATGATATGACTAAATAAAAAGGATAAATGTATAGTTAAGAAGAATAAATAAAGCAAAACCCATCTAGAAAATTGGTGTGGGTGTAAATGAAAATTGTTTACATTAACAGGTTGTACTTTAATTAATAAAAAATTATTTCATAGTTATTCCTCTTGGTGTGGGTGTAAATGAAGCTGAGATATGGGAAACAATAGAGAAATATGCAATAGAAACAATTGAATGATGTAATGGAAGGCTGGAAATATTTTATGCAATAGCAATGGAAGGCTGTAAAACAGTAAAACTTACTAGTGAACGAAATCTGGAGGGGACGAGATCTGGAGGGGACGAAATCGAAGGCTGCAATAGCGATGGAAGGCTGTAATAGAGAGAGTCAAGAGGGGCAGACCGGCAAGGGCAGCGACGACCAATCTGGCGCCGACACTGTGCACGCCGGCGAGAATCGCAGGGATGGGTGGGAGTAGCAGGCGAGTTCGGCGTGAGGAATTGAAACGACGTGAAGAATAGAAAATTCATTATTTAGGGTTTTTTCAAAATAAATTCATAATTTACCTGCTATTCAAGTTGCAGGTTGCAATTAGGATCTATTTAACATGTTTTTAAAAGTTTAAGGATATGTTTAGTATTTTTTAAAAGTGCAATGGTTTTTTTGTTCCAAAAAATTGTCGAGGGATTTAATCATTCCTAATGATAAAGTGAGTTGGGTGAGTTGGGTTTTAGTGTACTTTTCCCTTAATTTAAACCCCCCCTGACTTTTGATTAATTACCAAGAAAACTGTAAGTGGATTCAGAAAATTGCAAGAAAAAAGAGGTGAGATGAGCGTGATCGATCTATTGACTCGCGTGGATGCGATCTGCAAGAAGTACGACAAATACGATATCACGCAGAAGGACTCCAATGTCTCCGGCGACGACGCCTTCGCCCGCCTCTACACCTCCGTCGAGTCTGAGATCGAATCCCTCCTTCAGGTTAATGTTTTTCCCATTACACTCATGTTTGATAAGAGATTTTGTTTGTTTTCGTTTTCCTTTTCCAGAGTGATTGGGTTTTGATAATTTTTTCCCATTCTGGTAGAAAGCGGAGACGGCTTCGAATGAGAAGAATAGGGCGTCCGTTGTAGCGATTAATGCCGAGATCCGGAGGACCAAGGCCAGATTGATTGAAGAGGTCCCGAAATTGCAGAGATTGGCTGTTAGGAAGGTTTAATTGATTCTTTTTTTTTGTGCGTTTATTTGGTTCTGGTTCGCTTTCATCATGGTTTGCCAGATACTTCAATTCTCCAAATGACGAATGAACAGTTTTTTTAGACGGGTTTGACTACCAAATTTTTAGGCTAGTTTTGAACATGATCTGTGAAATGCGGCTTTGACGAGGACAAGTCAGCTCTTTTTCAAAGTTAACTACGAAAGTTGTTTGTTTTCCAATTCAATCAATTGGTTTTATTTACGATTATGTAGTCTGCTAAGGATGAACTGCAGCTTATTGTCACACGTCTCGCCGTCGACTTTAGGCCGTGACATTATGCTCATTAGCTAATGACAATATAGATGTTCAAGTGCTCACGGAGTATTCCTCACGATGGCCACTATATGTTTAAGCTAAAGAGTTTTGACTCCTTACCTTCAAGAACTTACAGTGTCCTAATTTTATTCAGTTGGGCCCAAGTAACATTCCTGTGCGAATCTTACTTGATATGTTTTTTTAATTGCATTTTGTTATTCTATCTAGCCCTTCTTCCCGGACTGCAAAAAGCTTGAAAGTATGAACTGACATGAATTAATTTCATGCAGCACCCTCTCTTCATGGAGGATGCTTGTCATATGGAAAAAGTTGTTTTGGCCCACTATTGATGTTCGGCATCATCTGAATAGTGTTAGTTGTATCAATGAGACATGTTATCACTTGAAGTTGCTACGGATGGTGATTTAATTGGAAAGAGGGTCTCGTAACTGCTATCTAATAATTTTAACAATCGGCGAGGGTTCTCCATTAGTGCATCGGGAAGGTTGGGTAATACAAGGACAAGTTGAACAAGTTAACTGTGAGGTTATTGCCAACTAAGTTGGCAGAACTAAGTTGGTGTGCTAGATGTTTGGGGAAATGGAGACTTGAAATTTTCTTTATCTGGTCCACAGTTCTTTTATTCTTAAAGCTGTCCAGCCTCATTCAGATGTATATGGCTGACGGATTTTTAAGATTTAAAAGTTTAATCCTTAAATTACGTATCTATCACTATGTTGATTTACTTTATTTATGATGCTTCTTGATATTCATGAAAGAAAAATCCAACATCCACGGATGACGGTTTTGCAACATTGATATGCCATTGTCGTGCAAAGGGCGCTTCTGTCAGTGATGCTTTTAGTTAGACTTTGATATTACCGTTCTTCTTGGTAGACGATTAACCGATCCTAGATGCTGCTGCCTTTTATTTCTTGCTATTTTTCTGGCACAAGGTTTTTAGGTAAACAGTACGCGGTGCAGTGGTCCTGATACCTATGTTATAGATTCGACATTAAGATGTGTCTGGAGAATGCTTTTATTAAGCAGACCATAGTGCAGGATGGTTTGCTATGGGAAGCTTAAAACCTAGAGCTAATTATACGTGGTTGACATTTATCAAATCTGATATATAGTGATTGGATAGGGATGAGTGTTTTTTGTTGGTATTTTTGGCGGATGATAAGGCTGACTAATGATTATGCTGAGAAACTGTAGGAAATCATCAAGATTTGTGATGAAGCTCATTTCAGTTTTATTTTAATTCTGGAGTTCCTTCCCTTGCTTTAACCCATCTATTGCCTCAATGAACAAGCTTTAGTATCACATTACCGAGTGTTCTTAGTTATTATGACTGTACGATTGATTCAGGTTAAAGGACTTTCGACAGAAGAACTTGCTGCCCGCAATGATCTGGTCCTTGCACTGCCTGATCGGATTCAGGCCATACCCGATGGCTCTGCATCTGTTCCTAAACCATCTGGTGGCTGGGGAACTTCAGCTCCTCGAACAGAAATCAAATTTGATTCAGGTTTTTGCCTTGTATGGTGATATCTAAGATGTTCTAGGCCCTTTATCGCCCCTACTCTCTCTCTCTCTCTCTATTTTATATATATATATATATATTGCATGTATATACCCTTTCCATATTTTTATATATGACTTTTTAAATTTTAGAATATATTCCCCCACATTACTCAACTTCCACCATAGCTCGGCTGACAGCGTTTTAAACTTGTAAAGTTGAGGTCCAAGGTTGGAACACCATCATCTCATTTTTTACTTATTCCCCCATTTTAATTATGGAATTACACAAATACCATATTCAAAATTCATTTTTATAAAGTTTACACATCACCCACCATCACCCTCTCCACACACAAGCACACGCACGCACACACACACAAACACACACTCAACTCAGCTCGCAAGAGGCTATTTGGCGATTTCGATTTGGACGTGAAAAATGTGGAAAGAAAAATAGTCTAGTCTAATACAACTTATTTTTATTTTAGCAATATTTTTCGATTACGCACCTCTTTCTCCTATGTAATATTTTGGGAATATCAAACTCATGTTTTGGTATTTGAGTATTTGTTTGTCTTTATTATTTTAAGCTTTAAAATTTTTATGCTCCCTCCCGAAGATTTTTTACTTGATCCACCCTTGTGTGTGTCCATGTGTTGGATTCCTATCCTAATAGGTATAATACTAGATTAGCAGAATGACCACTTTCTTGGATTAATCTGCTCCATACATTTAGTAGGATAGCACATAGAGGTGTTCGGCGGTTCAAAACCACCGGTTTTTTGAACCGCCGGTTTCGGTTCCCGAAAATCCGGAACCAAAACCGAACCGCCTTATGGCGGTTCACGGTTCGTTTTTCGAACCGGTACCGAACCAACGGTTCGGCGGTATATGTTTTTTTTTTTTTAATTTTTAAAATCTAATAAAAGTAATAACAATAACAAAGATAATGATAATAACAATAATAGCAAATATTGATATTTAATGTAAAATATTTGAAATAATATTAATGTAATATATTAGTAAATTAAGTGGAATACATATAAAATAAAAGTAATAAAGGTCCTGAAGGTTAATTTCCACAAAAAAAATAAAAAATAACAATACTACTATTAATATAATAGTAATAATAATAAAGAATGGTCCAATTTGAAGGTTAATTTCCATAAAAAAAATTTAAAAATAAGAATTATATTAATATAATAATAGTAATAATAAAGAATGGTCGAATTTTTTTTTTTTTTTAAAAAAACCGCTGGTTGAACGCCGGTTCGCGGTTTATCAATACCGCGAACCGGAACCGAACCGTCTTAAAACGTTTGACGGTTCCGGTTTTGGACCGAACCGCGGTCAACAGTTAACCGAACCACGGTCAACGGTTCAAAACCGGCGGTTCGTAGATTCGAACCGAACCGCTGAACACGTCTAATAGCACTTCTCCAACACTCCCCTGGGGCTGGAGGGGTGGGGGTGGGGGTGGGGTGGGATCGGTGTGTTCTTTAATTGTTAACTTGTGCATTGAAATTTAATTAAATTTCAGATGGACGGTTCGATGATGAATACTTTCAGCAAACTGAAGAGTCGAGCCAATTTAGGCAAGAGTATGAAATGCGGAAACTGAAACAGGCATGTTTTTTTTTTTTTTTTTTTTTTTTTTTTTTTCCTGAAGTATATGGTAGATTATTTTAGGAGATCTGTTAATTGATTGTATCTTGCTTATCATGTTTTTTTTGTTTTCTTAGGACCAAGGATTAGATGTCATAGCAGAGGGTTTGGGTACTTTGAAAAACATGGCTCAAGACATGAATGAGGTTTTCTTTCTGTTTCTATACTTTATGTTCGTATCCATTTTTCATTTCTACCTTTTAGTTAATTTTTACTTGTTTTCTCTCCAATAATCATGAGTAAGGACTTTTATTACCGTGCATTTTATGCAGGAATTGGACAGGCAAGTTCCTCTTATGGATGAGATTGACAATAAGGTTCGATTTCCAGATGCATCACCCCACCCCCCTCCCTTCTGTTTTTTTTTTTCCTAGTAGATAGTTTTCCAATATAATTAATTGTCTTATGTTTCCGTTTATCTTATTGCATCTCTTGTTTTTTATTGTTTTCATCTCTGTCCAATGTATTTTGCGTTGATGTCAGTCTATAGTTACTTGTATTCCTATTCATGGGAAGACTCTTTCAGTTCTCTTCCCAGTAATGAGTAACAAGTTTCATGATCCCGATTAGAAATGCCATTGATGTTTTAGACAAAATTAACTGTTTCTTACAAATGCTGGCTGTAAATTTGCTACAATATAGCAACATTGTGTAATGGCTCAAGATGCAGCATATTCCTGTAGTTTGATTGCATTTGGCCGTACCTTAGTGTTCGTGAAGGAGATTTCTCATCTTTTATACAAGAATTTGCCAGTATTAAGCCGTACTCTGACTTTGTGAGCGAGATTTTTAAGCATTTATTGCAACTTGTAGGTGGACAAGGCAACCGCTGACCTTAAAAATACCAATGTCAGACTGAAGGACACTGTTAATCAGGTGCCTTGATGTTCTTTTCGGTCTTGATATGCTCTTCTCTAGATGCACACTGCAACACTTTTTTTTTTTTTATTGCACATTTCATCATACGTGATGGAGTTTTTTTTTTGCATTGCAGTTGCGATCTAGTCGAAATTTCTGCATTGACATCATTTTGCTGTGTATAATTCTTGGAATTGCAGCCTATTTATACAAGTAAGTTTCTAATTACCATCCTTTTATTCTAACAGGGACTTCTCCCTTTTTTCTGTCCTTATGTTATCTCTGTCTTCCGAAGAAATTCACAAAGAAAGTTTAATTGAGACTCATGTGTAATAAAATCACGCGTTCAGTTTATCTATGTTGTTTTGAACCTGGACACTGAGGGCCTGTTCAACTCCTGTGGAAAATCAGGGAAAAGAAAACAATTTAAAGGAAACATTATCGAAAATCTAGAAAATTAATTTCCCACAAACATTTTCATGTAAAAAATCATCTTCTCATTCATTTTCTCCTTTCACCCATTCGGTGCCTTGCAAACAGAACTCGGCAATACTTGTATATATATCTTGCAGCGTCGGATCTCTTTTCTTGATTTGACATTCAGATGCTGATAAAACATACTTATTTGATTGCAGTGTGTTGAGGAAATGAAAGTGGTAGCGTGATCTGATGGATCGGACTCCCTGATGATGTCTTCTTCGGTATTTTCTTGCTCCAATTGGCTTTCACTTTATGCATTTGGTTGAACTGCTGTTGTGTGTGTTTGTGTGTGTGTTTGCCTACTGCTCTGGATGGCTGTATGTATTTGAGTTGAGGAAGATCTGTAATAGTGTACAAGGTTATATGTATAATCTTTTTTACTCTTTTCTTATGTTAATTAAACACTTATTCTTTCGCAACAGATTTCTGAGCTTATCTGATCTCTGTTGTAGATGCTCTGTTTGGAAGCAGCACAGATCTTTTTTCCTAGTTCATCTTCTTTCAAATAACCGTGGCATTATTTAAGCTCTAAGCGCCCGACAATCTTTTCGGCATTTTGAATATGTAGAAACAATGCAATAAATAATGCTCCAATATATATATGATTTTAACAGAGAAACTTAGGCCGTCAAAATCGATGTTGGGTTATAGTTCTTAAAATATCAATTTTGGAATTAATTCTGGATTCTAGGTATAGATTGGATTACTTTACCCGGTGATCCTATGGTTTTTTAAGGGGATGACGACCCAATTTTTTAATAGGGATCGATGAGGATGCGCTGCAACGTACCACTCCTAGCTTGATTTTTTATTTTTCAAATGGTATTATTTTGAAAATGGGGCAAGTCCAGTTTGGCTCGGTCTCCGCCCGTGCTTCAAACTCATGACCCAGCGCACACTCTTCCGAAACATCTTTTAATATTAAATCTTAAACTGTCTTTCCGCAGACAAAAAAAGAAGGAAAAGCCAAAAAACTACACGGATTCGGAAAATTCTACACCGTAAAAACCATAAAAAAACTGAAAAGTCAAAAGAAAAGCAAAAAAAAAAAAAACTAGAAAAAATGTAAAATTTCCTTAAAAATTGGGGATACATGGAAAAACTAATGGACAACTTTATCTGGAGAGAACTGTTCGTGTTTCCTTGGTGGCGTCTTGTGTTGTGTGGTGCCTTGCTTTGCTTTGTTCGTACATGCAGCGTGCTAGGGAACATATGATATTACTGAGGACATTGTTAACAACTTGTTCTTGTTTCTTTCATCTGATTTTTCTTTTTCTTGTTCAAACGTCGCATTCCATCATTTTGACTACGTAGAAACAATGCAATAAATAATGCTCCAACATATATATGATTTTAACCGAGAAACTTAGGCCGTCAAAATCGATGTTGGATTATAGTTCTTAAAATATCAATTTTGGAATTAATTCTGGATTCAAGGTATAGATTGGATTACTTTTACCCTTTGATCCTATGGTTTTTTAAGGGGATGACGACCCAATTTTTTAATAGGGATCGATGAGGATGTGCTGCAACTTACCACTCCTAGCTCGATTTTTTATTTTTCAAATGGTATTTTTTTTTGAAAATGGGGCGAGTCCAGTTTGACCCGGTCTCCGCCCGTTCATGACCCAGCGCACACTCCTCCGAAACATCTTTTAACATTAAATCTTAAACTATCTTTCCGCAAACAAAAAAAAAGGAAAAGCAAAAAAACTACACGGATTCGGAAAACTCGACACCAGAAAAACCATAAAAAAACTAAAAAGTCGAAAGAAAAGCCAAAAAAATAGAAAAAATGTAAAATTTCCTTAAAAACTGGGGATACCTGAAAAAACTAATGGACAACTTTATCCGGAGAAAACTGTTCGTGTTTCCTTGGTGGCGTCCTGTACTGTGTGATGCCTTGCCTTGCTTTGTCTATAGATGCAATGTGCTAGGGAACATATGATATTACTGAGGACATCGTTAACAACTTGTTCTTGTTGCTTTCATCTGATTTTTTTTTTCTTGTTCAAACGTCGCATTCCATCATTTTGAATATGTAGAAACAATGCAATAAATAATGCTCCAACATATATATGATTTTAATCGAGAAACTTAGGCCGTCAAAATCGACGTTGGGTTATAGTTCTTAAAATATCAATTTTGGAATTAATTCTAGATTCAACGTATAGATTGGATTACTTTTACCCTTTGATCCTATGGTTTTTTAAGGGGATGACGACCAAAATTTTTAATAGGGATCGATGAGGATGCGCTGCAACTTACCACTCCTAGCTCGATTTTTTATTTTTAAAATGATATTTTTTTGAAAATGGGGCGAGTCCAGTTTGGCCCGGTCTCCGCCCGTTCATGACCCAGCGCACACTCCTCCGAAACATCTTTTAACATTAAATCTTAAACTATCTTTCCCCAAACAAAAAAAGGAAAAGCTAAAAAACTACACGGATTCGGAAAACTCGACACCGTAAAAACCATAAAAAAATTGAAAAGTCGAAAGAAAACAAAAAAAAAACTAGAAAAAATGTAAAATTTTCTTAAAAACTGGGATACCTAGAAAAACTAATGGACAACTTTATCCGGAGAAAACTGTTCGTGTTTCCTTGGTGGCGTCCTGTGCTGTGTGATGCCTTGCCTTGCTTTGTCTGTACATACAGCATGCTAGGGAACATATGATATTACTAAGGATCGTTAACAACTTGTTCTTGTTTCTTTCATTTGATTTTTCTTTTTCTTGTTCAAACGTCGCATTCCATCATTTTGACTATGTAGAAACAATGCAATAAATAATGCTCCAACATATATATATGATTTTAACCGAGAAACTTAGGCCGTCAAAATCGATGTTGGGTTATAGTTCTTAAAATATCAATTTTGGAATTAATTCTGGATTCAAGGTATAGAGTGGATTACTTTTACCCTTTGATCCTATGGTTTTTTAAGGGGATGACGACCCAATTTTTTAATAGGGATCGATGAGGATGCGCTGCAACTTACCACTCCTAGCTCTATTTTTTATTTTTCAAATGGTATTTTTGAAAATGGGGCGAGTTCAGTTTGTCCCGGTCTCCGCCCGTTCATGATCCAGCGTACACTCCTCCGAAACATCTTTTAACATTAAATCTTAAACTATCTTTCTGCAAATAAAAAAAAAAGGAAAAGCAAAAAAACTACACGGATTCGGAAAACTCGACATCGTAAAAACCATAAAAAAAAAACTGAAAAGTCGAAAGAAAAGCCCAAAAAACTAGAAAAAATGTAAAATTTCCTTAAAAACTGGGGATACCTGGAAAAACTAATGGACAATTTTATCCGGAGAAAACTGTTTGTGTTTCCCTGGTGGCGTCATGTGCTGTGTGATGCCTTGCCTTGCTTTGTCTGTACATGCAACGTGCTAGGGAACATATGATATTACTGAGGACATCGTTAACAACTTGTTCTTGTTTCTTTCATCTGATTTTTCTTTTTCTTGTTCAAACTCGCATTCCATCATTTTGAATATGTAGAAACAATGCAATAAATAATGCTCCAACATATATATGATTTTAACAGAGAAACTTAGGCCGTCAAAATCGATGTCGGGTTATAGTTCTTAAAATATCAATTTTGGAATTAATTCTGGATTCAAGATATAGATTGGATTACTTTTACACTTTAATCCTATGGGTTTTTAAGGGGATGACAACCCAATTTTTTAATAGGGATCGACGAGGATGCGCTGCAACTTACCACTCCTAGCTCGATTTTTTATTTTTCAAATGGTATTTTTTTGAAAATGGGGCGAGTCCAGTTTGGCCCGGTCTCCGCCCGTTCATGACCCAGCGCACACTCCTCTAAAACATCTTTTAACATTAAATCTTAAACTATCTTTCCGCAAAAAAAAAAAGGAAAAGCAAAAAAATTACACGGATTTGGAAAACTCGACACCGAAAAAACCATAAAAAAACTGAAAAGTCGAAAGAAAAGCAAAAAAAACTAGAAAAGATGTAAAATTTCCTTAAAAACTGGGGATACCTGAAAAACTAATGGACAATTTTATCCGGAGAAAAGTATTCGTGTTTCCTTGGTGGCGTCCTGTGCTGTGTGATGCCTTGCCTTGCTTTGTCAGTAGATGCAGCGTGCTAGGGAACATATGATATTACTGAGGACATCGTTAACAACTTGTTCTTGTTGCTTTCATATGATTTTTCTTTTTCTTGTTCAAACATCGCATTCCATCATTTTGAATATGTAGAAACAATGCAATAAATAATGCTCCAACATATATACAATTTTAACCGAGAAACTTAGGCCGTCAAAATCGATGTTGGGTTATAGTTCTTAAAATATCAATTTTGGAATTAATTCTGGATTCAAGGTATAGATTGGATTACTTTTACCCTTTGATCCTATGGCTTTTTAAGGGGATGACGACCGAATTTTTTAATAGGGATCGATGAGGATGCGCTGCAACTTACCACTCCTAGCTCAATTTTTTATTTTTCAAATGGTATTTTTTTGAAAATGGGGCGAGTCCAGTTTGGTCCGGTCTCCGCCCGTTCATGACCCAGCTCACACTCCTCCGAAACATCTTTTAACATTAAATCTTAAACTATCTTTCCGCAAACAAAAAAAAGGAAAAGCAAAAAACTACACGGATTCGGAAAACTCGACATCGTAAAAACCATAAAAAAACTGAAAAGTCGAAAGAAAAGCAAAAACAACTAGAAAAAATGTAAAATTTCCTTAAAAATTGGGGATACCTGGAAAAACTGATGGAGAACTTTATCTGGAGAAAACTGTTCGTGTTTCCTTGGTGGCGTCCTGTACTTTGTGGTGCCTTGCCTTGCTTTGTTTGTACATGCAGCGTGCTAGGGAACATATGATATTACTGAGGACATCGTTAACAACTTGTTCTTGTTTCTTTCATCTGATTTTTCTTTTTCTTGTTCAAACGTCGCATTCCATCATTTTGACTATGTAGAAACAATGCAATAAATAATGCTCCAACATATATATGATTTTAACCGAGAAACTTAGGCCGTCAAAATCGATGTTGGGTTATAGTTCTTAAAATATCAATTTTGGAATTAATTCTGGATTCAAGGTATATATTGGATTACTTTTACCCTTTGATCCTATGGTTTTTTAAGGGGATGACGACCCAATTTTTTAATAGGGATCGATGAGGATGCGCTCCTAGCTCGATTTTTTATTTGTCAAATGGTATTTTTTTGAAAATGGGGCGACGTTAAATCATGACCCATCGCACACTCCTCCGAAACATCTTTTAACATTAAATCTTAAACTATCTTTCCGCAAAAAAAAAAAAGCAAAAAAACTACACGGATTCGGAAAACTCGACACCGTAAAAACCATAAAAAACTGAAAAGTCGAAAGAAAAGCAAAAAAAATACTAGAAAAAAATGTAAAATTTCCTTAAAAACTGGGGATACCTGGAAAAACTAATGGACAACTTTATCTGGAGAAAACTGTTCGTGTTTTCTTGGTGGCGTCATGTGCTGTGTGATGCCTTGCCTTGCTTTGTCTGTACATGTAGCGTGATAGGAAACATATGATATTACTGAGGACATCGTTAACAACTTGTTCTTGTTTCTTTCATCTGATTTTTCTTTTTCTTGTTCAAACGTCGCATTACTGTCGGAAAATCGTAGTCCGGGTTCTTGGGTTTAGTTCATTCTCCTCTCAATTTGATTAGTGAATTTAAAACTAAGCGTTGATCCGAGGCAAATTGTAAACTAAAGAGAGGGGTGAATAGTCTAGTGGATTTTACAATTTTTTTATTCGAAAATATTTTTTCTGATTTTTCCTTGTCATTAGCATTACAAAGTATATATTATCACAGTCAAAAAAGAAAGTATGACAAGAGTAGGGGTAAAGCTTTTCAAGTTAAGACTATTTTTGTAATTAAGAATATTTAATATCTTGTTATAATTAAATGAACCAATGTCAGTTTTTATAATTACGAGACATCATGGCCCGTGCGATGCACGATCTTTATTTACCCAAAGCACGGGTACTTTATTTTCGATAATATTGAATATTATATTTATATTACATATTATTTCAAGGCCCGAGCATTCACAGTTTTTGTTTTTTGAGTAAAATTATTCTAAGTTAAAATATCGTATTTTTATATAACGTATTTAATATCAAGTATGGCCTAGGCTGGGTTACCGACAGGTTAAAATGACTTGTACTCAAAATGTGCAACATATTTATCCATGATACTAACACCATAAAAAAATTACATGTGCATTTCTTAAGATGGATTATATCTCACTGAAGCAAAAAATTTGTTCGTGTTTACAGAAATCAATACGAACTACTTTTTAATTAGTAGCATCGAACTATCATATATAGCTTATTCGGTAGTGTATCCTAGCGTCAATACGTAGGGTACTATATGAGGTTGATTTCAAACAATGGGTTCATATATAACATATTAAGATATCGAATTGATATCTATATAGTCAAGTTACCAAACATGTACGATCATCTAAAATGATGATTTGTTGTCATTTAATTAAACACTTATTACGCCTACAATGCTACGTATTTGAATTAATTTTCTCACACATTCTTATACTTTAAAATCCTTCACTCTTACTCCTTAGTTGTTTATATTTTTGTGATGTAAAAAAATTGCACTCTTAGTTGTTCATAGAGAATTTTTTTATGTAAATAATGTTATTTTGTGTCATGTGCATATAATTCGTGGTATGTGTGTTCTCAAAACTGTATAACCTCAAATTTTTAAATTTGTAAATTTTTAAAATTAGTTAAAACCATCTTTATTTTCCTGGGATATAATCAAATTTTTTTAATATCTATCATCTTTGCATTGTCTTCCATTTTGAATTGAGAGACTTGAATTTACTATCCTTTAAAATTAGAGTTAACTGCACTTGAGTCTCTACTCAACGCGATTGTACCATGGATATTTGAATAATCTTATTATTCGTGAATAACTATTATTCAATTATTATAATATTAAAACATGCACACATTATAATACTTGTTCTTGAGGGTCACTTTGTTCATAAATGCTCACATTAATACATGGAACTCAATTTTTATATATACGAGACATTCAGACCCGTGCGATGCACAGGGGCTATATCTAATTGTTCATTAAGTATTGTTTGTGTAAATTGTTGAAGTGTAAGTAAGATGGTGCATCTAATTTAGACGTGTTGCGTAATGTTTAGCTAAATAGTTATAAAATAAGTTGAGTTAAATGAAGTTTAAACGCATACGGCTTTAACAAAAATTTGGCAATAAAGAATAATTCCCGTAGTCACATTTGCTAAACAGAACCAATTCTAGCCGTGTAAAAATTAATCCCGCGAAAATATGTAAGTCCAAAATACCACTCTTTATATCAAATATTATCAAAAAAAATTATCCAAAATAATTTGAATAACATTTGTTGAAATCACTTTTCAGCCTTTGCATCCAACACTCGGATCCAAATCATTTGCTGTCTAAATCATATTTCATTCGGCCCAATATAGTTAATGATATAATCCCAGACCAAATTTGATATAGCAATCCGAGTTCACCATTAGGATATAACAACAAATGATAATATCCGGTATTAACATTAGACCCTAAGTGTTCTCATATCTTTTAACCTAAAGCACAAAGACGCCTCAAAGTATCCGCCCCACACATAATTGTTCTCTCAAAGATAACATCTCCATCTCCTGCATCTCAACTGTTGCAGCCAAAAATCAAGATCTCCTCCCTTTCATACAACCACAACCGAATCACATATACCAAATGAATCAATCTTTTATCTTTTAGATCTCAGAATAAATAACGAAAAAACCGAACCACATAACAATCTTTTTGTTATCTTTCCGTTAGATACCGAACAAAGATGAACACGGTTTCAAGATCTTTCAAGGGTCTCGGGTAGGTGATTGTTTGTTGTGTTTGTGTTTTTCGCTTCTTGTTTAACCGAACGAAAGTAATGAGTATAACAAATTTGTTGTATTTCGTTCTTTCTTTTTCGGATATTAAAAAAGGTTGTTTTCTAAAAATATCTATGATGGTTGTTGTTTTTCGAATGATTGAGTTCTTGGAAAGATATTCGAATAAAAAACTGAGATCTATTGTTGTTTGTATTTTATGTTTCGATTCTAGGTAGTATGAGAGTTGATTGAGTGATGGTTATCTTTGAATAACACGAAATGAGTAAACTGAGATCTTTGTATTTTTCATTTTGTTCGAGTCTTGGTGTTGTAACCGTGAGATGATTTAGGAGAATGGGATTAGGATAGTGATGGTTGGTGTTGTTTGATATAGGTAATAAAATCTGATATAATTTTTATATGGATGGTGCTGAAGAATCGTTCAAAAAAATGATGGTGGTGAAGTTGGTGATAGTTTGTTATTTATAATCTTGAAAAACCGAAAGCAACTGAAAAAATGAGAAGTCATTATACTTAATGCAGTCTTACATTGAATTCGCCCAGTATTACCACTTAACAATAAATATACAGGAATTGATGGAGATGGTTGACATACTCAAAACAATAGTCACCCTTCATATTCATCTTTAGTCTTACATTGAATTCGTCCAGAATTACCAAGGTTGTATCTAATTGTTCATTGCGTAATATTTGTGTAAATTGTTTAGTTGTAAGTATGATGGTGAACTTTATAATTGAGATATATTAAGAGATTGAACAATATCTCAAATTATCTGATCTTTCGTATCCTAAATAAGTTTTGTGACAAACCACCTACCGTAATACATTCATTAAAATTACTGATAGTCATGCTAAAAGAACAAAACATAAGTATAACATCCCAATACCGATACACATCTCAAACTCTTTATATGTGGCTCATAGAAGTACTAAGCAAATGACATAATAGAATTATCATAAACTTCAATGATACAATGTAGATGATGAAACATCTAAATAACAAAGTTGTCATAATCTTCTCGTCCGTCATTGCTTGTAGCTTAGTTAATGAATGGTTTCTCATCATATTTGGTATGCGGCCATGTTCAAGTGATAAATAAGTACACCCGAGAAATGTCACTTCATGTAACACCCCGAGGTATTCGGAGTATATTACAGCGCTGTGGACCCCTATCTCGGGACTCACCAGGCTACAACAAGAAAACACCACTCGACTAACCATCTCGGTTAGCGAGGACACACATTTAAACTGTAATATCCGCAATTTCGGATTTCCGATAATTTTCTTTTTTCGGCGGAAGTCCATTTCGACGACTCTCTTGGGACCGTCTCATCATTCTGAGAATGATTAATTCTGCATTTTTTGTCATCCGAGTTCGTTTCGGTATTGTTTTGTTGAGTTCCGTGTTTCTTAACGACTTTTCCGCACTCGAGTTCGATTCTTGTGAATCTCGTTCAAAATTACTGTTTCGAGTTTCCCGTAAGTCCGTTTAACTTTTTTAGACGTGTTGTGAACTTCGGTTTGGTTATTCGATCACGTATCGTGATTTTCGGACGTTTTGGGCCATTTTCGTAAAATCCCAAAGTTTGGGGTAATTACTTTCCGCTGTCGAATTTCGAGCCTTCGGGTGGTCGGAATCATGTTTTCTCTCAGTGTTTGGATTCGTCTTTACGAGTACTTCGTAACCGTGCTTTCGGTTTACGTTCAGGTCTGAGTTTCGGGATTTTTCGGACCGTCGGATCGACCAGTCTGGTGGCCGGACACATGCGAAACGGACACGAAACGGCGTTGCCCAGCGCCGTGTCTTGCGCCGGGTCGGCCAGGACCAGCAGCCTGCCGAGACACGGCCGAGGCACCCGGCGCTGATCTGGGCCGTTTGCTGCGCCGTGTCCGGCAGGGCTATAAATATGGCAGAGCAGTCGGGTTTTTCTTCATTTTTCTCACTCGTTTCATCCTTTTCCGCGGCTGGAGCTTTGATGATCATGGAGGGATGTTGTTAGGGGTTAAATCCATTAAGTTTTGGAGTTCATAACATCGATTAATCCTTCCATAACTTTCTCCGATCGACCGAATCAAGGCAAGTTTTCTTAAAATCTAGTTTTGGGGATTTTGTTCGATTTGTCCGTTTAATCCGTTTTAACTCAGAATAGTGATGGATGGATGATTGTTAAGCTATATTATATCTAATTCCTTGTTATTCCACGGTTGGATTGCCACGAATTTGTCGTTTTATTGAGTATTTTATCGACGCCTTGAAGGTGTTCGATAAAATGTCACAAAGAGAATTCGAGCGTTCTACGATTATTCTTCCTCATTCATTCGTTAATTTATTGATGGTATGATGTTAGGGTCAGATTTCTCGCAATGAATTCGAGTCGGAACCCTTCCGTTCATTGTCTTCTTTGGGGTCCGAGCTTCCCGGTCGAATCGTGTTCTTCGGAGTATTCGGTAGCGGTTATTAAGGCAAGTACCTTGATATACGAATTGTAACTGCGTGAAATCATTTTTGTCGAAGTGTATGAATTTATACGGATATATATGTGTGTATATATATATATAAATCTAGTTTTATATATGTATATATATTTATATGTTAAATATATGTATGTATATACATATATTGATATAAGCGCCTATATTGGTGAATGACGAGTGATGAATACTAACACTAGATGACGTACTCGACTTGGATTGATGGGTAAACTATATTTATTCTTATAATATAGTATATATATATATATTCCGGAAAACCCTTCCCGTATTGGTGTCTTACCTAATACTAGTTGTAGGGGGATAAGAGTTATAGAAGGTTCTGGACTCTTCCATAAGTAGTTGGATCCTGTTAGATGTCTTACCTTAACTAGGAATCTTATGTATGGAAAGACTCTCTTTGTAATGCCTATATAAAGGCCCCTCTATTCATTGTTATCAATACAATTGATTTGCTGTCTTTACTTTTCTCCTCAAACACGTTATCAGCACGTAGCTCGAACGAAAAAAAAAAAATATTGGCCAGCCTCCACCGCCGGACCGCTGCCACCGCCGTCAGCTTCCGCCGTCGCCCACCGCCGGATCGCAGCCGCCACCCGCTGCCACCGCCGTCAGCGCCATTGCCGTGCCCGCCAGCCTGCCACCTGCCCGACTACGCCCGCCGCTTGGCCGCCTTGATCTGCCGCCGCCACTGGACCGCCGCCGCCTCGCCGCCGGACCGCCGCCGTCGAATCCGCCTAGCCGCCCAGATACCGCCGGACGCCTGACGCCAGCAGCCTCCGCCGCCTACTGCCACCGCCGCCCAGCTTGCCGCCGCCGAGCACCGTCGCTGCCGCCACCGCCTTCCACTTGCCGCGCCCGCCGCCCGCGCCAGCCGCCGCTGGCCGCAGCCGCCGCCGCCGCCTGGCCGCCCGACCACCGCCGCCGCCACGCGCCGGCGTCGCCCCGCCAGCTCGATCCCGGCTAGTCCGACTCTCGGACCAAAACCCGAACATCAACTTATCTTCGGAAGCCGCCAAAATTGCGCCTCCAGTTTCACGTCGTCGCATCGAGTACCAACCGGTAGATCGAAGCACACCACAGATTCAGCACGTGCCTAATTTTATAATCGAGGTAATTATCTAACTTGTCCCTATTTCAATTCTCTCCTTTTGGGAATTTTTCTTTTGGGGACACGGGTTTTGGGTTCTTTATCTCCCACGCTACTTTGCGGTGGATGAGACCGCGAGAGAAGTCGGTATCTCTGCGTGTCGAAGAAAACTGTGTGACGGTCCTGGGGGAGTCACAGAATTGTTGAAAAGTCGATACTTGTGGTTGTTGCATACACCACGTATCTGGGTGCGATCTGATATCGCCGTTTTTTTGTCGACTTTACTAAACAACAATTAAGGGAAGTAAATCGAGTAACGGTTATGTTACACGCTTTTAAAAGCATCGATTGTGACCGTTTACATTGTCACTGAAAATCCAACAAGACTAACTTCCTCTTGTTTATATCTTGTAGATGGCACAAAGCTCCAATGTTCATCCGGAGTTCGACATCCTTAACCATGCTGGTAAGGAGTACCATAGGTGGGTCTCAGACGTTCGCTTGGCGTTCGTCGGTAAGAGATTTACCACCACCATCTTTCCCTCTAACGAGCCTATCGCTCAAGAACCGAGCGAGGAAACCAAGGCTAATGCACTGATGTACTTGCGTATACATATACATCCGTTGTTGAAAAAGTGTTATATGAACTTGCAAACTCCCAAAGAACTATGGGATACACTCGAACAACGATTTAATATTGTGCATGATCAGCGCTTCCCCGAATTGCAACTTCAGTGGGAGCAAATCCAATTTTTGGATTATGCGAATGTGGAAGCCTATAATCAAGCTATCCTCGATCTTCGCGCTGATCTTGGTTTTTGTGGTGTCAAGAAGTCTGATCAAGATTTGATCGAGAAGACTCTTAACACGTTTCCCGTGGGAGCAAGTGTAATTGCTCATCAGCTGCGCGTTGCCTACGAGGAAGGGAGAATTAAGAACTTTAGTGACCTTATCTCCCACCTCGCGAAAAAAGAAAGGCACCATGAAATTATTCTCAATAGCAATGCGCGCCCATCTGGTACGAAGCCGATTCCGGAAGTGAATCAGGCTACCCACAGGAAAGCACCACGACAAAATAGAAAAGGCAACGCTACTCAGTTTTTGCAAGCACCACGGATGCATGACTCGAGCAAGCAAGGGAAAAGACGAGGTCGTCGTTCCAACGTGTGGAAGAGGCAAGGTGGCTCGGCCATGGGACCTAGTGGAACCCAACCACGTGGGCCGCCTCCTGCCGCCGGGAATGGAACCACTCCAAAAGAAGGCCGGAATTGCTATACTTGCGGATCAAAGAAGCATACTTACCGCAATTGCAAAGCGCCAAAGAATATCAAAGCTTACTACAAGCACTATAAACAATATTTGACTCAAGAGTCGAATTACATGGAAGAAGATAATGAGAATACGGAGGTGAACCATATTGAGATCCAGACTGAGATCCCTCCTCTCACCATTGCGGACAAAGACCAACATATGGATGTTGCCGACTTTGACTAGTTTTACGCAATGGTTATGTTTTGTCTTCTTTCTAGTTTTCGAGAACTACTTTGGATTTTCATGAATGTAATAAAGTTGGCCATGATGAATAAAATTCTTTTAATTGCTGTGATTGTGCAAAGATGAATTTTATTTTTTCCCTTCGAAAGCATGTTTGGTTTATCACAAAATAATTGCTAGCAATGAATTGCTTGGTTAAAAATTTGATACATTGGTAGGATTTCATCAAAACTTTTGATCAAGACTAGGCGCATCCTCCTTGGTATTTGTTTATGCTTTGAGAGTTCAAACGGAATCAGTGGTTTTTAAACAGCCTTAGCTGTACCGACATTCCTACTTTCTCTGCAAGTCTACCAAGTTGGAGTTACCGAAAGGATAATTAGTAGAGATATAAATCGAAAACCAAAATGCGTTTTAAAGTATTTAAATGCTCCTATGGCCATATTTCCATAGTATTGTATCAACAATAATGCCTTTGAAAAAGGCTTCAACCTTGCTCTATCACTCAACAATAGAGAAATACCAAAATAGCAAATTAAAACGAGCACTGAGATATGAGTTTAATGATCCAGAAAGTGCACGACCTATGGACAGAAAGATACGGAAGTCTAGTTTCCAAAACAACTGACCGTTCGTCGATAGCCTTCTTAACGAAGAAGTTATTGCTATTTTAGTGAACAAAGGTCAAGCTGCGCGGAAATTATTTCCAGCGATTGTGATAAGTTTGATCCTAACCAACTTGGTCGAATTTCCCCAAACTCGATGTAAATGAGTTTTCGCTATGTCTCTAATCATAAGACTAATCGAGTTTCATGTCTTATTGTAGATGTCTCGTGGCGAAATTGAGTGCCTTGCTGATAGTGGAACAACCCACACTATTCTTCGGAATAGGCAATTATTCAAGGATATTGTGCCATACATATCCTCAGTGACAACAATGATTGGTTCCTCCCAAGTAATTCAAGGGAGGGGACCTGCTCATTTCTTGCTACCTAATGGTACGCATATTAATGTCACAAATGCTCTCTATGCCCCAAGAGCAAACCGAACCTTGCTAAGTTTTAGGGACATCCGTGCCAACGGTTATCACCTTGATACACATTGTGAGAATGGGACAGAATTTTTGTGTGTTACTCTGACAGAATGCGGAAGACGCCGCGTTCTCGAGAAACTTATGAGTCTAAGTAGTGGTTTATACCAGACTACAATAAGGGTTATTGAATCCTATGCTGTGAGTCACGAACTGTGTGATTCCGAAGCATACCAACTATGGCATGACCGACTCGGTCACCCTGGACGCGACATGATGATTCGCATTTTGAAAAACTCACATGGTCATCCGTTTTTCAAGTCCAGAAAACGATTGGAAGCACCACTCGATATCGGCATTGATGTGAGGGAGCTTGATACCGTATCACCGCGACTAAAGATCGCACGCCCTGATAAGGTTGACGGTGCATCTCTCGTAAATCCCGAGGCTTCTGTGGCAATTTCTAATGCCCATAAATCGTTTTGTAAAGCCTGTTCACTAGCAAAGTTGATACCCTCTCCGTCCTTTGCTAAAGACTCAACACAAAATATTCGCTTCTTACAAAGAATTCAAGGGGACATATGTGGACCTATTCAACCAGAGTGCGGACCATTTAGATATTTTATGGTTCTGGTTGATGCATCGACGCGATGGTCACACGTCGCTCTGCTATCCACGAGAAACGCTGCATTTGCTAAACTCCTAGCATAAATCATCAAGTTACGGGCTAACCACCCCGACTTCCCAATCTCGTCATTAAGATTGGACAATGCTGGAGAGTTTACGTCAAAGTCTTTTGACGACTATTGCATGTCGATTGGGATTGATGTTGAACATCCTGTCCCCCACGTTCATTCGCAGAATGGCCTTGCCGAGGCTATGATTAAGCGGTTACAGCTTATCACCCGAGCATTGGTATTGCGCACCAACTTGCCGATTTCTGCCTGGGGTTATGCAATTTTGCATGCGGCTATACTTATTCGCTTTCGACCCACTGCCAATCAACCGTTTAGTGCGTACCAGTTGGTAACTGGATATGAGCCTGATATTTCACACTTACGCATTTTTGGTTGTGCGGTATATGTGCCAATTACGCCTCCACAGCGTACTAAAATGGGTCCGCAAAGACGATTAGGTATATATGTTGGCTATGAATCGCCTAAAATTATCCGCTATTTGGAACCTTTGACAGGAGATCCATTCACCGCAAGATTTGCAGATTGTCACTTTGATTAGACATACTTCCAGTCGTTATGGGGAGAGATGATTCGAACGATTCCATTGAACGCCAGAAATTATCCGGTGTGCTCCTCCTTGCCTCATCAAGATCCCCGCACACTCAATCCGAGATAGAAGTGCAACGTATTCTCGCCTCGTAAAGTTGCGGATTCGATGCCCGACGACTTTACCGATACCGCAAAAGTGACAAGATCTACCATTCCCGCCGCGAATGTTCCCGCAAGGTTAGAAGTCCCGATTATAGGGCAAGGTTCACCGCCCAAAGGAATGATGCCACCGGCGTCAACCTTAGTGGTGGGACGGCCGCCGGCCGCTCTTATCCCTCGCCGAAAGAGGGGGAGGCCGTGGGTAGAAAGGATACCGAACCTCGAAAGAGAAGAGGAACGGAGGCACAAAATCCTCTCATCATCGACACGGTGACTCACACACGAGATTATCTCGACTACGGATATGTCCTCAAATCAACAATGGAACAATCGACGGACGCCGGAAACTTTGTTGATGTCGAAAATAAAGAAATCTCGATGCAATGTACGAGTGAATACGCATTTATCGACAGTCGCCCACGCTAGTCGACGATGCTTTTGCCTACTCCGTCGCTCAAGAAATTATTGAAGACGACGACGCTGAGCCGCTCGTTGCCGAGTGTCAACAACGAGCCGATTGGCGAAATGGAAAGATGCAATGCGGTGAACTAGACTCAATGGCTAAACGTGAGGTATTTGGCGTATCGAGCCAATACCCGTGGGCGTTAAACCGATTCGACATAAATGGGTCTTTGTTAAACGCAATGATAAGAATGAGGTCATGCGTTACAAAGCGAGACTAGTTGCCCAAGGCTTCTCGCAATACCGGCATTGACTACGAGGAGACGTATTCTCCCGTTATGGACATCATCACTTTCCGCTACTTAGTCGGTTTGGTAGTGTCCAAAAGCGAACATGCACTTATGGATGTGGTTACAGCGTATCTTTATGGGGATCTAGATACGGATATCTATATGAAAGTCCCCAAGGGATTTCATGGCCCAAATCAAGTAGCTCTAAACCACGGAGAGCGTACGTTGTGAAATTGCGTGCTCACCGTATGGTTTGAAACAATCCGGAAGGATGTGGTACAACCGCCTAAGTGAATACTTGGTTGGGAAGGGATACAAGAACAGTGACATCTGTCCATGCATATTCGTGAAAAGAACAGATGCAGGATTCGTGATTGTAGCCGTCTATGTAGATGACATGAATGTCATCGGTACCATAGATGAGGTCAATGAAACGGCCCGCTACCTTAAATCCGAATTCGAGATGAAAGATCTGGGGAGGACTCGATTCTGCTTGGGCTTAGAGCTAGAACATCGAGATGATGGCATACTCATTCATCAGTCTGCCTATGTCCACAAAAAAAAAATGCTCAGGCGATTTAGCATGGACAAGGCACATCCTCTTGATACCCCCATGATTGGTCGAAGTCTGGAAATGAACAAGGATCCGTTTCGTCCTAAAGAGGAGGATGAAGAGGTCCTTGGAGCAGAAACACCGTACCTTAGCGCAATCGGTGCGTTGTTGTATCTGGCTCAATGTACTCGTCCCGGACATCGCATTCTCTCGTGAATCTGTTAGCGAGATTTAGCTCCGCTCCCACGATAAGGCATTGGAATGGAGTAAAACACATCTTTCGATACTTGAAAGGCTCCGGTGACCTTGGATTGTTCTTTCCTACGCAAGAGAGAGTGATATTCGAAAGGAATTGTTGAGGTTAAGACGATGCATATCGACCGGCCGATCTTCCTCCGATATTGCAGCTAAGCAAGGTAGCATGACTACCAGAAGAGCTAATACGAGCAAGCTAACCCCTTATGCAGAGAAACCTAGCGAAACGTTAGTTGGATTTCTTGATGTTATCTCTCCGACCCGCATAAAGGACGTTCCCAAACCGGGTTATGTGTTCACCATTGGGAATACGGCGATATCTTGGTGATCTACCAAGCGCACTCAGTTGCTACTTCCTCGAACCATGCAGAGATAATTGCATTGCACGAATCCATAAGGGAGTGCATTTGGCTCCTGGCCACCATAGACCATATACGAGGAACGTGTGGATTAGATCCCACTACAGCAACCCCTACTTGCATCTTTGAGGACAATGCGGCATGCATTGAGCAGATGAAGTTAGGTTTCATAAAGGGTGACAATACCAAGCATATTGCGCCGAAGTTCTTTTATAATCAGCAGCAGCAGAAATTGCTGAATATCGAAGTGAAACAAGTGAGTTCCGATGAGAATATCGCAGACTTGTTCACTAAGTCTCTGCCGAAATCTACATTTGAGAAACATGTGAGAAGCATCAGCATGTGTCGATTATCCGAGCTCAACTAAAGATAGGTCGATGGAATGAGCTATCCTGTATACCTCAGGGGGAGTATACTTCACACGATTCCGACATTTGTAGTTGGTGCGTTGCGCTCTTTTTCCTCACCAAAGTCTTTGTTTTTCCCACGGGGTTTTAGTTGACTTGGAAAGGTTTTTTACCGAGGCAACACCGTGTGCACCATGTTAGTATTAGCGTTCGACATAGGGGGAGTGTTCCGGGAAACCCTTCCCGTATTGGTGTCTTACCTAATACTAGTTGTAGGGGGATAAGAGTTATAGAAGGTTCTGGACTCTTCCATAAGTAGTTGGATCCTGTTAGATGTCTTACCTTAACTAGGAATCCTATGTATGGAAAGACTCTCTTTGTAATGCCTATATAAAGGCCCCTCAATTCATTGTTATCAATACAATTGATTTGCTGTCTTTACTTTTCTCCTCAAACATATATATATATATATATATATATATATATATATATATATTCGGTTGAGTCGCAATATAGGGATATATGTGCGGTGTTGGTTGGTTATGCTTGAAGGCTTATTGTGAGTGAGTTTGATTGATAACGTGCGTGTTATTGTTTATTTGTGTGGTTATGGACTGGCGGAGAAAATTGTGTAACTTGATGTACCGAGTTGATAATTGTCGTGACGTTTGTCTGTGTGCTTGATGTTTGAATTAATGTGGATACTTGTTGTGAGAAACGTCATATCCGGGAACCTATGAGGGCGGGGCGTGCACTCCAGCCTGGTGTATGCTGCAATGTGCGGCTCCATATGGGTGGTGAACGCTGATGTTACCTAATGCGCGCGCAAGGGGCGGCTCTTGCGGGAGTGATCGCTGGCGCGGTGACATGTTCAAGGAGCGGCCAACATAGTGGAGTGAACGCCGGTACACAGGTGCGCAATGGAGGCGCCTGGTAGGCTTATTGGTTTCGGGTATTTGAGTGATAGCTAAGACACCGTTACCGAACGATGTTCATATCTCAAATCTTTCAACTATCTCTTAAATGTTTGTCTTGATATAGACCGCGATTCGTGTTTTTGAAAAGTTTGTTTCAACTTGTTTTTAAAGTGTTGGTATCAGGGTTAATTAACCAAGGAGGTTTGATGAAATCTCCGAGGGTTAATTAATCGGGGGTCTTGAGCAGGATATGTCGAATGAGAGTTTGTGCCTTCGATTGTATTGTGGTGCTATTCTGTGTATTGGGTCGAGGACCCTGTGGAATGTTGAGATGATTGATTTCGTGATGATGTTATTTGGATTGGGTTGAGAACCCTGTGAGATGTTGTAATGATTTCGTTTGTGACAGTGTTCTATAAATTGGGTCGAGGACCCCGAATAAGTTGACTTGGTTTTCGTGTAATTGTTTTCCATATATGTTGGGTCAAGGACCCGAGAGCTTTTGAAATTATTTCCAAAAGTATTCCCATTCGATTTTAAAAACCCCAAGACGGCCCGAGTCAATAATAACGTTTGCAAACTATCTTATCAAAATATTTTTCCTTTTACAAAAGGGATTTTCCTGACTCCTTGGGCTCGTTTAAAGTTTCATTGATGTTATGTTCCGTAAAGAGAATATGACTATGTGATTATCTTTCACCTTGTGTATGCGAGTGTTATTCTGTGTTGACTATGGGAATGTATGGTTTGTGTTAAGGCTTCACGGCGGTTGAATTTTGTGTTGTTACTGTTCGTATATCTTGTATATTATGTACTTGCACTAGCAAAATTCCAGTTTGCTAACCCCCGAGTTTTCGGGGGGTGGGTGCCTGTTATGCGCTCAGGTTTTGGCAGCTCGGAAGCAGTCACAAGATTGGCTTGGAAGGATATGGAGGACAATGATACTAATCACACCAGAGTCAGAGTCTTTTCTTTTGTTTCATTTTGGTCGGTATTTCTCTGTCGTTCGAGTATTCACCCTTGCATGGGTGTAGTTTTTATTTATTAAATTGAGTTGTCATTCTTTTCGGTGTTCAAGTTTATTATTGTCATTGTAATATGAATGTCGTTAATTCTGAATTGGTTAATGACCTTGTCGGTCTGCTTTGTATTTAATTTTGACCCCGGTCGGTCAATCATTGAGTAATCTTTTAGAGTTTAGCCTGGTAGATCCTTGTGATAAGGGTCTACGGCGTGTGACATTCCCGGTCGTATTCTGGGGGTGTTACATTTATGGTATCAGAGCTTAGGTTTGCGAAAAACCTAGGTCGTTGGGTCAAGTCCATGTCCGGTGTAAGTCGCGCGCATCAGAGTTGTGATTAGTATCGTGGTTCCGACATCATCTTCAAGCGATCCGTGATGGTAAGTCTCCCGATCGTAAGTCTCTTTATATACATAGTTGATTATATAGTGCTAATATACTTAATGTGAACTAAGGATTTGAAACTTGTTGGTGATATTATCGTTTTAAGATATAGCATGCGTATGCGGTCCGAGTAAAAATGGTTATGTAGTATGCTTCGGAAGTCGAGCATATTTATCTTTTTCTGCACTTTATTAGAATAAATTTATGAATGTTAATTTTATCCGCCGCGTGAGTATTTTGAGATGGCTATTGGTATCTTGCAAACCGAGTTTTGATATTTTGGTCTTGCACGTTTTGATAGTAATCTTATGACGGTATTTGATATTTTATAAATGACTTTTGTGAGTATTTGAGAATATTATCGACATCGGCCTTTTTGGCATTTTGAACATTTTTTTTAAATGATTTTAGCCTGGTGGGTTCCGGCACGGGGCCCACGGCGCTGTAGTATCACGAATATTTTAAAGTGGTGCTTTGAAATTTTCTAACATTGTGGAAAGCCATGATTTAATGTCGTCATGTCAATTGGTCACGTATCTCAGTGGAAAATTCTTTCAAAATAAATGTTTTGGTAGGAGAGGAAAGATTTTCAAAATTGTGGTATTTGGGATTCAACACTTTTGAAATACTTCAAATTAGTTACAATTCAATTTCCAATTTTCTTTTATACATCACTCGAAAATAAATTTTAGAGTCGTTGTATAAACTTCCTCTTCTGAAATACAGATGATTTACAAGTCTTGGGCGTAACGTGACTAGCCCTCTTGTTAAAAAATTTGTTTTCATTAAGTGCATACATATAATGATCGTCCTCGTCGAAGAACTTGAAATTGACTTCATAAAACTTTGTGCTTTACGATGTAGTTGTGTATCGCACTTCGTGCTGTAATTCTTGTAGAAATTGATATTTGTTGCGTGAACTTTTTGGTTTTGTTTGTGTTCTACCATGATATTTTATTTTAAGTTTCGGGATGAAACTTATTTTTAATAGGATAGAATGTAATGTCCGGTATTCTCGTTTTCCGTTATCTTGAATTGTTTGTGTTTTGACGTCGGACATTTTCTTATTGATGAGAATCGGAATGATTTCTATGGTGATTCTCTATTTGTTTCTATCGCATAGCCGTTTTAGTCGGGTGCGACTTGTTTTAGCGTACGTTTCTTCGATTAAATGTGTGCATGTGATGTGGTATGTGATGCGTCGTTAATTGCTCGTTGTTGTTTGAAACATAGTCGGTGGCGTTGCGTTAGTCGTCGTGGGGCGTGTTTTCACGCCGTATATTCCTTTGCGTTGCTTGTAACGTTTCGCCGTTGGGCACGAATTTTTTCGGTTCTTGTGTATCTCGTTGAGTTTTCCTGGCGGGATATTGCTTCTCCCTACTTGATTTAAGTTTCGGGACGAAACTTCTTTTAAGGAGGGTAGAATGTAATATCCGCAATTTCGGATTTCCGGTAATTTTCTTTTTTCGGTGGAAGTCCGTTTCGACGACTCGTTTGGGACCGTCTCATCATTCTGAGAATGATTAATTCTGCATTTTTTGTCATCCGAGTTCGTTTCGGTATTGTTTTGTTGAGTTCCGTGTTTCTTAACGACTTTTCCGCACTCGAGTTCGATTCTTGTGAATCTCGTTCGAAATTACTGTTTCGAGTTTCCCGTAAGTCCGTTTAACTTTGTTAGATGTGTTGTGAACTTCGGTTTGGTTATTCGATCACGTATCGTGATTTTCGGACGTTTTGGGCCATTTTCGTAATTTCCCAAAGTTTGGGGTAATTACTTTCCGTTGTCGAATTTCGAGCCTTCGGGTGGTCGGAATCATGTTTTCTCTCAGTGTTCGGATCGTATTTACGAGTACTTCGTAACCGTGCTTTCGGTTTATGTTCAGGTCTGAGTTTCGGGATTTTTCGGACCGTCGGATCGACCGAGTCCTGGCTGGCCGGACCTGTGCGAAACGGCCCTGGAAATGGCGCTGCCCAGCGCCGTGTCTTGCGCCGGGTCGGCCAGGACCAGCAGCCTTCCGAGACACGGCCGAGGCACCCGGCGCTGATCTGGGCTGTTTGCTGCGCCGTGTCCGGCAGGGCTATAAATATGGCAGAGTAGTCGGGTTTTTCTTCATTTTTCTCACTCGTTTCATCCTCTTCCGCGGCTGGAGCTTTGATGATCATGGAGGGATGTTGTTAGGGGTTAAATCCATTAAGTTTTGGAGTTCATAACATCGATTAATCCTTCCATAACTTGCTCCGATCGACCGAATGAAGGCAAGTTTTCTTAAAATCTAGTTTTGGGGATTTTGTTCGATTTGTCCGTTTAATCCGTTTTAACTCAGAATAGTGATGGATGGATGACTGTTAAGCTATATTATATCTAATTCCTTGTTATTCCACGCTTGGATTGCCACGAATTTATCGTTTTATTGAGTATTTTATCGACGCCTTGAAGGTGTTCGATAAAATGTCACAAAGAGAATTCGAGCGTTCTACGATTATTCTTCCTCATTCGTTCGTTAATTTATTGATGGTATGATGTTAGGGTCAGATTTCTCGCAATGAATTCGAGTCGGAACCCTTCCGTTCGTTGTCTTCTTCGGGGTCCGAGCTTCCCGGTCGAATCGTGTTCTTCGGAGTATTCGGTAGCGGTTATTAAGGCAAGTACCTTGATATACGAATTGTAACTGCGTGAAATCATTGTTGTCGAAGTGTATGAATTTATACGGATATATATATATATATATGTGTGTGTGTGTATATATATATATATATATATATATATATCGATAGGTTCAGGTAGGAAAGCTTTTTTCCGTAAGAAATAAGAATGATTCTGGGCCCTTGATCTTTGGTGATTAATGACTGCGATTTGTGCACGTTGTGCTAAAGAGTTAGCCTAAGTGTGCTACGCGAAATATTTTTGAGGGGATATTTTTGTAATTATACAGATTTTATGTTTGGTATTTCCTACAATCATGGGATTTCATATCCCACTTCTTATCTCTTCCCAAATTTTAGCACCTTTGATAATATTGTTTTGATAATTATTGTGATGTCATTTGTGTGATAGTTAGCACTTAAATCTGTAAAATTTTGCATTGTTAATACATTTTATTTCTGTTAATGTTTTAATAGTAGAGTTTAGCATTAAAATGTTATTTCTATTAGCACATTTAATTAGGGGTGGGCACAAAAATTCAAAATCCCGATCCCGTCCCGGTCCCATCCCAAAATTACCCGAGATGTGATGGGATCCAAAATTAAAAACACTAGGCCCGTCCCGTCCCGTCCCATTAGAGTAACTACGGGACGGGACATGGGACAAAAAATATGAGGCCCGTAAGGCCCGTCCCGTCCCGCTAAATTTTTAACCCTTTTTACCATATATTTTTATTATTTGTAACCCTTTTTTAATTAATTTTTAATAATAAACTATTTTTATTTTTTACTATCTATATTTTATAATTATACACAAACCTAACTAACCAATATAAAGTTAGTAACTGATATTTTTTTAAAAAAATGGATATGTTGTATTCAATATTAATAATTGTTATTTTAAAAGTTTAATTTAGGCTATTAAATTAGTTTGTTGGATATTTTTTCCGAATTTAGATGTATAAAATTATAGATTTTCTTACTTTTTTTCTAATTTATATTTTGAACTTTTTTATGCGGGACTAAACCCGTCCCGTCCCGTTCCGTCCCATCCCAACCGGGATAAGGCCCGCGCGGGATGAAATTTTAAAATCACCAATCCCGTCCCGTCCCGTCCCGCTTGTTATAACACGGGACGGGACGTGGGATGATCCCAGGCCCGTCCCATCCCGTCCCATGCCCACCCCTACATTTAATAGGTAATACTGGCATATATGGTATGTAATGCTTGCATAGCAGTTTATGGGATTTACAAATGGAGTCTTATTGTATTTATTGTATTTTTTTAGTAAATGACGCGAAAATCATTTTGTACCTATACTTGAAAACGAGTATGATTATTTATCTTCCAAAAAAATAAAGCACAACACATTGTATCAAAATTGACTGTATTGTACACAATAAAGCATAACAAAAAAATCACATAATTGGAATATAACCAGAACCGCACTGCTTTTCCAATTTGCAAGACACACAAAACAAATGGTTAGCACTTGATTCCGATTTTTAAAAATAAAAATCAAATAGAAAAAAATGATAATGTTAGTTTTTAAAAAATAAAAATAAATACACCAAAAATATAAAATATTTGAACGACTAAAAAATATGAAATCCCATAAAAATAGATATTAACCTAAAATATGAATTCCCATGAATATAGGAACTTCCCATGATTTTAGTAACTTCCCATAAGATAAATTAATCAAATTACATTGGTACCCCCAATAATTAAATTCGTTAGCACTCATAGTTTCCCGTGTTAGCACACCAGAACGAAATCTGGGTCATTAATCTCCAAGGATTAATGGCTCACAATCATTCCTATTTCTTACACTTATACCATTTCACTCCATAACCCACCCCTATATATATATATATATATATATATATATATATATATATATATATATATTATGGAGTGAAATGGTTTAAGTGTAAGAAATAAGAATGTATTCTAACCTTACATCTATAAAGAATTAAGGGTTCAGATTTAACTAGATTTGATGCTGACATCATCATTGATTCACCCGATTTTAACAACAAGGGTATTTGTGAAATGAAATTTTTTTCTCACTCCTTTCCATTCATCTTATCCATATTTTAAGGGATTCTGAATTTATTTTCAAAATTAATTTTCTCTCCCCTCATTTCAATCTATCCCTAATTTCGTCCGCTCATTTTCTCTCCCCCATTTCTTCTCATTACTGCTCCCCCATTCCAGAATTCTGCCGCCGTCGCCGCTGTATATTAGCACGATTATTCTGATTAGTTAGCACAATCTTTGTAATTAGTAAGCACATTTAATATTATTTTGCAGCATAAGTGTGTTTATTATCAACACATTTAGCTGATTGTTTCTGCACATTTATAATAATTTTTCAGCACATTTAGCTGATGGTTTCTGCACATTTAGAAAAAAAAATAAGCAGTAATATTTGTGCTAAGTAGTGTAATGTGATTTATTAGTAAACACAATAAATATAATTTTATTTTATTTTTTTGCAATCTGTAAATTTCTTGAGAGCTTAAGTTATTATTATTATTATTATTATTATTATATTTTTTACAGATAATGATAATGGTAAAGCAAATGGAGATAAGGGTATAAATGATGGAGGAAGGATGAAGGATGAAGGAAAGAGATAAAAGGATGGAGGAAAGAGAAAACAAAATCACTACGTTGGGAAGAGATGGGAAAGTGGGATATGAAATCCCATGATTATAGGAAATACCAAACATACAATCTGTATAATTACAAATATATCCCCACAAAAATATTCCGCGTAGCACACTTAGGCTAAATTCTTAGCACAACGTGACCAAATCGCAGCCATTGATCACCAAAGATCAAAAGCCCAAAATCATTCTTATTTCTTACGGAAAAAAGTTTTCCTACCTGAACCTATCCCTATATATATATATATATATAAATCTAGTTTTATATATGTATATATATTTATATGTTAAATATATGTATGTATATACATATATTGATATAAGCGCCTATATTGGTGAATGACGAGTGATGAATACTAACACTAGATGACGTACTCGACTTGGATTGATGGGTAAACTATATTTATTCTTATAATATAGTAAGGTTATATATATATATATAGTGGCGCGTTCTATGCAGTACCAATATTAGATGCAGTACTTTACAGTACTAATTTATGCATGAGTTTTGTACTAATTATGCATGAAATATATGCATTTCGTGCATCAAAATTTCAATGCATTAAAATATGCAATATATTTGATGCATATAATTAGTACAAAACTCATGCATAAATTAGTACTGTAAAGTACTGCATCTAATATTGGTAATGCATAGAACGCGCCACTATATAGGGATGCATTAAAATATTAGATTATATGCATCAAATATATTGCATATTTGAATGCATTGAAATTTTGATGCACGAAATGCATATATTTCATGCATAATTAGTACAAAACTCATGCATAAATTAGTATTGTAAAGTACTGCATCTAATATAGGTTTGGGTTATTTTAAAAAGGGTCTTATAATAAAAAGTGTAGGAAGGATTGTGGGAGTGACATGTGTCATCCCCCATTCCACATCATATGACATGTGTCACCCCCCACCCCCACCCACCCCACCCACCCACCCACCCATGAAATTTTTTTTTCCCCAAAATTTTTTTTTTGGGCGAATTTTTTCCGCCAAAATTCCCGCCAAAATTTATAAGTGCATCACAGGTATAAAGCTACTGCATCACAATTATGATTTAGTGCATTAAGGTTATAAGTTACTGCATCATAGTTGATGCACATAACTGTTAACTATGATGCAGTAACTTATAATCGCGATGCGGTAAAACTTATTATTCTTGTATCACAGTTATAAAGTTAATGCATCACAATTATGATTTAGTGCATTAAGGTTATAAGTTCTTGCATCATAGTTGATGCACTTAGCTGTTAACTATGATGCGGTAACTTATAAGCGTGATGCGGTAAAACTTATTAGTGTGATGCACCAAAACTTATACCTGTGATGCACCAAAAAAATGGTGCGTCACACTTATAAGTTTTTGGCGGGAATTTTTTTTTTTTTTTTGTGGGGGGTGGGGGGTGGGTGGGTGGGTGGGGGAGTGGGGGGTGCCACATGTCATATGATGTGGCATGATGATGTGGCAAGGTGACACATGTCACTCCCACAATCCTTCCTACACTTTTTATTATAAGACCCATTTTAGAATAACCCCACCATATATATATATATATATATATATATATATATATATATATATATATATATTCGGTTGAGTCGCAATATAGGGATATATGTGCGGTGTTGGTTGGTTATGCTTGAAGGCTTATTGTGATTGAGTTTGATTGATAACGTGCGTGTTATTGTTTATTTGTGTGGTTATGGACTGGCGGAGAAAATTGTGTAACTTGATGTACCGAGTTGATAATTGTCGTGACGTTTGTCTGTGTGCTTGATGTTTGAATTAATGTGGATACTTGTTGTGAGAAACGTCATATCCGGGAACCTCTGAGGGCGGGGCGTGCACTCCGGCCTGGTGTATGCTGCAATGTGCGGCTCCATATGGGTGGTGAACGCCGATGTTACCTAATGCGCGCGCAAGGGGCGGCTCTTGCGGGAGTGATCGCCGGTGCGGTGACATGTTCAAGGATCGGCCAACATAGTGGAGTGAACGCCGGTACACAGGTGCGCAAGGGAGGCGCCTGGCAGGCTTATTGGTTTCGGGTATTTGAGTGATAGCTAAGACCCCGTTACCGAACGATGTTCGTATCTCAAATCTTTCAACTCTCTCTTAAATGTTTGTCTTGATATAGACCGCGATTCGTGTTTTTGAAAAGTTTGTTTCAACTTGTTTTTAAAGCGTTGGTATCAGGGTTAATTAACCAAGGAGGTTTGACGAAATCTCCGAGGGTTAATTAATCGGGGGTCTTGAGCAGGATATGTCGAATGAGAGTTTGTGCCTTCGATTGTATTGTGGTGCTATTCTGTGTATTGGGTCGAGGACCCTGTGGAATGTTGAGATGATTGATTTCGTGATGATGTTATTTGGATTGGGTTGAGAACCCTGTGAGATGTTGTAATGATTTCGTTCCGTCGCCTGTTAAAGAGCGCAAGATTGTCGAGTTTTTTTCGGCTACGCCCCGAGACGTGTCGGTGTCTCAAGCAATAGTCGATTACAATCGATAGCTGTGTTATGTTTGGGATCTGGTAAAAAGTGAGGCAGATAAGGTTCGTTATTTCGATATGCGCATGAAATCACAGATTCGGCAGTGTATGGCTCCTTTTGACAAATACTAGTTGTGCTCTTCCTATCCAGCTTACAATCGCCAAGATCGGAGTCGCCATATCCAACCAGATCGAATCCTTCTTCTTTAGGGTACCATGGCCCTACATTTAGTGTTCCCATGACATACTTGAGGATTCTCTTGTCTCTCATAAAGAATGGACTAAATACATCTCAAAATCCGTCTGTCCCCTTATATAATAAACATTACTAGCGCGCGCTACTCTCATAAAATAGCGTGCGTTATTGCCCTAGCGTGCGCTATCGCAGCCCAGAGGCCACTGTCTTGCTCGTACATCATCTTACGTACGTAATTCTCATGCAATAGCGTACGTAATACATCCTGTCTAGCGTACGCAAGTCCTTGCATTTAGCGTGCGTGACAGTGTTCTATAAATTGGGTCGAGGACCCCGAATAAGTTGACTTGGTTTTCGTGTAATTGTTTTCCATATATGTTGGGTCAAGGACCCGAGAGCTTTTGAAATTATTTCCAAAAGTATTCCCATTCGATTTTAAAAACCCCAAGACGGCCCGAGTCAATAATAACGTTTGCAAACTATCTTATCAAAATATTTTTCCTTTTACAAAAGGGATTTTCCTGACTCCTTGGGCTCGTTTAAAGTTTCATTAATGTTATGTTCCGTAAAGAGAATATGACTATGTGATTATCTTTCACCTTGTGTATGCGAGTGTTATTCTGTGTTGACTATGGGAATGTATGGTTTGTGTTAAGGCTTCACGGCGGTTGAATTTTGTGTTGTTACTGTTCGTATATCTTGTATATTATGTACTTGCACTAGCAAAATTCCAGTTTGCTAACCCCCGAGTTTTCGGGGGGTGGGTGCCTGCTATGCACTCAGGTTTTGGTAGCTCGGGAGCAGTCACAAGATTGGCTTGGAAGGAGATGGAGGACAATGATACTAATCACACCAGAGTCGGAGTTTTTTCTTTTGTTTTATTTTGGTCGGTATTTCTCTGTCGTTCGAGTATTCACCCTTGTCGGTGTTCAAGTTTATTATTGTCATTGTAATATGAATGTCGTTAATTCTGAATTGGTTAATGACCTTGTCGGTCTGCTTTGTATTTAATTTTGACCCCGGTCGGTCAATCATTGAGTAGTCTTTTAGAGTTTATCCTGGTAGATCCTTGTGATAAGGGTCTACGGCGTGTGACATTCCCAGTCGTATTCTGGGGGTGTTACATAAACAATATGACATATAAAGATACGTCCGGAGCAACCGGTGAAATAAACATCACCCGACAATGTAACAATTTAAAGTAATACAATACGGAGTTTGAAATGAAAAGCCTAAGTACTCGCGAGTACAATCTATAAGTTTGTAACTATGGGAACAACCATATCGAAATGAACAAAAGAAATAAGAAGACCCAAATGCACATGTCAACGACCCTGGACAACATCCTCGTACTGTCCCGGTGCTCGCTCGTCCGGATAATCATAACCTGAAATCCATAACAAGAATTTCCCCAAAACGGGTCCCCAAAGGGGTTAGCAATTACGCTAGTACAAGTAATCAAGGCAAACCAATCGCTTATACATTTCATAGTACATGCACCAATATCATTTCAAAAACCAAAACCAGACATGTCTTTTCCGGAAACAAACAGTCACAATCAATTTGCCTAGGACCGGGACGAAGCCACGAATCCCACTCGAGGCCTCTAAGGACCCTCCCGAGCTGGCCACATTCATAAAACAAAACAAGCACCACACGTCACCTAGGACTGGGACGAAGCCACGAATCCCACTCGAGGCCTCTAAGGACCCTCCCGAGCTGGCTAGCGAAACAAACTCATGAATCCAGGACGAAGCCATAGATTCCCTCCGTGATCCCGTCGGACCCTCCCGAGGTGAGCAAATCACACACAATATACATTACCATTTCACGTTAAGCATAAAGGTTTCCAAAAATACTTGCCTTGAATAATTGATGACGCAACAAACGGAAAGGATAATCACCGACGAACGCTAGGAATCAACGGCACCGAACCTAATGATTCGAAGAACATAATCACAACCAACTCTAGACGAATGCGGAAATGGAATACACCCACAAACCCGCCTACGATTCATGTATATTCGTACAAAAATAGCAACGAGGACGGACCACAACAAAACCCTCTCGATTTCGCAAAACCATGAAAATATATTATGAATCCGTAGGAAAACTAATGATATTGACAAAATTAACCATATTCATCATGAATCCACCAACAAAACGGAACAACTCAGACGAAAATCCCAAAACCCCAAATTTATCTAAAAGTAGGGTTCTAAGAGATTTTACCTTGGATTAGGATGAAAGATTCGTGTTGATGTTGTTATAATACACCAAGAACTCAAGGAAGATGTTGGATGAGATTATTGGAAGAAGAAATCGCCAAGAATCGCCAAAAATCGCCAAAGGAGCTCTAAGCCGCGGGGAGGAGAAGAAATGAACGTAATACGTTCATCTGGGTCAACTCCCTGGTTTATATAGCCAGGGAGTATTAGCGCGCGCTAATCCTCAAGGTTAGCGTGCGCTAACGGGACAAAACTACAGGCCATCCAGTTAGCGTCCCCGTCCAGTAGCCAGACTTCTGACCGTTAGCGTGTGCTACTCGAAACGTAGCGTGCGCTAATAACCTCTCGGTAGCGCGCGCTATCGACCAATAGCGTGCGCTACCTGGACATCAGCCGAGTCCAAAAGTTAACTGCCCACTACTCACCTGACCCGTTAGCGTGCGCTACCATACAAGCGTAGCGTGCGCTACCTGGCACCTGACCGAGTTCAGTAGTAAACTGTCCAGTACTGGACACTCACGCTAGCGCACGCTACCGGGTATCTCAGCGTGCGCTAGCCTCCCGACATTAGCGTGCGCTAGTCTATGTAGCGTACGCTAATACGCCAGTCCAGAAGGCTGGAAATAGCACTGCCACTTCGAGGGCTTGCTCTCTAGCGCGCGCTACGAAGCAGTCGTAGCGTGCGCTACTAAGGGACATCTAGCGTGCGCTATGCAGAAAAGATAGCGTGCGCTAGGTACGAAATATAAACGGTCCAAAACACCGGAATATGAACGAAACATCAAACGGAACATCTCAAGACGCATCAAAACATAGAATGGATCCACGGCAACCCCGAAACAGCGGTTCCGCACAACAATAATGAGAATCAGATCAATAGATGATGGGAAAGATACACTGTAAGGTACATGAGGGTCACTACGACCGAGAAATACACCGAAAAAGAAAATACAAGGGGAAAGAAAAATGCGGATATTACATTCTACCCCTCTAAAAACAAGTTTCATCCCGAAACTTAAGAAACAAACAACTCAGGGTACCTAGCACGCATGCTATCCTCGGTTTCCCAAGTTGCCTCCTCGACACCGTGTCTCGACCACTGCACCTTGACCAAAGGTATGGTCTTATGCCTCAGTCGTTTCTCCCGATGCTCTAAAATCTTCAAAGGACGCTCCTCAAAAGTAATATCCTCGGCGACGTCAATCTCGCCATAATCGATGACGTGACTAGGATCTGGGACATATTTTCTCAGCTGGGAAACATGAAAAACGCTATGAACATGACTCAAGGCCGGGGGTAACGCCAAATGGTAAGCTAAGCCACCGACTCGCTCGAGAATCTCGAAGGGTCCAATAAATCTCGGACTCAACTTCCCTTTCTTCCCGAAATGGAAAACTCCTCTCGTCGGCGACACTTTCAGCAAAACGTGGTCTCCCACCTCGAATTCTAAAGGTCGACGACGGACATCGGCATATGACTTCTGTCGACTCTGGGCAGTCAACATCCGTTCCCGAATCAATTCTATCTTCCGCCTTGTCTCTAAAACGACATCCGGTTCGGTCCCGACCAATCGGACGCCTCATTCCAGCAAATCGGCGATCGACAACGCCGACCGTAGAGCGCCTCATACGATGCCATCCGAATCGTCGCGTGCCAACTATTATTGTATGTGAATTCGATTAATGGCAAATGCTCCTCCCAGTCACTACTCCAATCGAGAGCACAAGCACGCAACATATCCTCGAATGTCTGGATAGTGCGTTCCGACTGTCCATCTGACTGGGGATGAAAAGAGGTACTCAAACGCAAACAAGTACCCAACGCCTTATGCACCGCCTGCCAAAAGTGCGATACAAAACGGCCATCACGATCCGAAACAATAGACTTCGGAGTACCGTGAAGCCTCACAATCTGCGCGATAAACACATTTGCTAACTTCTCTGGGCCCCAAGTGTCCTTGATGCCTAGAAAATGTGCCGACTTGGTCAGACGATCAACAATCACCCAGACCATGTTCATGACCGACCTCGACCTCGGCAAACTCGTAACGAAATCCATCGATATATCTTCCCATTTCCATTTTGGAACGGGAAGTGACTTCAATAACCCAGCCGGTCGCTGATACTCGATTTTGACCTGCTGACAAGTCAAACATCTCGCTACAAACTGCGCGACCTCTTCCTTCATATCATTCCACCAGAAATTCCTCCTCAAGTCCTTGTACATCTTACTCGAACCAGGATGAACGGAGTAAGGTGTAGCAT
Organism: Orobanche coerulescens; assembly: GCA_033398695.1. Taxonomy (NCBI): domain Eukaryota; kingdom Viridiplantae; phylum Streptophyta; class Magnoliopsida; order Lamiales; family Orobanchaceae; genus Orobanche; species Orobanche coerulescens. The sequence goes on from CM065803.1 coordinate 12,637,409, forward strand.
GGGCCTCACGCAAAATACTCTGTTTCAGCTCTGAGTTGTTCGGTACACAAAGCCGACTCTGGAATCTCAAAACACCATCCTCATGAATCACAAACCCAGGAGACTTTCCCTTAAGAACGTTCTCTCGGATTTGAGTAATCATCGGATCCTCTAATTGCTTCAGCTTAATTTCATCGATCAAAGACGACGAAATCTCTAAAGCACAAAGTTGCCCGACAGCTCCAGGAAACAAAACCTCAATATCTAACTCGATCAAAGCCCGCCGAAGCTCAGACTGAGACGTAAGGACCTCAAGCATTCGCAACGCAATCGATTTCCGACTCAAGGCGTCAGCCACGACGTTCGCCTTGCCCGGATGATAAAGGATTTCGAGGTCATAATCCTTAATCAGCTCTAACCACCTCCTCTGCCTCATATTCAACTCCCGCTGAGTAAATATGTATTTCAGACTTTTATGATCGGTAAAAATCTGACATGCAGAGCCGAAAAGGTAGTGACGCCAAATCTTGAGCGCAAAAACAACTGCCGCTAACTCCAAATCATGAGTAGGGTATTTAAGCTCATACGGCCTCAACTGTCTCGATGCATATGCGATGGTTTTGCCGTGCTGCATCAATACGCACCCAAGACCCTGACCCGAAGCATCACTGTAAACGGCAAAACCCTCGTTGCCACACGGCAACGCCAAAACCGGGGCTGAGGTCAAACGCTTTTTCAGCTCCTCAAAACTCGACTGCCTTTCGTCATTCCGCATTTAACTTCTGATTTACGGAGCAACTGTGTAAGTGGCCGAGCTAGTTTTGAGAAACCCTCGACGAACCTACGGTAGTAGCCAGCCAAACCCAAGAAACTACGGACCTCCTTCACATTCGTAGGCGGTGCCCAATCCAACACTGCCTCAATTTTCTGCGGATCCACACGAACTCCCTCGGCTGAAATCACGTGACCCAAAAACGTCACTTCCCTCAGCCAGAACTCACATTTCGAGAACTTCGCATAGAGTTGCTCGGTCCTCAAAATGTCTAACACTATCCGCAAATGATGGACTTGCTCTTCCTCGTTCCTCGAATAAATAAGAATATCGTCAATGAAGACGACGACACACTTATCCAAATACTCGATAAAGACTTTGTTCATCAACTCCATGAACACCGCCGACGCATTGGTTAACCCGAAAGGCATAACTAAGAACTCATAATGTCCGTATCTCGTCCGAAAAGCTGTTTTCGGTACATCGAACTCTCTCACCCGGAGCTGGTAGTACCCCGATCTCAAATCAATCTTCGAGAATACCGCATCTCCCTGCAACTGATCGAACAAGTCATCAATCCTCGGCAAAGGATACTTGTTCTTGATGGTCACTTTGTTTAGTTCGCGATAGTCGATACACAAACGTAGTGAGCCATCCTTCTTTCGCACAAACAGGACTGGTGCGCCCCAAGGCGAGGCGCTCGGCCGAACATACCCCGACTCAATAAGCTCACTCAACTGCTTCTTCAACTCGGCCATCTCTGAAGGTGCCATGCGATACGGTGCCTTCGAAATCGGAGCCGCGCCCGGCTCTAACTCTATAGCAAACTCAACCTCACGATCCGGTGGCAATCCCGGCAACTCGTTAGGAAACACATCAGGAAACTCACTAACAACTGGAATCGACGAAAGCTCGACTCCACCATCCTCCGCCTTCAAGGCATAACACCAATAACCAGTACACCCTTTCCGCAGGAGTCTCATCGCCTTCAAGGCGTTAATAACGAGCTTCTGGTTTCTCTTTCGCCCCGCGAAAGAATGTTCAGTGCCGTCCTAGGCTAGCATGGTAATGATCCTTGTGCGGTAGTTCATGATTGCACCATGCCGCTCTAGCCAATCATCCCCGAGAATTAAATCCTCACCCTCGATACCCACGACAATAAGATTATAGAGCCAAGCCCTCTCACAAATAAACACAGAACAGTCCCGGACTTCTCGATCACCGACAATTCTATCACCGCTAGGAAGTTTAACGATGAAAGGCTCGCAAGGTGACAAGCAGTCGAGACTCAAACGACGTACACTGTAATATCCGCAATTTCGAATTTCGGTAATTTTCTTTTTTTCGGCGGAAATCTGTTTTGATGACTCACTCATGACCGTTTCGTCATTCCGAGAATGATTAATTCTGAACTTTTTGTCATCCGAGTTCGTTTCAGTATCGTTTTGTTGAGTTCCGAGCTTTTTAGCGACTTTTCCGCACTTGAGTTCGATTCTTGCGAATCTCGTCCGAAACTGTTGTTTCGAGTTTCTCGTAAGTTCATTTGATGTTATTATTCGTGTTGCGAGCTTTGGTTTGGTGTTTCGATCGCGTATCGTGATTTTCGGACGTTTTGGGCCATTTTCGTAATTTCCCAAAGTTTTGGGTAATTACTTCCGTTGTCGAATTCCAAGCCTTCGGGTGGTCAGAATTGTGTGTTCTCTTAGCTCTTAGATTCGTCTTTGCGAGTACGTCGTAACCGTATCATCGATTCGTATTCGAGTTCGGGTTTCGGTCGTTCGCCGCCGGAGTTGGCCCCGGCCGCCATGGCCGGCAATCCGGGCCTGTGCCGCATCGCCGAGTCACGGCCGGTAGTGCTCGGCACTTCGGCCGAGCAGCCGTGGGCCGCGGCACATGCCGGCAGGCCGCGGCACACTTCGTGCATTTTTCGCCAAACCGACCGCACGGTGCCGCGACACACGCCGGCCGGCCGCGGCACACCGCCGACCACCGGGAGCTATTTTTGGGCCTCGTGCCGCGCACACTCACGGGCCGCGCAGACACTGCGGCTTATTTATGGCCCTGCACACGAGTTTTTGGCCATTTTTCTCCTTCTTCTCCTTCTCTTCCGCGGCTGAGGGTGATCTTACCATGGAGCCATGTTGTTTAACAACAAATCCATGAAGTTCTTGAGTTCATATCATCAATCAATCATCCGTTATCATCCTTTGATCCAGCGAATCAAGGTAATCTTCCTTAGAACCCTAATTTCGTGAATTTGGGGGTTTTTGCGTTTTTGTCCGATTCGTTCCGTATTATTGATTAATTCATGATGGATATGATTAATCTTGGTAGTATTCTTGTGTTTAACATTATTTAATCCATTGTTCTTCGTCGAATCGAAGTATATTTCTTGATTTCCTTCAAATTGACTTTTTGGGGGATTTGTTCTCGATCTCGTTTTTCATCCATTTCTGATGGATCAATTATGGTTCAATGATGTTGTTAAACATATTCTATGGATTGTATATCCATATTTCAACTTGGAATTCTGTTTTCGTGTTTTGTCGGGACGAATCGTGTTCTTGGCCGTTTTGGGGAAAACGCTTGAACTTTCGTCATTCGTTCTTTGAATTCTACGGCCTTAAGTCGTGTTAGGGAATTCATTTCATTATTGTTATTGTCCTTCGTAGTTTATGAATGCGAGTTGGCGATCGGTGGAGTCGGCGGGTTCGTAGTCGGTTCGTGTCAACTTACTCCGGTCGATTCTCCGCGTTGTTCTTATTCGAGGCAAGTACCTTGTCCATACTATTCTTGTTTTGTGAATATGATAATTGGTGATCGTCCTTATGTGTTTGTTTGATTGTTTGAAACGAGTTTTTCAAAAGATTCGGCTAGCCTCGTTAAAGGCTCACTTTCAAAACGCGTGTGTTTTGTAAATTGTGTGGGTTGTAGGTGACTATGTGAATCCTATGGATATGTTTGGTGTTGATGATGCACTTGGTGTTTGCGTGTGGACGTATATTGTTTCATTTCGGTGCATTGTGGTTTGACGTGGTGTTTTGCTAAGTGTTTGATGCCTCTCGGTGAATTATTTGGATATCCTTGGTGTGATATGTTATTTGTGCATGATTGATTCGCTAGCCAGCTCGGGAGGGTCCTTCGAGGCCTCGGGTGGGATTCATGGTGGCGTCCTGGTCCTAGGCGATGCCTGTGCTTGATTGTTTCGCTAGCCACCTCGGGAGGGTCCTTCGAGGCCTCGGGTGGGATTCATGGTGGCGTCCTGGTCCTAGGCGATGCCTGTGCATGTATGTTTTGTGAATGTGTTCGCACACCTCGGGAGGGTTCGACGGGGCCACGGAGGGAGTCCAATGGTTTCGCCCTGGATTCACGAGTGAAACTTCACCACTGCGTGTGTATGTTTAGTGAATGTATTTTACTCACCCTGGGACGGTCCGACGGGGCCTCGGGGGAATCTATGACTTCACTATGGGTTCACGAGTAAAAACTTCACGAGTGCGTGTGTATGTTTTGTGAATGTGTTTGCTCACCTCGGGAGGGTTCGACGGGGCCACGGAGGGAGTCCAATTGTTTCGCCCTGGATTCACGAGTGAAAGTTCACTGGTGCGTGTGTATTTTATGTCCGTCGAGGACGCGTGACGTGGGTTTTAACCTTGTGTATTGTTGTTGGTTTCATTTGTGAAAAATAAAACCTTTGGGCTGTGACCCCTATTGATTTTGGAAAGATAAGGATTTGATAATCCTAAATTGTTTCTATTAAAACTCTCGATGGCATTTTAAACCGTTTTATAAATTGTTTTCCCTTGATTTGTGATCTTTCGGTTTTGAAATGTTTTACCCAAACTCATACCTCGGGAAGTACTTTTCGTTACGTTTGAATCTTTGAAGATTTCCTGGTTATTGTTATTCGTGGAATGTGAATTGTATGGCTCGTATTTGCACTTTGTACTTGCACTAGCAAAACAGTGGAGTTTTGCTAACCCCCGAGTATTCGGGGGGTGGGTGTCTATTTTTGCATTCAGGTTTTGGAGCATAGCACAGGGTCGGCACGAAGGATGATGAAAGATGAACGATACTAATCATACGAGGATCCGTTGCTGTCATATTGGTCTAGTTGTATTTTCTTTTCCGCTGCAGTATATTTTTCCCGTCGTACGGGTGTGGTTGTATTTTAACCCCTGTGTGGGCATGAGTTGTATTTGAGTTGTATGTATTTATTGAAAGACCAAATCTGTCTACTGAGTCATTTTAGCCTTAAGGGCGATGTGTAGATGTTTGATTTTAGTTATCAGCCTGGTAGATCCTCGAGGAGAGGGTCTACGACGTGTAATATCCGTGAGTGGATTGGGGGTGTTACATACACACTCTAGAGAAATGAATGAATGCGTAGCACCCAAATCAAAAAGCACACTGACAGGATGGGAATGGATATGAACGGTACCTGTCGCCACAGTAGCTGCTGGATCATCGGCCCTCCTCATCTCGTAGATACGCGGTTGGGCAGAGCCGACACTGGAATCTCCTCCTCTAGCGGGCTGACCCCGACCCCTACCTCGGCCGGCACTCGGCGGTGGCGGCGGAGCAAATGAGCCCTGGTTCACACTCGGCTCCATAGGTGCTGGGTGAGAAGAACGGGCGCCGCGAAACTGTCTGAGCTTCTCGTAAAAAGAAGCCTTGTGGCCCGACTGACCACAAGTATGGCAAGTCAAAAGTGGACGAGGACAATCCCGGTTCATGTGGCCTGGCTTGCCACAGTTAAAGCATCTGGGGTCCCGGACGAAGGTTCCGGCGGCACTTCGGAAACTCCCAGAGAAACGAGCCGAACCACCCGTAGAAATGTTTGCAGGTTGAGATTTCTGCTGACTTCCACCCTTGTAACCCGAGAAATCCCCAGCGGATTTCTGCTTTTTATTCTCTCGGACCGCCGCATTAGCCGTCACCGACATATCATAAGCAAGAGCTCGACTCTGATAATCCTTCAAAGTAGTACAGACGAGCCCAGACATATAGTCCCGAATGGACAGTTTCATCCTCCTGGAAAAATGGAAAATTTTGTCGCTCTCTTCGACAACTTGGGTATTCACATAGCCCAACTCCTTGTTAAAATCGGCAATAGCTTGGGATACGGGAATATCCCGTGGTTGAGCATCATAGAAAGCATGCACTCGAGCCTGTCTGAACGGCCACGGACAATATTCGGTCTCCATCAATTCCTGAAATTCGGTCCACGAAGCAACATGGTCTTTGGGCCCAACGGCCTCCTACCAATCCGTAGCATCCCCAGTGAGAAAGTACTGGGCAATAGGGACCTTACGATCCTCGGGACAGTTGGTGGCAACGAAGACTTTAGATATCTCCTTGATCCATCCCTCCCAGTCGATCGGGTACGAAGCTCCCAAGAACTGAGGAGGATGCATCTTGATGACATCCTGAAGCCAGCGATCCGCTCCACCCCGATTAGCATGGGTTGGGTCCGGATTCTGAACCACTTGAGCTATCGCCGCCATCTGGTTAACCATTTGCTGCATAACAGCCGCAATACCAAGATCGGCGCGCTCCTGAGAAGAAGCATGACTGTGACAGTCGCCGGTACTGCCGGCTCCCGAAGAATGCGACGTGGCCGCCCCACCGGCTGCCCCACGTCCTCGGCCGCATCCACGACCACGACCACGTCCACGGTTTCCTCCGGCATCCATACTGGTGTTAAGAGATAACAGAACTATATCGAGGATGAGTAAGGGAGGAAAAGCAACTACGATGATAAGCAAAAGAGGGAGAATAACCACAGTTCAAGAAACGGAATACAGTACGAGAAAGTAAAGAATCGAGTAAGGGAACTTACGAACACTGGAAGTACCGAGATGCTGGCAGCGGTGTGACAATGTGCAAAACAAAACACGACTAGACCCAAATAACCGACAAGCCTAGGTATCCATAAACCTTGCTCCGATACCATTTTCTGTAACACCCCGATGTATTCGGAGTATATTACAGTGCCGTGGACCCCTACCTCGGGACCCACCAGGCTACAACAAGAAAACGCCACTCGACTAACCATCTCGGTTAGCGAGGACACACATTTAAACAATATGACATATAAAGATACGCCCGGAGCAACCGGCGAAATAAACATCACCCGACAATGTAACAATTTAAAGTAATACAATACGGAGTTTGAAATGAAAAGCCTAAGTACTCGCGAGTACAATCTATAAGTTTGTAACTGTGGGAACAACAATATCGAAATGAACAAAAGAAATAAGAAGACCCAAATGCACATGTCAACGACCCTGGCCAACATCCTCGTACTGTCCCGGTGCTCGCTCGTCCGGATAATCATAACCTGAAATCCATAACAAGAATTTCCCCAAAACGGATCCCCAAAGGGGTTAGCGATTACGCTAGTACAAGTAATCGAGGCAAACCAATCGCTTACACATTTCATAGTACATGCACCAATATCATTTCAAAAACCAAAACCAGACATGTCTTTTCCGGAAACAAACAGTCACAATCAATTTGCCTAGGACCGGGACGAAGCCACGAATCCCACTCGAGGCCTCTAAGGACCCTCCCGAGCTGGCCACATTCATAAAACAAATCAAGCACCACACGTCACCTAGGACCGGGACGAAGCCATGAATCCCACTCGAGGCCTCTAAGGAACCTCCCGAGCTGGCTAGCGAAACAAACTCATGAATCTAGGACGAAGCCATAGATTCCCTCCGTGATCCCGTCGGACCCTCCTGAGGTGATCAAATCACACACAATATACATTACCATTTCACGTTAAGCATAAAGGTTTCCAAAAATACTTGGAAAGGATAATCACCGACGAACTCTAGGAATCAACGGAACCGAACCTAATGATTCGAAGAACATAATCACAACCAAATCTAGACGAATGCGGAAATGGAATACACCCACAAACCCGCCTACGATTCATGTATATTCGTACAAAAATAGCAACGAGGGCGGACCACAACCAAACCCTCTCGATTTCGCAAAACCATGAAAATATACCATGAATCCGTAGGAAAACTAATGATATTGACAAGATTAACCATATTCATCATGAATCCACCAACAAAATGGAACGAATCGGACGAAAATCCCAAAACCCCAAATTTATCTAAAAGTAGGGTTCTAAGAGATTTTACCTTGGATTAGGATGAAAGATTCGTGTTGATGTTGTTATAATACACCAAGAACTCAAGGAAGATGTTGGATGAGATGATTGGAAGAAGAAATTGCCAAGAATCGCCCAAAATCGCCAAAGTAGCTCTAAGCCGCGGGGAGGAGAAGAAATGAACGTAATACGTTCATCTGGGTCAACTCCCTGGTTTATATAGCCAGGGAGTATTAGCGCGCGCTAATCCTCAAGGTTAGCGTGCGCTAACGGGACAAAACTACAGGCCATCCAGTTAGCGTCCCCGTCCAGTAGCCAGACTTCTGACCGTTAGCGTGCGCTACTCGAAACGTAGCGTGCGCTAATAACCTCTCGGTAGCGCGCGCTATCGACCAATAGCGTGCGCTACCTGGACATCAGCCGAGTCCAAAAGTTAACTGCCCACTACTCACCTGACCCGTTAGCGTGCGCTACCATACAAGCGTAGCGTGCGCTACCTGGCACCTGACCGAGTTCAGTAGTAAACTGTCCAGTACTGGACACTCACGCTAGCGCACGCTACCGGGTATCTTAGCGTGCGCTAGCCTCCCCACATTAGCGTGCGCTAGTCTATGTAGCGTACGCTAATACGCCAGTCCAGAAGGCTGGAAATAGCACTGCCACTTCCAGGGCTTGCTCTCTAGCGTGCGCTACGAAGCAGTCGTAGCGTGCGCTACTAAGGGACATCTAGCGTGCGCTATGCAGAAAAGATAGCGTGCGCTAGGTACGAAATATAAACGGTCCAAAACACCGGAATATGAACGAAACATCAAACGGAACATCTCAAGACGCATCAAAACATAAAATGGATCCACGGCAACCCCGAAACAGCGGTTCCGCACAACAATAACGAGAATCAGATCAATAGATGATGGGAAATATACACTGTAATTACATGAGGGTCACTACGACCAAGAAATACACTGAAAAAGAAAATACAAGGGGAAAGAAAAATATGGATATTACACTTCAATCCCAAATAAGAAATACCGTACAAAACCCTAGTAGTCATTTTGTCAAAATAGCACCAATTCTATCTGTGAAATAATTAACCCCGTGAAAATTTGTAAGTCCAAAATACCATCTTGTTAAAAAATTCGGCTAAATCTTAAACCAAAATTTTTGTTCAACATGCTTTTGAAATTTTTTGCTTTTGTGACCCACCAGCCCAACTTCAAAAACTGCCAGTCCATCATTTTTGGATTGCAGCCCAGTCCAATAGTGTGGATAGTAGTAATCCAATCCAACACCACATCCTCCAACTACCCAGTCTAAGGGTGTTTCTATCCCGTTGGATTTCTATGATAGAAAGAAAAAATAGAGAAAATAAATTCCAATGCAGTTTTCTAAGTTTGTTTCTATCCCATGTGTTAGCTGAGTCACATTGGAAATTCCTATAGGTGTTTCTACATGTAGAAACACTTTTAGAAATTCTAACTTAATTTGTAATTATCTGATTGGATAATTACATTATCTATCTTCCTAAAATTACGTAAATATATAGAGTAGAAACACCGCATTAGAGATAAAAAAATTTACACGTTTCTATCCTTACCAAAATTCAACACGTCATATAGAAAATTTAAAAAATTTACTCAACCATGTAGGATAGAAATATAAAATTAAGGTTTACCATTGGAGGTGGCCTAAAGAAGTGATACCCGAAATGATCTCATCATTTAACCTAAACACACAAATGAGACGCCTCTCATCTAGTATTAGCAGTCACCATCTAACTTTTCTCCCTCAAACAACAAAACTGCTAATAAAACCGAAGACACTAATCGCCATCTCCTTCATCCCTTGCAACAAAACTGAAGTAATCATCCTATCTCAAATAACACACGTACAACCTATATATTTCTTGCACGATTCTTACGCGTCACATCTTTAAAGAATACGACTTCAAGATCATTTAAATGGTCTCGGGTAGGTTTATGTTGCATGTTTAGTTTTGTTTTAATCGGCGATGATAAGGGTTCAAACTAAAAAAATCTTTACAAGATTGGAAGCAAAGTCGAACCGATTCTGAGATCTTGTTTATTTTCGTGTCTTGTTTGTTTGTGAGTTGGGGAGAGATTGTGAGGGAAGCTCAAGTATGAGGTGTGGGAAGCTTAAAGAATCCATACCTTATTTATAGAGATCAGCTCCTTTTTCCTTAACTCTTTATATTCTTTTTTGTTTTAATTTCTGGAGATAGTTGGTATACTGAAATAAATTTTCATACTCGGTTTAAGCTTTAACACTTAAGAATAAAAACTGCCAAACTCTATAATAGATGAATCAGGGGCGGATGGAGGGGGGTCCGAGGGGGTCCACGGACCCCCCGACGGATGAAAAATCCCTTATAAAATAGGGGAAGCTATGTATATAATTGTCCGACCTCCGTAATTTTTATAGCTCCGGACCCTCCTAAGTAAATGCTCTGCTTCCGCCACTGAGATGAATGGTTGCTGACTGCATTAAGTGAGGAGTGGTTTGCATTCCTGTGAATTGATTAACAGGACTGAATTGATTAACAGGACTGAATCTGCATTGAGTTCCTTGCTATTCGTTGTTTGTACCGTACATATTCTTGAAGCCTCTGCTTTAATAAGGGGACTCAATCTTTTAGTATACGAAACATCTTGGCCCGTGCGATGCACGAGTACTTTATTTTCGATAATATCGAATATCATATTTATATTACATATTATTTCAAGGCCCGAGCATTCACAGTTTTTGTTTTCGAGTGAAATTATTCTATGCTAAAATATCGTATTTTTATATAACGTATTTAATATCAAATATGGCCTAGGCTGGGTTATTGACAGGTTAAAATGACTTGTACTCAAAATGTGCAACATATTTATCCATGATACTAACACCATAAAAAAATTACATGTACATTTCTTAAGATGAATTATATCTCACTGAAGCAAAATATTTGTTCGTATTTACAGAAATCAATACGAACTACTTTTTAGTTAGTAGCATCGAACTATCATATAAGAAAAACATTTGTTCGTGTTTACAGAAATCAATACGAACTACTTTTTAATTAGTAGCATCGAACTATCATATATAACTTATTCGGTGGTGCATCCTAGCGTTAATATGTGGGGTACTATATGAGGTTGATTTCAAATGTTTAGTTCATATATAATATATTAAGATGTCGAATTGATATCTATATAGTCAAGTTACCAAACATGTACGATCATCTAACATGAATGATTTGTTGCCATTTAATCAAACACTTATTACGCCTACGATGCTACGTATTTGAATTAATTTTCCTCACACATTTTTATACTTTAAAATCCTTATGGCAAATATTATGATTTTTATTACATATTTCAAAGTTTGAAAAGCTTCAACGCACTCAGGAGAAAAGATAAAAGGTTGTTTATATTTTTTAGATGTAAAAAAATTGCACTCTTAGTTGTTCATAGAGAATTTTTTTATGTAAATAATGTTATTTTGTATCATGTGCATATAATTCGTGGTATGTGTGTTCTCAAAACTGTATAACCTCAAATTTTTAAATTTGTAAATTTTTAAAATTAGTTAAAACCAACTTTATTTTCCTCGGAAATAATCAAATTTTTTTAATATCTATCATCTTTGCATTGTCTTTCATTTTGAATTGAGAGACTTGAATTTACTATCCTTTAAAATTAGAGTTAACTGCACTTGAGTCTCTACTCAACACGATTGTACCATGGACATTTGAATAATCTTATTATTCGTGAATAACTATTATGCGATTATTATAATATTAAAACATGCACACATTATAATACTTGTTCTTGAGGGTCACTTTGTTCATAAATGCTCACATTAATATATGGAACTCAATTTTTATATATACGAGGCATTCAGACCCGTGCGATGCACACGGGCTATATCTAATTGTTCATTAAGTATTGTTTGTGTAAATTGTTGAAGTGTAAGTAAGATGGTGCATCTAATTTAGACGTGTTGCGTAATGTTTAGCTAAATAGTTATAAAATAAGTTGAGTTAAATGAAGCTTAAACGCATACGGCTCTATCAAAATAAGCTTTAACAAAAACTTGGCAATAAAGAATAATTCCCGTAGTCACATTTGCTAAACAGAACCAATTCTAGCCGTGTAAAAATTAATCCCGCGAAAATTTGTAAGTCCAAAATACCACTCTTTATACCAAATATTATCAAAAAAATTATCCAAAATAATTTGAATAACATTTGTTGATATCACTTTTCAGCCTTTGCATCCAACACTCGGATCCAAATCATTTGCTGTCTAAATCATATTTCATTCGGCCCAATATAGTTAATGATATAAGCCCAGACCAAATTTGATATAGCAATCCCAGTCCACCATTCGGATATAACAACAAATGATAAGACCCGGTTTTAACATTAGACCCTAAATATTCTCATATCTTTTTAACCTAAAGTACAAACACCCCTCAAAGTATCCGCCCCACACCTAATTGTTCTCTCAAAGATAACATCTCCATCTCCCGCATCTCAACTGTTGCAGCCACAAATCAAGATCTATTCCCTTTCATACAACCACAACCGAATCACATATACCAAACGAAGCAATCTTTTATCTTTTAGATCTCAGAATAAATAACGAAAAAACCGAACCACATAACAATCTTTTTGTTATCTTTCCGTTAGAAACCGAACAAAGATGAACACGGTTTCAAGATCTTTCAAGGGTCTCGGGTAGGTGATTGTTTGCTGTGTTTGTGTTTTTCGCTTCTTGTTTAACCGAATGAAAGTAATGAGTATAACAAGTTTGTTGTATTCCGTTCTTTCTTTTTCGGATATTAAAGAAGGTTGTTTTCTAAAAATATCTGTGATGGTTGTTGTTTTTCGAATGATTGAGTTCTTGGAAAGATATTCGAATAAAAAACTGAGATCTATTGTTGTTTGTATTTTATGTTTCGATTCTAGGTAGTATGAGAGTTGATTGAGTGATGGTTATCTTTGAATAACACGAAAGAAGTAAACTGAGATCTTTGTATTTTTCATTTTGTTCGAGTCTTGGTGTTGTAACCGTGAGATGATTTAGGAGAATGAAATTAGGATAGTGATGGTTGGTGTTGTTTGATATAGGTAATAAAATCATATATAATTTTTATATGGATGGTGCTGAAGAAGCATTCAAAAAAATAATGGTGGTGAAGTTGGTGATAGTTTGTTATTTATAATCTTGAAAAATCTAACCAAAAGCAACTGAAAAAATGAGAAGTCATTATACTTAATGCAGTCTTACATTGAATTCGCTCAGTATTACCACTTAACAATAAATATACAGGAATTGATGGTGAACAATAGTCACCCTTCATATTCATCTTTAGTCTTACATTGAATTCGCCCAGCATTACCAAGGTTGTATCTAATTGTTCATTGCGTAATGTTTGTGTAAATTGTTTAGTTGTAAGTATGATGGTGAACTTTATAATTGATATATATTAAGAGATTGAACAATATCTCAAATTATCTGATCTTTCGTATCCTAAATAAGTTTTGTGACAAACCACCTACCGTAATACATTCATTAAAATTACTGAGAGTCATGCTAAAATAACAAAACATAAGTATAACAACCCAATACCGATACACATCTCAAACTCTTTATATGTGGCTCATAGAAGTACTAAGCGAATTATCATAAACTTCAATGATACAATGTAGATGACGAAACATCTAAATAACAAAGTTGTCATAATCTTCTCATCCGTCATTGCTTGTAGCTTAGTTAATGAATGGTTTCTCATCATATTCGGTATGCGACCATGTTCAAGTGATAAATAAGTACACCCGAGAAATGTCACTTCAATCCCAAATAAGCAATACCGTATGTTGTTACCCAAAATATTATCCGGAGATAGTATTGCTGGAATGATCGAGTAACAAACAAATGCGAGAACACTTCCGTGAGAAAATAGATAACACAAGATTTTCCGGGGTTGTTAATCCCGGGCTTGAATGCTCTCGCGAGATGTTATTAATAAATATACTGTCGAGTACAAATATTAATGTTAGAATCTAATACAAGGAGTGTAAAGACTTCTAGTTATCTAGGCTTTAGAGCGCGTAGATTGCCGGAAGAACCAGATAGATGAATCTGTGAGTTCTTGCTTGGGATATATGATGAATGTGTATGAATATCACTATGAATGTGTTAGTGGTTGCCAAAAGAGCCTTTGATTCTCTCTTTGGTGTGTATTTTGCACTTAATTCGTAGTAGAATTCGCCTCCCTCTGGCCGCAGCAGTGAGTCCTCTATTTATAGGGGACAAGGTAGTTGGGATCCCTCAGGCGATCGCGGGCGATCGCCGTTTTCTATATTAAAATAAAACGGCCGATCGTCCCGTCACGTGGGCCTGTTCCCTTGAGGTCCGAGGTTGCAGTTGGAGGCCAGCTGGGTGAACCAATGGGAAGCCAAAGACGCTGCAGTCGTCGCTGTCCGAGGAGGGCCCACTTCGTACCTTTCGGCGGCCTTGTCGGTAGGTGTGGTAGGTGACAGGCTGGGGTCAATGATCCTATCTGTCGGTATCCTTTGAAGATACGCGGGTGGGCCATCGTCCAAGATTCGGTCTTCGACGACTTTGACGGATGCTGGATCCCCACGTGGCATGAGATGATCGCCTCTGGTCCGCACTTTAAAGACGATCGTCAGGTATCAAAAGACGATCGCTGGTTACCAAAAGACGATCGCCGCATTATGCCGAACTCTAGGCGTTCGTCCGGAGTATGTCTTTCATGGTTGGCTTTTCTGATCGTGATGCCGATCGCCTATCGAGGCGTATTAACCGCCGCACAACAATTGCCCCCCAGCTCGCCTCGATGTTGAAAACACGGGGTGAGGTGGCACTGTTGGCGATCGCCAATGTTTAATCGATCAGCCGATCTGACTTCAAATATGGACGACCTTCTTTCGCGTCGGGAGCAGCGGGAAAAGAAGGCGGGCTTTCTAACGTGGCAGGGACACGCGTCGCGCCGCTGTTGGGGGAGTCCGACGGTTTTGTCGGTCTTGTCGGTTGGCATGCCCTCGAAAAGACGCGTCTGCGGGATTCGAGGGCAGCATTTAATGCGTCCCCACGTGACGGTTGCGATCCAGCCCTCGAGGTTTCTCCTATTTGCATTTAGACCCTCGTCTCCATCTATAAAAGGGGCCTGTGCTTCTTCTCTTCACTTTTTTACGCGTCCTTTGCATCCATAGCTGAAATTCTGCAGAAATTTCTGGAGCTTGTTGTGCCGACCGTCTTCCTTTCTTTTAGGTAAGAAACCCAATTTTTCTTTCTCCCTTAATTTTTGAGAATATGTCGGGAGGATCTAAGGTCTTCGAGGCCGGAAGCACTTCTGCCGTCGCGGCTTCGCCGGACCGGGAGGGAATTCCTGTGGGAATCCCCGTGGAAACGGCCGTAGAGGCTATTCGTGCGGGGATTGCACCCGCAGAGCTTGAGGAGCTTTTCAACGAGGCCGTAGTGGCGGGATCTGCGGCGGCGGAGGAGCGAGATGCGTCGCGGTGGAGGAAGACGAATCGATGCGTTTGTCTTGGGAAAAAGATAGCGTCTCCACTCTGCCTATACGGCTTTTGCTAAACTTATGGAGGGGATTGCCGGGCCCTGTCCGGAGTTTGATTTCGAGGCTTACTCCGCCGCTCATCCCTACGTACATGTGAAGCGGACGGAGTTTCGGGCTGCTGACCCGTCTCAATGGACTCTTGGTCAGATTCAGAGTTCGGCGACCTGGAAGGACATGACCTACTGGAGGGTCAAATATCATATCCCATCGATGTGTCATTGCACGTGCCCTCCGAGAACGAACGTGTCAAATTGCCTCCCGAGGGTATGGTCGCCATCAACGAATGACCACGGCCACGATCGCGGTTTCCCTTGCCGTCGCTGCTTCAGATCCGCCGATCGCCTGAATTTGGCGCCTCTTGACGCCGAACGCCCGTCGCAGATTATCGGCACATTGACATTGTTTGGCGGTCACAGGTTGTTTCGCTTGCCTTCGCTACTGGAGATGAATTATCTTTTAAGCCGATCGTGCGTATGGGATCGATCGGCGGTTACCATATCCAAGGTCGCCAGTGGTAGGGTGGTCACTTGGGTGCCGAGCAAGGCTCGGGCGACTGACAAAGTGGTCCGGGTTGGTGGTGCATGGAGGTCGGCATCGAGCGAATCGCCGGAGGAGGAGTTGGATATCCCCACCAATTTTCGGGAGAGGAATCCAAGTAAGGGTTTCCATTCTCCCTTTATTTGGATACTCCTTGGACTGATCTAATTTATTTCCCTTTTTGCAGTATCCCTTGTTCCATCGATCGACGATCTCCCCTTTGATTTCTCGATCGTCTGGGAGCGGATTCGCGCATTGCCGGATTCCTATAAAGACGTTCAATCAGTCAGCCACGAATCTCATCGGTTGGGAGCTCGACTGTTTCGCTTCCCTCGCCACCTGAAGGCCCCTGGTATGACTTTTCATCCACTCTCTTCTGCGTGGCGATCGTCTCCAAGAGATCGCCATGTCTGAGTAAGTGTCTAACTTGTTTGAGTTTCTTCTTTGGCAGAGATTTATTTTCCCCGTCTCGCCGATCTACCGCAGGAGATTGCCATGTCTAATCCCGGTTTTATCGGTCGCCTTCATCTGGGAAAGAAAACGGGTCGCGTTGCTGCGACGTCGTCTCGCCCTGCCCCTGTGGTGAGGCCCGCTGAGGCTCCAGTCGCCGATCCGGTGGTCCAGGGAGAGGAACAGCTCCAGCGCCGCAAGAGGCGGAGGTCGGAGGAGTCCCCGTCGATCTCTGAGGCGGATGTATCAATTCTCGAGCCTCCGGTCGCTGCGGCTCCTATCTCTGCCATCCCGATGATGGAGCGATCAGGCCACAAGCCCACGGTCTCCGGCCCCCGGTCATCTGGAAGCTCGGCGAAGAAGGTGGCGATCGCCGATGCGGAAACATCCCGGGGCAAGCCTTATTTCGGACGCGATCCCGAGCTGGTCAATAGGTAAGAAAGGGTCAAAATTTTATGAGTTAGGCATTCTGAGCATGGCATGGGCTAACTCCTTGATTTCCTTGGTTTGCGCTGCAGGGTTCGTCTTGCCGATCTGGACGTTGCTCCCATGGTGCTGGACTTTCTGTCGAGCAAGGCTCCGCAACAGTCTCTCGAAGTCCCTGCTTACGTTCGCCAGGCTATCACCTCTTTGCCCAAGGCTTGGACGACCGATCTTGATGCGATCGCTAGTCCGCGATCTGGAGACGCCATGCAGGCGACTGTTGCCCTGGCTCTTCAGACGGCGACGATGGCCGTCCAAGCTGCTAGGGATTTTGAGGGGCGACCCTCTACTGCTCATCTCCATCGCGAACTCGAGGCCACCCGGAACAAAAATATCGAGGATGCCAACCGGATCCGGTCTATGGAGAAGGAGTATGAGGAGACGGCCAAAAGGGCTAAGCAGGACGTGGATCGATTGAAGCAGGAGCTGAGCTGCTCTAAGGAGGCTGCCGATCGGTCCCGTGATGAGGAGAAAGAAACCCGCCAGAAGCTCGCGGCGTCGCAGGAGGAGGCGGCCGGACTGAAGGCGATGGTGGATCGGCTCAGCGGTGAGCTGGACGTGGCGAAGAAGGAGCTGGAGAAGGCCTAGGGTGAGAATGCCGCCAAGGTTGTCGAGCTGGCGGAGGCTGAGAAGACGGTCGCGGAGTTGAAGGGCCAACTGAAGGCGATCGAGACCGATCCCTACCAAAGTGTGGCGCTCGCCGGCGAGTTCGCCTATTACTTGGCCTATGCTGACGCTGTTCGAGCCGCAAAAAAGGCAGGGATCGAGATCGGTCCCTTGATGGAGAGCTTCAAATCCTACGCCCTCGCGAATCCTCTGCACCCGGAGTTCTCCTTGCCGATCCTTGACATAGCCGACTTCGGGATCGACTTGAGTTGGTATACGGGTAAACTCATTCATCCCGAGGCCGAAGCCGATCCGCAACCTGGGGGCGATGGTCAGCTGGCGGGGCCTTGAGAGACATTTTGTTTTCCTCTGTTACTTTGTACTTTTTGTTTTCTTTTTGTAATGCCTTCGGGCCCCGTAATGTATGAAATTCGTGTTATGAATAAAATGTTCCTCTTTTCATACTGTCTCTTTATATACGATCGCCCTTTGAATGTTTTTGCGTGCAATTTTTACGAGTACGTGTATGATTGCTCTCGTCGTTTTGCTCATCCGACCGATCGTCTGAGTGTTGAAAGCGTTGACATGTTTTGAATCGGAATTCTTACTTCTAATTTTTGTCGGATGACCCCGATCGCCCTGCATGTTTTTGAGCGAAGCCGATCGAGTGTGGTTCCTCTTTGTTCGATCGTATTTGAGATTAGCTCGACCTATCCCTGCCCCCTTGTTTTTGTTCACTTATTGTAAGTAAGGAAACAAAGACTAGTCTGTCTGGCGAGCTATCTTCATTTTGCCGATTCTGAAGAGTCATGTGTGGTTGGGGTGTTCGATGGACCGATCTCCCCAATCGTGTCTTCGTGTGCGAGGGATATTGTGTATCCCGCGACTCACTTTTTGTGAGGGTCCTCCGTTAGGCTACGCCTGCCTTGTGTTAAAACGAAAGACGGGCGATCTCTGTCTGGAGGAGTCCTTGCGCGGAGTGTTGTCGGTTTATTCGACACCACGTCCGCGGCTTGTCAGCTCTGCTTCCACCTCGGCCCGCCATGAAGATGGCGATCCTCGACGGTGTACGTTGAGACGGGGGTAACGGCACGTCGCATTGTTCGGGTTCACCATGTTAGATGATGTACCTTGAGGACGTGCGATCGTGACTATTGATTATTTTGGAGGGTCCTTCGGCTACGCCGGCCTCGTATTTAAACAAAGGGCGGGCGATCTAAGCCCAAAGGAACCTTGCATGGGCGAAGCTGTCGGTTCCATCGACCTCCAGGACCATGGCTGCATTAATTTTACCTAGGATCGTCGTGATCAGCGATCGTCGGCGGTATGCGATAAGCCTGGTGGGGCGATCGCCAGAATAGATGGGATAGGAAAAAATCTCATTATATTCCTTGTACATCATTGAAATTGAATACAAAATTATCACTGGTAGTATTTTTTCAGATGCACGGCGTTCCAGGGGTATTGATCTGGAGTACCGTCAGGATGTTCCAGCTCGTAGGCTCATTTAGTTAGCCATCTGGATACTCTGAAAGGTCCCTCCCAGTTCGGACCAAAAACGCCCGTATGGGTTTGGATCTTCTTAAGGACGAGATCGCCCACTTGAAATCTTCTTTCTTTGACCTTTGAATTGAAGAACTTCTCGGCTCTCCTTTTATGGATTGTGTTCTTCATTTCTGAGGTCAGCCGTCTTTCTTCGAGCATATCTAGGTCGATTCGTCGGGCTATATCGTTGTCGGTCGTCATCTCCTGCTCGGTTCGATGGCTGAGGACGGCGATCTCTGAAGGAATCACCGCTTCATTCAAGGCAAGGGCGAACGGGTTTCTCTGTTGAATTGCGGGTCGTCGTTCGGTAGGACCACAAAACGCCTCGGGAGCTCGCCGCCCAACGTCCTTGCCTCGGATTCGAGTCGCGCTTTAATCGTGTGTTTGAGGATCTTATTCACCGCCTCTACCCGCCTGCTCGTCCGAGGGTGATAGGGCGCGAGAATAACCTTTTGATTCCCACTTCTCACAATGCATGACTTCTAAACCGTCGAATCTGTTTTCCGTTGTCGGAGATGATGGCACAGGGCAAGAATCGGCATACGACATTTTTCCATATAAACTTGATCACTTGCTCTTGGCCGATCTTGTTGAGCGGTTCGGCCTCACCCATTTGGTGAAATAGTCGACCCAACGATGGCGAACTTACGTACTGGAGCCGTCGGCAAGGGACCTATAAGGTCGATGCCCCATTGCGCAAATGGCCAAGGGCTATACATGGAGGTGAGCTGTCGGGTGATAGTTTAATGTTGGGGCCCATTATCTGACACCTATGACACGATCTGGCATAGGCGATCGCATCTTTCCGAAGTGATGGCCAGAAAAACCCTTGTCTGGTTGTCTTATGGATGAGGGCTCGCCCGCCCGCATGGTTTCCACAAATCCCGTCATGGATCTCAGCTAAAACGAGCCGACCTTCCTCCGGTGTAATACACTTGAGGAGGGGAAGGCTGAAGGCTCGCTTGTAAAGCCGATCGTCCAATAGGGTATATCTGGTCGCACGAAGCTGGAGTTGGCGAGCTTTAACACGGTCGTCAGGGACCGTTCCGTTCTTTAAGTATTCGATGAACAGAGTCATCCAGTTCTCCTCGGCGATGGCGACCGTGGTGACCAGGCTTCTATCGATTGCCGGCCTTGCTGACTTTGTGATTTGGATGTTGGAGAAGTCGGCTGCCCCATCCGATGATGCTAGCTTGGAAAGAGCATCGGCCTGGGAGTTGTGCTCTCTCGGGACTTGTTCGATTAGTACTTCTTCAAATTTTGTGCACATTTCGGCGACCAGCTCTTGGTATTTGACCATCTGTTCGTCGCGCGCCTCATATTCTCCCTTGACTTGGTTCACGACCAAAAGGGAGTCCATGAAGATATGGAGGCGACGAACATCTAGGGCGAGGGCTAGATCGAGTCCGCCTACCAAAGATTCATATTCGGCTTCATTGTTGGTCGCACGAAAACCGAAACGCACAGCATTTGTGAAACTCTGACCGTCGGGGCTGATAAGGACAATCTCGCCTCGCTCTCTCGCATTGGTCGCTGAGCCATCCACGTATAATTTCCAGGCAGGTCGGCCGACCTGGGTTGGACTGTGAGGGAACGTTAATTCCACCACGAAGTCCGCCAGAGCTTGGCCTTTGATCGCCGTGCGAGGAGCGTAGGTGATACCGTATTGGGCGATCTCCAGCGACCACTTGAGGAGTCGCCCGTTGGTGTCCGGTCGGTGCAGGACTTGTCTTAGAGGTAGAGTTGTTAGGACTTCCACTTGGTGATCGAAGAAGTAAGCCCTCAGCTTACGTACACTCATGACAAGGGCGTAGGCGATCTTCTCCAATGGTGTATAACGTGTCTCAGCGTCGTGGAGCGCCTGGCTAACGTAGTAGATCGGCAAGTGGGCTTGCCCCTCTGCTCGCACCAGAACGGCACTCAGCGCGACCTCCGAGGCCGCTAAGTAAAGGAATAATTTTTCACCGGGGATCGGCTTTGCCAGGATCTGGGGATTAGATAGATATTCCTTTATTTTGGCGAATGCTATCTGGCTTTCTTTCGTCCATGCGAACTTCTTGTTCTTGATGGTCGCGAAGAAAGACTTGCTTTTATCGCCGAGCCGTGATATGAAACGGTTGAGGGCGGCTAGACAACCTGTGAGGCGTTGCACCTGTTTGATGTTTCGCGGTTCCTGCATGTCAAGGATCGCCTGTATCTTGGTGGGGTTCGCCTCGATCCCCCTTTGGCTCACTATGTGCCCTAGGAACTTCCCGGAGCCCACCCCGAAGTTGCATTTCTTGGGGTTTAGTTTCATGTTAAACTTCTCAAGGATGGCGAACGTCTCGGCGAGATCGTTGAGGTGATCTTCCTTCTTGAGGCTTTTGACTACGATATCGTCAATGTAGACCTCCATGGTCTTGCCGATCTGATCGGCGAACATTCGGTTGACTAATCGTTGGTAGGTCGCCCCCGCGTTTTTTAAGCCGAACGGCATTCTGACCCAAAAGTATATGTCTTTTTCTGTGTGGAAAGATGTGTGTTTTATGTCTTCCTCCGCCATTGGGATTTGATGATATCCGGCGAAGGCATCCATAAACGACATCATTTCGCAACCTGCCGTGCTATCGACCAGGTGATCAATATGAGGCATCGGGAAGTGATCTTTTGGACATGCCGCGTTGAGGTCGGTGAAGTCAATGCATAATCTCCAGGAGCCAGTTGGCTTTTTGACGAGCACCGCGTTGGCGACCCATTGTGGTTCGTCTGTGGCTACTCCGATCAATTTGTTGTTGAGTAACTTCTGGACTTCTATGTCGAGCGCCGCGTATTTCTCGGGACCGAACTTCCTACGCTTCTGGTGAACAGGCTTCATCGCCCGGTCGATCTTCAGATAATGGCAAGCGTGTTCGGGACTTATGCCAACCATATCTTGATGCGACCAGGCAAAGACTCCGATGTTCCTACGTAGCAAGTCGATCAGATCCCCCTTTAATTCGTGGTCGATGCTTGCGCCGATCTGTACTTTCCATTCGGGGTGATCCGGATCCATCGTAATGCTTTCCAACTCTTCGACAGGAACGGTCGCCTCTCGTTTGGTACGATCTCCGGACTCGGTCCTTGGATCGATGTCGAGACTTGGCTCGAAACCGATCCTTGGCTCGATGTCGTCCGTCAACTGATGAGAGATGGCGTCCCCTGAGTCGGGTTGGTACGAAGTGTTAGGCTCGTCGATCTCCATGGGTTGATCGTCGGTCGCTTCAATGTTACATATAGTATGGGAAGTATTGAAAGAAGTAACAACATAGGAGTAATTCAAACATCTCTTTGCCATTAGCTGATCTCCTTTTACAGTACCGACCGTCCCATCGGCAGTGGGGAATTTGATACAGTAAAAGAAAGATGAGGCGACCGCCTCAAAGGTTTCTAAAAAAGGGCGACCTAGGAACCCATTATAGATGCTGGGCCTATCTATGATTACAAAGCTTAGGTTCCTAGTAATCCTAACCTTGGGATCATAAAAGCATACTAGCTCAACGGAGAGCTTGATCCTCCCGTAGGCTTGGACTGTGTTGTCGCCGAACCCTTGGAGCACGGTGTCGAAAGGCTTGATGAATTTGATTAGGTTGCCGAGTTGGTCTAGGGCGGATTTGAATATGATGTTGCAGAAACTCCCATTGTCGACCAGCACGCGATCGACCGTCTTCCCAAGGATGCAAGCGGAGATCACTAGTGCATCCTCTTTGGGACATTGCACTCCCTCCCTGTCCTTGTTGGAAAAGGTGATGAGCGCGTCTCTAGAGATGGTCGGCTCCGGAGGTACTACAACATGGACTTCGGCGAAAGCCCTCAGCTCGGCTTTTCGCTTTCTGTTTGACAGGGTGGAAACCGGGGAAAGGCCCCCGAGGCTCCCACCTCCTGCTTGAAGCATGTTGATCCGACCGCCAGGGTTGATCGGAGGGATCGACTCATCAGAGTACTCCGGCTCATGCTCGATTCTGGCGATCGGATTGGGAGGAATTCTTTCGCTTGGTCGGCGCTCGCGCCCTCCGGCTCTTTCCGTCCTGGGTTCTGGCTTGGTGATCAAATTGTCCAGTTTGCCTTCCTCAAACAGTCGCCAGAGCTGTCTGAGGAGGTCGCGGCATTGGCTAGTGTTGTGGCCGGGACTCTTATGATAGGCACAGAATTTGCTATGGTCTAGGTGACCGTGGTCCCTTATTGGCTTTGGCTTGGAAAGCCACTCGCGACCCTTGATCGCGTTGAAGATGTGGGCCGGAGATAAGTTGAGGTTGTGAAGAAGGTGGACCTCTACATCCTCGAAGGCTTTGAACTCGCCAGGCGGCTTGGCGACCGCCTTTCTGGGCTTGGCGACCGCCTTCTTCTGGACATGGGAAGGTGCTTTTCCTTCTTCGGATTGTCCCTCGTCTAAGCGGAGTGAGAGCATCTTCTGCCTGGCCAGAAAATCGGCGGCTCGGCGGAACGTCAGATAGGTCGGTGGAAAATCCTTTGTGAGGTGCCTGAACATGGGCGAGCGCCCGTGGAAACCGTTCAGGACTGCGTGGTGAGCGATCTCTTCGCTGACGGGCTCACCGGTGAGGACTATATCGTCCACCCGGTGGATGTAATCCTCATCCGATTCGTCCTTCCCCTGCCTGATTTTCATCATGCGGTGGGGACCTTCCGGGCGAGGGACTTTGGAGGCGAAGTACAACGTGAAATCGTTCGCCAGCTTCTCAAAACAATTGATTGAGCGAGATGGTAGTGAGATGTACCACCTGTGGGCGAGATCGCCCAGAGTTAACGGAAACATTCGACATTTCGTCGCATCTGAAGCTCCGCATCCGGTCATGTAGATCCGGAATTTGCTTAAGTGGGTTCCCGGATCCGATCTCCCCTCATATAGAGGTGTTTGTGGGGGATTGATCGTTGATTGGACTGGGGCGATCTCGATCTGGACCGCGAGTGGTTCATTTAGCCCAGCGATCGGTCTCCTGGCACCTGCCCCAATTTCTAGGAGCGTCTTCATCTCGTCGAGCTGGCGTTGCATGGCGGCGATCACCGTTACCTGACTGCTCGCCGATTGTCTCTCAGAATGCGAACCAAGGCGATCGTGTACTGATCCCCTAGCTTCGTGGTGAATGACGAGCTCCCTGCCAGTGGGTTCCTTTCTTGGGCGAGCAGGGGCTCGTTGACCGGTCTGTCTCCTGGGAGTCGGATATGCCGAACTCCTGGTAAAGGATTCGGATACCGATGTCTCCCGGCTGGGGCCTGAGTGCCCGGGTCACCATGAGGGATCGCTCCCCAGGCGGCTGAAGACGGAATCGTCCCGCCTTACGAGAGCCTTCTCTTGCGGCTCGGGGCTTTCTGTCGATTTCTCAACATAGATCCCCTTGAGCTTCCGTTTGCTTGCCCGGCGGTTAGCTGACGGGGTGATGGTGGGCGAATTGCGGGCCCTCTGCCGTTCCCTGAGGATGGCTATAGCCTCCTCAACTGCTCGATGTCCGAACCGATCGAGTGAGAGGCTAGAACCGTCCCTCGGGGCGGGAGTGAGAGCCTAGCGCCGCCACGGCCGCCGCCGTGGGCCGGATTCGGTCCTCGCCGGAATAAGATTTCCGGCAGATCTCAGGGTGGCCCTCTTGGAGGTTGTTGCTGATGTCATTTTCTGAAGGTTTTTCTATTGAAGAACAGTGAGTGTTTCTTCAAGTATATGTCCGGAGAACAGTGAGTGTTCTTCGAGACGGTAGGAATAAAAATGAAGGTTTAGATCCCCTTCCTCTAGCGCCAATTGTTGTTACCCAAAATATTATCCGGAGATAGTATTGCTGGAATGATCGAGTAACAAACAAATGCGAGAACACTTCCGTGAGAAAATAGATAACACAAGATTTGTCGGGGTTGTTAATCCCGGGCTTGAATGCTCTCGCGAGATGTTATTAATAAATATACTGTCGAGTACAAATATTAATGTTAGAATCTAATACAAGGAGTGTAAAGACTTCTAGTTATCTAGGCTTTAGAGCGCGTAGATTGCCGGAAGAACCAGATAGATGAATCTGTGAGTTCTTGCTTGGGATATATGATGAATGTGTATGAATATCACTATGAATGTGTTAGTGGTTGCCAAAAGAGCCTTTGATTCTCTCTTTGGTGTGTATTTTGCACTTAATTCGTAGTAGAATTCGCCTCCCTCTGGCCGCAGCAGTGAGTCCTCTATTTATAGGGGACAAGGTAGTTGGGATCCCTCAGGCGATCGCGGGCGATCGCCATTTTCTATATTAAAATAAACGGCCGATCGTCCGTCACGTGGGCCTGTTCCCTTGAGGTACGAGGTTGCGGTTGGAGGTCACCGGGTGAACCAATGGGAAGCCAAAGACGCTGCTGCAGTCGCCGTCCCGAGGAGGGCCCACTTCGTACCTTTCGGCGGCCTTGTCGGTAGGTGTGGTAGGTGACAGGCTGGGATCAATGATCCTATCAGTCGGTATCCTTTGAAGATCCGCGGGTGGGCCATCGTCCAAGATTCGGTCTTCGACGACTTTGACGGATGCTGGATCCCCACGTGGCATGAGATGATCGCCTCTGGTCCGCTCTTTAAAGACGATCGCCAGGTATCAAAAGACGATCGCTGGTTACCAAAAGACGATCGCCGCATTATGCCGAACTCTAGGCGTTCGTCTGGAGTATGTCTTTCATGGTTGGCTTTTCTAATCGTGATGCCGATCGCCTATCGAGGCGTATTAACCGCCGCACAACACCGTACAAAACCTCAGTAGTCATTTTGTTAAAATAGCACCAATTCTATCCATGAAACAATTAACCCCGTGAAAATTTGTAAGTCCAAAATACCATCTTGTTAAAAAATTCAGCTAAATCTTAAACCAAAATTTTTGTTCAACATGCTTTTGAAATTTTTTGCTTTTGTGACCCAGCAGCCCACCTTCAAAAATTGCCAGTCCACCATTTTCGGATTGCAGCCCAGTCCAATAGTGTGTATAGTAGTAATCCAAGCTAACACCACATCCTCCAACTACCCAGCCTAAGGCCATCTCCAATGGGTGTTTCTATCCCGTTGGATTTCTATGATAGAAACAAAAAATAGAGAAAATAAACTCCAATGCAGTTTTCTAAGTTTGTTTCTATCCCATGTGTTAGCTGAGTCACATTGGAAATTTCTATAGGTGTTTCTACATGTAGAAACACTTATAGAAATTCTAATTTAATTTGTAATTATCTGATTGGATAATTACATTATCTATCTTCCTAAAAATACGTAAATATATAGAGTAGAAACACCGCATTGGAGATAAAAAAATTCACACGTTTCTATCCTTATCAAAATTCAACACGTCATATAGAAAATTTAAAAAATTTACTCAACCATGTAGGATAGAAATATAAAATTAAGGTTTACCATTGGAGATGGCCTAACGAAGTGATACCCTAAATTATCTCATCATTTAACCTAAACACACAAATGAGACGTCTCTCATCTAGTATTAGCAGTCACCATCTAACTTTTCTCCATCAAACAACAAAACTGCTAATAAAACCGAAGACACTAATCCCCATCTCCTTCATCCCTTGCAACAAAACTGAAGTAATCATCCTATCTCAAATAACACGCGTACAACCTATATATTTCTTGCACGATTCTCACGCATCACACCTTCAAAGAATACGGCTTCAAGATCATTTAAATGGTCTCGGGTAGGTTTATGTTGCATGTTTAGTTTAGTTTTAATCGGCGATGATAAGGGTTCAAACTAAAAAAATCTTTACAAGATTGGAAGCAAAGTTGAACCGATTCTGAGATCTTGTTTATTTTCGTGTCTTGTTTGTTTGTGAGTTGGGGAGAGATTGTGAGGGAAGCTCAAGTAGGAGGTGTGGGAAGCTTAAAGATTCCATACCTTATTTATAGAGATCAGCTCCTTTTTCCTTGACTCTTTATATTCTTTTTTTGTTTTAATTGCTGGAGATAGTTGGTATACTGAAATAAATTTTCATACTCGGTTTAAGATTTAACACTTAAGAATAAAAACTGCCAAACTCTATAATAGATGAATCAGGGGCGGAGGGAGGGGGTTCCGAGGGGGTCCACGGACCCCCCGACGGATGAAAAATCCCTTTTAAAATAAGGGAAGCTATGTATATAATTATCCGACCTCCGTAATTTTTATAGCTCCGGACCCTCCTGAGTAAATGCTCTGCTTCCGCCATTGAGATGAATGGTTGCTGGCTGCATTAAGTGAGGAATGGTTTGCATTCCTGTGAATTGATTAACAGGACTGAATTGATTAACAGGACTGAATCTGCATTGAGTTCCTTGCTATTCGTTGTTTGTACCGTACATATTCTTGATGCCTCCGCATTAATAAGGGGACTCAATCTTCTAGTGTACAAGACATCTTGGCCCGTGCGATGCACGGGCTTTATTCATCCTAAAGCACGGGTACTTTATTTTCGATAATATCGAATATCATATTTATATTACATATTATTTCAAGGCCCGAGCAATCACAGTTTTTGTTTTCGAGTGAAATTATGCTAAGCTAAAACATCGTATTTTTATATAACGTATTTAATATCAAATATGGCCTAGGCTGGGTTATTGACAGGTTAAAATGACTTGTACTCAAAATGTGCAACATATTTATCTATGATACTAACACCATAAAAAAATTACATGTACATTTTTTAAGATGAATTATATCTCACTGAAGGAAAACATTTGTTTGTGTTTACAGAAATCAATACGAACTTCTTTTTAATTAGTAGCATCGAACTATCATATAAGAAAAACATTTGTTCGTGTTTACAGAAATCAATACGAACTACTTTTTAATTAGTAGCATCGAACTATAATATATAACTTATTCGGTGGTGCATCCTAGCGTTAATATGTGGGGTACTATATGAGGTTGATTTCAAATGTTTGGTTCATATATAATATATTAAGATGTCGAATTGATATCTATATAGTCAAGTTACCAAACATGTACGATCATCTAACATGAATGATTTGTTGCCATTTAATCAAACACTTATTATGCCTACGATGCTACGTATTTGAATTAATTTTCCTCACACATTTTTATACTTTAAAATCCTTATGGCAAATATTATGATTTTTATTACATATTTCACTCTTATTCCTTAGTTGTTTATATTTTTTAGATGTAAAAAATTTGCACTCTTAGTTGTTCAGAGAGTATTTTTTTATGTAAATAATGTTATTTTGTGTCATGTGCATGTAATTTGTGGTGTGTGTTCTCAAAACTGTATAACCTCAAATTTTTAAATTTGTAAGTTTTTAAAATTAGTTAAAACCATCTTTATTTTCCTGTGACATAATCAATTTTTTTAATGTCTATCATCTTTGCATTGCCTTCCATTTTGAATTGACAGGCTTGAATTTACTATCCTTTAAAATCAGAGATAACTATATTTTTAGTCCTTGTGGTTTGCCGGGTATGTCATTTTCAGTCCAAATTTTGAAAAAGTTTTAGGTTTGGTCCAAAAGTGAAAGGATAATTCCATATTTACCCAATCTCAAAATCAAAATACCATATTTCCCCAAAACACAAATTTTTAGTGCTTAAATACAATGCCTTTAAAGAATTTGTTAAGAAAATATAAAATTATTATGTTTAAGTTGAGTATATATAGAATTGCCCCAAAAAGTGAAACACCCGTTTCGGATTTGATCCGAATTCCCTAACTCCGTTAGTTTGACTGTTAAATAAGAGGGTATTTTTGTCCTTTCAGATTATTTTCTTTAATTTTATTTTATCTATCAAAATTAACTACTTGTAAGTTGTATCCTCCACCCACAAAAACAAACTTTTCTTTTCTCATCACAAAACATATATGACCCTTTAATTTCTCTCACTAAACCATCATCCACCAACAACCAAACACCAGCCAAAACCACCATGTAACCACACCCTTGTCGCCAAACCACCACCAACAAACATCCATCGCTGGAATCTCGGGTCTCCTGTAGAATGTGTTTCGATATTATAAGTAAGTTACAAACTCGGGTTTTGGTTTTGCGTTCAGATCTGGATATTTCAGTGGCCGACGGCAGTTATGGCGATGGTGGTGGGGTTTCGGTGGTCGAAAAGGTAGAACCAACGATGTGGACACCCTTGGCTCAATTCCTTTGATACTCATCAATATTGAAAATCCATCTTGGCAATCGATCCATTATTTTGGCTATAAAGAACTTGATGTCATCTTTATTTTTAAAGATTTGGTGGGAATTGACAATTTGATTTTATAATGTTTTGGATATCTCATGGTTTGTAGGTATCTGTAGGCTATTTTGAATAGAAATGTTTTAGTTATTTAATTGTTTATAAAAAAATTGTTTGAGATTTCAAGTTTGGTATGTCGGCGGCGGAACCACTAAAACAACAACGAAACCATCAAAGCTCGAAACACCACCTATTGAATTAATATTCGGTGGTGTCGGCGGCAGAAGCAGTTGATGTTGGCAGGGGTTCCGGTGGTGGGCGTGGAAGAATCGCTTCTTGGAGGTGGTGGGTGTGACTTGTTTTGTGAGTGAGTTGTGTGACTTTTGGGTTTGTTTATAAGGGAGTATAAATGCCTCAAAGAAGTTGAAAGAGTTAAACAATAAACATGCTTGGTGTGGTATGACTATAGAAATTCTTAAAATTTAATAATGAGGCTTTGACATGTTTTAGTTGGTTGAATTAATTTAAATGGCAAGAACGAAGTGATCATACGTTTTTTATTCTTATATTTTTTTAATTGTGGTTTGTTAAAGCTCTTTAAAGTTTTTAAAAAAGCGTTAGAGACAAGAATATTTCAATCGATATGAATGACTTAAATTTACATACTTAACGTCACATCGAACTCAATTTTTATATCGCTATAGATATGAAATTATCCCTTATACATAAACAAATAAAACATTAAATAATTTTGTTGACTCGTACATAAAAAAAGAAAATGTTATCTCTCCTTCGAGACCTCCGCCCATTTTTTATTTCTTCCAAATGTTTAAAAATGGTAAAATTCAAGATCCGTCGACCACAACAAAGAAACCAAATTTACACAATTTGGTACCAACCAAAAAGGGAATCCAAGATCCATCAACAAAACCACTTCAAATCTAAGAGGATGTAATTAATTTGGTTTGGCAGCCATAGTCACCATTTGCGGGTATCCATTCATAAAGCTAATGTATATGCGAGTTTTGTAGTCAAATTGCCATGGGTGTAAATATTGTCAGGGAACTAATTGGTTCAAAGCATGTGTGTTGGCACTAAATCCGAAGCCATAGAATCAGAGATACCAAAAGTTTTTGTCAATCATCTTCAATGAATTATGGTTGTTATGATATTGATAAAAAGGCATGACATATAATTTATAGATTGCCAATAGTTGCTTTGAAATTGGTTGGGTATAAAACATGTTTCGAGTGTAGTTTTATTTCGTCGTGACACTGTTTGAAAAATATTTTTATTTGTTTTTGACATTGTTCCAAACATTAATCGTTGCTTATAATCATGTAGACTTCAGCCACTCAAAGTAAAATAAATAAATAAATTAACGGTGTAGTTTAGTGAAGTAGTTACTTATTCAAGTCTCCAAGACCAAGGCTGCATTTTGAAGCCTTATGTAGATGGTTACTTTTTATTACTATTGAGTACGTACATTATGCTATGATTGCTATATGTTGATGATTTTTAGAGGATACTGAAATAATATGTTTTTGATGACATCAGTTTCTTTACTTATGTAATATCCGCAATTTCGATTTTCGGTAATTTTCTTTTTTACCGGGAATCCGTTTTGACGACTCTCTTGTGACCTTTTTGTCATTCTGAGAATGATTAATTCTGCACTTTTTGTCATTCGAGTTCGTTTCGATGCTGTTTTGTTGAGTTCCGTGCTTCTTAGCGACTTTTCCGCACTTGAGTGCGATTCTCGCGAATCTCGTCCGAAACTGTTGTTTCGAGTTTCTCGTAAGTTCATTTAATGTTATTACTCATGTTGTAAGCTTTGGTTTAGTGTTTCGATCACGTATCGTGATTTTCGGGCGTTTTGGGCCATTTTGTAATTTACCCAAAGTTATGGGTATCCGTATCTGTATTTGTTGTCTCGACTCTTTTCTTGGTCGCGTATGATTTATTATTGCATTATGTCTTCATTTAGGGTTGTTGATGCTGTCCGCGAGCATTTCGTCGTGTTCGTTCTGTACGTTTTCGGAAATCGAGTCGTCGGGTCATGGCAGACTGAGCACTGGCCGGACAGGTGCGGCACTGTCGGAAGTGCTGGGCACTGGCCGAGCTGGCACGGCAGGAACCGGCGTAGCGCACGCTACGGCCGGAAGGCTGCGCGCGCTAACTCGGCAGGTGTAGCGCACGCTGCCGACCGGCTAGCGTACGCTATCGGACTGGGCAGAGGGGTTACTAGAGTACTGGACTCGGGGAGGATCAGCAGGTAGCGCACGCTACTGTCGGTCGTGGCGCGCGCTAATCGGCATGTGTAGCGCACGCTGCCGGCCGACTAGCGTATATTACCTGGGCGAGCTGTTTAGTCCAGAGGTTACTGGACAGGTCGGCTAGCGTGCGCTAGCGTCCGCGCAGCGCACGCTATCGGGGTCGGGCGGGCAGGTCGCGGTCGGCAGGTTTGGTCAGTAGTGTCGGGTCGTGCGGGCCCTGGCCGAGGGTGCTGGGCCGATACTGGCCGATAGCGCATGCTAGTCCGGGAAGGCTAGCGCACGCTAGTTCCGACCCAGTATATATATGGCAGAACAGCCTCATTTTCACTCGTTTTTCATTTCCTTTCTTTTCTGTCCGCGGCTGGAGGTTCGGAGGAGGCGAAGCCATGTTGTTAGACAACGAATCCACGAAGTTCTAGAGGTTATATCATTGATCAATCATCCTATAACATCCCTTGATCCAGCGAATCAAGGTTAGATCTCTAGAACCCTACTTTTAGGGAGATTGGGGTTTTGTTCGTTTTCATCCGATTTAACCGTAATAACTTAGAATTGTGATGTATTGATGATTATTTAGGTGTATTCTATCATTTTCCTTGTAATTCCATGGTTGGATTGTATTGATTCGTCGTTTTGGTCGAGTTCTTAGTCGACACCTTGAAGGTGTCCGACAAAAGGCCTTAGAGGAGGGGATTGGGCGTTGTGCGATTATTATTAATCGTACGATTGTTGATTTATCGTTGATATGACTTAGGGGCGAAATCCTTGCGAAGAACTCGAGTCGGAACCCTTCCGTTCGTTGTCTTATTCGGGGTCCGAGCTTCTCGGTCGAACCGTGTTCTTCGGAGTATTCGGTAGCGGTTATTAAGGCAAGTATTTTACTATACGAATTGTGTCTTGTGAATAGGGACGTTGTGTTATGGTTATGATGAATGGATTTATCTTAGAGAATATGCTTCGTATGAATTGATTATTATGAACGATTGACGGTAATGATAATATCTTCACTTAGTTAACATCGTGGAATTGTGTTGGATGTGCAAATCATCTAAGTTTGTGCCGGGCGTGGTTGGTCATTGTTGAGTTGTTGTGATGATTATGATATGTGTGTTGTTTTGGTTTACGTACTTGATTATACATTTCAGTGTAATATGGAATGGCTTGACATTTGATGATTATGAGTTGTGTCGTGTCGATGTATGTGTGTGTGTTCCAGGTAGGGGTCTGACGAGGCCTCTGGAGTTCGGTACATGATGTGTACGAACAAGGTGTGTGATCCAGGTAGGGTTTGTCGAGGCCTCTGGAGTTCGGTACATGATGTGTACGAACGATGTTTGTGGCCGGGTAGGGTTCGTCGAGGCCTCCGGAGTTCGGTACATGATGTGTACGAATAGTGCGTGTGGTCCGGGTAAGGTCCGTCGAGACCTCCGGAGTTCGGTACATGATGTGTACGAACAACGATCGTGTAACAGTGATTGTTTGGATAATATTTTAAATACGGGTCTCGGACTCATTATGATATCTTAACTAATGTGTTTGAAACGAGAACCGGGCTGACGCCCTAACGTTTTCGAAAAGGTTTTGTAAATCGGGACTTGAGGTCCAAGAGAATTTTCTACTTTAAAAATCCCCGAGCTAATGAGTTCCTTTTCAAATATTGCTTACTTGAGTTTGAAATTCTAAAACTTCTCGGGAACATTTTGATAGTTGATTTCCGTGGTAAATTCGTGGTTGCTATTTACTTGTTGCATTTCATATCATATTATACTTGCACTAGTAAAACAGTAGAGTTTTACTAACCCCCGAGTAATCGGGGGTGGATGTCTGTTTTGCGTCCAGGTACATGCAGGTTTAGGGGAGCAGTTACAGGGTTGGCACAGGAGGATGACGAGCTGCGATACTAATCAAGAGATGAGAGTTGGTAGAGTTTGGTTGTATTGTCAGAGTTGATTTTAGTCTTCCGATGTATTGTATTTCGACCCCTGTATGAGCAATGTTGTATAAGTCAGTTTTGTTGATTGAGTTGTGTGACCCTATCGGTCTGTGTATTCACGTGTAGGTGATCTCAACGGTCTGTATTATTTTATTGTTTGACCCTGGCCGGGCAAGCATTTGGTCGTTTTGTAAGGTATAGCCTGGTAGATCCTCGTGAAAAGAGGTCTACGGCGTGTAATATTCCCATATGGTTTTGAGGGTGTTACAACTTAATGGTGGTGGATTGTTGCATTTTCACGTTATTTTTCCGTTGTTTGAAACACAATTCTAATTTTTCAGTGTGTTTTCTGATAGTGATACCTTATAACTAATTAACTATATACTGATATGACCCGCTTGGATATGGCTAACATTTCCTACTTCAAAAGGTTTCTAGTCAAGTTTGATAGAAGAAGAGGTTCGTATGGATATATCTTCATTATCTACTTTCTTAACTGTTTTTTTTTTTGTCTTTTTAGTTATTGGTTTTTTGTCATTTATGTTGAGGGTCGATTGTGTTTGGGTCGGGGTGAGTTGCTTTGAAATTGGTTGGCTGTATAACATGTTTCTGGTGGAGTTTTTTTTTTTTTTTTTGCGTCGTGACACTGTTCCAGACATTGTTGATTTCTTTTTGACATGGTTCACTGGAGTTTTTTAGTTGTTTCATGAGGGTGTTTTAATTTGAGACAAAATTTCAGTCAGTGTTGTAATGTTTCTTGTGTGGGGAAGTGGCTTGCTCCTCACTACACTATTTTCTTGTTACTTGTAATTTTATGAAAAAGAGAAGCATGTAAATAATCAACAATTTGACAGCCAAATAGTCTTTACGTACGATAACTTTTGTTTTGTATGATCATTCTCATCAATAAGGATGTTGAGCCTCAAGATATATGTCGGATTAAAGACAGATTCATATAAAATTAAAACGCATAACCAACCTTGAGTTACGTTATTAGCAGGGCATAAAACCACAAAACGCTAACCACATATGTATGCGACATGTCTTTTTCATAACTACCACAAAAATTCTAATAGCATTTGGAAGGCAGCTTATTTTTTCCATAAGTAATTATTTTTGAAGTTCTCTACTCATCATGTTCCTTAGCATGGCTGGCCCCCGGGACTTTCTGAACTCCAGTTGCCTCTTCTGAGTCTGAATCTTCCACAATGTATCTAAATTTATTCGGCCAAAAAAAAGCTTGTTATTATTTGTAAAACTTTTATTGCACCTGTGAAAAGTTTATATTGTGGTCTCGCCTTTTCTTTTTCTTTTGTCCAGAAGTTCCAGCTACTTTGTCCACTTGTGCTTCCTCGATGCTAACTGCGAGTTCAAATCTTTGACAATGTATCTAAAACGATTCTGCCTCAATAGACATGTGAGTGGTTCAAGAAGTAATAATTAGACGTGATCAATTAAATTTTTGTATAACCTTTTCTTTTTCTTCTCCTCAGAAAGTTTCGCTATGGCTTGCGGAGTCTTGGGCTCGACAAATTTTATCACAGGTGAAGCTTTCAAAGGTTCCATGTTCGTAATAGGTGTGTGACTTTAGCTCAAAAATGCGGGTGGTGTTGATGACATTTCTTATAGCGTTAGGCAACATCGAGTGGTCATCTGAAGATTATAATAGGATAGTAAGAAAAAAGTGGCTTTCAAAGGTTCCATGTTCGTAATAGGTGTGTGACTTTAGCTCAAAAATGCGGGTAGTGTTGATGACATTTCTTATAGCGTTAGGCAACACCGAGTGGTCATCTGAAGACTATAATAGGATAGTAAGAAAAAAGTGGCTAATGGTTAAAATTTATACACTTACCTCGTCTTCGGCTTCCAGCAACGCTTTTGCTGAGCACTTCGTCTTCGGGATGTTGAAGGGGTGCTGGAAGGCCTAAAGGTTATTGTTATGACATATGATACACTTGTAAAGATGCCTTAATCATTATAAGACTCAACAATCAATTTATGTATAACTTTTAGTCATTCACACGCATGAATCATTAGCACTCCACATTAAATTTAAGGAGTTAGCATTGAGCTCCATGGTATTCCATTCGATTAGTTTACATGTCTAACTCAATATTAAGCATTAAATGTAGGTCATATGTACTTACCACTTAAGCATGAAACTTAAACCAAGGTACTTTCACATGAAACCTCCACATTTATAAGGAGACTCAATCTTTATAGATATATAGATATAGAAGTTTGTACCGTACATATTCTTAAAGCATCCGCATTAATAAGGGGACCCAATCTTTTAGTATAATATATATAGATGGACGACTAATTTATATTAGTATGTTAAGAAGCATCTTAACACTACTGCAAAATCAGTGGACTCGTCCACGGAATAATGATTTCTCATTTTTTAACCAAGAAAATGAAATAATCAATAATAAAATTATTTTCATTATTACATATGACAATTTTTACGCGATATTTACCATAAAGAAATAAAATAATTTATATAAAAGGTTTATATTATTTCTATAATATATTCAAAAAAAAAAAACTTCTTTATATACGGTATTTATGATTTTATTACATATTTTCCCTCTTTGTTCATGCAAAGAATCTCCAACACTTTCTTACTTTTTACCCTTAATACTGACACGTACTGCTACTGAATATTGATTTTGAAATATATAATCCAACATTCAGTAGCTTTTAATTTCGACTCTTATTATCATTATTTCAAAACAAACTTCTTCCTCCAAACTTAAAAGGCAATTTGTACTCAAAAGGACCGAGTACCATTCTTGGTGTGATATACATCCGTGATGAATATATTACATAGTACAGGCATAGGGCGGGTCATTATCATAATTGAAAACTATTTGATAATAAATTCATAAAAGAGGATACGAAAAATTATTTATTTGAAAGGAATGATTTAATTTTAAAAAATTAATAAATATGAAAGCTTTAGATATAAGGTATAATAATGTACTTATATACAAATTTGATTTTCATTCATAAAAATTGATATGAAAAAATATTTACTTCGACAAAATAATTTTAGAAAATGATTATATTTTAAGGAATTATAGTTAATGTAAAGCGATCATTAATAAATAAAATTTGGTGACCTAGAGAATTTTTGAAATTTTAGGAAATATAATTGTTGTAGTTCTATTGTATTCTTAAGAATAGTGCTACTTGGCTTGTACCGATCCAGATCGAGAGAGTATATTAGAAATGTAAAATTAAAAAATCAATAAATTTACTTTAAATACCTTCATTAAATTACACGAATTTTTTTTATCAGTACCAAACTGGATCGGACCGGCCACCTAGAATTATTGAACTCTTATGTTAATTACGTTGGTCTAGGTTGATTTCTAATGTCATATAGTTTAGTGAATATATATAGGAAAGATGGTAACAAAATACTCCCTTCATCCAATGTATCCAAATTTTAACTTTTTCGGGGTAGAAATTTATAAATTTTGATAAAAAATTGCTATTAATATATAAAATTTTATTGAAAATATAAGTTATATTTTAGAAATACACATCAAGACAAATCTAATCAAGTACTTACGTTACTATAATTTTTTTATATATTGGTTGTAATTTATGATCAAAATTTATAAATTTTAACTGAAAAATAAAATAAAAAATGAGACACATTTTTATAGACGGAGGGAGTATAATTAATATTGGATTTTTTAAGATATTAGGAATTAGAAAAAAATATAAAAATGCTAGAATTGGTTGTTTACAGTGAACAAAGCATATGTCAAACTATTTTATATTAGTTAGTTGATAGGGATTGATGGTAGAGAATTACACAGCTTAAAAAATGTATTAACTAAGTAACTGTTAGCACTTAGGGTTAATGACGTCAAAATCCACAACATTTCATCCGACTTTCATTTTTTTCACAATCTTTTCAAAAATCTTGTAAATCCTTAACATTTGGCACTTGTTCGATTTTTTCATAATTTTGATTTAGCCCCATATTCGGTCCCACGTGGTTCCTACGTGGACGCTGTCGCCGCCGAAAATTCAAACTGCGTCGTTTTAAGCTTAGGGTTAATAATGCAAAAATACACAACCTTTGATGCTCCTTTCATTTTTTCCACAACCTTTGGCATTTGTTCGATTTTTTCATTAGCAGCATCTTAAAAGTTGAAAAATATTTTCAATTTTTAGTTTTTTTTGCACAATTTTAAGGACGGCTTTATAATGTAGTTCTATTTTTTTTTTTTTGAATTTTTCAAAAAAAATCAGTTTATAGAGTTCCTCTTTTTAGATTTTGACTAGTTAGTTTTAAACAGTTTGTAGTTTAGTTGTTTGTTTGTAAGGTGATTTGGTTTCATGTCAATAAATAGGCAAGAATGTTTTCCTTAATTATTTGCACTCATGTAATATAATCTGCTTTTTCCCCATATTTCAACTGTTTTTTTTTTCTTAGCTTTCAGTTTTTAGGAAGTATATTGTTTTAAGATCATGATATAATAATTGGAAAACTAACTAGTCAAAATCTAAAAAGAGAAACTCTACAAACGGATTTTTTTTGGAAAAACCAAAAAAAAAATAGAACTACATTATAAAGCCGT
Source organism: Orobanche coerulescens (assembly GCA_033398695.1). Lineage (NCBI taxonomy): Eukaryota > Viridiplantae > Streptophyta > Magnoliopsida > Lamiales > Orobanchaceae > Orobanche > Orobanche coerulescens. The sequence continues at coordinate 12,675,503 of CM065803.1, forward strand.
CCTTAAAATTGTGGAAAAAAACTAAAATTGAAAATATTTTTCAACTTTTTAGATGCTGCTAATGGAAAAATCGAACAAGTGCCAAATGTTGTGGAAAAAATGAAAGGGGCATCAAAGGTTGTGTATTTTGGCGTTATTAACCCTAAGCTTAAAACGACGCAGTTGGAATTTCCGGCGGCGACACACTCCCGACGTCCACGTAGGATCCACATAGGACCGAATTTGGGGCTAAATTAAAATTACGGAAAAATCGAACAAGTGCCAAAGGTTGTGAGTTTACAGGATTTTTGAAAAGGTTGTAGAAAAAATGAAAATCGGATAAAAGGTTGTGGATTTTGGCGTCATTAACCCTAGTACTTATACATGATAATTTTAGGGTATTACTAAACACCGCCCAAAATTACTAGCCACCGCCCTATAAGATTACCTTTTTATCCATTTCAAGTCTTTCATTATTTCTAAACACCACACCACAGCAAAATCTTTCAAGCTCAAGTTTTTCGAATATAACACACAATCAAATATATATCGTCAATATTATCGACAACTACGAAAATGGACGAGAATTCGCATCTGGAAGTAATTTTTCGGAGAAAATGACGCAGACGTCTCATTATTCCGCCTGTTCCATGGTACAAAGGCCCCGCATTCACTGGACCATGGTACGGCGTGCAAGTGACGCTCCGTCCTAGGTCTAGGCGTCTAAACCAGACGCCTGAACCATGGTCGGGACATCCGATTCAGACGCCTGTGCCATGGCTAGGCGTCCGATTCAGACACCTGTACCGTGGCCAGACGTCCAAGCCAGACGCCTAGGCCATTGTCCAGGCGCAATTTTTGGACGCCTGGACCCTTTTTTTGCTTGATTTTAAATATTAATAATAATATTATTGGTATTATTATTAACATTCTGTCAATTAAAAATTTCAGGTTATATTAGAAGAATTTGAAGGCGACGGCGTTGATTATAGTGGTAATTTCGTTAATGACGAAATATTCGCTAGTGATTGTGATGCGATTGCTTGGGCGAAAAAAATTGCTCTTCAAATTGGTTTCGAGTTGATCATTTCATCGTACGAGAATAAAGGAAAGACAAAGCTATTGAGATGTAACCGTGGTGAGCAGTGCAGAGGGTATTAAGAGATTTGGATGTCATTGTCGAAAGGACACAAAGACGAAAGCATGCAAGTGTACATTTCGGATAAAGGCCGAACAATTGCATGACTTGAGTGGTTGGATAATCGACCGATCTCGGGAGTAAGGGTATGCACAATCACTCATTTATTGTTTATCCGATGGGCATCGTCAAATGAGTGGATGAGTAAATCGCCAAACAAGTTGTTCGTGAGATGAGTCTTTGCTCAAGCCGTGTGCCATCTTGGCGGCCATTCAGAATAAATTTCCCGAGGACAAACCGACAAGACGACATATCTATAATTATAGAGACCACGTGAGGAAGCATGATTTTTAAGAAAGAGATGTCGTCGGGTTTCACCATTCGTCATGACGAATAACTACGTACATTGGACGCAGGCCGACCCGGATACAAATGCTGTTACCCACATGTTCATGGCACATCCAACATCAATCAACTTAATCCTGACCTACAGATGGTTCATTGGCATGGATTCCACCTACAAAACGAATAAGTACAAGATGTTATTTCTCGAGATAGTCGGGATGACTCCATGTAACAAGAACTTCCTAATCGCCTATGCAATTATGAAAGATGAGACCGAATCGAGCTATGCGTGGGTGTTACAGAAGTTTAAAATTTTGCTTGGGTTTGATGTTCATCCGACGGCTATTGTTACGGATCGCGAGTTGGGATTGATGCGTCCTATTGAAGAGATATTTCCAAAGAGTGCCCACTTGCTTTGCACATGGCATATTAATAAGGATGGTGAAGACAAGGTCTACAGAATTTGTGGAAAAGATAAAGAAATGGGCCAAAGGTTTAAAAATGGGAAATGGAAGAAAATCATGGAAGCGGCGACCGAAGAGGAATATGATCAAGCGGTGCAACTCATGAAGGATATATGGAGATGGAATCCTAAGGTGATATCATACGTTGAGGGTACATGGCTAAAATACAAGGAGATGTTCGTTGTTGCGTGGACGAATAAAGTGCTTCATTTTGGAAACACAACCACTTGTAGAGTTGAGAGTGCACATGCCGAGTTAAAGCAATGGCTTAATTCTTCCACCGGAGCCCTCGATACCATCTGGACCAAAGTGAACCAGGAGATTGAATCACAACTTACGCAGATCAGATACACACTTGAACAGTCTAGGTGTTGTACAGGCGTGGTGTATTCTGGTTTTCCGTTCAACTACTTGCGCTGTCGTGTTTCCCATCATTGTCTGCGATTACTGTCAAATGAATTGACACGTATGAGAGAATTAAGTGATCAAGTGTACGATCGTTGCGGTTGTTCACTCCAAACCACCCATCAGATTCCTTGTGCGTGTGAGCTCAAGAGACATATGGAATCGCGGACCCCATGCAGTGTTAGTCGTCTTCACATATTTTGGCAAACACTTATTATTAGTGATGGTGGGGACACGACCGAATTTGTCGATCCTTGTACCGGTGCTGAATCGGAGGACCAGCGGTACTTTCAGGCCCTTGTCGATGAGGTCAGACAGAGCGATCCTGCAGTTGTCCGTAACGTATCACTTATGATCCACGATCATTTTCACCCTGATCAAACGCGTTACGTTGAACCACAAGTGAATACGGCAGTTAAGGGTCGACCAAGAGGAAGTTCATCGAATAGACGCGATCCTAGTGGTTGGGAGTATAGCCAAAGGGGTCGTGGTCGTTCCCGCTCATCCAGTGGTCGTGGCCGCAGCTCTTCTGCATCAGTCCACAATGGCTCTTCATCAGGTATGAACAAATTTATTAATACCGTGTCTTTTTTATATTGGACTAGGATACTTATGTATTACATGTTAAATAAAAAGATAATTTTTATTAGAAACAAAAATAAAAATAGTCTTCTTGACTAATTTTTTATATTTATATGTTACAAATTAAATAAAAAACGTTAGGAATAAAAAAAAATCCAGTATGTAAATTGACTTTTGAATTTTTATATTTCTTTTAATATATTGCCGACATATAATAATTCCGTCAATTTATAAGAATTTTTTTTGTAGATGTATTATTTTTTGAAGTTTTTCAATGAGTTGTATCTTTTTATGTTCGATAATATGTAATATATTGAATATGTGTTTGCAGATGGACAACACCCAGTGGAGATTGATAACTATCACCATATCGACAAGATACCGGGAATTATTTTGCCGTTTGTTGAAGGTTATCTCGATGTCCCCGGAGACGGTAATTGCGGATTTCGTGTTATCGCCGACTACATATTTGGCGACCAAGATAAATGGCGTATTGTACGTGTATGCATTGTAAATGAAATTATGGCTAACTGTACACTCTACCGATCGATCTACTATGATGGGATTGAACCTGAGGTTCGACGTATTACATGGGATGGTGGTGCGTGTGGATCGGATCATTGGATGGCTATTGCTGAAGATTTATTCCCTATTGCTACTATTTTCAATGCCGCTGTCATACTATTCGGATTCGGAAATGGTAAATCTTTATTTGCATGCCTCACTGTGCTGCCGTTGAAAGCACCCTCAACGGCAACACGACCTATCCAAGAGATTGTCATTTGTCATTTAGGATATACGTACAAACATTTTATTCGTCTAGATTTAATGCCTAATTTTCCTGTACCGCCCATAGCGAGTAACTGGTTTAGATTCCATGATAGTAGTGTTGGTGGCTGGGAAAATTTGTATACGAACAGGAGAGAAAAATGGAATAGATTAGTCGGTATGATGTAAAACTTTATTTGTTGTATGTTCCTTAATTAATAAAATTTTCGTTTTTGTTGATCTTTATAGTTGATAGTTAATTTTCTTTTATGTTGATCTTGATAGTTGACAGAAAAATTTTCATTTTTGTAAGCAGAATAGAAAAAAACAAAAAAAAGTAAAGTGCCAAATGCAAAACGAAAGTGTCAATCAATATACAAAATACAAAAAAAAAAAACGAAAACGCCAAACAAAATACCGTCACAAACAAAATATAAAATACAAAATCAGTTGGCCAAATGCCAATCCCTCATGAACTCCTCGAGCATCGTCGTCGCTTCTTCCGCCCGGTGCGGGGAAGGTGTAAATCTGATCTTTGGGTAATACCGACGGATCGACTCACCCACTGTAAAAATAGAGACAATATAATACAATGAGTAATGTATGATGAAATCAAACAAAGTACAAAGTTAAAGAACATACGTAATCGGTCCGGAACGAGAAGGGATCACCGATCCGTCTGCCGCACCGTTGCTCAAGAGCCGAGGTGCGAATACCGATAATACCACTCAATGTAATCATCGGCGCAAGCAGCCTGATCATGAGTAGCCGCCTCATAGTCAGCGAGAGGAAGCCTGTATGCACCCGGAAACATCATCCAAGCATCAGATGACATCCGGATGGGATAGTCAACTCGGTACAATCTGCTCGACCACGCCCGAACCGCTTTCTCCGGTCTGGTGATCGGGAAAGGGATGGTCTGCAACCGAGCTGCCGTAATGCCCGACCAGGCATGTATGGCTCGATAATATCCCGATATCGTAGCCATCCAATGATTGTGGTCCTCGGGACATCCCTCACCGGATCAGGGCCATAAGGCAACCACTGTATCTGCGTACATGTAATCAACAAGTTATACAAGTTATTTTTAAATGAATTGTGAGATTGTTAGAAGGAATCGTTATACCTCTGCGGCTGTCAACTGATCAATGCGGCGATGCAAAGATTGGAGGCGGTGCTCGTCCCTACCCTCGGGCTGGACACTCCATGTAGAAGCTCGAGGCTGCGTGGAGTCAACAATGATACGCTCTCGATGAGGTCGAAAGCAGGGAAAATACTCATAAATCCAAGCCTGAACGAGGGTAAGGCATCCACAAATCCCCATGGAGTCGCCGCGACTAGCGATACAAAGCTGACGGTACATGAAAGCCAATGCGGCCGAACCCCAAGAATACTGACCGGTAGTATCTGTAATACCCGAGATTTCTGTTATGTAATTGGAACTTGTGATATTGTAATGATTGTACTTTTGTCTGAGTACTATTCTCCGTATTTCATAATCCGATGTTGTCGAGCGTTCAATTTCGTGTTTGTGATTTAAAGATTGTAAATCTGCGCATGTAGCGCACGCTATCGGCTATGTTTAGCGTGCGCTAACGAGGATTCATAGCGCACGCTACAGAGGGTCATTAGCGCACGCTATGCGTGGTCAATTTGATTAAGACGTGTGGTAGGTGAGATCTGGCCGGGGGACCCCTGTCGGATCGTGTCGGGATACTGGACGGCCGGAAAAGCCGAGTCAACGCCTTAGCGCACGCTACGTGTATATGCGTAGCTCACGCTAAGTGCTTAGTACGATTAAGTCGGTGAGCCGTTAGCGCACGCTACACGAGGTGGTCTAGCGCGCGCTAATAGCCATTTCTTATAAATAGACAAAGATCCTATTTGTGATTTGATTCTTTCTTCTCCCATTACCCGAATTCTTACACTTAGAACATAACTTCCTTCATCCTAAACACTTCATATCAACATCCTGGTTCGTGATTGAAGATCGTATATCATTGGAGATTGGTGTTCAAGCTTTCGGTGTTGGATTGCTTCAATTTCCTCCGTGTTCTTCACTACCTTGAGGTAGGTGATTCTTCACCAATACTAGTTGTGTTCAAAAAGGATGTTGATCATGTTCGTCTAGTCAATTAGATTCGTTATTAGTCGTGCATCATGTGTTAGAAGGATATTTTCGACGTTTCGACACTTATTCATCGTATAGTCCATTGAACCTTTTTGTATGTGGATTCCTAAGCATGTTATGTATCTTCAAAAACCAATCGACCAGTATATGGAGATTACCTAGTTCGTATGTTTTACGTAAGGAATCATATGTTTTGGGACTTGGAATAATCGGAACTTGGAATATTTCTTGAAGATCGAAGATAAATTATGATGTTGAGATGATTATCCGTATATTTGTACCTCATGATCATGGAACTTCCACAAACCTTATTAGCATGACATGCTTGAGGATGACTTGTTGTATCAACATAGAATTCACGAATTCACCACATTTCAACCCAATTTTTCCGTTAGCAGTATTCTGCCATGCAAGGTTAGCGCACGGTAACATATGTGAGTTAACGTGCGCTATCGGGGTTCAGTTAACGTACAATACGTACGTAGCGTACGTTATGTATCAGCCGATTCGAATCGCTGGGCCCGTGGCTAGCGACGCTAGTCTTCCACGATAGCGACGCTAATAAAGGCTTAGCGCACGTTACGTAGAGTACGTAGCGCACGCTAAGCAGTCCAGGCAGATTGTTTATTTTGAGCTTTTCGGCCGTAGACCGAATTGTTAGGCCATCGTTCGACTTGAGATGATTTGTATATCATTCCTTTTGTTAAGGTTCGAGCTTGTTACGTTGATCGAAGGAGGCGGCCTTCGAGTGTGTCGAGATCATTGAAGTGTTTCGTCCTTGCCATTTTCGAGGCAAGTATCATATGTCGAGATCGATTTATCATGCTTGTGGTTTTGTTCATATTGTTGAATATGAGATGTATTTCTGAAAATTCTCGTGATATTCGTTGTTATTTGTTCGTATTGATGAACATATTGAAATGCATATGTGTATGCATAGTTGATTGATTTATGGTATAAATGATCCGAGGGGATCATGAGGATCTATGTGAGGGCGCTGGATCGAATGTCCACCATGCGTTGGTCCGACGGGATCATCATGGGGATCTATGCTGAGGGCGCTGGATCGTTGGACGGGTTTTCCACCATGCGTTGGTCCGACGGGATCATCATGGGGATCTATACCAAGGGCGCTGGATCGCTGGATTACCTCAGATTGTGTTGATGGAATCGTGAGGATTCGCATCGTTGGATTCCGGTGGCGGAAGTCCGTTTTGCATGTTTTATGATGCATTGATGATTTATTGTATGATGATACTTGTACTAGCATTGTTTTGCTAACCCCTTCGGGGGTGGACATTGTTTTGATGTTCAGGTAGCCGAGGAGCGGGGAGGCAACCACAGTACCGACAGGACGATGAATTGGCTCAGTGATGTGGTTGATGTTATTGTATTGTGATTTGTCTTCTTGGTTCGTTTAGTACTCGAGTACATCTGTATTTAATAAGGTCATTTCGATATGGTTGTATAAGTTAACTCATTTGATCGGTTGAATCAAATCTGTATTTGAACTTCAGTTGTTCGATTGGATTATTTTTACACTTCTTTTAAATTTAGCCTTGTAAATCCTTATCAAAAGGGTTTACGGCGCTGTAATTATTCCGAATATCTCGGGGTGTTACAGAATATGGTATCAGAGCTAAGATTTATGGATATCTTGGCAGTCGGGTTAGTTGGGTCTGTTTACGTCATTTGATTATTGGTCGTCAGTAACATCACCGCTGAGCCGAGCCAAAGATCGTGTGCGGACCGTGGTTGTAAGTTTCCTAATCTCGAATACTACCGCTTTTATTTAATTCATGTCTTGTAAACATTGGTGGATGTACTTTGAGAAAGTTTGTCCCGACATTGAGTATTTATGTTTACGTATGTTGAGAGGAGGTCGTGGACGCGACGCGGTCGTGGACGCGACGTGGAAATGCGAGGCAAGAAGAGTCGATATCTACCCCGAGATAACCGCTAGTAGAACGGATTCCCATTCCGGGGACAAACAGGATCGGCAAATAATAATGCGATCCTAACGTGCCGGAGTGCTTCACAGTGGTTGCCCGATAAACCGCTTTGCCCAAGTTGTGGATCGCATGCAAACGGCGATGGGACAAAGAAAGATAACGTGGAGAATCGAGGAGATAGATGGCTTACCGAAGTGATTATATTGCACCCTCCGAAATTTGACGGTTCTGCCGAGACGCTTTCTTGGGATCACTGGCTGAAGGAATTAGAAAAGATTTTTGCAGGGATTAACTGTCCCAATGATAGGAAGGTTCCGGTCGCCCAGTATCTTCTGACCGGGGAGGCTTTCGACTGGTGGGAGGCCATTCGACCGGAGGAGCACAATGTTGACTGGACGGAATTCAAATTGATGATGGAGGCGCAGTATTGTCCTCGCCCAGTTAGAGAGGCCCGAGTTCGAGAGTTTTTCTCACCACAGAATTCAGAAGTATCTGTGACGGACGTGATTAAGACTTTTAATCACCAGCTGACTTATGTGCGCCACTTGGTCAGGACCGAGGCGGAGAAGATTTTTCATTTTGACATGCGAATGAAGCCGGAAATTCAGCAGTATATGTCCGGATTTGAATGTACCACCTTGCGACAGTATCAGGACAAGGCGTTGGCCTATGATATGAAGGAGGCAACAGTAGAGAAAGCGACGGAAGCAAAGAAACAGAAGGTGTCTGGCAACTTCACGGAGGATAAAAGTAGCGGACCTCGCAGGGGTCAGTCCTCTTTTCATTCATCCAGGAGACCTCTGCATCCTTCTCGAGGTGGAAAGAAGTTCCGGGCAGCACCAACTGTTTCAGACGCAGGGAAGAAGTGTTACAACTGTGGCAAAGCGGGATGTTCGACGTGATTGTTTCGCGCCTGCTGTGACCTGTTTCGAGTGTGGACAGGAAGGACATCGCGCAACATTTTGTGGGAATGCGACCCGATCTTTTGGTACTCGCACTCCAGCTCCAGTTCCGAAGGAGACAAGTGTGAACCAGACGCAGCAGAGTGGATTTCAGCCGCAGAACGTTGGGAAGAGAGAGACATCCAGTGCTGGGTCCGTTCCTCCACGCTGCATTTGAAATGAGGAAATCGATGATCGTAACACTGCCGTTGCATCGTACAATTCATATCCTTTGCAACCAGTTAGTGTTTTATTCGATTAGGAGCTACACATTCTTTTGTATCTTTGAACTGTGTTAATCGTTTGAAAATCTCGTGCTTGTATAATTGTGAACCTTATGTTGTGGGATTACCGAGCGGAGAGAAAATTGTGGGAACCCTAGAAGCTAGGGATTTCCCAGTATCTATAGAAGGAAGAGATTGGCCATCGAATCTTATTGTAGTTGACATCTGCGGTGACGATCTAATTCTCGGAGATGATTGGCTCAACCGCATGGAGTCGTACTCAATTACCGAGAGAGAGTCATTTCTATTATTGCTGATGACGGATCTGAACACTTATTCCGAGGATGGAGACCGGAAAGCTCGGGAAAGTTGATCAAAGCAATGAAAGCCGTGAAATTACTGAAGCGGGGATGTCACGGACTTTGGTGCTATGCCATGAGGAAAGAGGAAGGAGTAGAGCTCTCGTCTATTTCAGTTGTGAATGAGTTCTCAGATGTATTTCCCGACGAACTACCTGGGTTACCTCCGCAGAGAGAAGTGGAATTCACTATCGAATTAGAGCCTGGAGCAGCTCCTATTTCCAGGGCACCATACCGCATGGCGCCAACCGAGATGTATGAACTCAAGAAGCAACTGGAGGAATTGTTACAGAAGGGCTATATCCAACCTAGTGTTTCTCCTTGGGGAGCGCCCGTTCTCTTTGTCCGGAAGAAAGAAGGATCCCTCCGACTGTGTATTGATTACAGGGAGCTCAACAAGATGACAATCAAGAATAAGTATCCTATACCTCGGATCGACGACTTGTTCGATCAACTGCAAGGGGCAAGGGTATTTTCGAAGATTGACTTGCGATCAGGATACCACCAGTTGAGAATTAAGGAATCAGATATACCGAAATCTGCTTTCAGATCCCGGTACGGGCATTATGAATTTGTGGTAATGCCGTTTGGACTTACCAATGCTCCCGCAGTATTCATGCAATTGATGAATCGGGTATTTTTGGAATACTTGGATAAATTTGTGGTCGTCTTCATTGACGACATCCTGATATATTCGAGGGACGCAGAGGAACATGCTGAACATTTACGTGTGGTTTTGAGCACCTTGAGGAAGGAACAACTGTATGCAAAATTTTCAAAATGCGAGTTCTGGCTTAAGGAAGTAACCTTCCTTGGGCATGTGATATCAGCCGACGGAGTTCAGGTGGACCCGAAGAAAGTCGAAGCAATCTTGGATTGGGAAGCTCCTAAAAACGTGAAAGAAGTCTGAAGCTTCTTAGGACTTGCTGGATATTATCGCCGCTTTGTAGAGGGATTTTCCAAAATTGCTCGTCCGCTCACTCAGCTGTTACAGAAAACTCAAAAGTTCACGTGGAGTGAGAAGTGCCAGGCTGGTTTTGACGAACTTAAGAGGAGACTGACGACAGCACCTATATTAGCGCTGCCAGAAGGAACTGACGGATTCATAGTATACAGCGACCCTTCAAATCAGGGTTTGGGTTGTGTGTTGATGCAGAAGGATAAAGTGATTGCTTATGCTTCTCGGCAATTGAAACCGTACGAGATTAATTACCCTACTCATGATCTGGAGCTAGCAGTTGTGGTCTTTGCCTTGAAAATTTGGCGACATTATTTGTACGGCACTCATTGTCAGATCTTTACAGATCATAAGAGCCTCAAGTATATTTTCAGTCAGAAAGAATTAAACATGAGGCAGAGAAGGTGGCTGGAATTGATCAAGGATTACGACTTGGAGATTCTCTATCATCCGGGGAAAGCAAACGTAGTAGCCGATGCTTTGAGCCGTAAACCTGCTTCTCTTCGAGTGTTGGAAGCACTTACGTCCCAAACCAGTATTCAACGAGAACTGATCCGCGAGGGGATTGAAGTATGGGCACCAGGAATCCAAGGGCAACTTTATGTGATGGAACTGACTTCATCACTAGTCGAGGAGATCAAGTCTAAACAATTGAACGATTCTCTGATCCTTCGATTATGTGACGAAGTAAAGAAAGGAAAAGCCCCAGGATTCGTGATACAAGACGATGGAGTTCTGAGATTTCAGAGTCGACTTTGCGTTCCCGAGGATGATGATTTGAGACGGACAATTTTGAAAGAAGCTCATAGCGCGCCCTATTCTATTCACCCAGGCAGTAGTAAGATGTATAAGGATTTAAAGCAAAACTTCTGGTGGGGGAATATGAAGAAGGACGTAGCAGAGTACGTTTCGAAGTGTTTGACTTGTCAGCAGGTCAAGATTGAACATCAGCGACCTGTCGGGATGTTAAAGCCGCTTCCGATCCCTGAATGGAAGTGGGAGGACATCTCGATGGATTTCATCACCAGTATGCCAAGGACTAGAACGGGAATGAACATGATTTGGGTTGTAGTTGATCGACTAACCAAGTCGGCTCATTTCCTAGGGATTAAAGATACATGGGGACCCGAGAGATTGGCGCGAGTATTTATTGCGGAGATAGTCAGATTGCATGGGACACCAAAGACCATCATTTCGGATCGAGATGGCCGTTTCGTGTCACACTTCTGGAAAGCAGTTCACAGGGCTTTGGGGACTGAGCTCAACTTTAGCACAGCTTATCATCCCCAAACGGATGGTCAGTCTGAAAGAACTATACTGATGAGAGGACATGCTTAGAGCTTGTGCATTAGATTGGTCGACTGATTGGGAAGTTCACTTGCCCTTGATCGAGTTCACCTATAATAACAGTTGGCATGCTTCTATTAAGATGGCCCCATTTGAATCTTTGTACGGGAGAAGATGCCGATCACCCCTGTGTTGGGATGATTCTTCGGATTTGATCGGGACGGAACTGGAATTGATTATTCAGACTCAAGAGAAGATAGCTTTGATTCGAGAGAGACTGTTGACTGCCCAGAGTCGACAGAAGTCTTATGCAGATGTACGTCGTCGCCCTCTAGAGTTCGACGCTGGAGACCATGTACTATTGAAGGTGTCTCCTACACGAGGGATTTTCCGTTTTGGGAGGAGAGGCAAGCTTAGTCCGAGATATATCGGACCATTTGAGATCTTCGAGAGAGTTGGAGATTTAGCATACAGGTTGGCCTTACCGCCATCGCTGAGTCACGTTCACAATGTGTTTCACGTATCCCAATTGCGGAAGTATGTACCGGACCCCAGTCACGTCATTGATTTCGACGAGATCGAGATAGCTAATGATGGCACCTTCGAAGAGAGACCAATCAAGATACTTGAGAGCCGGATCAAACAATTGAGGAATAAACCAATACACTTCGTTAAAGTACAATGGTCACGACATGGAGTCGAAGAGGCCACTTGGGAAACGGAGGACAGTATAAAGGCTAGATATCCAGAGTTATTTTCATCTTAAGTTTCGGGACGAAACTTCTTTTTAGGGAGGAAGGATGTAATACCCGAGATTTCTGTTATGTAATTGGAACTTGTGATATTGTAATGATTGTACTTTTGTATGAGTACTATTCTCCGTATTTCATAATCCGATGTTGTCGAGCGTTCAATTTCGTGTTTGTGATTTAAAGATTGTAAATCTGCGCATGTAGCGCATGCTATCGGCTATGTTTAGCGTGCGCTAACGAGGATTCATAGCGCACGCTACAGAGGGTCATTAGCGCACGCTATGCGTGGTCAATTTGATTAAGACGTGCGGTAGGTGAGATCTGGCCGGGGGACCCCTGTCGGATCGTGTCGGGATGTACCTGGACGACTTTCAGGAAAAGCCGAGTCAACGCCTTAGCGCACGCTACAGGTATATGCGTAGCGCACGCTAAGTGCTTAGTACAGTTAAGTCAGTGAGCCGTTAGCGCACGCTACGAGCAGGGTCTAGCGCGCGCTAATAGCCATTTCTTATAAATAGGACAGCATCCTATTCGTGATTTCAGTTCTTTCTTCTCCCATTACCCGAATTCTTACACTTAGAACATAACTTCCTTCATCCTAAACACTTCATATCAACATCCTGGTTCGTGATTGAAGATCGTATATCATTGGAGATTGGTGTTCAAGCTTTCGGTGTTGGATTGCTTCAATTTCCTCCGTGTTCTTCACTACCTTGAGGTAGGTGATTCTTCACCAATACTAGTTGTGTTCAAAAAGGATGTTGATCATGTTCGTCTAGTCAATTAGATTCGTTATTAGTCGTGCATCATGTGTTAGAAGGATATTTTCGACGTTTCGACACTTATTCATCGTATAGTCCATTGAACCTTTTTGTATGTGGATTCCTAAGCATGTTATGTATCTTCAAAAACCAATCGACCAGTATATGGAGATTACCTAGTTCGTATGTTTTACGTAAGGAATCATATGTTTTGGGACTTGGAATAATCGGAACTTGGAATATTTCTTGAAGATCGAAGATAAATTATGATGTTGAGATGATTATCCGTATATTTGTACCTCATGATCATGGAACTTCCACAAACCTTATTAGCATGACATGCTTGAGGATGACTTGTTGTATCAACATAGAATTCACGAATTCACCACATTTCAACCCAGTTTTTCCGTTAGCAGTATTCTGCCATGCAAGGTTAGCGCACGCTAACATATGTGAGTTAACGTGCGCTATCGGGGTTCAGTTAACGTACAATACGTACGTAGCGTACGTTATGTATCAGCCGATTCGAATCGATTCGTGGCTAGCGCACGCTAGTCTTCCACGATAGCGTCGCTAACAGGCGGCTTAGCGCACGTTACGTAGAGTACGTAGCGCACGCTAAGCGACCAGTGATTGTTTATTTTGAGCTTTTCGGCCGTAGACCGAATTGTTAGGCCATCGTTCGACTTGAGATGATTTGTATATCATTCTTTTTGTTAAGGTTCGAGCTTGTTACGTTGATCGAAGGAGGCGGCCTTCGAGTGTGTCGAGATCATTGAAGTGTTTCGTCCTTGCCATTTTCGAGGCAAGTATCATATGTCGAGATCGATTTATCATGCTTGTGGTTTTGTTCATATTGTTGAATATGAGATGTATTTATGAAAATTCTCGTGATATTCGTTGTTATTTGTTCGTATTGATGAACATATTGAAATGCATATGTGTATGCATAGTTGATTGATTTATGGTATAAATGATCCGAGGGGATCATGAGGATCTATGCTGAGGGCGCTGGATCGAATGTCCACCATACGTTGGTCCGACGGGATCATCATGGGGATCTATGCTGAGGGCGCTGGATCGTTGGACGGGTTTTCCACCATGCGTTGGTCCGACGGGATCATCATGGGGATCTATACCAAGGGCGCTGGATCGCTGGATTACCCTGTATTGTGTTGATGGAATCGTGAGGATTCGCATCGTTGGATTCCGGTGGCGGAAGTCCGTTTTGCATGTTTTATGATGCATTGATGATTTATTGTATGATGATACTTGTACTAGCATTGTTTTGCTAACCCCTTCGGGGGTGGACATTGTTTTGATGTTCAGGTAGCCGAGGAGCGGGGAGGCAACCACAGTACCGACAGGACGATGAATTGGCTCAGTGATGTGGTTGATGTTATTGTATTGTGATTTGTCTTCTTGGTTCGTTTAGTACTCGAGTACATCTGTATTTAATAAGGTCATTTCGATATGGTTGTATGAGTTAACTCATTTGATCGGTTGAATCAAATCTGTATTTGAACTTCAGTTGTTCGATTGGATTATTTTTACACTTCTTTTAAATTTAGCCTTGTAAATCCTTATCAAAAGGGTTTACGGCGCTGTAATTATTCCGAATATCTCGGGGTGTTACAGTATCCATACCGTCCCTCACCTCCAATATGCAGGAAGGCTTAATCCGGTTACCACTCTTGTCAACAAACAAGGTGGATCTAAATAACAACCACATCCAAGCTACGGCCTGGGTGCCCTCCACTCGACCTCCATCGCGACATGACCTGAAAATTGAGTCCATAAGTACGCCGCCACCACCCCAGTGAGTACTCAGTAGCTCCAACCGCGATACTCCAAGAACCTCCATCACATCCACCTGCAACTGTGTAGATGTGCTATCGGCATCAACCAATCGCCCCTCGACAGGAATGCGAAGGATCTGCCACACATCATGTAACATGATGGTCATCTCTCCGAACGGCATGTGAAAAGAGTTCGTATCGGGCTGCCACCGCTCAACGAACGCAGAAATCAACGGGGAGTCAATATGTCTGAACATGGCGTCCGTCAGGTGGGATAACCCAGTCCCACTGATCCGACTCACTAAAGAGGGTGACATAACTGAGCGCCACTGACTCAAGCTCTGACAAGCAGTAGTCCTGGTGTGACACTTCAGCAAACCTCTCATATCTCCAGTCCAGATACGCGCGGCGACATGCCCACCGAAACTCGGGATAACGCTGCCGTCGATAGGGCCACCAGGCATCTCCTCAGAAACCATCCAAGATGTCTCATCCTCTGCCCTACGCCGTTTACTACTGGTAGACCCAGAAGTCACAAACCTCCCCCCTCTCCCCTTCCGAACCCGGCACGAAAATGAAGAAGAATCATCATCGCCCTCCTGATCGTCGGCCTCATCGTGCGAATAATACTCGCTCGAATCCTCAGTACCAAAATCAGTATAAGGTACGTCCTACGCTCTGCCTCCCGCTGTCTACGAATGGAAGCATCAACACCACGAGCTCTGGTGTGACGCGCTCCAGAACCCATCAACTCTGTGACTAGCGGCATAGATTTGCCCGCTCCTCCTCTCATCTGCATTTAGCAAACAATACAACTAATAAGTAATAATCATACAAAGAATACACATTATTAATTATTAATTGAAAATTTTATCTTTTCCAAAATATGATCAAGGCGTCGGAGCGGACGCTTGGACCATGGCACAGGCATCTGGTCTGGACGCTACTTCCATGGTCCAAGCGTCCGAGACAGACGCTTCTCCAGCGGCTAGGCGTCCGATCTGGACGCCTGAACCATGGTATGGACGTCCGTTGTGGACGTCTGTACACCAGGATGAGCGTCCGCCGTGGACGCCTGCGCCATGGACAGGCGGAATCGGCGGACGCCTGTGCCATGGCCAGGCGTCATCGTCGGACGCCTGTAACAAAATAACGGCTGTGGCCTCTGCCGTGCACTCCGGCACGGCGGCTGCGGCCAATGAAACAGTAAAACGAA
Organism: Orobanche coerulescens; assembly: GCA_033398695.1. Lineage (NCBI taxonomy): Eukaryota > Viridiplantae > Streptophyta > Magnoliopsida > Lamiales > Orobanchaceae > Orobanche > Orobanche coerulescens. Next base: position 12,691,564 of record CM065803.1, read on the forward strand.
AAAATAAAATTACCGGCGCTTTTCCTTTTCCGGACATGGCGGCGTTGCGGCGGCAGACGGCGGCTACGCGGCGGTAATATGGCGGCGGACGGCGGCTGTGCGGCGGTAGTGTGGCGGCGATTCGGCTGCGTCGGGTGGGTTGTTTAGAGAGAAAAGTATTGTTAAATTAGGATCCAAAATCTAATTAATATGAATTAAGGGCAAAAAGGTAATATTTTAGAACGGTGACTAGTATTTTTGGGCGGTGTTTAGTAATCCAGTAATTTTATCTCAAATACAAAGGGTTTAACTTTTGATTGGAGTAAGATCCGAAACCGTAAGATCCGAAAACAAAATGAATTGAAAGAAGAAGGCAAAACAGGCTTTCAAACTCTATTGGGCCAAGTTTATTTCATTGGGCTAACTGCAAAATTAATAATATTTCCTCAAAATCCAAGTCGCTGAAGTTTAGGTCAAAGTTCAATTATCAGTATCATGAATCAAGACCCACGTCCGAGACTGGCCCGAGCGTGCCAGTCGGGCAGCAGTGGCGCTCACGCGGGCTTGGCAGTGTCGCTCCACTAGAGTAGACCCAACATAAAACTTTCCATTATATTCATTTCAAATGACCAACTTTAATAGTTTATTGTCACTTATCGTAAACCAATTTTTGAAAAAATAAAATACCACTTTCATCTTTTCGAAACATACTCACAATATATAATTTCATTTACAAAAACTAAATATCTGGTCAACACTAAATTAATTTAAAATTGACTAGATGCTAAAATCAATTTCCAACAACTGTATTTGAAATTCAAGTGGTATTGCCCAACCCTAATTGACTATTCATCATTGATTCAAACCCCTGATTTCGCGAGTTACTTATCTATCCCTTTCCCCACCCCCTTACTCATTAAGAGTAAAATAGAAGTCATGCACCAAGAGACATAGCTTATTTGGTAAGTGGCAATGTGATTGGAATGGAAACAATCAGACGTCGCATGTTCGAATCCGTATAGTAAAAATTGAAATATTATAAAGATTGTTGTTGGATTCGTGTTCCGTTAGTCATCCCCCTTGCAGAACTGCTATTAGTGTATATTTCTCAATTTATAATCCGTCGGACTTCTGATACAATTGTGTGAGAGTTTCGGCTTCCGAACATTCCCCTAACAAAAAAAAACAGAAGTCCTAATATATTTCGCAGTAAAAGTGCCGAAATTTGGGGTTAGTTCGTACACTACGTGTAGTGCATCCTCGCTGGATGCACTACACTGGCGTGGCGTGATGGGCCAGTGCATCGACGCCCATCTAACGCATCAATCTGCATCGTTAACGATGCCACGCGTGTGCATCCGACGAACGCACTATACGTGGGGTGCACGTGGGCAATCCGAAATTTGGTGAGTATGAGCAAGAATATTGTTGGTTATGTGAGGCTGGGTATGGGTTCGAGCAATCAGCACAGCATTGGATACTCCATCTTCTATCTTAAAAAATAATAAAAAAAAAAAAAAAGACAGCCCCATGTGTGACCAGTCGCAACCAAAATGGATTTGTTTGCCGTGCGATAATAACGTGCAACTTGTGTTGTAAGTATTATTATTATTATTAATAATAATAATAATAATAATAATAATAATAATTCATCTATTCGATCATACTCATATACTCTTAACTATCCAAAAAAAAGTAATGCTATTTGGACATACTATGTCTGGCCACACGTGATCATTTTTTCAAAAAAATAGGTCGGTTTTTGCCATTTTTCGTTTGATGGAATAAGTAAATCAAACACATAACATTCACTTTTGATAATACTCGTATTTCGAAATGAAAAGGAAAAACAGGTAAATGAATTAATTAAGTATCGCAATTTGGAAATGAAACTATTTCAAAGTGAAGAAGAAAGAGAACTATAAAAATTAAGTATTGCAATTTCGTTAATTAATTAGAAATCATATTAAAATTTATGTTTACAATAATAATTTAATTTTATGAATTATTACTGCCTTTTTAAAATATAATTTTTAATTTTAATATAATATGTGACTCGACATAATGTGTACATCTAGTATTTCTCAACGAGAAATTACTCGGATACTACAAATTATTTCCACACATGTGTTTTTCCAATAAATTATTAATTCTAATGACTCTAGCTACGTCTTTAATTTTCAACCCTAGTTAGTAGGGCTACAATTTCAAGAAATATTTTTAAATTTATAATCGAGAAATGATACAGCAACACTCTGAACCACACTCCCAAATACATTCGTATTTTATGAGTGTTGTACCGTGTGTTTTACAATTAATTTTATTATAATACTAGTGTATAGCCCGTCGAAACTCGACGGATAATCACTTTACATTGTAATTTATAAATAAAAATCAAAAAATAATTCAATATTTTATTAGGGTTCAGCCGCTTGTAATTATACCGCAGCGGAACACACCAACAAACAGAAATAATGAGTATGAAATTCAGCCACCCGAACTTCTTTATAATTTATGTACTTGTATTCATCATAAATCCAATTGAAAGATAATTTTGCTACTTATTCCAGTTCAAAACTCATATAGTAACACATGAAACAATGAAAGTATGGTACAAATATTCAAATTTGTTTAAAATCTTTATACCCATATTCATCAAGCTCGATTAAAATATAACTTTATTACCTGTTTATATCTCAAACCCTATATAATATACGCTAATTACTCAACGTATTTAAATTTATATAATTTAAATAAGTAAACATAAGTTGTTATAGTAATTGGTTAATCCATCTCAATGAAAACTCAAACATTGTAAAGTAAAGGTTAAGAATAAATATTATAAATAACAAAAAATTAAAAGTTAAATTCCCAGTAAAATTTTAGAATTATACAATCAAAATTCTTTACAATTTTTATACCTATACTTTGACGTGGGATAAGATATTAGATAAATAATAATAAAAAAATAAAAAACTTCATGTAGAGGGGAGGGTTAACGTGGTACTTCGAATCCATATTGCTATTAGATACTTTATATATTTATTTGTAAGTGAAGAGAATCGAATTTATTAAAAAAATATAAAATATTATTTATGCATATATAAATTTGATACTAAAAAATATAAATATACATATTTGGACCAATGAGGTTTAATTAATAATTTGCCAAATTTAATTTTATAATAAGAATAAAATAATTCATTAGGCCAACTCAATAGATGACCAAATTAGTGTGGTGGTGAATAATTATGACCAAAATACATATTTATGTTAAATATTTATTTGGTTATTCATTGGTCGGGGTGTCATTTAAAATCAAGATGTGATAAAAAAATTTAAATAAATAAGAATCTAGAATATAAAAATTACCACATGTGAGAGAGTTAACGTGGTGCTCCGGATGCGTAACGGTATTATATATAAATAAATAAATAATAAAATCATATTTGTTAATCAAATTTATTAATGCAAAAAATGTGTCAATTATATTTATTAGTTAGCCTCAGCCATTCAGAGTTTCTCACCGCGGCAAAAAACAATGAAAAACCGAAAAGATGAGGTAAGGATTCAGCCACTCGAACCTGTTTATAATTTATATAACCGTTCTCATCCGACATCTGACTTAAAAGTAAATTTACTACGCGTTTTTATCCCAAACTCATATAGTGATACCCAAAACAATAAAGATATAGTTCAGCCATTTGAAACTCATTTAGATATTATATACCTATACTCATCTTAAACTCAATTAAAAAAATAATTTTAGCGAAAATTTATAAAATGTGTGGTGCTTCAAATCTGTAACGCTATTATTGTAATATCCGGATTTATTACGGTGTATTTCATCTGTATTCAAGCCCTGTATTATTCGGATTTGTGGTTTTGATTATTGGAGTATGATATTTCTTGCATTGATATCATTATACATAAGTATAGAAACATGCAAAATTTCTCATGCAAACTCATGATAGCGCACGCTAAGAATGTATCTTAACGCGCGCAATCGGACTACTATTAGCGCACGCTATGCAGATAGGAGTTGCGTGCGCTAAGAACTCAATTATTGAGCGGACGGCCAAAGACATGCGCCAAATGTGACATGGGTCCGGATAAGATTCCCGCGGACGAACCCGGACAATTCTGAAGTCAACCATTATTAGCGCACGCTAAGGAATGCTTAGTAGCGTGCGCTAACTTGTTAAAATGCAGAATATTATAAATGGGACAACAACCCGTTTTGACTTACATTTTACTCGTTCCTTCTGCATTCTTGAGAGGCCAGAGAGCTGAGATAACCCTCCTACATACTTAAAACACATATTGTTGGTGTTTATATATTGGTTATCACTTGGGAGTAATCATTGAAGTGGAATAGCACCTTGGAGTGGCATACAACCAACCGGAGTTGGATTCTACCTTACGGTTCAGTGATTTTCATCATATTAAGGTATGTTCAATCTATCTCCAGACTTAGAGTTGGATTCTAACGATTTGGATGATCATGTTAACAAGATATGGGTTTTCATAGATGAATTATCCAAGTATATCATGTTTGGAATATTGAGATGATTAAGCCTTAAGTACCTTGATTATGATCATCATGATTCGAATCTTATTACATTGAACAAGTAAAGGAAGCTTCTATCATTGGTAATCCGAATCTAATAGATGACTTCATAGCAATCTTGGACTTGACCTTAACATCATTATTGTTAGATAAATCTAAAGGATTGATCATGGAAAGATTTATCTAGTATAGATGGAACGTTTAACAACTTCAGCATGATAATATTGATTGATATAAAGGTGTTGATATCAACCGTTAAGTCTTTCGAATTGTCGTATGAAGATTTGTAGTCGAAATGGAATATGGTTTTATAATGGTATGCATATCCTCGAATCCGAAGTTGTTGTTATCCGTAAGATCATTCATAAACGTATGTACATTATATTCATGGAGGTAACATGAATTATCACGGAAGATTTCATTGTTGTGAACATGATAAGAACAGTTTACTGCACAGCAGTAAAACTGTCATGCATAGATAACGCACGCTAAGCTATGAAGATTAACGTGCGCTATCGAGCACGAGTTAGCGTACGCTACGTTTGGTACGTAACGTACGCTAGGCTATCAGACGAGTCAGTCGAATGATCAGTGAAGTACTGACCATATACAGTTAGCGTACGCTAGGCTTTGTTGTTTGCGTGCGCTATCGAGCACACTTAACGCACGCTACACAGAGTACTTAGCGTGCGCTAAGCAGTTCAGGCAGATTGCATTTTATGAACTCTTGGCCGTTAATCGAATTGTTAAACATTCGTACGACGTGAGATAAATCCTATATCATTTATTTTGTTAAGGTTTGGTCTCGTTACGTGATTGATTGAGGAGGACGACCTTCGAGTGTTCATTTTCGTGGAAGTGTTATTTTTGTCTTCAAATCGAGGCAAGTACTTTAATTGTTTTATGTATTGATGTTATACATATTATCGTGCATGTATGTCGTTGTATGTCCACCTCGTGTTGGTCCGACGGGATCATCGGGGGATCTATGCTAGCGTGCGCTGGATCATCGGACGGGTTTTTCCACCACGGGTTGGTCTGACGGGATCATCGTGGGTTCTAGGCAGTGAACGCTGGATCGACGGAATTACCATGTGTATGTTATAATATCATGTTGTGATTATCAGTTGTGTATATCATTTATGAGTTTCTCGTAGGAGAAGACTCGTTGGTATCTTGTCATTTACGTTATTATTCTTCGTGAGATATGAATAATATGTTGTGGTACTTGTACTAGCATCGTTGTGTTAACCCCTTCGGGGGTGAACATTTTGTTTATGTTCAGCATCCAGGAGAGCGGGAAAACAACCACTGGAGCTGCATGACGACGAGGGTGCAGAGTGATGTTTCGGTCGGGTTTATTTATCTGTTGTTTATTCGTTATTTCAATAAGTACTCGAGTACGAAGTCATTTGTGATGGATTTGAATTTGGTGATGTATTATTGAGTTCCTGTTGAACAATTGTACTTTCAGTATTTGGTCAGAACTGTTGTATCTTAATTCCGTTATTTCCATTCGTTAGTACCTTTTAATGTCTGTTCAATTCTTCAGCCTTGTAAATCCTTATGTAAAGGATTTACGGCGCTGTAATATTCCTGAATATATCGGGGGTGTTACAGAATATGGTATCGGAGCTAAGATTATGGATATCTTGGCCGTTGGGTTAAAATAGGGGTCATTTATGTCTTTTGAGGTAACCGGCCGTGAATGACATCACTGCACTGCCTACGTCTTCATGCGAACGGTGGTTGTAAGTTCCTAAACTCTATCTCGTTCTTTACATGTTGTGTCTCTTTATACTCGAATATTAGAACGATGTTGTTTCCTGTATATTGAGTATTTATGCTTACAGTATGTTGAGAGGCGGACGTGGACGTGGTCGCGGTCGTGGACGCGGACGAAGAAATGCTGAAAGGGAAGCGTCGCCTTCTAATCAGGCCAGTCATAGCTCAGGCGAGCCGCAACAATCTATTAATAACGAACCAGATCCTGCTGTACCAGAGATCCTTCGTCAAGTGGTGAACCAGATGACTCAGTTTTCCCAAGTCGTGGACCGAATGCAAGTGGCGGTGGGACTACAGCAGGGAGAGAGACAGCAAGGGATCCCAGACATGGGAAATCGAGGTGACCGGTGGCTGCAAGTGTAATATCCGCAATTTCGGATTTCCGGTAATTTTCATTTTTCGGCGGAGGTCCGTTTCGAAAACTCGCTTTTGACCGTTTCGTCATTCGGAGAATATTTAATTCTGCACTTTTTGTCATCCGAGTTCGTTTCGGTGCTGCTTTGTTGAGTTCCGTGCTTTTTAGCGACTTTTCCGCGCTTGAGTTCGGTTCTTGCGAATCTCGTTCGAAACTATCGTTTGGGGTTTTTCGTAAGTTCATTTAACGTTTTTATACGTGTTGTGAGCTTCGGTTTGATTATTCGTTGTCGTATGGTGATTATCGGGCATTTGGGCCATTTTCGTAATTTCCCAAAGTTTGGGGTAATTACCTTCCGTTGTCGAATTTCGAGCCTTCGGGTGGTCGGAATCGTGTGTTCTACTAACTCTTAGATTCGTCTTTGTGAGTACTTCGTAACCGTATCTTCGGTTCGTATTCAGGTTCGGGTTTCGGTGTCGTTTTGTTGAGTTCAGGATTACTAAACGACTTTTCTAAGTATGAGTTCGGCTTTGTAAAAATCACCATAAATTCTTGGAAACTCCAAAAATTCTGAATCTTTGCAATTTTATAAAGCATCAAGTTAGATTTCCAATAGTTCAAACGGTGAGTCAATCGGAGTCCGGACGAAGGAGTTATGGTCGAAATAGCTAAGACTGCACGATGTGCCTTTTTGGTGTTGGAGTGGATCAGACTGTGCCGCGGCACACTTCAGCTGTGCCGCGCACTAAGCCGATGCTGGGCAGTTTTTGGCCATGGGCCGCGGCACACTTGTCTGTGCGCACACAGTGCGATCGGCTATTTAATGGCACCTGACCGAGTTATCCGCCATTTCTCATTTTCTCCTTCGTTCCTTCGCGATTTCTTCAAAGATAAATGGATGGATTTGAGTAAGAGAATCATAGAACAACACGCTTTTGGAAGTTTGATTCATGGATTAACATCATCTTCCACCCGGATCGAAGGTAAGAACACCTAAACTCTTGGTTTTGGGAATTTTTGAGGTTTCTTGATGTTTTGGCCGATTTGATTCGTTTTAGTTTAGATTATTGTTAGAACATGGTTGTATACTCGAAATCATTCATTACCCCTGAAGTTTTGTGAAACGAATTTGAGTATTACCTTGAATAATCGATTGAATTGGACTATGCCCTCAAGGTGTCCGATAAAATGCTTCAATGAGTAGAACTTGAGAAGTTCCATACGTTTTCGTAGAATTGTGATTGAATTGACATCGTTGTGACTTAGGAGCGAATTCTTGTGAAGAACTCGAGTCGGAACCCTTCCGTTCGTTGCCTTCTTTGGGGTTCGAGCTTCCCGGTCGAACCGTGTTCTTCGGAGCGTTCGGTAGCGGTTATTAAGGCAAGTATCTTACTATACGACTTGTATCTTGTGACTAGTAATTATGTATGAGATGTATGATAACTTTGCTTGCCTTCGTAAATATGTTCCGTTTGAGTTGGTTGTGTTTTCCGAAATTTGAAGGCTTTGTGATAATAGTGTTATATCAGTATACGTGTTAGGCGTTGTGCCATTTGTGCAGGAATGCGACGTACATATGGGATGGTTGTACACTTGGTTGTGCAATGTATTGTGTACCGAATGTGTGTTATGTTGGTTAAATGTCGTTGATTGATGATAGTTGTTGCGAGTGTCGAGGTTGTGTTATGTGCGTGCAATGTACGATTTTGTGGTGATCAAGGTGATTGATTAATTGCGCTCATTGTTGTATGTAATGTGAATGTGAATATGTGTGTGACCGCTAAGTTCACTCGTGTTGGTTCGACGGGACCTACGAGGATTCGTGGCAGTGGACTACGGGATCAGAACTTAGTGAGGTACTGAGGTCCAATCGTGCTGGTCTGACGAGGCCTACGATAATGCATGGCAGTGGACCATGAGTTTCGGACACAGTGCGTCCAACCGGGTGAGCTCGACGGGGCTTACGGTGACACGTGGCAGTGGACTACGGTGTCAGGACTGTGTGTGTGATTGTTGTGATTGATATAGTCCGTGCGGGTTGTTATGCCTACGGAGACACGTGACAGTGGATCACGGTGTCGGAATTGGTTATGTTTGGTTAATAGTCCGTGTGGGTTGTTGAACCTACGGAGACACGTGACAGTGGATCACGGTGTCGGAATTGATTATGTTTGTTTAATTGTGCGTGATGTAGTCCGTGCGGGTTGTTGAACCTACGGAGACACGTGACAGTGGATCACGGCGTCATGAGCATGATACTTTTCAAATCAAAGTTTTTACAGGAAAAGTTTTAAGAAAGAATGTTGGGCCGAGCCCCACGAGATTTATGGAAATGTTTCCGGTATTGTAAATCGTTGAATTATGAAACAAGTTTTGGGTTAAGGCCCTTAAGTTTTTCGAAAGGTTTTGTGAATAAGGACTTGAGGTCTTAAGGTTTTGAAATTCTAAAAATTCCCGAGATGATAATCTTATTTTCGAATGCTTCATAGCTTATCTTCTCTTGTGAAAACCTCCCGGGAATATTTGATACTTGATTATTATATTGATCACGATTATTAATTGCTTGTTACATTTCGTATGATTTGATACTTGCACTAGTAAAACAAAGGAGTTTACTAACCCCGAGTAATCGGGGGTGGATGTCTGCTTTGCGTCCGGTACATGCGTATTCAGGGGAGCAACACAGATTGGCACAAGAGGATGACGAGTGCGATACTAATCATGAGTCGAGAGTTATTTTGATTTTTGTTGTGTTGTCGAGTTGATTTACTTCCGTCAGATTGTATTTCGACCCTGTGTGGGTAATGTTATTTAAGTCGCTTTATCGATTAGGTTGTGTGACCTCATGGCCCGTGTATTCACGTGTAAGTGACCATATCGGTCTGTATCATTTTAGTGTTTGACCCTGGTCGGGCAAGCACTTGGTTGTTTATGGATGTTTAGCCCGGTAGATCCTTGTGGAAAGGGTCTACGGCGTGTAATATTCCCATACGGTTTTGGGGATGTTACAATTATGGTATCGAGCTTAGGTTTGCGGAAACCTAGGTCGTCGGGTCGCTTCAAGTCATGTTTTGTCGAGTAATGTGTTGTCTTGTCGCTCGAGTCGTGGGTGACAAGTTGAGTTGTGCGTGGTCACAACGTGTCGGCTATGTTGTCGGACGAGATTAGTATCGTGGGCGACTGTCACCTCCGTGCGACTGTGGATGTAAGTCTCCTCCTTTATGCGTAATACTGTGTATCTCGATTTTATTTTAGTGAGTTAATTGCGGTGTATAATTTTATTTACAGTATTGTGTAATATAGTTGTGTTTCATACTTGTGGCACATAGCATGTGTATAGAATGGGCACGTTATTATTTTATCTTTAAACCACCGCGTGGGGTGGTCTGTTGTGAAGGTTGTAAACCTCGATGGGTTTCGAAAAGGTACCAACGGTAGAGTTTGTGAGAAACTCCGATGAATGATTTAGCTGTGTGTTTAAACTTGATACCACGAGATGCATTTGATTGAATTGGCGACCTTGGTTGCCATTTGAGTATGTGGTTTTAAATTCATTGTTTTTGGAATGTTGTAATTTTTGTCCGCTATGGGTAAGTTTGTGAATGTTTCCTGAAGGACTTTACAGTTTGAGAATTTTGTAGAAATCGATTTTTGGAAAATATTTTGGTGGTGCGGTCAAACCATGGTTTATATGGATTTTTAAAATTTGTTAAATTTTTACAAATGGGCCGTGTATTTTCAAATGACACAATCAGACGGTATTTGAAAAATGTGTTTTAAAATACTTCGGACATTGTAAAATATTACCGTCATTTTGCTTATGAACTAAAGGATTTTGGAAAATTTCTGTTTTGCAAAACAACTTTGGCTTCCGTAATTTAGAACGTTATGTGTTTATGTATTGAGGTTAAGTCGTGCAGTGAGTTGCTATATTATTATTCTCGTCAGAAAATCTGGGTTGTATGCCCAAGTGGCGGGATACGTTGTTAGGTATCGTTCCCCACTTCAATGACCGAGGTATTAAACAAAGTACTTTCAAAATTTCACCCCAGCAAAATCTTTCGAACTCGCGAATTTTTTTTTATATATTATCATTCGAACAAATACCTCGATAAACTTGTTTTTTTTTTAAAATATTACAGGTGTTGGACCACAATGGTATGCTTAATGTTTTAACCGTGTATGCTGAGGTATAGGTCGTCATCTTTGTCAATGTGAACGTGTGAATATTGCATTGTGCTGCTGATTTTGGGCTTATGTCGATTATGTGAGGTTTGTTTTATCTTGTTATTCTGATTGGATGTCCGTTCAGTATGCTAAGGGGTCGAGGTCGAGGCCGTGGTCATGGTCGTAATCGGGAGCAGGAGAGGGCGACTCCCTCCTTGCCGAGTACCAATCAGCTCAGTACAGATCAGGGATATTCGACTAGCGTTAATGTTGACGTTGGCACCGCCACCATCCTTCGTCAGGTGGTTGATCAGCTAGTGCAGATGAATCAGGCCGTACGTCGGGATGAGAACCCAAATAGGGATAACGGAACTAGTAAGTGGTTACGAGATGTGATGAGATGCAACCGCCCCGTTTTGTGGGTTCGTCTGACTTGTTAGGTTGGGAAAACTGGCTCTTCCAGTTGGACAGAATATTTGATGTTGTAGCTTGTCCGGATGATAGGAGGGTACCCATTGCTCAGTACCTACTCGACAAAGAAGCTGCAGACTGGTGGCACGCTGTAGTGCCTGCAGATCGTACACCTACATGGCCGAGTTTAAGACCGCCATGGAGGCAGTATTGCCGTTGCCTGCTCGTGAACGCAGAATCGTTGAATTTTTCTCGCTACGCCCAGATGTGTCAATATCCTGTGCGATAATCGATTATAATCGACAGTTGGCTTATGTTCGTGATCAAGTGAGAAGTGAAGCGGACAAGGTCCGATACTTCAATATGCGCATGAAACCCCATATCCGTGAGAGTATGGCTCCGCTCATGTGTACCACCCTGAAGGAATATCAGGACCGAGCTTTAGCCATTGAGATGGCCGTTTCTGTGACGGAATCTGGTTCAGAGAGTAAGAGACAGAAGACCTCGAGGAATTTTTCAAGAGGCCAGAGGAGTGAGATCTGTGAGCCTGTTGCTTCGCAGTTTCCTTCTGGGAGCACTCCTCGTTCGGTTGACCAGTCTAAGAACCTTACCCCATAGGCGAGTAAGACGATCAGTGTGAAGACCTGCTTTAACTGCAGTCGTGTAGGCCATGCGAGACAGAATTGTCGTTCGTCACCGGTTAATTGTTTTAAGTGCGGCCAACTGGGGCACCAAGCGGTGCATTGTGAGTCCGTTGCCAGGATGTTCGGGAATCGGGTTTTCATTCCTACTCAGGGAGGGCCCGGTGGTGTCCACTGATGTAGTTGTGTATCGTACTTTGTGCTGTAATTCGTGTAGAGATTGATATTTGTTGCGTGAACTTTTTGGTTTTGTTTCTATTCTATCATGATGTTTTATTTTAAGTTTCGGGACGAAACTTAATTTTAATAGGATAGAATGTAATATCCGATATTCTCGTTTTCCGTTATCTTGAATTGTTTGTGTTTTGACGTCAGACATTTTCTTGTTGATGAGAATCGGAATGATTTCTATCGTAATACTCTAATTGTTTCTGTCGCATAGCCGTTTTAGTCGGGTGCGACTTGTTGTCGCGTACGTTTCTTTGATTAAATGTGTGCATATGATGTGGTATGTGATGCGTCGTTAATTGATTGTTATTGTTTTGAATCATTGCCGGTGGCTTTGTTATGGTCGTCGTGGGGCGTGTTTCCACGCTGTATATTCTTTCGCATTGCTTGTAACGTTTCGCCAATGGGCGAAAGTTATGCGTTCTTGTGTATCTCGTTGAGGTTTCCTGTTGGGATATTGCTTCTCCCTACTTATTATAAGTTTCGGGACGAAACTTCTTTTAAGGAGGGTAGAATGTAATATCCGCAATTTGACACGGTAATTTTCATTTTTAGGCGGAGGTCCGTTTGAAAACTCTCTTTTGACCGTTTCGTCATTCGGAGAATATTTAATTCTGCACTTTTTGTCATCCGAGTTCGTTTGGTCCGCTTTGTTGAGTTCCGTGCTTTTTAGCGACTTTTCCGCGCTTGAGTTCGGTTCTTGCGAATCTCGTTCGAAACTGTCGTTTGGGGTTTTTCGTAAGTTCATTTAACGTTGTTATACGTGTTGTGAGCTTCGGTTTGATTATTCGTTGTCGTATGGTGATTTTCGGGCATTTGGGCCATTTTCGTAATTTCCCAAAGTTTGGGGTAATTACCTTCCGTTGTCGAATTTCGAGCCTTACGGTGGTCGGAATTGTGTGTTCTACTAGCTCTTAGATTCGTCTTTGTGAGTACTTCGTAACCGTATCTTCGGTTCGTATTCAGGTTCGGGTTTCGGTGTCGTTTTGTTGAGTTCAGGATTACTAAACGACTTTTCTAAGTATGAGTTCGGCTTTGTAAAAATCACCATAAATTCTTGGAAACTCCAAAAATTCTGAATCTTTGCAATTTTATAAAGCATCAAGTTAGCTTTCCAATGGTTCAAACGGTGAGTCAATCGGAGTCCGGACGAAGGAGTTATGGTCGAAATAGCTAAGACTGCACGATGTGCCTTTTTGGTGTTGGAGTGGACTGTACCGTGTGCCGCGGCACACTTCAGCTGTGCCGCGGCACTAAGCCAGTGCTGGGCAGTTGCCGCGGCACACAGTGCAGATCAGCCTATTTAATGGCCTGGACTGAGTTATCCGGCCATTTCTCATTTTCTCCTTCGTTCCTTCGCGATTTCTTCAGCATAAATGGATGGATTTGAGTAAGAGAATCATAGAACAACACGTTTTGGAAGTTTGATTCATGGATTAACATCATCTTCCACCCGGATCGAAGGTAAGAACACCTAAACTCTTGGTTTTGGGAATTTTTGAGGTTTCTTGATGTTTTGGCCGATTTGATTCGTTTTAGTTTAGATTATTGTTAGAACATGGTTGTATACTCGAAATCATTCATTACCCCTGAAGTTTTGTGAAACGAATTTGAGTATTACCTTGAATAATCGATTGAATTGGACTATGCCCTCAAGGTGTCCGATAAAATGCTTCAATGAGTAGAACTTGAGAAGTTCCATACGTTTTCGTAGAATTGTGATTGAATTGACATCGTTGTGACTTAGGAGCGAATTCTTGTGAAGAACTCGAGTCGGAACCCTTCCGTTCGTTGCCTTCTTTGGGGTTCGAGCTTCCCGGTAGAACCGTGTTCTTCGGAGCGTTCGGTAGCAGTTATTAAGTGTTTGCCAAAATATGTGAAGACGATTAACACTACATGGGGTCCGCGATTCTATAACTCTCTTGAGCTCACACGCACAAGGAATCTGATGGGTGGTTTGGAGTGCACAACCGCAACGATGGTATACTTGATCACTTAATTCTCTCATACGTGTCAATTCATTCGACAGTAATTGTAGACAATGATGGGAAACACGACAGCGCAAGTAGTTGAATGGAAAACCAGAGTACACCACGCCTGTACGACACCTAGACTGTTCAAGTGTGTATCTGATCTGCGTTAGTTGTGATTCAATCTCCTGGTTCACTTTGGTCCAGACGGTATCGAGGGCTCCGGTGGAAGAATTAAGCCATTGCTTTAACTCGGCATGTGCACTCTCTACTCTACAAGTGGTTGTGTTTCCAAAATGAAGCACTTTATTCGTCCACGCAACAACGAACATCTCCTTGTATTTTAGCCATGTACCCTCAACGTAGGATATCACCTTAGGATTCCATCTCCATGTATCCTTCATGAGTTGCACCGCTTGATCGTATTCCTCTTCGATCGCCGCTTCTATGATTTTCTTCCATTTCCCATTTTTAAACTTTTGGCCCATTTTTTATCTTTTCCACAAATTCTGTAGACCTTCTCTTCAACATCCTTATTAATATGCCATGTACAAAGCAAGTGGGCACTCTGTGGAAATATCTCTCCAATAGGACGCATCAATCCCAACTCGCGATTCGTAATAATAGCCGTCGGATGAACATCAAGCCCAAGCAAAATTTTCAACTTCTCCAACACCCATGCATAGCTCGATTCGGTCTCATCTTTCATAATTGCATAGGCGATTAGGAAGTTCTTGTTACATGGAGTCATCCCGACTATCTCGAGGAATGGCATCTTATACTTAATCATTTTGTAGGTAGAATCCATGTCAATGAACCATCTGTAGGTCCGGATTAAGTTGATTAATGTTGGATGTGCCATGAACACGTGGGTAACAGCATTTGTATTCGGGTCGGCCTGCGTCCAATGTACATAGTTATTCGTCACAGCTAAATGGTGAAACTGACCGACGACATCTCTTTCTTCAAAATCATGCTTCCTCAAGTGGTCTTATAATTATAGATATGTCGTATAGTCGGTTTGTCCTCGGGAAATTTATTCTGAATGGCCGCCAAGATGGCACACGGCTTGGCTTGAGCAGCACTCATCTCACGAACAATTTTTTTGGCCGATTTACTCAGTCCACTCATTTGGCGATGCCCTTCCGGATATACAATAAATGAGTGATTGTGCATACCCTTACTCCCAGACATCGGTCTGATTATCCAACCACTCAAGTCATGCAATTGTTCGGCCTTTATCTGAAATGTACACTTGCATCTTTCGTCTTTGTGTCCTTTCGAGCAGCGACATCCAAATCTCTTAATACCCCTCTGTACCGTTCACCACGGTTACATCTCAATAGCTTTGTCTTTCCTTTATTCTTGTGCGACGAAATGATCAACTCGAAACCAATTTGAAGAGCAATTTTTTTCGCCCAACCAATCGCATCACAATTACTAGCGAATATTTCGTCATTAACGAAATAACCACTATAATCAACGTCGTCACCTTCAAATTCTTCCAATATAACCTGAAATTTTTAATTGACAGAATGTTAATAATAATACCAATAATATTATTATTAAAATTTAGAATCATGCAAAAAAGCGACCAGACGTCCAAAAATTGCGCCTGGACCATGGCCGAGGCGTCTGGCATGGACGCCTGTCCATGGTACAGGCATCTGAATCGGACGCCTAGCCCATGTCACAGGCGTCTGAATCGGACGCCCAGACCATGGTACAGATGCCTGGTTTAGACGCCTAGTGTAGCGACCACTTTTCTAAAATAATAATTCGTCTAATTTTACGAAGGATAAATAAAAATTTTGCAGCGGAAATACATTTTTTAAGAAAATTAAACTTAATAATCGCAAGTAATAATCCCAAGTCACCATTAAATAACAACATACTTTGACGTTAAAATAAACTAAATGGAACAATTGTTCATAAAGCGTAGCTTGAGAAAAATAATAGTAAATAAATAAATAACAACTCATGAAGCTTGATCATACCACACTCAAGCCCATGCCACATCGAGCTCCTCAACCTGAAAGGAGTAAAATAGTGGGGTGAGCTTCCAACTCGCTCAGTGTGGAGAGTACGCAATATGTCTACGTTAATTACTAAATATATTAGCAAGTATAAACAACATGACTGATAAATTCTGATGCCCGTCGGCTAGCCAGAAGGCTTTATGCACAATTAAGTGCTTCTGACTGATTTGCACATTTAAGTGCTTCTGACTGGTTGCACATTTAAGTGCTTCGGACTGATTGCACATTTAAGTGCTTCTGACTGATTTCACGTGCACATACGAGACAATACATAAAGCAATTAAAATAAACAAAAGTATAATAAATCCCCACACCTGGATAAAATTGCAGTTCTGAACTTGAATGTGATGAAATGCTTGACTCGACAATTCTAGGCCCGTAAATTCTTGTTATTATCTACAATTAGTAATAATAGAAAATTATTATTATTACTATGATTTGTAAATATATAATAACTGTAATAAAATACGAGGCATAGATTAAAATTGAATTATTAATATTATTAGAGAAATCTACGTATTAATGGCTCGGATAAATAAGGCTGAATTTTAAGTATTGAAAAACTGATTGAATTAAAATTGAAGGGAATAAATATTTAAGGACTGAAATTGAAACAATTATAAACATGATGGGGTCAATCAGTAAGAATTAACTATTGGGGACTGAAATTGAAGAAACCTAAAATTCTGATTGGGGCGAACTGAAATATATATAAATAGGACTCGGGCTAGATTGAGTATTCTGGAACCTGGGGGATAAATTGAATAACCCTAAGAAGTTTGGGGTATAAATACCCTATTAACACCCATGTCGGCCGAAATCATTCACGATACTTCTTCTTCCTCGGTTCTCTCTCTCGCTCTCTGTCCTCATGCCTCTCTCTCTCTACTCCTCACACACACACACACACACAAATTCACACTCTCAACTCCAAAACACACACACACCAACACTCGAATTCACACACACCCCACCAATTCGGTGGAAAAGGCATAGGCCTCGGCGGTGGCGGCGATTGCAGCGCATGGCTGTTGCCGGCGCGGCGAAGGCCCGGTGGACTGAGACGGGTTCGGTCGCGGTTCTGGTTTTGGGGGTCAGGGTCTGGCCGGAATTAATTTGGGGTTTGGGCTGCGAGTTTGGTTCCAGCCATGAAGTTCGGCCGCGGGTTGGATTGTGGCTGAGATCGGGTCTGGGTCAAGGGCGGCGCACCAAGCTCGGACCGCCCCCATACATCCGCAGCCGCTCGGGTAAGGTTTCGGGTTCAACCCGTATCGATGGTGGTGGTTCGGTTTCAATTTGGGTTTGGATCTGAAAATTTGTTCTTTCAATTGATGGATATGGTTTGGATGAACTGGTTTTTGACGTTTTTTCTGGGCTCGATGAATTGGATACCTGGGTTTGTGTTTTGGTTATGGAATCTGGGCTCAGATGTCGATTCCTAATGTACGGATAGATTTATATATAGTATATTTATAATTGTAATTTGCAGGATAATAAGAAAGGAGAGTTTAAAGAACTTAAATTTTGCTTGAATGAGATGAGACAAACAAAATATGATAAACCTTAAAGCTTACCTATGGCTGCAAGATGATGTTGATGATGATGATTGGTATGATGATGATGATTGTAAGGCGACGACAGAGAGAAAAAGAAAATATTGGTGTATTGTGTGATGGTTCTGTTCTGAGTTTTAAATTTATATATTGTTAAATGATTTCAAAGGTTTCTTATTTATTTGTGTTAATTATGACAATTGTTTCAGAATTTATTTCCAATTAAATGTGTTATTTGAGAGGTTACAAATAAATGAATGAAAATGGTACTGCAGCCAAAACGTTTCTCTTGGAGAAACAAATAGTCATTGGACTAAGATGATAATTGGGCTGAAAATAGATATTTGTTAATTGGGCCACTAAATTAATTATAGGATTTGGGCTGAATATTAAATAATAATAATAATAATATTACTTTTAATAATAATAAATAATAAAGATAATATTAATAATAATAGTAATAATAAATAATATTATTATTTATCTTGAAAAATCTTTTGGGTAACGATTAATATCACTTAAAATTTGACTTGGGCCTAGAAATGACAACATGAAACACGATGAAATAAAACGAGAAATGACACGACATGAAATACATGACTGGACATGAATTAAATGACAAAATGAATTTGCATGATAATGAATTAAACGATAAATTATTCGGGCATTAATTTAATAAAATTGAATATAATTTCTATAATTCACAATAAATGTATATACGAAATCGGGGCGTTACAACCTACCCCCCTTTAACAAATTTTCGTCCTCGAAAATTATGTTTCGTACCTTGAAAAATGAATGTTGGGTACTTAGAACGGATCTCCTCTTCACGTTACCAAGTTGCCTCATTTGTTCCATGACGACTCCATTGAACTTTCACCAATTTAACCTCTTTGTTTCGTAACTGGTGTACCCTTCGCTCCAAAATAGCTGTAGGTACCTCCTCATAAGTCAGGTTGTCGGCTACATGCAACTCTTTGAAATTACATATGTGACCAGGATCATGTATGTACTTTCTCAGCATGGAGACGTGAAAGACATTGTGCACTCCCGATAACTCTAACGGCAATGCCAAACTATAAGCAAGATCACCAACGCGACCCAAAATCTCAAAAGGTCCGATATAACGAGGCTGTAGGTTTCCCTTTTTACCGAATCGTATTACTCCTTTCATCGGCGCTACCTTCAGGAACACCTTCTCTCCAATTTCAAATTGTATATCTTTCCGTCGTTTATCAGCATAAGACTTCTGTCGATCCTGTAACACCCCAATTCACAAATGGGACATTACACGCCGTAGAACCCTCGTGAGGTCTACCAGGCTAACACATGACACATAAACCACAATATAATCCCAAATGATGCACTCCAAAAAGTAAGTAAGGCCGTGGCCTCGGCCAAAACATTTTAACGGAGTGTATGAACATAAGATAAATACCAATTCATTGCCCACGCAGGGGACTTAAACCAAGTTTCAAAGTGAACAGTCTAACTCCAGTACTCGACACATGCAATGACAAAACATAAAAATACAGACTCGAGCCACATCATCAAGCCATCCCATCCTTTGGGTGCGTGTCCCGTGCCTGCTCCTCAGCTCTCCCGGTACCTGAAATGCATAAGATGCATTTCCCCCATTTAAGGGGTTAGCATTCGAATGGCTAGTGCAAGTACACAATTACACAACATTATATACAAAATACGGTTTTTACACAATCATCTCAAACATAAGTCATTTGCCATAAATATTCCGGAATACTACAATGGCAATCAAATCAGTTCCAATCATCACGATATCACAAAATCACAACTGGTATCCCGTGGCCGTACCCCTTAGTATCGACCCCCAGACATCCCGTCGAACACTCCGGGTGGGATACCACTTCCGCGGATGTACCCCTTAGTATCGACCCCCAGACATCCCGTCGGACACTCCGGGTGGAAGTTCAATCACACACGCACCCAAGTTCCCTTCCGCGGCCGTACCCCTTAGTATCGACCCCCAGACATCCCGTCGGACACTCCGGGTGGAAGGAACACAACTCACGCACCCAAAAATCACAATTCATCATTCATTTCGAAAATCACAACATACATAACGAAATGTAATACATGTACTTGCCTTGAGTGAAACGAAACGAAGGAAACGACGAAGGAATAGGTTTCGGTCCGAGCAATCCTCTCAAATACGTTCCTAACACAAATACGGTATACAACAAGTCTCAATAATGTGGAAAGATAAGAATTAATCCTAATTCTACCCCTTGGAACGATTCGTCGGTCATGACTTGGGTATCGTCGACTATAAGTGACGAACAATGGAAAACTTGAAGTTTAAAACCACAATTTATGAATAAAACGAAGGATTACAAGTACACGAATCGAAGTCTAGCGATAACCCAGTGATAATTCGGACTAAAAGAGTCAAATCCCAAGAAATTCCCAAAATTCCCCCAAAATCTCAAAACAAGGGTTTTGGGAATTTTTACCTTGATTCGGATGGTGGAAAGTGATTAGGAACTTGAAGAATTCACGCAAGGAATGCACGGTGGTAGTGAAAGATGATCTACAGTCGGAATCGGCCCTAACCCTCGCCTGGAATCGCTCAAAGCCGAAAAGGATAAGAAATGAAGGAAAAATGACGAAGTTGACTGCTGCTGTCTTATTTATATAAAACAGTCCTAGCGCACGCTACGCACAAGCATTAGCGTGCGCTAACGGGGCGTGGAAGAACAGTCTGCCTACTGTCCTCCAGTTAGCGTACGCAAACTAACATGGTTAGCGTGCGCTAGTACTAGGAATTAACGTGCGTTAATGCTGAATTAGCGTACGCTGCCTGGTCCAATACCGAAGTACTGAACCTACTGTCCGAGACTGCTGAAATCGTTAGCGCACGCTACGAACCCTAGGTTAGCGTACGCTAACCACACAGTGATAGCGCACGCAAGTAAGTCCGGAGTAGCGTGCGCTACTCAGGCAAAGGCGATTGATCGCACAAGACATCTGCCGCCAACAAAGACAAAAGTGCCGAAATACGAAGTAAGACCAGAATCCGGAAACATAAACACGTAATAATAGAGATGACAAAGTTGAGCGTTGAAAGAGAATATAATATCGATCACTAGAGAGCCTGAAATTCAGCAAATAAAGCGAAATTCCCCAAACTTATGAAAATTACAAGAACGGCCCAAGTGCCCGAAAAATCGCGATACAACGTCGGATTAACAAACCGAAAGTTTCAACACGACCAACCCAACCATACAAACTTATACAAATCAAGAAACAACGAAAACGAACAAGTTTTACGAGAATCGAACGTACATGCGACAAGATATAATTCAAGATGAAATTATGCAAAAACATCCTCGAAACTCGACCAGACGGAAAAACTCCAAGAACAAAATAGATTCAGAATCCCAACACAGTGCTAAGCGAGCTGTCCGAAACGAACATACACCAAAAATAGAAATTACCGAAAATAGAAAACACGGATATTACATTATCTCCCCCTAAAAATAAGTTTCGTCCCGAAAATTACAACGCGAACAACTCGGGGTATCTCGACTGCATACTCTCTTCCGTCTCCCATGTGGCTTCCTCGGATCCATGTCTCGACCATTGAACTTTAACCAGAGGAATGGTTTTATGATGAAGTTGCTTCACCCGACGCTCTAAAATCTGAATCGGCCTCTCCTCGATGGTAATGTCGGGTCCCAACTCGATCTCTCCAAAATCAATAATATGGCTAGGGTCCGATACGTACTTCCTAAGCTGGGAAACATGAAATACGTTATGAACGTGACTCAAAGACGGCGGCAAGCCTAACCGATAGGCAAGCTCTCCCACTCTCTCTGAGATCTCAAACGGCCCAATATATCTCGGACTAAGTTTACCCTTCCGGCCGAAGCGGTAAACTCCCCGTGTCGGCGACACCTTAAGCAAAACATGGTCTCCCACCTCAAACTCCAACGGCCGGCGACGCGTGTCGGCATAAGACTTCTGCCGACTCTGGGCCGTCAACAATCTATCATGAATCAGAGTAATCTTCTCTCTCGTCTCAACTACCATATCGGGCTCGGTACCAATCAGCTCAGACGCATCGTCCCAACATAACGGCGATCTGCACCTCTTCCCATACAATGCCTCAAATGGTGCCATTTTGATCGAGGCATGCCAACTGTTGTTGTACGTGAACTCGATCAACGGCAAGTGCGACTCCCAATCATCCTTCCAATCTAGGGCACAGGCTCTCAACATATCCTCTAACGTCTGGATCGTCCGCTCTGACTGCCCGTCAGTCTGAGGGTGGTAAGATGTACTGAATCTCAACTCAGTCCCCAAAGCTCGATGAACAGCCTGCCAAAAATGTGACACGAACCGGCCATCACGATCCGAAACAATACTCTTAGGAGTCCCATGCAATCTCACGATCTCTGCAATAAACACTCGTGCCAGTCTCTCTGGACCCCAAGTGTCCTTAATACCCAGGAAATGAGCTGATTTGGTCAGTCGATCGACAATAACCCAAATCATGTTCATTCTAGTCCGAGTCCTAGGCATACTGGTAATGAAATCCATAGAAATATCCTCCCATTTCCACTCCGGGATAGGAAGTGGTCGCAAAAACCCGCTGGTCGCCGATGCTCGATCTTAACTCTTGTGAGTCAAACATCTCGACACAAACTCGCTAACGTCTGTCTTCAAATTACTCCACCGCAGTTACTCCGCACGTCCTTGTACATTTTACTCGTACAGGATGTATGGAGTAAGGCGTGGTATGAGCTTCGCTCAAGATCTTGTCTCGGCTCAATAACATTCGGTACACATAATCCGCCGCTAAATCTCGTAACGCCATCATCCCGAACCACAAATCCAGGGGCTTTCCCTTCCTCACATCCTCCCTCAATGGACCAAAACGGATCGTCATCCGCTTCGCCTTGATGTCATCGATCAAGGACGAAGTGATCTCTAACGCACATAATCGCCCTGCACTCTCTGAACCCAAACCTCGATATTCTGACAGATGAAATCTCTCTGGATCCTACTCTGTGGTGTAAGTACCTCTAACATCTGTAAAGCCATCGGTTTCCGACTCAACGCATCAGCCACTACGTTGGCCTTACCCGAATGGTAAAGTATCTCGAGGTCATAATCTTTAATTAGCTCTAACCACCTACGCTGCCTCATATTCAACTCTTTCTGGCTGAAGATGTACTTCAGACTTTTGTGGTCCGTAAAAATCTTACACGATGACCCATAGAGATAATGCCTCCAGATCTTTAAGGCGAAAACGACCGCAGCTAACTCCAAATCATGCGTGGGGTAATTCGCCTCATATGGTTTCAACTGGCGGGACGCATAAGCAATAACTCTATCTCTCTGCATCAAAACACATCCTAGGCTGAGGCCCAAAGCATCACTATACACTACGAAATCCTCGTTCCCCTGAGGCAATGCTAAAACGGGTGCGGTAGTCAAACGTCTCTTTAACTCGTCAAAACTGTCCTGTCTGTCTCACCCACTCGAACTTCTGAGTTTTCTGGAGCAACTGAGTGAGTGCTCTAGCGATCTTAGAAAATCCCTCAACGAATCTACGGTAATAGCCGGCAAGACCCAGAAAACTCCTCACCTCCTTCACATTCTTAGGCGGCTCCCAAGCCATCACTGCCTCTATCTTCTGCGGATCTACCCGAACTCCCTCTGCTGAAATCACATGCCCGAGGAACATCACTTCCTCGAGCCAAAACTCGCACTTAGAGAACTTCGCGTACAACTGATCAGCCCTCAAAGTGTCAAACACAATCCGGAGATGTAAGGCGTGCTCCTCCCGATTCCGTGAATAGATAAGAATATCGTCGATAAAGACGACTACGAATTTGTCCAGATACTCAATAAAAACTTTGTTCATCAACTGCATGAACACTGCTGGGGCATTGGTTCGCCCGAAAGGCATAACCACAAACTCGTAATGGCCATATCTCGTCCGAAAGGCAGCTTTCGGAATATCGACGTCCCGAATCCTCAACTGGTAGTAGCCCGATCGCAAATCAATCTTCGAAAAGACTGTCTCCCCCTGAAGCTGATCAAACAAATCGTCAATCCTGGGCAAAAGGTATTTATTTTTGATGGTTAGCTTGTTTAATTCTCGATAGTCGATGCATAAACGAAGCGATCCATCCTTCTTCTTAACAAAAAGTACAGGCGCACCCCAAGGCGATGCGCTCGGTCGAATATACCCTTTATCTAACAACTCTCCCAACTGATTCATCAATTCTAACATCTCCGACGGTGCCATACGGTACGGCGCTCGAGAAATAGGGGCCGCATTCGGCTCTAGATCAATAGGGAACTCCACCTCTCGCTGTGGTGGTAATCCCGGCAAGTCGTCCGGAAATACATCGGGGTATTCGCTAACAACTGGAATTGACGATAAATCAACTCCACCATCTTCCGCCTTTAGAGCGTAACACCAGTAGCCAACACAACCATGGTTCAGAAGTTTCATTGCCTTCAAGGCGCTAATCACACTCCCCGATCTACCCGGCTTACAACCGACTAGAGTATGCTCAATGCCGTCCTCGGCCACGATCGAGATAGTACGAGTCCGATAGTTCATGATAGCACCGTGACGATCCAACCAATCGTCCCCGAGGATCAAATCCTCACCCTTAAGGTCTATAACAATGAGATTCGAGGGCCAATCTCGGCTCCCGATCCTCACTGGGCAATCCCTAACTTCCCGGTCCCCAACCATACGATCCCCACTGGGCGTACTCACTACAAATGGCTCACACTCGAACAAGCAGTCAAAACCAATACGACTCACACAATCCGATGCAATAAAGGAATGGGTAGCACCCGAATCAAAAAGCACTGAAACTGGATGAGTAAGGATTTGAGTGGTACCTGACGCTACCGGAATGTCTGCCTCCTCTGTGCGTCTCATCTGATACAATCGGGGGTGAACTGAACCCGAACTCGAGGCTGCACGGCGATCCGGCTGACCCCGTCCCCTACCACGACCCGAACTCGGCGGAATATGAGTAGCTGGAGTGTTGTGATCCCTCTGATCGGCAGTATTAGTCGGAACTCTAACAGCCCTGGTGGCCCTCTCACAATGAGTCGCCCGATGCCCGGTCTGCCCGCAAGTGAAGCAAGAAACTGGAGGAAAAGGGAAATCCTTCATCAAATGCTCATATTGGTTGCAGTTAAAACAAACCCTGCCACCAGAAGCAACGGACTGAACTGAACGGTTACTCTGAGATCCCCCAGCCTGATGAAATGGCCTCTTCCCAGATCGGCGATCAGGTTTCGAAAATCGGCCACTCTTGCCGGCTGAAAAGTTGCCAACCATTTTCTGTTTCTTGGCCTCGGCACCCAACTCTGATTCCGGTGCGGCCATCTCGATCGCTAGAGCGCGATCCTGATACTCCTTCAAAGTGGCACACATGAGCGGTGCCATACTCTGCCTGATATGCGGTTTCATGCGCATATTAAAGTAACGGATTTTATCAGCCTCCGTCCTCACCTGATCTCTCACGAAACCCAACTGCTGATTGTAAGTAATGATGGCCTGAGAAATAGGCACATCCTGAGGTGTAGCGGTGAAGAACTCCACAATTCTACGCTCCTTAACTGGCGGTGGACAATATTCTGCTTCCATAGCAGCCTTGAATTCCTCCCAAGTAGCTCGACGGTCTCTGGGCGTAACGGCCTCCCACCACTCCGTAGCTTCCTTATCCAGGAGGTACTGGGCAATATGTACCCTCCTGTCTTCGGGACAAGCTACGGCATCGAAGGTTCTGGACAACTGAAAGAGCCAATTCTCCCAACCGAAAGGGTCAGAAGATCCGGAGAAACGAGGTGGGTGCATCTTAGTCACCGTCTTAAGCCACTTACTAGCTTCCTCTTCCGGTGTCGGGGGAGGATTCTGGCGTCCACCCTGAGCTATCTGAGTAAGTTGGGCTACCAACTGCTGAAGTACGGAAGTAGCCCCGGCGTCAGCATTATTACCCGACGGCACTGAGTGAGAGGCTGAGTCCGCAGAGGACTGAGAAAGTGAGCCCTCCTCATTATCAGCACCACGACCACGGCCTCGGTCGCATCCCCTAGCCGGTCTACCACGACCTCTCAACATACTGAAGGAGAAAAAGAAAAGAACAAGATCAGAAAGATTCACAATTCACAAAGTTGGTAACACAAGTCACAATTCCGAACAACGCAAGAAAACGAATTACAGAAATATAAGAGTTCGAGGAGACTTACAGCCACGGGTCGCACGAAAAGACGGTAGCGTGATGATATTAGGCTCAACGACTGACTCTAACGACATAACTGACAGACCCAAAATTCACCGACAGCCTAGGTATTCAAAACCTAAGCTCTGATACCATAGATGTAACACCCCAATTCACAAATGGGACATTACACGCCGTAGAACCCTCGTGAGGTCTACCAGGCTAATACATGACACATAAACCACAATATAATCCCAAATGATGCACTCCAAAAAGTAAGTAAGGCCGTGGCCTCGGCCAAAATATTTTAACGGAGTATATGAACATAAGATAAATACCAATTCATTGCCCACGCAGGGGACTTAAACCAAGTTTCAAAGTGAACAGTCTAACTCCAGTACTCGACACATGCAATGACAAAACATAAAAATACAGACTCGAGCCACATCATCAAGCCATCCCATCCTTTGCGTGCGTGTCCCGTGCCTCGCTCTCGCCTCTCTCCTGCACTAAATGCATAAGACGCATTTCCCATTTAAGGGGTTAGCATTCGAATGGCTAGTGCAAGTACACAATTACACAACATTATATACAAAATACGGTTTTTACACAATCATCTCAAACATAAGTCATTTGCCATAAATATTAGGAATACTACAATGGCAATCAAATCGATTCCAATCATCACGATATCACAAAATCACAATCGGTATCCCGTGGCCGCACTTTTAGTATCGACCCCGGACATCCCGTCCGAACACTCCGGGTGGGATACCACTTCCGCGACTGCACTTTAGTATCGACCCCGGACATCCCGGTCGGACACTCCGGTGGAAGTTCAATCACACACGCACCCAAGTTCCCTTCCGCGGCCGTACCCTTAGTATCGACCCCGGACATCCCGTCGGACACTCCGGGTGGAAGGAACACAACTCACGCACCCAAAAATCACAATTCATCATTCATTTCGAAAATCACAACATACATAACGAAATGTAATACATGTACTTGCCTTGAGTGAAACGAAACGAAGGAAACGACGAAGGAATAGGTTTCGGTCCGAACAATCCTCTCAAATCCGTTCCTAACACAAATACGGTATACAACAAGTCTCAATAATGCGGAAAGATAAGAATTAATCCTAATTCTACCCCTTGGAACGATTCGTCGGTCATGACTTGGGTATCGTCGACTATAAGTGACGAACAATGGAAAACTTGAAGTTTAAAACCACAATTTATCAATAAAACGAAGGATTACAAGTACACGAATCGAAGTCTAGCGATAACCCAGTGATAATTCGGACTAAAAGAGTCAAATCCCAAGAAATTCCCAAAATTCCCCCAAAATCTCAAAACAAGGGTTTTGGGAATTTTTACCTTGATTCGGATGGTGGAAAGTGATTAGGAACTTGAAGAATTCACGCAAGGAATGCACGGTGGTAGTGAAAGATGATCTACAATGGAATCGGCCCTAACCTCGCTGGAATCGCCAAAGCCGAGAAGGATAAGAAATGAAGGAAAATGACGAAGTTGACTGCTTTGTCTTATTTATATAAAATGTCTTAGCGCACGCTACGCACAAGCATTAGCGTGCGCTAACGGGCGTGGAAGAACGATCCGCCATCGTCCCTCCAGTTAGCGTACGCAAACTAACATGGTTAGCGTGCGCTAGTACTAGGAATTAACGTGCGTTAATGCTGAATTAGCGTACGCTGCCTGGTCCAATACCGAAGTACTGAACCTACTGTCCCAGACTGCTGAAATCGTTAGCGCACGCTACGAACCCTAGGTTAGCGTACGCTAACCACACAGTGATAGCGCACGCAAGTAAGTCTGGAGTAGCGTGCGCTACTCAGCAAATAGCTCAAGATCGCACAAGACATCACGCTAACAAAGACAAAAGTGCCGAAATACGAAGTAAGACCAGAATCCGGAAACATAAACACGTAATAATAGAGATGACAAAGTTGAGCGTTGAAAGAGAATATAATATCGATCACTAGAGAGCCTGAAATTCAGCAAATAAAGCGAAATTCCCCAAACTTATGAAAATTACAAGAACGGCCCAAGTGCCCGAAAAATCGCGATACAACGTCGGATTAACAAACCGAAAGTTTCAACACGACCAACCCAACCATACAAACTTATACAAATCAAGAAACAACGAAAACGAACAAGTTTTACGAGAATCGAACGTACATGCGACAAGATATAATTCAAGATGAAATTATGCAAAAACATCCTCGAAACTCGACCAGACGGAAAAACTCCAAGAACAAAATAGATTCAGAATCCCAACACAATGCTAAGCGAGCTGTCCGAAACGAACATACACCAAAAATAGAAATTACCAAAAATAGAAAACACGGATATTACAGATCCTGAGCAGTCTTAATTTTGCTTCTAATCTCGGCTATCTTCTCTACAGTCTGCTCGATCAATTCTGGACCCAAAATCTTTCCTTCTCCAATCTCACTCCAATAAAGAGGCGATCGACATTTCCTTCCGTAGAGAGCCTCGTACGGGGCCATTTGTATAGTTGCTTGGTAGCTATTGTTATAAGCAAACTCTACTAACGACAAAATATTCTCCCAATTCTCACCAGTATCAAGAACACACACCTTCAACAAATCTTCAAGTGTCTTGATAGTCCGTTCAGATTGACCATCGATCTGCGGATGATATGTAGTACTGAAATTCAATTTAGTGCCCAATGCACTCTGCAGACTCTTCCAAAATTTCGACGTAAATCGTGGATCTCTGTCTGACACGATCGACACTGGAACACCATGTAACCTCAAAATCTCACGAATGTAAATCTTCGCATATTGTTCCATACTGTAAGTCCTCCTCACAGGTAGAAAATGAGATGACTTCGTCAAACGATCTACTATCACCCAGATGGCGTCGTTCTTCCTCACGGTTCGTGGCAGACCAACCACGAAATCCATTGTGATATGCTCCCATTTCCATTTTGGGATTTCCAACGGTTGGAGTAAACCTCCTGGCCGTTGGTGTTCTGCCTTTACCTGCTGACATATCATACACCTCTCCACAAATACACCAATGTCTCGTTTCATTCCTCTCCACCAAAAGAACTTCTTCAAGTCGTGGTACATCTTTGTACCTCCCGGATGAGCAGAGTATGGTGCATTATGAGCTTCTTCAAGGATTTGCCTCCTAAGGGATGTGTCCTTAGGAACACACAACCTCCCATCGTAAGTCAAAACGTCGTCTGCGGCAATGACAAATTTCTCAATACTCCCATCTTGTGCTCGATCTTTCATCTTACACAAGAACTTATCACGTGGTTGAGCCTCCTTAATCTTATCTCTCAAGTTTGGTTGCAAGACCAAAGTTGATAAGATTGCTTTCGAACGTTTTGAAGACTTAACTACCTCAATCCTCAACTGGGAGAATTCCTTAATCAAACTCTCCTGATCGGTCAAGCAAGCTAATTCGCCTCTAGTCTTCCGACTCAAAGCATCAGCTACCACATTAGCCTTGCCCGGATGGTAATGAATAGTACAATCATAGTCCCTCACCAATTCTAACCATCTCTTTTGCCTCATATTAAGATCCTTCTATGTGAAAAGATACTTCAGACTTTTATGGTCTGTGTATATCTCGCACTTCCCTCCGTAGAGATAGTGACGCCAAATCTTTAGCGCATGTACTACAGCAGCCAACTCCAGATCATGCGTTGGATAGTTCAACTCATGTGGTTTAAGCTGTCTCGATGCATAGGCTACTACTTTACCACGTTGCATCAGAACACAACCCAAACCCTGTTTTGAGGCATCACTATAAATAACAAAGTCTTACGTCGGGTCAGGAATCGTTAATACTGGTGCCGATGTTAGCCTCCTTTTCAACTCTTGAAAACTTTCCTCGCACCTCTCACTCCATTCAAACCTCACGCCCTTCCTTGTTAATTGGGTCATAGGAGTGGCGATTTTAGAAAACCCTTCGATAAATCTTCTATAATAGCCAGCTAAGCCCAGAAAGATGCGAACTTTGCTCGCATTCTTGGGTACTCCCCAACTACTTACTGCTACAACCTTGTCGGGATCTACCTCAATTCCTTTAGAAGTCACCACATGTCCAAGGAATCCAACTTTGTTTAACCAAAACTCACATTTCTTGAACTTGGGATACAACTTCTCCTTGCGAAGTGTCTCCAAGGTAATCCTCAAATGCTCTTGGTATTGTTCCTTATCCTTAGAATACACCAAGATGTCATCTATGAAGACGATCACGAACTTATCCAAGTAAGGTTGGAACACCCTGTTCATCAAATCCATAAATACTGCAGGTGCATTACTTAGACCAAATGGCATCACTACAAATTCAAAATGTCCATAACGGGTCCTGAAGGCCGTCTTGGGAATGTCACACTCCCTAATCTTCAGTTGGTGGTATCCCGACTGCAAATCGATCTTCGAAAAGGTTCCAGCTCCTCTCAACTGATCGAATAGATCCTCGATTCTCGGTAGTGGGTACTTATTCTTCACCGTGAGTCGATTCAACTCTCTGTAATCTATACACATCCGAAGTGACCCATCCTTCTTTCTTACAAATAGTACTGGTGCACCCCATGGTGACACACTAGGACGAACAAATCCGAGCTCCAATAGCTCTTGAATTTGGACCTTCAATTCTTGAAGTTCCTCGGAGCCATTCTATATGGCGCTTTGGACGTTGGGGCCACCCCAGGAACTAAATCAATACTAAACTCCACTTGCCGGTCGGGTGGGACTCCCGGCAAATCTTCTGGAAATACATCCAAAAACTCCCGTACTATAGGTACGTCTGTAGGGGACACCTCATTAGTACGAGTGTCGACCAAACTCACCAAGTAACCCTGACATTGCTCCTTCCTTAGGCTTCTTAGTGCTTTCATGGCTGTGATTACTCTGGGTACCGTCCTACTCTTAGTACCATAAAAGGTGATCGACTCGCCTTGAGAACACCTCAATGTCACCTTCTTCTCATGGCACCTTATATCAGCATCATGTCTATCGAGCCAGTCCATACCAAGGATCACGTCAAAATCCATCGAGCTAATCAAATACAGGCTAGCAACAAATTCTCTACCTCCTATCTCAATATTCTCGTCAATCATTGTATTAGTGAGGATCGTATTTCCTGACGGTAAGCTAACCTCGAGAGACTCAACAGTTCTAACGCTTTTATGAACAATGGAATGATAAAACTTTGTAGACATAAAAGTATGTGTGGCACCAGTGTCAAATAAAGCGAAAGTAGGCACATTAGAGATCATAAGCATACCTGATACCGTGCCGGGATTCTCATCTGCGTCCCTATGGGTCAAAGTATAAATGCGAGCTTTTCCTCCAGAACCTTGACCTTTGGCCCTTTGGAGATGACAGTTCGAAGATGAATGTCCTGGCTCCTTGCATCTATAGCAGACACCCTTTCCATACAAACACTCCCCGCCATGATTTTTACCACACTTTAGGCATGCAGGCCTAGTGATCGGTGCACCCGGTCCAGATTTCTCATCTACCTTCTTCTATTTATTAGAAGCCACAACCTTATTTTGCTTCCCATTCCAATGCCTCTTACCGGTATTAGGCTTAGTTGACTGCTGTTGATCCAGATTATGGCTAGCCTCAACTTCTTGAGCTCGAAACACTGTCTCGGTATATGGTAGCACCCCATGACCAGCCACGATGTGATGAATACTCGGGAGTAAACCACTCCGAAACTTAAGGGCCCTCTTCCGGTCTGTATCCACCATGTGCTCCACAAAGAAGCTGATTTGGTTGAATTTCCTCTCATATTCTTCAACTGTCATCCCTCCTTGTTCGAGATTCCAAAACTCTCTCTCCATCTTCTCTCGGTAATGCTGTGGGTAGTACTGTTCCATCACTATTTCCTTGAATCGATCCCAAGTCAATGCAGCACGCTCGGCCGCCGGCCTCAAACGCCAATAGCTTATCCACCAGCGTCCAGCATCCTCCACCATTTGATATTGGCCACAAAGAATTCTTTGCGCATCAGTACACCCAATGAGCTCAAAGGTGCGCTCGAGCGACATGAACCATTCATCAACAAAAACTGGTCCTTCTCGACCGTTGAATGTTGGTGGGGTGAAACGCCGGAACTGTTGCACAACTTGTGCCTGAGTAGGAGCTGGCACGTTATTGTTGTGGTTATCCTGACCTCCGTCACCACCACCATCAGCACCAAGTTTGGCATTCTGACCACCGAGATTATCTGCATCTCGGTTAGCTAGGCGTCCACGTCCACGAGTTGCCATTATCCTAAGGCATGCCACACGCAACGACCCTTCAGTACTTACCCAACGACAGGGAGAAAATAAAATGGAGAGTTATATTGCGTCTCTATCAATGATGATTTACGCATGTCACACATATACTTATGAATTTATAAGAAAACAATTTTATGCCCAAATACTTTATCATAAAATTCTTATGAACAAAATATAATGAAGATGCATCTTTAATGCATGAATCACGGTTGATCTGGTAAACTGCATTCATCACATAATGAATAATAATAACTTAATGTACCTTGGAGTCGATGTGGAGCGACAGAGGAGGATGATCATAATTGCTAAAAATATTTGACTACTTGCGAAATAAAATTTCAGTTTTGAAAAAGAAAACATTTCAACGAGTCTACAGAACCGTAGACCCGCTCCGATACCACTTATATAGCGACCACTTTTCTAAAATAATAATTCGTCTAATTTTACGAAGGATAAATAAAAATTTTGCAGCGGAAATACATTTTTTAAGAAAATTAAACTTAATAATCGCAAGTAATAATCCCAAGTCACCATTAAATAAAAACATACTTTGATGTTAAAATAAACTAAATGGAACAATTATTCATAAAGCGTAGCCTGAGGAAAATAATAGTAAATAAATAAATAACAACTCATGAAGCTTGATCATCCCACACTCAAGCCCATGCCACATCGAGCTCCTCAACCTGAAAGGGGTAAAATAGTGGGATGAGCTTCCAACTCGCTCAGTGTGGAGAGTACGCAATATGTCTACGTTAATTACTAAATATATTAGCAAGTATAAACAACATGACTGATAAATTAAGTCTGGCCGGCTAGCCCGAAGGCTTTATGCACAATTAAGTGCTTCGATCGATTTGCACATTTAAGTGCTTCGATAGTTGCACATTTAAGTGCTTCGGACTGATTGCACATTTAAATGCTTCTGACTGATTTCACGTGCACATACGAGACAATACATAAAGCAATTAAAATAAACAAAAGCATAATAAATCCCCACACCTGGATAAAATTACAGTTCTGAACTTGAATGTGATGAAATGCTTGACTCGACAATTCTAGGCCCGTAAATTCTTGTTATTATCTACAATTAGTAATAATAGAAAATTATAATTATTACTATGATTTATAAATATATAATAACTGGGAATAAAATACGAGGCATCGATTAAAATTGAATTATTAATATTATTAGAGAAATCTACGTATTAATGGCTCGGATAAATAAGGCTAAATTTTAACTATTGAAAAACTGATTGAAGCAAATTTGAAGGGAATAAATATTTAAGGACTGAAATTGAAACAATTATAAACATGATGGGGTTAATCAGTAAGAATTAACTATTGGGGACTGAAATTGAAGAAACCTAAAATTCTGATTGGGGCGAACTGAAATATATATAAATAGGACTGGGGCTATATTGAGTATTGTGGAACCTGGGGGTTAAATTGAATAACCCTAAGAAGTTTGGGGTATAAATACCCTATTAACACCCATGTCGGCCGAAATCATTCACGATACTTCTTCTTCCTCGGTTCACTCTCTCCCTCTCTGTCCTCATGCCTCTCTCTCTACTCCTCACACACACACAAATTCACACTCTCAACTCCAAAACACACACACACAAACACTCGAATTCACACACACCCCACCAATCCGGTGGAAAAGACAGAGGCCTCGGCGGTGGCGGCGATTGCAGCGCATGGCTGTTGCCGGCGCGGCGAAGGTGGGTGGACTGAGACGGGTTCGGTCGCGGTTCTGGTTTTGGGGGTCAGGGTCTATCCGGAATTAATTTGGGGTTCGGGCTGCGGGTTTGGTTCCGGCCATGAAGTTCGGACGCGGGTTGGATTGTGGCTGAGATCGGGTCTGGGTCAAGGGCGGCGCACCAAGCTCGGACCGCCCCCATACATCCGCAGCTGCTCGGGTAAGGTTTCGGGTTCAACCCGTATTGATGGTGGTGGTTCGGTTTCAATTTGGGTTTGGATCTGAAAATTTGTTCTTTCAATTGATTGATATGGTTTGGATGAACTGGTTTTTGACGTTTTTTCTGGGCTCGATGAATTGGAAACCTAGGTTTGTGTTTTGGTTATGGAATCTGGGCTCAGATGTCGATTCCTAGTGTACGGATAGATTTATATATACTATATTTATAATTGTAATTTGCAGGATAATAATAAAGGAGAGTTTAAAGAACTTAAATTTTGCTTGAATTAGATCAGACAAACAAAATATGATAAACCTTAAAGCTTACCTATGGCTGCAAGATGATGTTGATGATGATGATTGGTATGATGATGATGATTGTAAGGCGACGGCAGGGAGAAAAAGAAAATATTGGTGTATTGTGTGATGGTTCTGTTCTGAGTTTTAAATTTATATATTGTATTAAATAATTTCAAAGGTTTCTTATTTATTTGTGTTAATTATGACAATTGTTTCAGAATTTATTTCCAATTAAATGTGTTATTTGAGAGATTACAAATAAATGAATGAAAATGGTACTGCAGCCAAAACGTTTCTCTTAGAGAAATAAATAGTCATTGGACTAAGATGATAATTGGGCTGAAAATAGATATTTGTTAATTGGGCCACTAAATTAATTATAGGATTTGGGCTGAATATTAAATAATAATAATAATAATATTACTTTACTAATAATAAATAATAGAGATAATATTAATAATAATAGTAATAATAAATAATAAATAATATTATTATTTATCTTGAAAAATCTTTTGGGTAACGATTAATATCGCTTAAAATTTGACTTGGGCCTAGAAATTACAACATGAAACACGATGAAATAAAACGAGAAATGACACGACATGAAATACATGACTGGACATGAATTATATGACAAAATGAATTTGCATGATAATGAATTAAACGATAAATTATTCGGGCATTAATTTAATAAAATTGAATATAATTTCTATAATTCACAATAAATATATATACGAAATCGGGGCGTTACACCTAGACCAAGGACTGAGCGTCTGTTGCAGACGCCTGTACCATAGTCTAGGCGGAATTTGTGGACGCCCGTGCCATGGGACAGGCGGAATATTCAGACGCCTGCATCATTTTCTCCGAAAACTTACCTCCAGAGGTGAATTCTCGTCCATTTTCATAGTTGTCGATGATATTGACGATATATATTTGATTGTGTGTTCGGAAGAATAAATGAAAAATTATTTCTAGATTTCAATTCGAAAAACTTGTGTGTTGGTGTGTTGGGTAGAAATAATGAAAGATTGTCAAATGGGCGAAAAAATAATTTTTTAAGACGATTTCTAGTAATTTAGGACGGTGTTTAGTAATACCCAAGAACAAATACAGCATGTGTTTCAGGAATTATATTTTACATGCATTCATCTAGTTCATTGGCATTTACTTGGTTATTTTTTTATGGTCTAAGTCTGGAGGTAATCATGTACTATACCCATTATATAAATATTTACTTATTTTTTTTTGATAACTCAGTTTTTAGGCTTATACCTAACTATATCTGAGGGTAACAGCTCCGCTTTCTCATTACTGCCCCAAGTTAAATCGCGGAATGTACAACCAGATCCTCCCAGATAAAAAGAACATGAAGTCCTCCCCCGAATCGAACCCACACGAATGATATTCAGTATGAGGTCCTGTCAAAGGCTTAATTAGAGCGTATATGCCCCGGGAAATATTTTTGAAATGGTGACAAGAGGGATAGAATCCCTAAGCTAACCGAGTTGGTTGGCATTTACTTAGTTATTCTTTTATGGTCTGAAATAAGTCTGGATGTAATCATGTACTATACCCATTATATACCGATATCATTAATAAAAATAATAGCAGTCTTTTGTCATAATTCTTATCTTTTATAATTTTCCTTTCAATATGTTATGTATAAATCTAGGGCAAGAAACACAATATTTTTTTAAAAGATATACAGGAAGTTGCAAGTTTCTGAAACTCTAAATCTTCCCCACCGTCGTGTCCCCCCATCGCCACCTTTAACCACGAATGGATCTGATTTGCTATACATATCCGAGCACGTCTCTAATTCGTGCTGCTGTACCTAGACCTACCATCCGTGACTCACTTCCGACACACGACGCCATCTCAGATCTGCACAGATCCATCGGGACCCATTTTTTATTGCTTCAGTCCAATGTTGCTACAACCAACACCAACGCGGGAAAATGGCAAATGAATTGAGACGGAAGAGACGGTTTTATCTTTTTATTTTAAAGTTGCAGTTAGATTACTTTTTTTGCTGAAAATTACAGATTTAACCCCTTATTTTTCACGTTTGGATAGTGAACAACCTTTGCTTCACTTTGGAGAGGAATCTAAGGATCTTCACCGAGATCCAAACACCAACTGAAACAAGATATACAATTTCATCCAAGAAAAGTTGTAGGCATGATCTAGGAAAGAATCGTGTCTTTCCTGTAAGATAATCTGGATAACCCCACTTCACGAATTCAGGGCCGGCCCTAGGGGCAAGCAATACAAGCCATTCCTTGGGGCATCCATCTCTTGGCGGCAATTTTTCTAAAAAAATCTAGGTACATATTGAAAAAAATTAAAAATTAATATTTGAAGTTAAAAATTAAATTTAGCAGAAAAAATATTTAAAACTTAAAGGAGACACGTTTTAATTAGCAAATAAAAATAGGGGCATATTTAATTTTCCAAAAAAAAAACAAGAACATATTTGATTCATCCTTTAAAAAAAATATTTGGGCCTCTATTATATAAAAATCAGGTAAATACACATTCAAACCCAAAACCCTGGACTACAGTGACTGAAGGGAGAGGAGATACATCATTAGCAATACCAACACAATTATCCTGAAGCTTTTCAACCAACACGATGATCCACATCAGGTATGTTATTATGTTATATGTTATTATGTTCTCTGTAATTCTTATAATCTACATGTTTAATTAATATAGTTTACAAGGATTATAATTGTCTAATTGAATTGATATTGTATTACAATCTGCTCTTCTCACAGTATAATAGCACAATTTGATTAATAATGAAATATTATTCACACTAAAAATATTCCAAAATAATTGAATATGAGTGATCAAAATGCGAAATACCGCTAAACTTTCGATGATCAATGGTGCAAGTCAGTAGAGGCCCTTAATATACTGTATATGTAGCCCGGCAATATATAAAGAATATGAGAACCTTGGTACACCCGAAGAGCTAACTGAACATTTTTAAGTGTTAATGATGTGAACACACCGTAAGAATTGAACTGCATCTCTAATGTACGTGAAAGAAAACGCATCTTATAGAGATCAATGTGTCAATTTAGTCAAATGTATCATACTAATATTAGGATTCTTACATCCTCTATCGCCCCCATAAATGTTGGGGCACCGACTCATTATAGGGTTTTTGACGATAGACGTGAACATTTTAATTGTGATACGATGATACAGTTAAACCTCGATAAATGAATGTTCGATAAACGAATAACCTCGTCAAATGAATAATTTCCTCCGATGCCAACTCTTTATAAAATGTTCAAATTTTATTTCGATAAATGAATAATTTCACTAAATGAATATTTTTTTCCGATTCTGATCATATTCATTTATCGAGATTTCAGTGCATGTGCCTTAATAAACTCACATGGACATCATTCTTTGAGTGACGAAACAATCAGGATGACAATCCAACAAAATTATGTAAACTTACTGTGGATCTTGATTCTTTGCTTATTGTCTTCTCTCCACCGTTCTGCTCTTCGCAGGAGAATTGTGATATATTTTTTGTTAATAGAGGTTGGATACATATAGATGTGGTAACGGACAGAAAATTACTTCTGGAAGCTTAAACATCGCCTATGGCATCAATGTTGTTGATTTTAGTGTCACCATTCATTTTGTGTAATTGGAATTAATATGTGAGCTAAGGGGCTTATAATTCGTATTCTAATGTATGTTCGGGTATGTGCGGAGTGCACACATATATAAGATCGAATTATAAGCCGGTACGATTATGTCGGGGGTCCGGGGGCAGAGCCCCCGGCGGTGGTCTTCGGAAATTTAGATTTGGGATTTAGTGATATTTCCGAATTTTAGAGGGAGACTGTGGTAAAATTGATTAATTTCGTCAATTTTGTTAAGCCACCCGTCTAACCCTAATTTCGGACCACTAATGACGGCGCCGCTCTCAAAACCCTAAAATCGACCTACTTGTAACCCTAATCCGACATGTATAAATAGGGCTCTCCTCATGAGTCTGAAACACACCCTTTTTCTGAGCTCTCGATCTTTCTGATAAACAATGCACTTTCTAGCAATTTGGCTTACGTTTCTGTGCCTAGATTCGTAAGTGTTCCATTGGATTATCCTAGGCTGAATTTCTTGTAACCCGGGCATAGGGTAGAAATATCAGTTCGGAAAGTATTTACACGATCCATTGGAAAATCCGGATCTCCATAAAAACCCTTATACCCAACAATCAAGAGCCGCGCAATCAACAGTAACTGAGTTTCTTATTGCATGGTCGCTCATTGAGAATGGTGGGAAACCGCCATTTTTAAAGGCAAAAGTGACGTTAAATTAGTCTACACAAAATGTAAATTCCGAATATATCATTTAATATCATTAGTTATCATACTTAATTATGGTATTAATTAAGCTATTTTTTCGAACAATAAGTATTTTAGTGCACAACCTTTGCATACTCCTGGATCATTTGCTCTCTTTTTACTTGTTCTTCGATTGACCCTCATTTAAGCTAAATTTTTCCTCACATTCATGCTCCAATCATCTTGTAGTCTGATCTTAAATCAGTTCCATGCTTATTAGTCCCAATTATGCACAAGTATGGCCTATTTTCCTTCACAAACAACCACATACGTGACATATTGCAATATAATAAAATCCAAACATAAAATGGCAAAAAGAAAGAAATAAAATGCCAAGTTGATGCATAATTGGATATAAAATATAAAAAAATAGACCCCAAATTATATGAAAAAATTGTGTTTTCAACCCTCCCGAATTTAGTATATTGTAGGTCCCGGAATAATGAATAAAAGAAATACTAGATAAACACGAGTAATATGGATATCGAAAATCGTAGTTGCTTCAGGGCAAGACACTTTATTAAAGTGTGAATAATCAACATCATCGCGAGAAATTCTAATAATCACACCTCGAATACCAACTAGACCTGCAATCTCCATATTAGGGGTGAGATCGGTTTGGTTTGGTATGGTTTCTAGCTAAAATTGTTGAAGGTCATTGGCACCTAACAAAATCAACATTATAATCTACCTTTGAATAATTAGTTGACAAGTTTGACAAGAAAATGATGGGAAACTTCGCAATACCCACCATGGTTGATCCTTTCACACCACCTTTTCACACCATGGTTTCACACCATGTTTACTACCTATAAATAAGGCATGGTTGTAGCATTTGTAATCATCTCATCTCCAAGAGTGAGTTCAAAGAGTGAATAACAATCCAAGTTGAGATTGAGTGAGTTTGAGAGTTTTTATTTTGTGAGTTTGTAATTCTATTCTTGAGTGATAATAGAATAAATATTTTTCTCTCAAATCATCGGTAATTCACTATAATGATCATTTGATATCCAACAAGTGGTATCGGAGCAAGGTTTTGGAGTGCTAGTCGGAAGTGGTAGAGGAGCTGAAAATTTCGAGTTTTGCAAAGGTGGCCGAAACTCAGTTTTGAGAATATCGTTAGATTCCTCGCATCGAGACAAGTTCGAAGGTATTTTCGGAATACAAAACCGACGTCAAACGAAGCCGTACGGGCTGCCGAAAGAATCGTCTCAAGGTTGAAGACTATGGCAAATAAATTTTTCAGAAATTACATACTGGTCCCTGAACTTTCGGAAGTTTTTAATTCAGTCCCTAAATTTCTGAAATTTTTTATTTTGACCCCAAAAATTTAAAAA
Organism: Orobanche coerulescens; assembly: GCA_033398695.1. Classification (NCBI taxonomy): domain Eukaryota; kingdom Viridiplantae; phylum Streptophyta; class Magnoliopsida; order Lamiales; family Orobanchaceae; genus Orobanche; species Orobanche coerulescens. Next base: position 12,731,739 of record CM065803.1, read on the forward strand.
AAAAATACTTTTGGCCCCAGAAGCTTTGTTAAAATCATGGCTGATTTTACTACCTCTATTGAGAAGCTCAATAACAACAATTATATGTCATGGAGTACCCGTATGAAGTTTTACCTGCTCGGGCAGGACTTATGGGATATCGTGAACGGAGCTGAGACACCACCACCAAGGGAGGCCAAAAGCACAGACACAACCTCCGACATCTCAACCTCAACACCGGTACGACCAGATGCTGCACATCAAAGGCCAGCTGCCGACCCTGATGCATTAAAGAAATGGAAGGTTAAGGGAGGCAAAGCTATGTATGCCTTAACTGTAGCTGTAGAAGATGAATATCTCCAGCGGATCAAAGATGCCCGAACACCGAAGGAAGCGTGGGATACATTGGCGGCTATTTTCGCGAAGAAAAATGATGCAAAATTGCAAAGGCTTGAAAATGATTTTTTGTCGATCTCCCAGAGAAACATGTCCGTGAGTCAATATTTCTCAAAGGTGAAATCTCTTTGTGACGAGATTTCTAAACTAGATCCTGAAAATGGCATTACACAAACCAGGATGAAAAGAATTATCATCCACGGATTGAAGCCGGAGTATAAGAGTATTATCACGGCATCCCGGGGCTGGGCCACCGAGCCAACTTTAGTAGATCTCGAGAATTTGCTAATTAATGAAGAGGATATAGATAAACCCACGTCTAGTCGATCAACGAATAGTGAAGAGACAACCCTTTTTCACTAATAGAAGAGACAATCAAGGACGCGGACGAGGACGCGGTCGTGGTCGAGGACGAGAACGTGGTTTCGGTATTTTCAATAGTCAAGAAGAGATGTTCGAGAAAACCAAGATAGAGGTTTCCAGTCAGGGGGAGCTCGAGGATCTCAAAATAATCGAAATGGTCAGAACCGGTGGCAACAAAAGGAACGTCAAAGTGACGAATGTTATAATTGCGGCAAGAAAGGACATTATGCAAAAAATTGCTGGTCCAAGAGAGTTGAAGGAAATGCAGCAACAACATCTAAGGACGAGGCTCCAGGAGAAGAAGATTGGGATTTCGAGACATCATTCTATGCCGAGGAGGTAGATATTGCTGATACACGAGGGAAAGGCCCAAGAGAGGAATTTGCACTTACTGCGGTATGTGAACAGTTAGTCGATTACAAGAATGATTGGATCGTTGACTCTGGTTGTTCCAATCATATGACCGAAGATGAGTTGAAACTTGTAAGTATGACCAAGTACAACAGAGATCGAGTTATTGTGACAGCTGATAACACACAATTACCAATAGCCCATGTTGGCAAGACACAACTGCCACAAAGGTACGAACATGAAGAAGTACAACTCGACAATGTCTATCATGTCCCAGGGATGAAGAAGAACCTGTTGTCAGTACCACAATTAACTGCTTCAGGTAATTAGGTGTTGTTTGGCCCGAACGATGTGAAAGTGTATCGTGAATTGAAAGTCATAGGTACACTGTTCGTGGAAGGACCAAAAATGAAGGCTATCTATGTGATGTCCGCTGAAGAAGCTTACATTGAGAAAGCTCGGAGAAGTGACACTGGAGACCTATGGCATGCACGACTTGGACATGTCAATTACGGCAAACTGAAGATTATGATGCAGAAGTCCATGCTGAGGGGACTTCCTCAACTCGAGATCCAACATGACACTGTGTGTGCTGGATGTCAATATGGTAAGGCACATCAACTGCCTTACAAAGAGTCAAAGTTCAGATCAAGAGAGCCGTTGGATTTGGTCCACTCAGATGTGCTTGGGAAGATCAAACAAAAGTCAACAAGCGGTTATCAATATTTGATAACCTTTATTGATGATTTCTCAAGGTATGTATGGGTATATTTCTTGAAGCACAAAGATGAAGCTTTTGAAAAATTCAGGAAATTCAAGGATATGGTAGAATGTGAGTTTGGGAGGAAGATCAAGTGCCTCCGTACTGATAATGGAGGAGAATACACTTCAAATGAATTCAACAACTACCTCAAGGAGTGCAACATCCGAAGGCAACTGACTTGTACAAAAACTCCACAGCAAAATGGAGTAGCGGAGAGGAAGAACCGCCACCTAGCAGAGACATGTAGAAGTCTTCTACATGCAAAGAATGTTGATACAAGATTTTGGGCAGAATGCATGAAGACAGTAGTCTATATCACTAACATGCTACCACAACTGAGGCTGGAATTTATTTCACCATTTCAAAAATTGTATAATGTAAAACCAACAGTGAATTGTTTTCGAGTGTTCGGTTGTGTATGTTATGTGTTTATTGTAGATGAAGATCGCAGCAAGTTCGACAAGAAAGCTGTCCGCTGCATATTCGTTGGATATGATGAACAAAAAAAAGGCTGGAGATGCTGCGATCCAAATACAAACAAGATCTATATCTCACGAAATGTTGTATTCGATGAGGCATCTTCATGGTGGGCAAATAAGGTGGCATTACCAGATACACATGAGCTGCAAGAAAAGCTACAAACCAAGTTGCAGCTACATTCCTCTCAAGACAACAATGACATAGAAGAACCAAGATCCCCGTCGGATCAAGTTGAGGTACGGTCCAAATCAAGAAGCCCTTGGAGAACAGGTGTACATGAAACACCAGATGAAGTACAAAATAGTCAACCGGAAGAGCAGGAACCTTCACAACCTCAAGTGCGAAGGTCCACCAGAGAAAGACGGCCAAATCCAAAGTATGTAGATGCTGCTTATACTGAAGTCAAAGATCTAAGTACATTTAAAGAAGCATCAAATAGTCCAGAGTGGAGAAAGGCCATGGAAGAAGAGATTTTGGCATTAAAACAAAATCAAACTTGGAATTTAGTGCCAAAACGTGAAGGTGTTAGACCCATATCCCGCAAATGAGTTTACAAGTTGAAGATTCGTCCAAATGGTACAATTGAGCGGTACAACGCTCGATTAGTTGTTCGTGGATTCTCTCAATAGTATGGCATAGACTATAACGAGACGTTTAGTCCAGTTGCAAAGATTACTACAGTTCGTGTCTTACTAGCCTTAGCAGCAAGTAAGTCTTGGAAATTATGGCAAATAGATGTGAAGAATGCGTTTTTACATGGAGAACTTGATCGTGATATCTATATTGATCAACCCAAAGGATTTGTGAATCATGAAAAGCCTGAGTACGTGTGCAACTTGAAGAAGGCGTTGTATGGCTTGAAGCAGGCACCCCGAGCATGGTACGGGAAAATTGCTGAGTTTCTAGTCCAAAGTGGTTATCATGTTGCCCCATCAGATTCGAGCCTATTCGTGAAAACTCAAGGAGGCAAGCTAGCAATAATCCTTGTATATGTGGATGATCTAATCATCACTGGCGATGACGAAGATGAGATTCAACGAACAAGGGCAAACTTGTCAGTCCGATTTCAAATGAAGGAACTTGGTGAACTGAAACACTTCCTAGGATTGGAAGTTAAAAGAACACATGATGGTATATTTCTTGGTCAGCAGAAATATGCAAAGGATTTAATCGAGAAGTTTGGGCTAACTAACTGCAAGCCAATATCTACCCCAATGGAGCAAACTTGAAGTTGTGTGCCTACGATGGGAAAGACTTGGAGGACACAAGAATGTACCGACAGATAGTAGGTAGTCTTATCTATCTACACTACTAGAAAAAATACATTTTAAATCGGTTAAAATAGGCCTTTTAAATCGGGTCTCGAACCGTTATAGATCCAGCCGATGTAGAAAATCGACGCATTTAAGATCGGTTATTTAACCGATGTAGAAAATACTTTTAACATCGGTTATTTAACCGATTTAGTAAGTACATATAACCGATTTAGAATATCGGGCATTCTAAATCAGTTACTGCTTTAACCTATTTAGAATATCGGGCATTCTAAATCAGGTACTCATTTAACCGATTTAGAAAGAGTATACATTCTACATCGGGTTCTGCTTTAACCGATTTAGAAAATTGATATTCTGGTTAAAAAAATGGCAGATTTAGAAACGCCCTGTTCACGATCTTTACTTCTTCCTGTTCACAACAGATCATCAACAGACCTTACTTCTTCGTGTTAACAACAATTGGATCTCCACTGGTCAAAATTCAAACAATCATTACTATAGCTGAATTACTTTCTATTCTCTAACGAAATAACTAGAGTTAAATGTTTGGTACTCAAGTCTGGTTCTTCTTCGTATTCTCATCGCTTTATTACCTTTAATCGTCAACTATTTTATAGAAATTACAAAACAGCCCGATTTTATATATATTATAAAACTGCCCCAATTTCTAGAAATTTTGTATATATTACAAAACTGCCCCAACTTCCGGGAAAATGTTTATTATTCCGAGTTTGATATTAGTGGTGCATCCCTATTTTTCGTTTCTTACATGAAGAGTTTCTGACCCAGGCTGCAAAATACATAGAATATGATACTTCTTTTAGCGAGGATGAAAAGAAACAGTCTAATAAAGCCTTGAAGGTGACTTGCAACCTGAATAATGCAGCCTGCAAATTGAAACTGAAAGACTATAAGCAAGCAGAGAAGCTTTGCACTAAGGTTAGATTAGCAAACCAGATTATTTCAAAAAATTCCGTTATATGGGGTTAATGTTTTATTGATCTGGCTAGATATTATTCCTTAAAAGCATTTGTAACTAAAGAAATGCTTGTTTTTTAAGGTTTTGGAGCTTGAGAGTAGAAATGTGAAGGCTTTGTACAGAAGAGCGCAAGCACACATGAACATGGCTGATTTGGATCCGGCTGAGCTCGATATAAAGAAAGCACTTGAAATCGACCCTGACAACAGGTAATCCTAGAAGTCTGCATCATATCTGATTGTTTCACTATTACTTTTAGATGGTTTAGGAATGGTGAAGTTGAGTTGAGGTTTTCTCTCGTGTCTGTTGTAATAGGGACGTGAAGCTTGGATATAAAGTTCTGAAGGAGAAGGTCAAGGAATTCAATAAGAAGGATACCAAGTTTTATGGAAACATGTTCGCGAAGCTGAATAAGACGCAACCATCTGATTCTAATGTATTCAGTCTTTTCTTGTTCTTGATCTATGATTTTTGGTTTATTGTCATTTATTCTCATGTATATTTCGAGCTTTGCTCTTTTCTGATTCGGTTTCTCATTTTCACAATGCAGAAGACGGCTTCGGAGGAGGCTGAGCCTATGAGCATTGACAGCAATGCATAAACGCGCCCTAATGGGATTTTCTTATTTACATTTCTATTTTGCGAAAGAGGAGAGGTGTACGAGTTTCTGCTTAGTGTGTCGTATTGAGTTGGACTGCGTTTGACTTGGATTGCATCTGTATTCTGAGTGGAAGAGTCCCATTATTTTCTTGTTCCTTCTGTATTCAATTTTCTTCAACAAGTTACTTTCTTTTTAGATGTTCTCATAAATCATAAAATGTAGGTAAATATCTAATATTATTGAGGATATACTTGGAACTTTCTAAGATTTATTAATATCCAGTGACAAGTTTATCTAGGTGCTAGAAGACATGATCAACGCATATAAAGAAGAAAAGCATTTTTACTCTAATTTATAACTAGAAATATAATTGTATCATTAATCAGTTTTATCCTAATAATCTTCCCATATATAAACATCTTAGAAGCAACATAATTTGGTCACCTCAAACTAAGGGTCATGATGTACTACAACAGTCTAAGTATTGCCTCCCTTGCCGTTACGTTCGGTAAATGTATTTCACATAACAAGAGACTTTCTTTAATTTCCTTAAAATTTAGCAGTAAACAATGAGTACTGATTACCGAATTCTTGCACCACACTATAACTGAACTCCAAGACAAAATCTTTCAAAACCTAAATCTAAGAAATACAAGGAGAATAGAGTTCACCATTCTCATATTCATTACTTGTTCGTGCAACATTTATCCAACTACGATCCATAATTGAGAATAGAGTTCACACGACATTAGTTTATGAGAGGGTTCAAGGTAAGAAATATCCAACAATCTCACTGATAAAACTTTACAATATCCAACAAGATATTTAGCGGTCTGAGTTTTTGATGAGGCTTTCAAGGTATATGGACTTTATATTTAAGCTAATCTTAATAATATTAAAAATTACTTTCTCTTGTACACATTAATATCAATGGGTTATTTTGCTCGCATTCTTTGTTGGTTATTTTCCTTCATAAGTTGTAAGTAAACGGGATAATTCATTTAACATCCGTCTTATACAACCGTTGTTAATATATTCAATTAACAGCGATTTTCTTGGAAACTGCTGTTAAAGTTGTCTAAAAAATTACCAAATTTGCCACCACGTTCATTTAACAGCGGTTTTCGTGGAATCACAGTTAAAACACTTATGTGAAATGTCAGTTTTATAGTAACGTCATTAATTTCAATTATGTATAAACCTACTGTCCTTGAAAACGATCAAATGTGTGACATATCACAATGTAATAAAATCTAAATATAAAATGTCATGTTCAAGCATCATTTGCTATGAAATATGAAATAAATCGACCCCAAATTATATGTAAAACTATGTTTATCAGGTATGTCCGTGAACTGTATTTTAGATGTTTGTTTACTCGATCCAGGATGGTCCGGTGAGGCCATGATATGAAAAATGGAGAAAAATGGAGAAAACAAAATCACTGGAAGCCGGCCATGATATGAAAAATGGAGAAAACAAAATCTCAAGGTATGAAAAATGGAGAAAATCACCGGAATCCGGACATACCTAAATCACTGCTCATATTCAAGAGCCATGATATGAAAAATGGAGAAAACAAAATCACTGGAAGTCGGACATACAAAATCACTGCTCATATTCAAGAGGTTGAGCTTTTTAAGTGAAAGCAAATGGTTCCAATAAAGAGTTGCACCTCCAGCAAAAATGGCTCTTTTTATGTGATGGAGGGAGTACAAAATAATCCCCATAATATAGATGCTATGTGCAACCAAAAGATAAAGAGAAGTGCCTAGTTACTGAACAACCTTGTTAAGTTTACACACGTGGCAGTTTGTGAGACATAAATCTCTTCAAGGATCAACAACCAGGTGAAAAACCAAATTTGGAGGGAATAAAAGAAGGTTCACTGGTCCAACGGTATATGAAAATTAATTTGCATGAACATACAGATAAGCTATCACTAGTTAATACCTACGGTTAAGAAACAAAAGAGCTCGAAAAAGTCTATAGAGTCAAATAAACAGTTAAATCTTACATATTTGCTATCAGTAAGAAACAGGCAAAACGAAAGCATTTGGAATTGAAAACTCAAACACAAGTCCATCCTAAAAGATAACACATAACCAAAAAACACTCCGATTTTCAACATTTTATAAGCCGAGGAACAATTTTTCTTATGATTGTTTTCATGTTAAAAAACATTGTTATCAAATACCACAAGAATCAAGAAACACGACCTTATAAGGGGGTGGGGGTGGGGGAAGAATAGGAATCTCTGCACGACAGTCACCTGTGTGGCACTCCACTCAAAGCATTACTAACCAAAGTGCGCAAGAAAGAATAAGAATTTCATTGTGTTTGAACCTATAGTGATACAGGTGTTGGTGATTTTAGTGTCACCATTCATTTTGTGTAATTGGAACTAATATGTGAGCTAAGGGGTTTATAATTCGTATTCTAATATATGATCGGGTATGTGCGGAGTGCACACATGTATAAGATCGAATTATAAGCTGCATTTAACTAATGTCGGGGTCCGGGCGCGCCCATGACGGTCTAGGGGCGCGCCTAGCTGGTCCATGGGGCGGCAAAAGGTCTTCGGAAATTTAGACTGGGATTTAGTGATATTTCCAATTTTAGAGAGACTGAGGTAAAATTGATTAATTTCGTTAACCACCCGTCAACCCTAATTTCGGACCACTAATGACGGCGCCGTCATCAAAACCCTAAAATCGACCTACTTGTAACCCTAATCCGACATTATAAATAGGGCTCTCCTCATGAGTCTGAGATACACCCTTTTCTGAGCTCTTTATCTTTCTGATAAACACAGAATTTCTCTAGCAATTTGGCTTACGTTTCTGTGCCTGGATTCGTAAGTGTTCCATTGGATTATCCTAGGCTGAATTTCTTGTAACCCGGGCATAGGGTAGAAATATCAGTTCGGAAAGTGTTTACACGATCCATTGGAAAATCCGGATCTCCACAATACCCTTATACCCCAACAACAGGCTCAAGCTAATTAAATCTAAAACAAGAATAAGAGAAGCAACCCATCATGCCTTTCACCCATCATGCATATAAAGATGATCTTTCCTGAATAAGTGAACAGACAATGAGACGAACAGGATAGTGATAATGAGGTATGAAGCACCGATATTCCTAAAAGGTCGAAGTATGATATGAAAAACGGAGAAAACAAAATCTCAAACCTAATATCATGACAAGAAAAATGGAGAAAACAAAATCCATATTGATATGAAACATACCGATATTCAAGCAGCTTTACCGAACGACTAGGCGCTTTCTAAGCAAGCTAGTATCGAATCGCAGCTCGTCCCTATTTGACTGGAAGAAAGCTAACCGGCGCAATATTTTTGTTCAGGAGATGAATCGCAGCTAGTTCCTATTTGACTGAAGAGGGGCTCGACTTAGCTCCAGTCGTGCCGGTTGAACCGTGAAGGAGAAATGGAGTAACCGGGGGAGAAGGTTAATGAACGGGAGGAGATAAATCGCAGAACGGGGGAGATGTGAAGGAGAAGGGAATAAACGGGGGAGAAGCAGTGAAAGGAGAAAGGAATAAACGGGGGAGAAGGTTAATGACTTAAGTTGGCCCGTTTAATGTTTTGTTATATGACATCGGTTCTTTATTAACCGATGTGAAATATGTATATACTACATCGGTTTGCGATTAACCGATATAAAAGACTGATATTTTAAATCGGGTCCCGATTAACCGATTTAAAAAAGTGATATACTAAATCGGTTCCCTAATAACCGGTGTAAAATGAAACTTAATCACTTTTTAAATCGGTTATACTGCAACCGATCTAGATACTGCGATATAAAATGGTATTTTTCCATTAGTGCTAACTTTTTCCAGACCCGATATAGCATTCGTTGTAGGTGTTACTAGCAGGTTCATGCAGAAACCTAAGAAGCCACATCTCGAAGCAGTCAAAAGGATCCTGAGATATGTTAAAGGCACAATTAATTGGGGACTTTTCTACAAGAAGGGAGTACAAAGCAAGGTCAGCGGCTATTGTGATGCTGACTATGCCAGAGACCATGATACCAGGAGATCGACTACAGGATATATATTCAATCTTGGTTCAGGAGCTATATCATGGTGCAGTAAGAGACAACCTACCGTTTCTCTTTCAACTACTGAAGCGGAATATAGAGCAGGGGCGATGGCAGCACAAGAGGGTGCTTGGTTGACTCAACTCATGAAGGATTTGAACCAACCAATAGAAGATGGAGTTGCATTACACTGTGACAATCTGTCAGCAGTTCGTTTGGATGAGAATCCAGTATTTCATGCTCGGACCAAACATGTGGAAGTACACTATTATTTCTTACGTGAGAAAGTACTTAAAGGAGACATTGACATGAAGCCAGTCAGGACCGAAGACCAGGTTGCAGACATATTTACGAAGAGCTTATCTGCAACAAAGATTTTCGAATTCTGAGACCTACTTGGAATGGTATTACGTATCAGGAGTGTCGGCAATGAGGGGGAGTGTTGAAGGTCATTCCCACCTAACAAAATCAATATCATCTAGAAGGTCATCAACAAAATCAACATCTAGAAGCCATCTACCTTTGAACAATTAGTTGGCAAGTTTGACAAGAAAATGATGGGAAACTTCACAATACCCATCATGGTTGATCCTTTCACACCATAGTTTCACACCATGTTTACTACCTATAAATAAGGCATGGTTGTAGCATTTGTAATCATCTCATCTCCAAGAGTGAGTTGAAAGAGTGAATAACAATCCAAGTTGAGATTGAGTGAGTTTGAGAGTTTTTATTTTGTGAGTTTGTAATTCTATTCTTTTTTTTTTTTTTTTATAATTCTATTCTTGAGTGATAATAGAATAAATATTTTTCTCTCAAATCATCGGTAATTCACTATAATGATCATTTGATATCCCAACAAAAACCGATACCGAACCGCATCTTATCGGCATCTAGCATTTGAGTACCGAAATGATTCAGTTTTAAATCGGCTCGGTGTGATCGGTTTCGGTGTCGGTTCGGTAGCGATTCAGTGTCAATGGACTGATTAAATGGGCCACTTAAGTTGGGCTTGCGCCAGACCCAAATTGAACTACTTGGGCTAAATCAGACAATTGTAAGTTCGAATAGAAGGATATAGACATAATTAATCCACTTCAAAGCTTGAATAAAAATAAAATATACTTCAATAACATGATAATAACTAAGGATTCAAAAAGTCCAATATCAGATTAAACAAAAGTCTTGAATTTCCTCCTCATCACAAGTCCATCAGTTCATAACAATGCACAAAGAAAAAACAAAGTCTGCAGAATCGTCATCTGTTTTATCGGTTCGGTTTCGTTTTTAAAGTCGGGATCCATATCTGAAACCGAAACCGAGCCGCATAATTCGGTTTTCAAAATTTTAAGAACCGTACCATACCAATATCTTATTGGTTCGGTTTTTCGGTTTCGGTTTTTTCGATATCTTCGGTATTATCGGTTTTTCTGCTCACCCCTACTCCATAATTTTACTTTTTTCTTACGTTTTGATTTAAGTCATTCATTTGTACTTGCCATTGCGTTGTAATATCTGATCGTAGTTATCTTATCACATTCCAGTACTTTTGTGGTGATTTTTGGAGTATGTGAATTTTGAAAAAATTTCACTTTCATGGAATGATACTGTCCGTAGTCGTTCTCGTGTCACTCAATTTGTTGTTCTTGCATATATTAACTAACGTTTTGATGCGAATGTAAATATAGATCTCATGAGTAGACCCGATTATTGAGCCCCAAAAGTTATCTCTCAATAATTATGACCAAACAATTACAAAATCCCAACTTAATTTACTCTTTTTCATAAAGAACTCCAAAATATCAACCCCTTCTCAACATAATGACCATTTCTATTTACTAATCCGCATATATGTATCTTCAAAGAAAGGTTAAAAATGCTCAAGGGTTAATGATGCTGATATTTATGAATTTTTGGATCATAAAAGCATAAAGTGAATCCTAAAAACAGTAGTATAAAATAAAGATTTTGTGGTTTTGATTTGACAACTATAGTGGCATGCATATTTTTTATTCTTTATTTTATATTACTATTTTTAGGATTCACGTCTAATTTGCTTTCTGCTATATGGAATGCATAAAAGCAAATAAAATAGCCAAGTTACACCATACTTTTCCCCCACCCAAACTTGTTAAAGTTAAATTAAAGAACAAGTTTGTAACATTTTCCTCCAATCTTCCACTTTAGATATTTCCTTGATGACTCGACGACCTTGTAAATTGAAAGAGTGTTGTGCTTATTTTTAAGATGCAATGCAAGCTCTCCTCTATCAACATCGATTGAAGCTCGTCTCGTTGCTAGAATGGGCACCCGAGAATTGAAAGATCATCTCGATCCTCCTCCGTATCAAGCACAACAAAATCGATGGAGAAGGTTAAATCTTGAATGCACAGTTAAACATCTTCGAGTATTCTTTTGGGGTAAGCCAATTATCTATTCGTCATTAGGAGGACGATCGTTGGTTGCTTGGTGGTTTCGATTCCCAACTTTTTGAAGACTGATGCTGTCATTAATTGATGCTTGCCCCCAAATCTCATAACGCGTTCTCAGGTATATGATCAGAAATAGTGCACTCCACTATGAAGCTTACGAGGACCTTCTTTTTATTGGTATTTTATTTTGTAGGACTATGCTACACTCCTCCATAAGCATCACGTCTTGAATCTTCAAGCTCCCTCTTATTTGCTAGCACATCGTTGAGGAACTTTACGTAGTTCCGTGTTTGCTGCAAAGCATCAATAAGAGTATTAAGAGGAATGTTAATATCGACTTTTCTAAAAATCTCCAAAAATTAGCAAATTGTTTGTCAAGATTGTTCTTTTTGAAGTGTATGTTATGCTTTTTTTAGATTTTGGGTAACTTATGCCATGTATATTAATGTGTTTGGATCTCTTGGTTAAGTCTGTCGGTGCTTTATGCTTAAATGTACTACAGTACCCTACTAGTAACTATGTGAGTACTAGTGCACTCATATAATTCTGCTATGTATATGAGTGTAATATGGATATATTTGATGCAGGAAGTTATATTATATGAGTAAATAAGTACTCATTATATGGATACTATTGTATTCCTTTTGCCAAGTGTATGAATATTATGGTACTCTTAATACTTCAGCATATTTGAACTATCGGGTTCGTGTCCGCGTAACACATGGTTGAAAATACTAATTAACAAGTAATGTACAAATGTCATAATAACTCTTCAATTATACAAATAAAAATAATTTTACAACATTGTTTTCTAATGGAAATATAAGGAATAAAATGTTCGAATCTCGAATCAATCCGACTTCCGGGTCAACTTGATCAACATCGTGCGGGTCATTTGTCGAGCGCTCCTAAAATAATGGGGCGAGTTGACGTATTGTTTTACAGGCCACAAACACATACATCTGTATGTATAATTTTCTTTTGTAAAGAGAAATTTTATTGATACAACAAGAGTACACATCTGTACGTATACTGTTGAGTATTGGTCCGAATCGGGTGGCAAATTATTACAACAATTATAACAAATATAACTATTACACAAATCTACTCGGGATAGGGATTAGGGATTACACAACTTCTATTTAAATGAATCAAACAATAACTGGAAGAAAAATTAAGAACAGTGAGTAAAGAAATGCAAACCAAACGGCCAAAGCCGATCGGAAAGTGATGTCACTGTCGGAAAAACAGCCCGGCTCAGTCCTCCGTCTCCGTAGCCACGTCCAGGACCCACAAGACCCGCGGCCAGCACCAGAAAACGAAACCCACCACCGGACCGGAAGCAACCACCGGAGGAATCGAAGCACTCAGCAAGATTCAACCGAAACAAACCCCAGAAAACTGAATCGAAGCACTAAGCAAGATTCAACCGAAACAAACCCCAGAAAACTCAGATCCCGAATTCTCACAAGCCTCTCCCACAAAACACTCAATTATTTCACAGAGAAAAATCGAGGTAATCAGAAAATATCACTTGTTCTCTCTTTGTTTTTGTTGTGCTTTCATCTCACCCGAAATCAAAATTTATAGGAGAATCGGAACAACAAACGAAGAGAGGAAATCGGAAAAGATTTAGTTTCCATCTCAGAAGAACAGGTCAACCGAGGAGAAGAGGAAAGAAAATCGGGAGAGATAAGGGAGGGTGGAGTCTGATGGCGAAAGGAGAAATAAGGGGTAGGGTTTCTGGGGTCAGGGTTTTTATATTAGGGTAGGAAATAAAAACCAATGGCCAGGATTAAAAGATACCAAATAAATGGCCATGATTAATCCAGACAAATTGGCTACTTCCAAAAGGTTCCGGGCCGGGTCCGTTTTTAAGGTGGGCTGCAGGAGATATTAAATTGGGCCCTCATAATTTTAATCATTTGGGCCAATTAAACCCAACAATTCTCCACCTGGGCCAAATGAGTCATCGGGGTACATAAGGGAGACAGAGGTCATCATCGCCGTAGGACATCACCTGCACACAAAACACAAAGTAAGTACAGGTAATCACAAAGAAAGGTAGCAATCACTAAGACAACAGGGCTATCACAAAGATAGCATAATAATTCACTAAGAATGAAAAGCCATCACAAAGAAGGCAAAGACTAAGAGTTAGTCTTGAGTTCCCAAGTTCAGCATGTCGGTGCAGGACACGAACTTCTCCAAAGGCAAGCATTTGGTGCCCATATCTGCAGGATTGAATTTTGAAGGAATTTTTCCAAGCTCAAGTTCACCTTTTTCAACAATGTCACGAATAAAATGAAATTTAACATCAATATGTTTAGTGCGGTCATGAAAGACAGGATTTTTGCATAGCTGAATTCCAGATTGACTATCCGAAAATACCACGACTTTTCTTTCGAAAACCGATTTCGGATAAAAGGCCCTTTAGCCATACGGCTTCTTTAAATGCCTCATTGTAGCAACATATTGATTGATTGTAGATAAAGCAACAACATTCTCAGAATCGAGATTTCCAACTAATGCAAGAGCCACAAAGGGTAAACACATAAGAGGTCGTGGATTTTCGATTGTCACGATCATTAGCAAAGTTAGAATCTACATATCCAACAAGTTTAACACTATCACGATTTAGAAAACTTAATACCAACATCCACAGAGGATTTCGGATAACGGAGAAGCCACTTCAAGGCTTCCCAATATGGCATACCAGATTAGACATGTATCTACTCAAGCAACTAATGTAATAGGCTATATCGTGTCCGGTACTAACCATGAGATACATGGTGATCCTATAGCATTAGCGTAGGGAACTTTTTCCATTGATTTTTCTTCTTCACTAGTTTTGGAGATTGATCTTTGCATAATAGAAAATGGGCAAAGAAGAGGCAGTATGTGTTTTGTCATAGAAAATTTTTCAAGTATTTTCTCAATGTAGGAAGACTGATTTAGAAACAAATAACAGTTTTTCCTATCTCTAACAATGTTCATGCCTAAAATTTTCTGGGCGTCTCCAAGGTATTTCATGTCAAATTGATCACTAAGACACGATCTAACATGCTCAATCAATTTCATGCACGGACTCACAAGTAACATGTCATCCACATAGATAAGCAAGAAGATAGGAACAGTGGAGTTTTCTTTAAAATAGAGACAAGGGTCATACGAACTACGTTTGAATTTTAAAGAAAGCATGTAAGAGTCAAATTTCTTGTTCCATTGCCTTGGAGACTGTTTCAGGCCATAAAGAGCCTTCTTAAGAAGGCAAACGTGATCAGGTTTCTTAGAGTCGACAAAACCTTCTGGCTGCCTCATGTAAATTTTCTCATTTAATTCACCATGAAGAAAGGCTATTTTAACATCCATTTGTTTTAATTCCCAATTAAAGTGAGCAACTAAAGCAAGCATGACACGCACGGTGGTGAATTTCACAACAGAAGCAAATATCTCAGTATAATCAATTCCTTCCTTTTGAGTGAAACCTTTAGCAACCAACCTAGCTTTAAATCTGATATTCTCCACTTCATTCTTAACCTTAAATAACCACTTACAGTCCACAAGAGAACAACGATCAGGTTTTGGAACAAGAGTCCAGGTTTGGTTAACATGCAGGGAATTCATTTCATCATTCATAGCATTTAACCAATCAGAAGCATTTTCAGAATTTAAAGCATCTTTGTAGCTTTTAGGTTCATTATTATCTAAAGATTCAAACACATTACAAGCATGAGACATCATATGAAAATCATCAAAGTGATGAGGCCTCCTAACATTCTCTCTTCTAGGCCTATCCCTAGTTAATTGATAGTTGGTCAGATCAGCACTTTCATCAATATTCTCAATTATTTCATCACTAGAATTCTCGGAATGATTTCCATTTTCAGCATGCAAAGTTTCATCATTTTCAGGCTCCACCTCACTCAAGGTAGGGTAGTTAGAAACAAATTCTGGATTAGGCATGTGCACGGGTGCGGGTGCAGGATGTTCAAGACAAGGAAATTCATCTTCATTAAATATAACATCCCTACTAATTAGCACCTTAAACACTGGTTCGCCCTTAAGCCATAACCTAAATCCTTTAACTCCCTCCGGGTAGCCTAAGAACACACATCTTATCGATCTAGGTTCTAGTTTATCATGTTTATGATGAACATATGCAGCACACCCAAATACACGAAGATTTGAGAAATCAATATTACTACCAGTCCACACAGATTCTGGATAGTTTCCATTCAAAGGGACAGATGGAGATCTATTTATAATATAGGCAGCTGTAGATAAAGCCTCACCCCAAAAACGTTTTGACAATCCGGAGCTGACGAGCATAGACCTTACCCTATCAAGGAGGGTTCGGTTCATGCGCTCAGCGGGTGTTGTCCTATGCCTTTGAATACCACTTTCCGCACACAAAGTATCAAACAAATTATTGCAAAATTCCAGGCCGTTGTCAGTTCTCAAAATTTTAATTTTCTTACCGGTCTGATTTTCAATTAAAATTTTCCATGTTTTGAACGTGTCAAACACATCAGATTTGTTCTTAAGGAGAAACACAAAGACTTTCCTAGAATAATCATCAATCACAGACAAAAAATATCGGTTTCCGCCATGTGTCGGAACACTAGCAGGCCCCCACACATCAGCATGTAGACACTCAAACACATTTGAACTCTTAGGGGGGTTTGGGGAAGGTGAATGAGCAAAGTTTGCACGATGTTGCTTACCATACACACAGTTATCACAAAATGGCAAGTCAGATATTTTATCATTCCCAAAACAACCATTTTTGTGCAGTATTTCAAGACCTTTACCACTAATGTGACCCAACCGTTTATGCCAGATTTCAGTTTTATCTCCAAGTACTGCATTAACGGAAAAGTTACTTACAGTGGAACAAATATATAAGTTCAGTTTACGAATGGCGACAAAAAAGGTTTTGGGACCTCTCGTAACTTTCATTGCACCCTTACCCCATGTACCTTCAAAACCATCATCTTCAAGACATGCACACGACATTAAATTATGAGCTAAGTGAGGAACATGCCTAACATTTTCCAAAGTTATCGAATTTCCAGATTCGAATTTAAGGCACACAGTTCCTATTCCAGCAACATTTCGTTTTACATGATCAGGCATAGACACATATCGATTTTTCAAATCACGATAGCTAGAAAAAAGTTGTTTGTGCGGAGTCATGTGAAATGTGCATCCAGAATCAACCATCCAATCATTCCATCCAATCATTTTCACCAAGGTCAGCTAACACAGAGTTCACAGAAGCATGCGTAGCATCAGAAATCATAAACACATCACCTAGATTTTCACCGACAGCTAAGTTAGCCTGTTCAGATTGCTGGTTTTTCTTAGGTTTAGTGCAGTCTTGAATGTAGTGACCATATTCACCACAATTGTAATATTTACGATTAGTAGGTCTAGGTTTAAACCGAAATTTTTCGTTGCCCTTTTTCTTGTTGGCTTGGTTATTTTGACTATTGGAAGACTTTTTATTTTGAAAGCGTTTTTGTGGTCTTCCTTTGACAAAATTAAACTCGCCAAGATTTCTAAGGGCGACACCTTTATTGTTTTTCAAATCTAACTCTTTGCTTTTCAAGCCGTTTACAACAATATCCAAGGTCACTTGATCTCTACCATATTTAATGGCAGATTTCACATCACTATAAGAATCAGGAATAGCATTCAAAAGAACAATCGGAGTGTAATCATCGATGTTTTTATCTCCCGTTAACTTTATATCTTGAACCAGTTTTGTAAACACGTCTAAATTAGCATCAATGTCTTTATTTAGATCAAGCTTGTAGCGGAAAAATTTTTCAAGAAGAAACAGTTTATTGGGCAGCGAAGTTTTAGTATATATTTCTTCTAATTTTTCCCATAATTCTTTAGCCGAACCATGTTTACCTAATTTTCTTATCACAGGGTCAGAAAGGTTCAAGATAATCGCAGAATAAGCAAACTCATCAAGTTCAGCCTTTTTATTCGCCATCACATTAGAAGCGAAAGAATTATCAATAGCTTTGAAACATTTTTGAAAATACTAATTAACAAGTAATGTACAAATGTCATAATAACTCTTCAATTATACAAATAAAAATAATTTTACAACATTGTTTTCTAATGGAAATATAAGGAATAAAATGTTCGAATCTCGAATCAATCCGACTTCCGGGTCAACTTAATCAACATCGTGCGGGTCATTTGTCGAGCGCTCCTGAAATAATGGGGCGAGTTGACGTATTGTTTTACAGGCCACAAACACATACATCTGTATGTATAATTTTCTTTTGTAAAGAGAAATTTTATTGATACAACAAGAGCACATCTGTACGTATACTGTTGAGTATTGGTCCGAATCGGGTGGCAAATTATTACAACAATTATAACAAATATAACTATTACACAAATCTACTCGGGATAGGGATTAGGGATTACACAACTTCTATTTAAATGAATCAAACAATAACTGGAAGAAAAATTAAGAACAGTGAGTAAAGAAATGCAAACCAAACGGCCAAAGCCGATCGGAAAGTGATGTCATCGGAAATGCGGCCAAATCCTCCGTCTCCGTAGCCACGTCCAGACCCACAAGACCCGCGCGGCCAAAAACGAAACCCACCACCGGACCTAAGCAACCACCGGAGGAATCAAGCACTCAAAGAAGATTCAACCGAAACAAACCCCGTAAAACCAATCAAGCACTAAGCAAGATTCAACCGAAACAAACCCCAGAAAACTCAGATCCCGAATTCTCACAAGCCTCTCCCACAAAACACTCAATTATTTCACAGAGAAAAATCGAGGTAATCAGAAAATATCACTTGTTCTCTCTTCGTTTTTGTTGTGCTTTCATCTCACCCGAAATCAAAATTTATAGGAGAATCGGAACAACAAACGAAGAGAGGAAATCGGAAAAGATTTAGTTTCCATCTCAGAAGAACAGGTCAACCGAGGAGAGAGGAAAGAAAATCGGGAGAGATAAGGGAGGGTGGAGTCTGACGGCGAAAGGAGAAATAAGGGGTAGGGTTTCTGGGGTCAGGGTTTTTATATTAGGGTAGGAAATAAAAATCAATGACCAGGATTAAAAGATACCAAATAAATGGCCAGGATTAATCCAGACAAATGGGCTGCTTCCAAAAAGTTCCGGGCCGGATCCGTTTTAAAGTGGACTGCAAGAAATATTAAATTGGACCCTCATAATTTTAATCATTTGAGCCAATTAAACCCAACATATACCAACACCCAATACACATATACATGCAGGGCACAAACTCCATATACATGTATATATATACCGATGTACCAGTCGAATATCTCTCTCTGTCACACACACACACACTAAGAATAGGCCCCGCAGGTCATTTTCACTGCGACACAAGGAGAGGGACTGGGAGGGGGAGGGTCACGGGTGGCCGAAAATCTCCTCGGGAATTGCGAACACACTCTTTCTGACACGCCTTCTGTGTCCTTGCTAGCTGCATTTGTAATTATTTTTCTCCGTGAAATTATAAATCCAAATAATTTAAGAATATAAGTTATATATGCTCACTCGGTTTCAATCGAAAGCTTAGGACCTCTTTGCTGTTTTCAGGTCATTTTCTGTTTTTATTTTCGAAAATATTAAAAACGTGTTATTTTATTATTTTCGAAAATGCATTTTAGAAAATAAAAAAAATATATGTACACAAAACGCAAAATGTCCAAAATCTCGTTTTGAGCGTTTTGTGTGTATTCCAACAAAAAATCTTCAAAATGCTCAAAATTGCATTTTGAGTTTTTTTTTTTGGATTATCCTCATTTGAAACTAAGTCTATAATAAAGATTTATGAATTTAATATTAATATTACAAAAAAAAAATATTTTGCAAAATAAATTTAACAGGACGCGTTTTCAACAACTTTGAAAACAAAAATAAAAACAGAAAACATAAAATATTTTACAAAATGAAAGTACAAAACAAAATATAAACAGAACGCCCCCTTAATGTTTGAACACAAAAAGTTTCACGTACAAATCAAACAGTTATAATCATATCACTTGTTATATACCAAACGCTAACTATCAATAGTTTTTATGTTTTAATCTTCACCGTAACAGATCCATCGATACTTATACAACTTATATATCTGTAGCATTCAATCATTCTCCTAAAACACACCACATTACACTAAATCCTAAATTAAGTTGGGGATAGAGGTAGTAATAGTACTATTCTCTCCGTGTGTGTGTCGCTTAAATGCTCACATAATGAGTGATTTTGATGTTTATTGGGCAAACGAATGCTATAGATTAGTAAATTATGTAAGTAATAGTAGTGAGCGTGTGTTAAAGATTAAAATACAAAATATATTGATTTTAAGTATATGATAGATATTAACTAATGAGATTGTACTTCATCTGTCCATGAAAAGTGTGGTCTTATTTCTTAGTTGGACTGTCCACAAAAAATGTGTTCTTTCTATAAATAAAAATAATTCCACTTAAAATATTATCTCCACTCAAAAATAAATCTCTTTTCGACTTTCTCCACAAATAAATTTCTCCTTTTTACCTGAAAGCTATAAACGTAAAACTTTAGAAAAAAAATATAAACATAAAATTTTGAACTGAATAAAAAAATATTATGCTATTAAATAAAGTTAGTCCAACTTCAATTATGTTGTAATGATTTTCATTCTGAATGCACGAGGTATATATAAAAGGCAACTTTTTTTTTACCGTCCTTTTACCTTTTGGGATCTCAAGTTTACACCAAGAGGTAGGGAGTCGGGAGATAAAACAAACAGACAAACAGTGTCTATAAATATTTAGAGAATATAAGTAAATTATGTGTAACATATCAGACATATATTTAAAAATAATATTAGAATATCAGAAACATATACACAGAGCCCCACGTTGCTCGAAATCTGAAACTAAAATGCACTATTTCTTGTTTGGTTACCTTTGTTGCTTCATTTAGGCCCATCTTTTGGTCATAGAATTTTTTGTTGATTTTTGTTATCTGTAGAAAAAGAATGTTAATTTGTTTATTCCCACCGAGTCACGAAATATGAGAAATGCTACACATACACACATTCCTACACACATTCATACACACTAACATCTCATCCATTTGTTTATTATGGGACCCATTTGTTTATTGTGGGTCCAACAATAAATGAATGGATGAGATGCTGTATGAATGTGTATTTAACGCCAGATATGCAGAAGATTGCTCCACGAAATATAACAATAGCAGTGGAAATCTATAAATATGTTTGGTTTCCTTTTTCTTGGTCCGAAGTTAAAAAGAAATAAGTTTATAACCGCTGGTCTTGGTCCACGGGTCACGGGACTTTCATTTCATACGGGAGATTCGAGTTCGAGTCTTTCAGAGAGCAAAAATTTTTAGGAGTTTGTGAGACTATTTAGTCTATTGATGAAAAAACAATCATACTTTTTAGTTATGCTGGTGGAACAATTAAATATTTAGGACTTCAAGTAACAGTGTGGGAGACCTTGTCTCGATGGGACTCTACGGTTGAATTTGAATGGACACTACCAAAATTACCAATTTAGCCGAAGACTGGCCGGAGAACGGACAACGGCCGATCGTTGTCGTCAGCTAAAGGCCAAACATTTAGCCGACGGCTCTGAGGTTGTCAGCTAAACTACTTTAGCTGACGACTTTACTTTTGATCGTCGGTTGAAGTCCTGCAATCCGTCGGCTAAATTGGAGTAGCTGAAATAATAAAATCAGAGTTTAAATATGAATTTGAAGTAGAGTTTTATTGAAATTAAATTAGAATAAAATCAGATATCTTTTATCGCGGGTAGCTGAGTGGTTGGGTGGGGCTTGTATTTTAGTTCACGAGGAACTTGGAAAAAAAAAAAGGAAGAACATATTACTATATTAGCTAGGGTTGTCCCTATGGCGATCATGCATACCGATATGTACTCCCTCTGTCCCAGCCAAAGGTTGACAGAGAGTGTATATTTGGTGTATTTTAGGTAATGATTGGTATAAATAATGATGATTAAATGTGTGGTGGAGATTAAAAAGTAAAAAATATTGATGATGAATGAGTGGTGGAGATTAAAAAGTAAAAAGTGATTGTTTGATTTGATTGTAAAAAGTGATATATGTAAACTTACTAAATGGACTATTTTTTGATAGAAATGTAAACCTTTGGGCGGGACGGAGGGAGTATGTATTAAGAGTTTTTTTTTCATCGAAAAGAATATCAATGTATGTATTTATTAAGAATGTATATTTACTTAGATTTTTACTAAAATTAAATATTTGGAAAAAATATATAAACAATATTTATTAACTAATATCTTATTTAATCTCACCATATAGATAACACAATACAATTTCCGGCACACTTATCTACTATACATTAACAAACTCTTTTATCCACGTGGCATGTCCATACTTTATCTATTTTTTTCATAAATTTAGAATAAATTATTATTGAAAAACACATTTTTATTTGATGAATTTAAATAAAAAAAGTTAATTAATTGAGTGGGATTTAAATAAGAAAATAATATTAAATTTTTATTGAAAAATATGTAATTATCAATATCAAGTTTTAGTATGAAAATTAATCAATACACATTGATTAATACATGTAATATGGAAATTAAATACAACAATATTACCCCAATATTTCAATGGCTCCCGCAAAAAGTGGGATAGGGGGGATCGGATGTACGCAGCCTTACCCCTGTCTTAACACACAGGGAGGTTGTTTCCGGATGATTCAAAATAAAAATTGCATTGGAAATTGCATGAAATGACTAGTACTTCACGAGAAAAAGAAGTGCAGCCAATTTAGTGAGTCATTTTGTTTTATTCTATTATAATCCAGAACAAAAGAATACGAATTCTTTGGCTCCATTGGAATATATAGAAATTAAATGAGATAAAAAAATTTACAGTCTAATATATAAATCACAGATATAAAAATTTTAATATAAAAATCAGATATTAAAAATTTGTATTTGGTCTTGATACTTGGAATTTAGCTCGAAAAGCTACGGTTTGACGCACAGCTAAGCTCTACAGAGTCTGGTTACAAGCAGCATATACGGCTAATGCATACGTACAAATAAAGTTTGTCAATCTAGAGAGAGAAAGATAGCAGACACACACACACACGCACGCACGCTCACACACACACACACAGAGAAGAGTGGACCCCATCAGCTAAAATCTACGGCTGACCGGACTTTGAAATTAAGCGATAAAGAGATAGGAATGTTGAAGGAAGAAGAAGCTTATTTGCAAGAGAGAGAGAGAGGGAGAAGAGAGAGAAAGTGTTTTTACTCTGATCGATCAGAGTAAACTATTTGTTCTCCTTTTTTAACTTTCAAGTGTTGATCTTTTTTGGTGTTTTCTTTTGAAATCAAACAAACCCTCCCACCAGATCTCTCTGAGCAAAGTTTCATTAAGAATTATTGTTTTTTTCTGGGGTATTTAGTTTAATATTAATATTTTTTGTGGGTTTTCTTGTTACTTTCGAACAATCTGAAATATTTGCTGTGTAAGCAAATAAAAATCAAATTTTATTTTTTATCTCCACCTTAAATGATGTCTGGTGATGTTTTTTCTGTTCCCAATTCTCAAGCAGACAGATTCTTACCTCATCAAGAATTAGAAACAAACCCTAACTCCAAACCCAAGTCCAACCCAAACCCTTCTGCTAAGAAGAAAAGAAGTCTACCAGGTACACCAGGTAATACATACATACATATATATATATATATATATAATCAAGCTAAATTAGTAATCTCTTCACTTTGCAATTAATTAATTTTTCATAATATGTATATTATTATTATTATTATTATTCAGATCCAGATGCAGAAGTTATTGCACTTTCACCCAAGACACTGATGGCCACAAACAGATTTATATGTGAGATTTGCAATAAAGGTTTTCAGAGGGACCAAAACCTCCAACTACACAGAAGAGGGCATAATCTACCATGGAAGCTCAAGCAAAGAGCCAACAAGGATCAGATCAAGAAGAAAGTGTACATATGCCCCGAGAAGGCATGCATCCACCACGACCCGGCCCGAGCCCTCGGAGATCTAACTGGCATCAAGAAACACTTCAGCAGAAAACATGGTGAGAAGAAATGGAAGTGTGAGAAATGTTCTAAGAAATATGCAGTTCAATCTGACTGGAAAGCCCATTCTAAGACCTGTGGGACTAGGGAGTATAAATGTGACTGTGGCACACTTTTTTCCAGGTATTTTAATTTTTTTTTTTTGGTAATTTATTTATTTATTTATTTATTTTGCAAGAATTTAATGCCCTCATCATGACTGTGTGCAATAAATAGCTTTAATTAATATTGTCCTACCTTTTTCAATTTATTGTCTGACAAATGATTAGGTAATAAATGTTCTGATACTGAATATATATGTACTATTTATTTCATCACATTCTTACATGGACTTTTTTTTTTCTTTTTGACTTTTTTTTTTATTACAGAAAAGATAGTTTCATCACACACAGAGCTTTCTGTGATGCCTTAGCTGAAGAAAGTGCAAAATTCACAAGTGTTGGAGCTAATGACTTCAACTTCAGAAATCATGATCTCATCAATGGTAATAATAATAATAATAATAATAATAATAATAATAATAATAATGATAATAATCTGATGAGCCATCAGCCCAATTTTCACTATGGATTTACTAATCCCCATCTCGGGGGCGGCTTCCGGTCGCCGGAGTTTGCCCACATGTCGCCGGAAAGTTCAATTCTCAGCGGGGATCATCACCAGAAGCCAAGACTATCACTTTGGTTAAATCATCAAACAAGTTCTGATCAGTTTAATCCCAATATTGATCAAAATCCCAGCCTTTTCATCGCCTCCGGCTCAAACGGCTTTCCCGATATGATTCAAATGGCTAATTCTAATAATTTTTTCGGGTCGACTCCGTCAATGGGAAGCTACGCGAATCTCACATTGTCTCCGTTACAAGCCATGAAAGAGGAGCCGGTGATTAACAACAAAGTGAATACAAATAACACAATGGCTGATTCTTTAGCTTCCCTCCATAGTTCCGACAACAATCAAAACCATAATCATCATCACCAGCCATCGAAGTCTTCGCCACCTGCTCCAATGTCTGCAACCGCACTTCTTCAAAAGGCGGCTCAAATGGGTTCGACTAAAAGCAGCCCAAATTTCTTCGGGAACTCTATCGGGGTTTTGAATTCTTCTTCCCCATCTTCTTCGACAAACACGCTGTCTTTCGGTGCTCAAAACAGAAGCGAGCTGCACCAGGTTTTCGGAAAACAACAGCAGCCGGAGAACATCACAACAAAGGGCGCCGATGGGATGATTAGTTTCAGCTTGGCCACGATTGTGCCTGTTAATAGTTTTGAGGGTCAGACAATCATTCAAACACCTGGTGGGCAGATCAGCCATAGCTTGCATTCGGGGTTGCATGGGATGGAGAATAGTTTGACGAGGGATTTTCTCGGCATGGGCCCCGGAGATGGCGGCGCCGGCAGGCCGTTTTTGCCGCAAGAGCTGGCCAAATTTGCGTCTATGAGCTCGGCCATGGGGCTGAGCCATTTCACCAGCAACCATTAGCTAGCATAGCATGTATTTCTTTTTGTTCATATATCTCTTGTATTATAACAATAACGTGCCAAGGCCAAGCATTGTCTTATCATGATAAGCCATGTCATCATATAAATTTAAGAAGTAAATTCATGTCCGTCAATTTCACGTAAAATCAACTTCCATTATATCAATTAAAATATTTATTCACACATAATATATATGTGTGTGGGGTGAGTTCAGGTGAGAATGCTATTTAAGTTAAGAATAAAGAATGAATTTTATCCATAGATCTTGATAAATGAATGTCCTAGATTTATTTCCACAAAAATTTGATGCATATAATGTAATATTTTAATGAATCGATATTTTGATACATATAATGCATTGCAATTTTGATGCACGAAATGCATATAAAAAGATACGCTCGTCTAGCACATCTTTCAATTGTGTGTAGCACAATCAGAATTATTATGCTGCACAGATTTAAAATATGTGAGTTTAGCACATATTTTATTATTTCGTAGCATAGATTTTAAATAGATTAAGTCTAGCACATCTTCCATCGCATCGTAGCATAAACAGCACAAACACGTAGCACTTCACTTAATTTACATAATTCAGTTCGCGTAGCACACACAGCAAACACGTTGCACAACTGAGTATAAATCTCAACCATTGATCTAACTCAATCAAAAGCCCAACTTTATTCCTATTTCCTACGAAATTTACCTTTGTTGCATGAACCAATCCATATATATATAAAGGATCAAAATGAATTTTGTCGAAGGCTACGGATTTTGCCATGTCGTCACTGTAAATAGCTTGTGAATTACATGAATTACATAGAAGAGTAGTTTTGTCACCACACAAATAGATTGTCCTCATTTAAATAATAACTTAATTATTTTTTATCCGTTTTTGATAAAAATATATTAAATTAATAGCTTTTTAATGATAGATGCATGCATAACTAAATATATTTATATGAAAAAAGTATTATTTTTATTTTAAAAAAGTACCGGGGTCTATATAAGTACAATATTAATAATGTAATAGCTCTATAATAAGTTTAATAGCAGTACATTTAATGTATTTTAGCACCAAAAATCTATAAATACCAAATGATAAAATTTAGATTTTGATTGTCAAACCAATTTAAAATAATGTCAATCATAAAAAAAAAGTTATATATAATATACAATAGCATTATACACACTAACATTATGCATAATGCACAATAACTACTGTTTTGAATTGGTTATTTTAAATAACATGCAGCACACTCACCGTCTCCATTCAAAGCAATATAACTCTCTCAACACTTAATATTTTTTAGTGCTTTTCTTGTTGGAATCTAGACTCGTTTATATTTCCAATGGCATATGACACGACTCCTAATTCATAGTTAATGAAAACAGTTTGTTTATTGAAGTTGATGGTTTCAATAGGAATTTTCTATGTCACCATGACCGTCTCTATACAAAGCATCATAGCTCAGTCCATACTTAATACTCCCTCCATTTTTCTTTAGATGTCGTTTGACTTTTTGACACATATTTTTAGGTGCTTTGACCGGGTAGTTAAATTTATCATTTTTTAAATTTTTTTGAATAAAAATATACAATCTAAATTTTAATTCACAAAAAAAATTATTTAAAGATAATAATTTTAACTATACGGTCAAAGCACCTAAAAATGTGTGTCAAAAAGTCAAACGACATCTAAAAAAAGTGGAGGGAGTATTTCTTAGTACCTTTTTTTTGTTGAAAACTAGACTCTTTTGCCTTTCCAATAGTATATGACTCGTAATTCATAGTCAATTAAAGTCGTTTGTTTATTGAAGTTGACGGTTTCAGCAAGAACTTTTTGTGTCGACTTTGAAGTAGAAGCAATATTTGTGCACTATAAACCAGTGCATGTATACAGTATGAATCGATGCATTTGTACGTCGAAGTAGTGTAGTTATAACCTAAGAAATAGTATGTTATAAGTCATAGAAGCAATACCTTATACATGAGAAAATAGTACGTTATACATCATAATACACTGCAATTGTAAGTTAAAGAAGAAGTAAAATTCACAGTTTAATGTCTGGACCATAAAAAATGTATTCTTTTAAAAGAAGCAGCATAACCTGTTTGTATATGCAGTATATCGAATGTATAAAAGCAGTGAATATTATGCATTTAGCATACTGCTATATTGAATTAATTGCACTGCTAGCGTTCAACATACTGTTACTTTGAACCAATTACACCGCTATCATGTGTTCAGCATACTGCTACTTTGAACTTATTGCACATTTGTTATGTTTTTAGCATACTGTTGTACTTTGAACATATTGCACTGTTGTTATGTGTTGAGTATGCTGCTACTTTAAACTTATTGCGCAGCTATTATGTGTTTAAACTAAGTTTTTTTTATACTGCTTTTAGAGCTGTAAACGAAATTAGCTTTTAACGAACAAGCTCGTGCTCGGCTCGTTAAGGGCTCGGTTCGGCTCTGTTCGTTAAGAGCTCGAGCCGAGCTCGAACACAAAAATATGTGCGATAAGAAAACGAGCTCGAGCCGAGCTTTCACCATGCGCGGCTCGAGCTTGGCTCGAAATCGTTCGAGCTCGGTTCGGATCGAAAAAGCTCGAAAAAATATATGTATTAAATTTTTTATTTTTATTAAGATATCCAACTAAATTAATTTTTTTATTTTTTGAAAATTTAGGAATATCAATAAATTAGATACATCTTGACATCCGTACGGTTCGATCATCGAGAAATAATTTTAAAAAAATAAAAACAATAATCCAGGACAAAGCACTAGTTACGAGTACTAGTTAGAATAGGAGTGATCTACTAAGATCTTCAACCAAATTAATTTTTTATTTTTTGAAAATTTGGAAATATCACTAAATTAGATACACTACCAAAAATAACACTTTAGCCGACGACTAGCCGGAGAACGGCCGACGGCCGGCGGAAGTCGTCGGCTAAAGTCAGCAAGTTTAGCCGACGGCTAACTTGTTGTTGGCTAAAGTAGTTTAGCCGACGACTTTACTATTGGTCGTCGGCTAAAGTTAAGTTAGTCGTCGGCTAAAGTTTTGTAGTTTAGCCAACGACTAATATACTTTAGCCGACGACATACTGTCGGCTAAACTTAACTTTAGCCGATGGCTAGTACACTTTAGCCGACGACCTGCCGTCGGCTAAAGTCTTACATGTTTTTTTGTGCAGAATATATCACCATCCTACACTTGAAGAGACCATTTACAATACATTCGGAAATTACAGAACAAGAAAACAAAAAACAGTAATTTTCTCTGGTTTGATCATTCAAGAAATCATATTGAAGGTATGTTTATTGAATTTTAATATCAGTTATAATTATATTACGCATATAATATATCTATTTGGATGATTATGAAAATGTTTTAGAATTATTAGTTCGTTTTCTCGAATATTTCTTGGTGTGTGTGTGTGTATATATATATATATATATGGATTTGACATCTTGAATTCGAGCTATATATATGATGATTTTAGTCGTAATTTTTGTATGTTCTTGATAAATATGATGTGTAATATTGTTGTTTTTTTTGTTATAGCGGATGGATAAAAGTTGGATTGGTCTGCAAAAATGGGATCCAAGGGTCATAGATGGAATGCGAGGGTTGATTCGATTTGTGAAGGAGCATGATAGTGATAGTATGATTCATTACTGTCCTTGCAATATATGTAAATGCCGCAGCGATATGTACTGTTTTACACTTGATGTCGTATGGGAGCACTTGAAAAAAATGGATTTTGGGATAAATATACATGTTGGATTTACCACGGTGAAAGATCGAATTCAATTATTCCCCATGATCCCCGTTAACACAATTTCTCTTGATAGATACAACAAGCTAATCCAGCTCCAACAGACTCTTCTTTATCCTGGGTGTCACATGACGGTTCTTGATAGTGTCATAGAGGCTATGAGAGTCAAGATGGAGAACAAAACCTCGATTAAAGCTGTGGATTATTATTTGGAACTTACAGGAAAAATGCTCCCAGAAGGTCATCATCTTCCTAGTAATCACAGTAAAATGAGACGTATCATAAAAGGTCTTGGGCTATCGTACATCAAGATCCAAGTATGCATATATGATTGTGCTTTATTTTGGGGAAAGCCTAATGAAGACCTAAAGAGATGTCCGGTATGTGACACGGAGAGGTATAAGTTCACTCCTTGTGGTAAAGAGAAATCTATGAAGGTTCTTTGGTGTATTTCCCTCTGAAGGATAAATTGGAGAGGCTTTTCATGTCTCCTCACACATCCAAGGCGATGAGATGGCACGCTGAGCCTCGGGTGACTGACGAGGATATTATGATACACCCTTCTGATGGAGAGGCTTGGAAGCATATAGATAGGGAGTTTCCAGGATTTGCATCAGATGTCCGAAATGTAAGACTCGGACTTGCATCTGATGGATTCAACCCTTTTGGCAACATGAGCCTTTCATATAGTATATGGCCGGTGGTAATGGTTCCTTACAACCTTCCTCCATGGATGTGCATGAAGAAGGAGTATAATATGTTGACTCTCTTAGTACCTGTAACACCCCCAATCCACTCAGGGATATTACACGCCGTAGACCCTCTCCTCGAAGATCTACCAGGCTGGTAACAACATTTAACATCTCGACAATGCCTTCAAGGCTAAATGACTCAATAGACCGATTTGGTCTTTCAATAAAAATATACAACTCAATTACAACATATACCCACGCAGGGGTCAAAATACAATAAACTCCCGTACAACGGGGAAAAGATACTGCAGCGGAAAAGAAAATACAACTAGACCAATACGACATCAACGGATCCTCGTGTGATTAGTATCGTTCATCTTTCATCATCCTTCGTGCCGACCCTGTGTTATGCTCCAAAACCTGAATGCAAAAATAGACATCCACCCCCCGAATACTCGGGGGTTAGCAAAACTCCACTGTTTTGCTAGTGCAAGTACAAAGTGCAAATGCGAGCCATACAATTCACATTCCACGAATAACAATAACCAGAAATCCTCAAAGATCCAAACGAAACGAAAAGTACTTCTCGAGGCAAGGGTTTGAGAAAACCTTTAAAAAAAATCGAAATATCATAAATCAATGGATATAATTTATAAAACGGTTTAGAATGCCATCGAGAGTTTTAATAGAAAACAATTTAGGATTATCAAATCCTACTTTTCAAAATCCAAAGGACAAAAGGGGTCACCGCCCCAAAGGTTTACTTTCCAAAAAAAAATGACATTTACCAAACCGTTGGGATTTTAGCCCCAAATCCATAAAATGACTTTTACAAAACCATTGGGATTTTAGCCCCAAATCTCATCAACTCACAGTATACAAGAACGACCACAAGGTTCGTCTTCCAACGTCAAAATCCACAATTAAAGGATTTAACACAAATAACAAAATACTCTAGAGCCATCCTAGCCAAGTAGGCCAAACGAACAACTTACCTCTTACACACTTAGTCAATGCATGCAATCATGAAAACCGTTCAAAAGCACTCATTTCCGGAAATGCCATAAATAAGTCACATTTGTAAAATGCACCACAATTAACCGTCGATCCACGTCTCTGTGGACCCCTACCGAGACCCCGTCGGATCTAACACGTAGTGGTTAAAAGCAAGCTCGTCGATCCACGTCTCTGTGGACCCCTACCGAGACCCCGTCGGATCTAACCCGTAGTGAGCATACACACACACACATTACTCATGCAAAACTAACATGCTAAGAATGTAAGTTCATTAAGAATACTCACTAAAGATGGCCATTAACTCGACACCATTATCAAACTCTTCAAAACACAATAACAAGATTAAATACGGAATACACGATTCTATAACTTTAAACAATAGGAGTATCATCATCAAATCCTTCAACGTTCAAAATAATCAAATCATAATCAATTCCCAAAACACGCCGTTCACAAAACACACACGCATTTTGAAAGAAAGCCTTTAACGAGGCCAAACCGAAATCTTTTGAAACTTCATTTCAAACAACCAAACAAACACAGCAAGACGATCACCGATCATCATATCCACAAAATAAGAAAAGTATGGGCAAGGTACTTGCCTCGAATAAGAATAACGCGAAGAATCGACCGAAGTAGGTTGACACGAACCGCCTACGAACCCGCCGACTCCACCGATCGCCAACTCGCGTTCATAAACTACGAAGGACAATAACAACGATGAAATGAATTCCATAACACGACTCAAAGCCGTTGAATTCAAAGAACGAACGACGAATGTTCAAGCGTTTCCCCCAAAACGGCCAAGAACACGATTCGTCCCGACAAAACACGAAAACGGAATTCCAAGTTGAAATATGGATATACAATCGATAGAATATGTTTAACAACATCATTTAACCATAATCGATCCATCAAAAACGGATGAAAAACGAGATCGAGGACAAATCCCCCAAAAAGTCGATTCGAAGGAAATCAAGAAATATACTTCGATTCGACGAAGAACAATGGATTAAATGATGTTAAACACAAGAATACTACCAAGATTAATCATACCCATCATGAATTAATCAATAATACGGAACGAATCGGACAAAAACGCAAACCCCCCCAAATTCACGAAATTAGGGTTCTAAGGAAGATTACCTTGATTTGCTGGATCAAAGGATGATAACGGATGATTGATTGATGATATGAACTCAAGAACTTCATGGATTTGTTGTTAAACAACATGGCTCCATGGTAAGATCACCCTCAGCCGCGGAAGAGAATGAGAAGAAGGAGAAAAATGGCCAAAACCCGTGTGCAGGGGCCATAAATACAAGCCGCAGGTGTCGCGGCCAATGTGAGTGTGCGCGGCACGAGCCCAAAATGGCTCCCAGTGGTCGCGGTGTGCATGGCTCGGCAGCGTGTGCCGCGGCACCCGTGCGATCGGTTTGGCCGAAAATGCCACAGAGTGTGCGCGGCCTGCCCGGCATGTGCCGCGGCCCACGGACTGCTCGGCCAATCGCTGAGCACCGCGGCCGTGACTCGGCGAAGCCGCCGAGCACTACCGGCCGTGACTCGGCCGGCTGGGCCTGGTTGCCGGCCATGACTCGGCCGGCCAACTCCGACGGTCCGAACGACCCCGAACTCCGAATACGAATCGATGATACTACATTTACGACTCGCAAAGACGAATATAAGAGCTAAGAGAACACACAATTCCGACCACCCGAAGGCTCGGAATTTAACAATGGAAGTAATTACCCAAAACTTTAGGAAATTACGAAAATGGCCCAAAATGTCCGAAAATCACGATACGCGATCGAAACACCAAACCAAAGCTCGCAACATGAATAATAGCATAAAATGAACTTACGAGAAACTCGAAACAACAGTTTCGGACGAGATTCGCAAGAATCGAACTCAAGTGCGGAAAAGTCGCTAAAAAGCTCGGAACTCAACAAAACGACACTGAAACGAACTCGGATGACAAAAAGTGCAGAATTAATCATTCTCGGAATGACGAAACGGTCATGAGCGAGTCGTCAAAACGAACTTCCGCTGAAAAAAGAAAATTACTGAAATTCGAAATTGCGGATATTACATTCTACCCTCCTTAAAAGAAGTTTCGTCCCGAAACTTAAAACAAGTAGGGAGAAGCAATATCCCGCCAGGAAAACTCAACGATATACGCAAGGAAACACGTAACTTACACCCATTGGCGAAACGTTACAAGCAACGCAAAGGAATATACGGCGTGAAAACACGCTCCACGACGACCAACACAACGTCGCCGTTAGGGATATAATAAAACCAACAAGTGACAAGCGTCATCAAATGGATAATACAATCAAGTCAATTATCCGAACAATCACAAAACACAACGAACGAAAAACAATACGATTGACCAACCCAACGGTTCATCAATCCAAACGCGAGCCAAACGCTGAAGAAATACGAAATTCCACCGCCCAAGGGTTGGAAGATCGAAAACGAGACTAATTTCCCGAACTTAAGGAAATTAGGAAGGAGCCTGAATGCTCAACAATCACGAAACGAGGACAAAAACCGAACAAACAAACGACCGAGACAACAAAAATCGAACAATCATGTCCGAAACACGAAGGATAATAAAATTCAAACAACAACTCCCAGGATGATCTGGTGAGAACTACAAGACATGCATTCCCATAAGATCCACCGGAAAGGGAATAGCGATTGAAAAGTCACAACGACAAACGAGTTATTCCGAAACAACACCACCCTCGTTCGATCAACAAAAGCAAGGGATAGGGAAAGTTCAGAAAATGTCAACGAACATAAACGAGTCGACAGAGTCGAAAACACAGGAGTTCCAAATCCGATCCACTTCGAATAAAGGAACTAATAGATCCAGATGATGTCACTTCCTAACAAGGTTCACAAGAATCGAACCAAACTCGAAAAAATCACAGCGATAACCAGATCAACCCACAACAAGATCACAGTTCGTTCGGACGATGAAACTGAAATACAGAACAAGTTCAGAAAGTATCAACGAATATGAGCGAGTCGAAAGAATGGAGAAAGAGAAAATACAGAAGTCAAAATAGTACGGGTATTACCTCCGACCTCATCCACGAAATTCACAAAAACAGGAGCAAGGTAACAAGACATTAAACAACCGACACATAACGGAACGATCACAGATGCACACGGCCATACCAACCCAAGCTCTAATAGCTCGCACATGCGCGACAACGCAGAAATAACCACGAGGCGACAATATTCAACACCAACATCCCGCCTCTCACAAGGGACTAACACAACAAATGTGTGGAAAACGACTCAACGCTCACACCGCCAATTCGGTCATACTCGGGAGCAAACATCAAAATGACAACGCGAACATCATACATACATACCCAGCCCTCAGACGGGAATGGATAGGTTTTAAAAACGAAAACCTCATTTTGAAAATAATTTAGAAGAACACCGGTTGATCTTGAGTATCACCTTTCAAAAAGTACAAACGTGAAACATTGTTATCGAGACTTTGGAGAACTATTTCGCATTTGATAAAAATGAGGACACTTTCTCTTAGTGAAAACTTTTAGAATATTCGACTCCACTGTTTTGCTAGTGCAAGTACAAAGTGCAAATACGAGCCATACAATTCACATTCCACGAATAACAATAACCAGGAATCCTCAAAGATCCAAACGAAACGAAAAGTACTTCTCGAGGCAAGGGTTTGAGAAAACCTTTAAAAAAAATAGAAATATCATAAATCAATGGAAATAATTTATAAAACGGTTTAGAATGCCATCGAGAGTTTTAATAGAAAACAATTTAGGATTATCAAATCCTACTTTTCAAAATTCAAAGGACAAAAGGGGTCACCGACCCAAAGGTTTACTTTCCAAAAAAAATGACATTTACCAAACCGTTGGGATTTTAGCCCCAAATCCATAAAATGACTTTTACAAAACCATTGGGATTTTAGCCCCAAATCTCATCAACTCACAGTATACAAGAACGACCACAAGGTTCGTCTTCCAACGTCAAAATCCACAATTAAAGGATTTAACACAAACAATAAAATACTCTAGAGCCATCCTAGCCAAGTAGGCCAAACGAACAACTTACCTCTTACACACTTAGTCAATGCATGCAATCATGAAAACCGTTCAAAAGCACTCATTTCCGAAAATGCCATAAATAAGTCACATTTGTAAAATGCACCACAATTAACCATCGATCCACGTCTCTGTGGACCCCTACCGAGACCCCGTCGGATCTAACCCGTAGTGGTTAAAAGCAAGCTCGTCGATCCACGTCTCTGTGGACCCCTACCGAGACCCCGTCGGATCTAACCCGTAGTGAGCATACACACACACACATTACTCATGCAAAACTAACATGCTAAGAATGTAAGTTCATTAAGAATACTCACTAGAGATGGCCATTAACTCGACACCATTATCAAACTCTTCCAAACACAATAACAAGATTAAATACGGAATACACGATTCCATAACTTTAAACAATAGGAGTATCATCATCAAATCCTTCAACGTTCAAAATAATCAAATCATAATCAATTCCCAAAACACGCCGTTCACAAAACACACACGCATTTTGAAAGAAAGCCTTTAACGAGGCCAAACCGAAATCTTTTGAAACTTCATTTCAAACAACCAAACAAACACACCAAGACGATCACCGATCATCATATCCACAAAATAAGAAAAGTATGGGCAAGGTACTTGCCTCGAATAAGAATAACGCGAAGAATCGACCGAAGTAGGTTGACACGAACCGCCTACGAACCCGCCGACTCCACCGATCGCCAACTCGCGTTCATAAACTACGAAGGACAATAACAACGATGAAATGAATTCCATAACACGACTCAAAGCCGTTGAATTCAAAGAACGAACGACGAATGTTCAAGCGTTTCCCCCAAAACGGCCAAGAACACGATTCGTCCCGACAAAACACGAAAACGGAATTCCAAGTTGAAATATGGATATAAAATCCATAGAATGTGTTTAACAACATTATTTAACCATAATCGATCCATCAAAAATGGATGAAAAACGAGATCGAGGACAAATCCCCCAAAAAGTCGATTCGAAGGAAATCAAGAAATATACTTCGATTCGACGAAGAACAATGGATTAAATGATGTTAAACACAAGAATACTACCAAGATTAATCATACCCATCATGAATTAATCAATAATACGGAATGAATCGGACAAAAACGCAAAAACCCCCAAATTCACGAAATTAGGGTTCTAAGGAAGATTACCTTGATTCGGTGGATCAAAGGATGATAACGGATGATTGATTGATGATATGAACTCAAGAACTTCATGGATTTGTTGTTAAACAACATGGCTCCATGGTAAGATCACCCTCAGCCGCGGAAAAGAAGGAGAAGAAGGAGAAAAATGGCCAAAAACTCGTGTGCAGGGCCATAAATAGCCGCAGTGTGCCGCGGCCCGGGAGTGTGCCGCGGCACGAGCCCAAAAATGGCTCCCAATGGTCGGCGGTGTGCATGGCTCGGCCGCGTGTGCAGCGGCACCAGTGATCGGTTTGGCCGAAAAATGCCACAGAGTGTGTTGTTGCCCAAAATATTTATCCGAAGATTAATACTGCTGGAAGACGGACAACAAACAACAATTGCGGGAGCACTTCCGAGAGAAGATAAATAATACAAGATTTGCCGGGTTTGTTAGGCCCGGGCTTGAATGCTCTCGCGAGATGATATTAATACAAATATTCGTGGATACAAGTATTAATGAGAGAAATCTAAATACAATGAGTGTAAAAAGACTCATAATCCTCTTGGCGAAGCTCGGTGTTCTTCGTCCCTGCCGATCGTCTTCTTGATGAGAGAGGCCGGGAGAAGAAGTACCGAATGATAGCTGTTGCCAAGAGTTGGAGATAGCCAAGTGCTGGGTGTTTTGCTTCTGTATTGCGTGTGAAATGCGAGAATGCCAGAGAGTTGGCCGAGTGCAGGGTGCCTTGTATATATAGTGGTAGCCGGGTCTTGTCCTCTGGCGGGCGATCGCCTTCCGGCCATTATAATAATGGGGCGATCGTCTGCCGGCCAATATTATAATGGGGCGATCACCCGGGCTGTCGGGCTAAAGTCCAAGGAAGATGCTGGCAGTCTGCCTAAAGTCCAAAGCTCCAGCAGGCAGCCAACTGGGCGGTCCAATGAGGGACCAGCACGCGTCCGGAGTCAGTCACATGCGGCCCTACTGAAAACTTCGGCGGCTTGTCGGCTGGTGGAAAGATTCTGCCAGGCTGTGGTCAATGATCCGAGATTCGCGGATCTTGTCTCGGCTCTTGCACGTGGTGCCAGTATTGAGGCTCGGCCTTTGCCGACTGGATGGCCATCGGCCCTGATCGACATGAGGCGGTCGTCTCTAGCTGGTCATCAGAGGTCGCCATCGGCCAGTTGCTGAGGGTCGGCATTAGTCGGTCACCAAGGGTCGGTCGGTAAGTGCCGACAGATGATCGTCTCCAGTCGGTCGCCAGGAGTCGGTCGCCGAGTACCGAGAGACGATCGTATCTGATGTCGATCGCTCGGCACCGGGACTTGTCCTGGGACCTCCGGTTGGCCGATCTAGCTTGTCCGCTGGGTAAAGGCTCGGCCGCCTGGTCGCTGGTCGGCAGTTCTGCCTAGGCTGCTCGGCAGTCACTCGGTCGCCCGATCTCCGAGGCGATCGCCGGTCGGAGAGTGTTAATTCTTGACACAACAGAGTGTGCTGCGGCCCTGCCAGCATGTGCCGCGGCCCACGGACTGCTCGGCCAGAAACTGCCGAGCACTGCCGGCCGTGACTCGGCCAGAAGCTGCCGAGCACTACCGGCTGTGACTCGGCCAGTGCCGGCCTGGGCCCAGGTTGCCCGGCCATGACTCGGCCGGGGCCAACTCCGACGGCCCGAACGACCCCGAAACCCGAACCTGAATACGAATCGATGATACGGTTACGACGTACTCGCAAAGATGAATCTAAGAGCTAAGAGAACACACAATTCCGACCACCCGAAGGCTCGGAATTCAACAACGGAAGCATTTACCCAAAACTTTGGGAAATTACGAAAATGGCCCAAAACGTCCGAAAATCACGATACGCGATCGAAACACCAAACTAAAGCTCGCAACATGAATAATAACATTAAATGAACTTACGAGAAACTCAAACGCAGCTTTGACGAGATTCGCAAGAATCGAACTCAAGTGCGGAAAAGTCGCTAAAAAGCTCGGAACTCAACAAAACGACACCGAAACGAACTCGGATGACAAAAAGTGCAGAATTAATCATTCTCGGAATGACGAAATGGTCATGAGCGAGTCGTCAAAACGAACTTCCGCTGAAAAAAGAAAATTACTGAAATTCGAAATTGCGGATATTACAGTACCTGGCCCCGGGTATCCAGGAAAGTGTATTGATGTTTATTTGAGACCTTTTATAGAGGAGCTGAAGTTGTTGTGGGAGCAAGGTCATCCGACGTACGACAGTTACTCACATGAGATGTTCTACTTACATGCTATGTGTACCGGTACCATCAGTGATTTTCCTGCGCATGTGATCTTTGTCAGGATCATTATTAGTGGATATAGAGGATGTCCAGTGTGCTTGAATGCTGATTGCTCAAGGTATCATTGTCGGAAGGTTATCAGAATGCGTCACCGTATATGGCTTGAGAGGACGCATGTCTGGCGCACGGATGCTGCAACATTTGATGGGATTGAAGACGTTGGTGATCCATCACGGGAGTGGACTGGTGAGGAAATTTTGGCCGTGCTGAATGAGTATGATTTTGGGCTGTTGAGCAACCATCCTGATATAGTAGCGGCAACTCCTGAAAGACCTGACAGGTATAAGTATTGGTCCCACAAAAGTATTTTCTAGGATCTACCTTATTGGAGTAAGTTGTCGATTAGGAACTACCTAGATGTGATGCACATAGAAAAAAATGTTTGTGAAAGTGTTGTCGGTACAGTGTTATGTTGGGAAGGGAAAACTAAAGACGGCCCTAAGGCACGCATTGGTTTAAAAGAAATGAACATTAGAAAATATTTATGGTTGAAGGAAGGAAAGGGGAAACACAAAATGCCGAAAGCTGCTTACACCGTCACCCTGAGCAAAAGGCTGAGATTTTTTCGTGGATGAAGGCTGCAAGGTATCCCACAGGATATGCTGGAAATATAGGGAGGTGTGTTAACTTCAAGGAGAACAAGTTAACTGGACTGAAGAGCCATGATTGTCATATCCTCTTACAATGTTTGTTTCCTGTGTTTATTCGACCATACTTGTCCAAACAGGTGGTCGAGCCTTGTGTATCGTTATCCAGGTTCTTTCAAAAGGTATGCACTAGGGAAGTAAGGAAGTCAGATCTCCGGCTCATGCAAAAGGAGATCATTTATATCTTATGCAAATTTGAGAGGATCTTCCCACCGATTTTTTTTATCTCATGCCTCACCTCATGATCCATCTCCCTCGCCAACTTTTACTAACAGGCCCGTTCCACTACACGTGGATGTTTCCAATAGAAAGGCAACTTGGTGAGTACAAGGACTCTATGACTAATAAGTCTGCACCAGAAGGATGTATAGCCGAAGCATATCTTGCATGAGAGTGTGTAACATATACCAAGTTCTATTTAGGCGCGGTGGATCCCACACCCGAGCCTATGTCAACAATTCCAGTGCAATTTAATCTCTCCATCATCACCAGCGAGGTTGAAGCTCAAGGAAGATTACCTGACAGTCATTTACAACCTTACGAGCTACGAATTGCACATTGGTGGATATTACTTAACTGTCCAAAAGTTCAATATTGGAAAGACATTCATCTTTCATGTGATGCTGTGAATGGAGACATTAGATTCCACAATGAAACATTTGCTGATTATTTTGGACAATGGGTAAGTGTTTAATTACTATTTACTTAATTTGCTTACATAATTTACTTAATTACGACATTCACCTTAATTAATATTCAGATGACGCACATACAAAGTGATGGCCACCCGATGTGGTCACGTGAGTTGATGCTTCTTTCGATGAAGCCTGTTACATCTAGAGTTTATTCAATGGCGAAGGTAAATGGTGTGCCATTTGTATGTATCGACAGAGATCAAAGAAGGAGGTGTTAAAATTCTGGGGTTATGATTGACGGTGGATATTACGGTGTTCTTCTCGAAGTAGTTGAACTAATTTATGGAGAAGGCTTGACAGTTTACTTGTTCAAGTGTAGGTGGTTTGATACAAATCCTCAAATCGAAAGGGAGGATAATTATGGACTATTATCTGTTGATACTTCTACAAGTTGGTATGAGGGTGATCATTTTGTTTTTGCAACATCTGCTAAACCAGTTTACTACCTCGATGACTTGGTAAAAAAAGGAGCATGGAAGATCGTAAATCATATGGCTACGAGAAATATATATAGTGCGGCTACACTTGGATAAGCAATCGATAAGGATAATAATGAGGCATACCAAGAGCCGGATACAACTAATATTCCACCATCCTCCACAATACTACTGAATAATATTGTAGAAGGTCGAGTGGTTCGGCTACATGGTGAAGAACGTGGGTTCATAGATGTATGTACAAATGAATTACGTGCAGACTCTGATGAAGATGATGAGGACGAGTTTAGACATATGCTACCAATTATCTACTCCGACACAGAGACAGACTCAAGTAGTGATTCTGACTACGAACCTTAGAAGGACATATCATTTGTAAAAGTTCCTTAAATATTCATTGTTGTGTGCTGCTCGAACGAATCGAAAAAGTGATATTATTACCTGATTTTTTTTTATTTTGTTATATATTCATTGTTCCATTTATAATAATAAAACAAGTATAAATATATAAACTATTAATATTATATAAAAAACAAGTATAAATTTATAAAATATTATTATATAAAAACTGTATAAATTAATATACACATATATAATTATGTCTAAATATAATTAAATTCAAATATATATATAAAATATTATTATATAAAAACATGTCTAAATATATAAAATATTATGACATAAAAACTATATAAATATATAGTAATATTATATATATATATACATATATTTATAATTAAATTCAAATATGTAAAATATTATATTATATAAAAGACATATATAAATATAAAAACTGGGTTAAAATGTTTGAATGATAACCATGACCAATTGGCAAAATCCCATATCAATTACATAAATGGCCCGGGTTCGAACCCCGGTAGCCACTGGGTCATGTGTTTTTTGGGGGGATTAAGAATAGCCGACGACCAACGCCGTCGGCTAAAGTGTTTGGACTTTAGCCGACGACAGCCGTCGGCTAAAATATTGATATTTTTAATTTTTATTAAATATATTTATAATTAAATTTAAATGTGTAGATTTTTTTTCGGGATTTAGTTTGGCCGACGACCGCCGTCGGCTAAAGTATTGATATTTTTAATTTTTATTAAATATATTTATAATTAAATTTAAATATATAGATATATTAATTCTGTATCAAATATATCTATATTATTTTATAAAAAGTGTATAAATATATAAATATCATTTTATAAAAACTGTATAAATATATTATTTATAATTAAATTCAAAGAATATATTATTTATTATTATTTTTTTCGGGATTTAGTTTAGCCGACGGCGGTCGTCGGCTAAATTATTGGTATTTTTAATTTTTATTAAATATATCTATATTATTATATAAAAAATGTATAAATATATAAATATCATTTTATAAAAACTGTATAAATATATTATTTATAATTAAATTCAAAGAATATATTATATATTATTTTTTTTTGGGATTTAGTTTAGCCGACGGCGGTCGTCGTCTAAAGTATTGGTATTTTTATTTTTTATTAAATATATTTATAATTAAATTTAAATATATAGATATTTTTTTTTTCGGGATATAGTTTAGCCGACGGCAGTCGTCGGCTAAAGTGACACGGCCCGTGTCAGTTGACACGGCCCATGTCGTTGTGTTCTACATTCCATAAAATTTCTGGAAAGCTAACCCGACCGTGTCGATCGACACGGTCGAGTCCGGCTGGCTGCTTTTTCTATTTTGGCCGACGGCGGTCGTCGGCTAAAGTACTCAACAGTTTAGCCGACGACGGCCTTTGTCGTCGGCTAAAGTGACCTTATATATAAAAAAAAACGACTCTCCGTCCATTTTTTCCTTTCTTCCCCAGGTGGAACCCTTCCGACCGCCTCCCTCGTCCGACCGCCTCCCTCGTCCGACCGTCCCTCATCCGACTGTCCCGTCCGTCCGCCTCCCTCGTCCGACCTTCCCGTCTGCCCGCCTCCCTCGTCCGACCGTCCCGTCCGTCTGCCTCCCTCGTCCAACCGTCCGCCGCCAGCTCGTCCTTCGCCGCCTTCCGTCGTCCGCCGTAGGTATCTTGATTTCTGTTTTTTTTTTTTTCATTTTTTCAGTTTTGATTTTCTGTTTTTTTTTTCTCGGATGTTTTTATTTGCTGGTTTTGGTTATTGAGGCTGGTATTGCTTATGTTGTTAACGTCTGGGATAAATGATTCAAGTAGTTACTACAATCGGTTGTCATTTTTTTCTTCGGTTATCCATGTATTCAATTATATTAAATTAGTGATGCGTTCTTTATTCCCTGAGGTTATGCTTGAAATGATACTCATTTTAGAATGATTAGTTATCACTGTTTTTGGTTCAGTGGAAGTTGCATTTGTTCGATGGAGCATTAGTTATCGATTAGTTATCGCTGTTTTTTAATGCTTCTTGATGATGACAATCGATTGATTTTTTCAAGAGGCAAGGTCTTGTTATAATTTCGTTACCTGTGAATTTTCAAAAATAATTGCTCATTAGTACTTATTAATTCAAAATGATCTCTAGGGTTTATGATGTTTTATGATGTAAAAATAATTGATTTATGTTTTCGAATTTGTACAGGTTAAATGGATAAAATTAAGAGACTAGCGTGTGGTAAGAAAAAATCGAAGACTCCGGAGTCGGGAGATAGTTCCGCAGCTTCCAACCGTGCGGATCCTGTCGGTAAATATTTGGATCAGAGTAACGCTCGCATACATGGACTAGTACAGAATAGTGGATTGAAGTTTAAGGATGGGAACTTGTATCCGGCGGATGATACACATACTATTGTGAGGCGCTTAAGATCGCGGACGACCCCCACTACTGTCGAGACGACTCAGCCTCGTATGCCTCCTATACACCGCATTCTCACCCCTCATACTATTTTTGGGAGCGGCCGATCTACACCGAGCACGTCATCCGAGGTGCCTTCCGGTCCGCCGTCGACTTTATTTATGCCCCTTTTGGTACCATCAATTCCAGGGGTCGATGAGGAAGGAGTCCGCTGGCCATATAACTTTGTCAACCCGACAGAGGCGTATGTGTTCCAGGCGTGGCCTGAGAAAATGATTTGGCGGACATGTCGGATATCTAAGACAAAGTTGTACGCGTCGCTTGCGCAGCTTGAGAATGAGGACGGTTGTACCGAAGACGAACCAAAAAATAAGAAGAAGACTCGTGGCCCATCGAAGGGTCTAGCACTTGACACATATGTTTCAAAAAATGGTCGTCACAAGATAACAGTTGATGAAAAGTATCGACGACCCATTTTGGCTTCGGATGCTTGTACGACATATTGTCGTAATGTTGGGTTTGTCATACGCGATAGAGTTCCGGTATTGTGGGCTGAGTGGAAGGATGTGCCACAAAGTGTGAAGGATGCATTGAACAATGCTATGTCGGTAAGTTTATCTCAATTCCGAAAGCTACTTTGTGTATTTAAATTCAGAAAAAATTTAGTAATATATATTATATGCTAATTGTAGGTTTGGTTTGAGGTTCCTTCTTTCCTACTACATACTTGGTGTGATGGGGTGCAAACAACCAAGTAAGTAATTACTCGAGAATTTTTTACATTGTTTTTGTTATTGTTAAAAATATGTATTTGTCAAATGTTTAATAATTTATTTATTAATACAAAACAATTTGTAATTTAAAATTCACAACTTGTATAACTGGAAGGTAATTTGATTGATAAATTTAAACATGATAAACATTCTAATTTACTTGTAATTATGAGTATTATAACATACACTTTTAGAATATACATAAAACATTATAATATTAATTATACATAAAAATAATAAAACTAACACATTAACATTATATAATCATACACAAACAACAAAATATAAAATGACATGTAACATAATCACTAAACTTAAATTTAAAAGTCAACTGCATAATAACAACTGTATAC
This sequence comes from Orobanche coerulescens, assembly GCA_033398695.1. Taxonomy (NCBI): domain Eukaryota; kingdom Viridiplantae; phylum Streptophyta; class Magnoliopsida; order Lamiales; family Orobanchaceae; genus Orobanche; species Orobanche coerulescens. The sequence continues at coordinate 12,775,826 of CM065803.1, forward strand.
ACACAACATATTATTTATGAATAACATAATATACAAATAACATTATGAACTAGAATAAAACAATAACACAAATCACAGTAAATAAATATATAAAATTTACAAAATACTTTACAAATATATTTGACTAATGTTTGATTATTATTTATAAATGTTTGTTATAGGTACAAATCTTGGAAAAATGAGCTACACATGTTTTGGTCAGCTTCGGGTAATTCCCGTGAGGCTACTCCCGAGGAGTTCAAGTATCGGGAGTACGAGTGGAGGTGGCTATGCGCATATTTTAGCGACTCGGACTATATTGTATGTAATCGAGCTCTAAATATTGTCGTAATGCTATTGTTGTTTAAAGATATGTAACATATATGAAACTTACTTATGGTAATTTTTCTCCTTGTTAAATGAAAATTACATGTTTCTATGTGTAGGCGAGCAGTTCAACCAACACTGTTAACCGTAAGGGTTTGACGGAACACCACAGCTTAGGTTCGCGGTCGTTAGCGAGAGTTTCGCACGAGGCCACTTCTGATGAAAATGTGGCGAATGCCTTTGTCTACGTAACTCAGAAGGCATATCCTAACTATCCGGATAGACTTGTAAGTTGTAAATGTATCCTAACCATTTTAATATTGCTATCAGTCTTTACCTCTGAACTTTATTAATATTCGGTTACTTTTTTTGTTCCCACTTAATTAGGAGAGAGTGACTGAAGAGTCTGAGAGGATGTTGATAGAGATGGCGAGGAAGAAGCATCCGGAGTTGGACGAGACTGGTCTCGAGTTAGCACGCCGAGAGATCGATCAGGCCGATCCCTACATTAGGGCAAGGGTGTGGGCTAACATTTACCCTCCTAAAGGGAGTCATCACCGGACGCCGATGATGGGAGCTGAAGGCACCGAATTATTGAAGAATACTACAGGGTTTCAGCGCAATCAAAGGGGCGACACTCAAAAGGCCTATTTGGAGGAGCAATTGAGGATCGAGAGGGAGCTCCGAGCTGAGGAGCAAAGGAAGTCTCAAGACGAGTTCCAGAAATTCCAAGAGGAACAAAGGAAGGTTCAACAAGAGATGTTAGCTCGGAAGAGGCCATGATGCAGTATATGATGTCATTGAGTCAGACCGTGTGTCAATCGGGAATTTCGGTACCACCACCACCTCAATTCTTCAATTCACAAACACCCCCCTCTTCTTCACAGCCTCGGGACGACGACATGCAAGACGGTCGTAATCCTTCTTCTATCTTTAAGAATTTGACGGATCTTTGAGGATTTTAGTTGTCATTGTAGTAGTTCTTTTGCTAAATATTTTTTATTTAGACTCGTGTTCGTTAACGTTGGTGTTTATAGTGATTTTGTTGATGTTGCGAGCTACATGACATGTTGATATGGTTGTATTTAAATTATGCTTTTCGTAATTGATTTATGTTGATTGTGATGTTTGGTGGTGTATTGTACATTTGGAATAACAGGTTATCTGAACAGGTTTGGTGATTTCGAAATCTGATTTTTTTTTTCACTGGACTTTAGCCGACGGCATTTGCACAGACCGTCGGCTAAAGTATTTATTTAAAAAAATAAAATAAAATATTTTAGCCGACGACTATGTAACCGTTGGCTAAAGTATTTATTTATAAAAAATAAAAAACACTTTAGCCGACGACTATGTAGCCGTCGGCTAAAACCTATACATTTTAGCCGACGACAACTTTTGTCATTGGCTAAAATGTAGAACTTTAGCCGACGACTTTGTAACCGTCGGCTAAACTCGAACTTTAGCCGACGACCTTCCTTATTTGCCGTCGGCTAAACTTTAGCCGACCGACCTCGGCCGACCGACTTTTAGCCGACAACTGGCCACTTTAGCCGACGATTTCCGACTTTAGCCGACGACTTTTTGTCGTCGGCTAAAGTATAAACATTGGTAGTGATACATCTTAACATTTGTACGGTTGGATCACCGAGAATTTTTTTTAAAAAAATAGAAACAATAATCCTGGACAAAACACTAGTTACGAGTACAAGTCAGAATAGTAGTGATCTACTCAGATCTCCAACCAAATTATTTTTTTTTGAAAATTTTGAAATATTAATAAATTAGATATATCTTGACATCCGTACGGTTGGATCGTTGATATTTTTTTTTCGTGACAATGGTTTAAAACTTTTTTTGTTAACGAGTTGGTTGTTAAGAGCTCGTTTCGGCTCGGCTCGTCTCGTTTGTGTTCGGTAAAAGATCGTGTGCGGCTCGGTTTATTAACGAGCTCGAGCACGATTTTTGTTCGGTAAGGAAGCTCGGCTCAGCTAGGCTCGGCAGGAAAATAAAATGAAGCTCGGCTCGGCTCGATTCGTTTACAGCCCTAACTGCTTTTAATGTTATAATACAATGGTTTTTTTATATTTTAGGGTATGTAATATGCATATTAAATTGTAGATCATGAAAAGACTAGTAATTTGATATGTTTGGTTTAAAAAAGATAATAAATGAATAAATTATTATATTTGAAATGTGGACAATATATATATATATACACACACGCGTGTGTATACATAGAGGACTAGTATAATACCCGTGTAATTACACGAGAACACAAAAAAGAATCTTTATGTAAATATATAATATGTAAATCGTTCATTATAAATACTTATTTATAAACTACACTATTTGTTCTGTTTAATCATTCTCATTGCAAGAAAAGATTTCTAGTCTTTTTTTATCTTCACTCTTTATATGGCTACATAAAACTAACCATGACCGAATACGGATTTTGGAAGGTACATACCTATATGAGAAAGCCTTTGACCTTGACTCTTAAATATAGTCATGGCAAAGCTCATAATAAGTGGAAACTTACGTATTTGAAATTTAAATGGTAATCTGATATCTAAGGAGATTAATATCAATTGTGGAATAAATATTTTACTCTCAGAATTATTTCCCGAATTTTTTTGTTCAATAATGGTTACGGGTTTGGATAATTATTAATGATGTGACATTGCATAATTCTGATGATTGATCCATATTTTGAATTAGCATAATTGAACTCTAACTTACGATTTTAAGATGTGATTTGGAATTCGAGAACACTTGATACTGTCCAAAAAAATTCATTCGATATACTTGATTTTGACTTTTAGAGGGCATAAATTTTGCATATACTATCAAAACTACGATATATCCGTTTGTCTTTTGAAATTATAGACATCACGTAATCGTTTACCATCTCCACAACATGATATATCCCCTTGTCTTTTGAAATTATAGACATCACGTAATCGTTTACTATCTCCACAACGTCGTTTGTTGGCGTCATGGTTGCTCTTTCTTCAAAAAATTACTTTATGGAAAGTTACTTTTAAGTGAATGATAGTGCTTTCAATAATGGCTGGAATATGATCTTCGGCATTCCGGATTAATAAATATCAAGAATATCAACCAAGGTTTCTCTATTGAATTTTTCACCCAGCTCACCATTTACAATTTTGAGGATTCGTTCGGATAAGTCCTTAATTTCTTGTAGATGATGAGATGACATTGTTTGTCCAACAATTAATCTCACAATTAATCTCATAATTATGAGTTTGCAATGATGCTCAAGTGAAGAAGGGCTTATACTTTTTTTTTTGAATGGCGAATTTCAACTTAGACTCGACCACCCTCCAAATCGGAGGGCCCTAACCACCACTTGCCCAGACTATGTTGTCTTAACCGGGCCCATGCTGGAGACAAGTGGGGCATAATAGGTTCGCGAGGAAACCGTCTCGCCTCCACACAAGTTTCCTTGCTGGAGTAACGTCCGGATGAAAATCCCATCCTGCTCCAGACTCGAACCCCGCACCTAATGGCTTAAGGTTCTTATCCTTCATTGCGATACCAACTGGGCCAAAGGCCGCTGGTAGGGCTTATACTAAATAATTATGGCAAAGATAATTCTAGTAATATTTAAAATAAAAAAAGCTTTTGGAAATGCATAAGAGATTTTGACTTATAGCTTAAAATTAAGCACTTTTCAATTGCAATAAAAAAACATAATAGTAGTATATATGTAACACCCCCAATCCGCTCAGGGATATTACACGCCGTAGAACCTTTCCTCAAGGATCTACCAAGCTGGTAACAACATAGAACATCTCAACGATGCCTTCAAGGCTAAAAAGACTCAGTAGACCAATTTGGTCTTTCAATAACAATATACAACTCAATTACAACTCATGCCCACGCAGGGGTCAAAAATAAAACCACACTCGTACAACGGGAAAAATATAGCAGCGGAAAATAAAGTACAACTGAACCAATACACAATGTATGGTTCCTCATGTGATTAGTATCGATCATCTTTCATCATCCTTCGTGACGACCCTATGTTATGCTCCAAAACCTGAATGCAAAAACAGACATCAACCTCCCGAATACTCGGGGGTTAGCAAAACTCCACTGTTTTGCTAGTGCAAGAACAAAGTGCAAAATACGAGTCATACAATTCACATTCCACGAACGATAATAATCTGGAATCCTCAAAGATTCAAATACAACAGGATGAACACTTCCCGAGGCAAGAGTTTGAGTAAACACTTCCCAAAATTTCAAGATCAAAATATCAAGGGAAACAATTTATAAAATGATTTGAAATACCATCGGGAGTTTTAATAAAAAATAATTTAGGATTATCAAATCCCACTTTTCAAAACCCAAAAGACGAAAGGAGTCACCGCCCCAAAGTTTTACTTTCCGTAAAATAACCTTTACCAAACCATTGTGATTTTAGCCCCAAATCTCATCAACTCACAGTACACAAGAACGACCACAAGGTTCGTCTCCCAACGTCAAAATCCACAAATAAAGGATTTAACACAAACAACAAAATACTCTAGTGCCATCCTAGCCAAGTAAGCCAAATGAACAACTTACCTCTTACACACTTAGTCGATGCATGCAATCATGAAAGCCGTTCAAAAACGCTCGTTTCCGGAAACGCCAATCTCAAAACACATTTGCAAAATGCACCACAATTAACCGCGGACCCACCCCTCCATGGACCCCTACCGAGACCCCGTCGGATCTAACCCGTAGTGGTTAAAAGCAAGCTCGCGGATCCACCTCTCTGTGGACCCCTACCGAGACCCCGTCGGATCTAACCCGTAGTGAGCATACACACACACACGTTACTCATGCAATACTAACATGCTAAGAATGTAAGTTCATCAAGAATACTTACTAGGGATGGCCACTTATCCGACATCATTATCAACTCTTCAAAACACAATAACACGATTAAATACGGAATACACGATTCCATAACTTTAAACAACAGGAGTATCATCATCAAAGCCTTCAACATTCAAAACAATCAAATAATAATCAATTTCCCAAAACACACCGTTCACAAAACACACGCGTTTTGAAAGAGAGCCTTTAACGAGGCCAAAACAATTCTTTTGAAAATTCATTTGCAAATAACCGAAAAAACACACAACGACGACCACCGATCATCATATCCACAAAACGAGAAGTGTATGAACAAGGTACTTGCCTCGAATAAGAACAACACGGAGAATCGACTGAAGTAGGTTGGCACGAACCGACTACGAACCCACCGACTCCACCGAATGCCAACTCGCGATAATAAACTACGAAGGACAAATATAACAACGAAAATGAATTCCAAAGTACGACCCAAAGCCGCTGAATTCAAAGAACGAATGACGAAAATTCAATTGTTTCCCCCAAAACGGCCAAGAACACGATTCGTCCCGACAAAACACGAAAACGGAATTTCAAGTTGAAATATGGATATACAATCCATAGAATGTTTTTAACAACATCATTTAACCACAATCGATCCATCAAAAACGGATGAAAAACGAGATCGATAACAAATACCCTAAAAAGTCGATTCGAATGAAATCAAGAAATATACTTCGATTCGACGAAGAACAATGGATTAAATGATGTTAAACACAAGAATACTACCAATATTAATCATACCCATCATGAATTAATCAACAAAACGGAATGAATCGGACAAAAACACGAAAACCCCCAAAATTCAAGAAACTAGGGTTCTAGAAAATCTCACCTTGATTCGTTGGATCAAAGGATGATATAGGATGATCAATCCATGATATGAACTCAATAACTTCGTGTATTTGTTGCTCAACAACATGGCTCCATGATAAGAACAACCCCAGCCGCGGAAGAGAAGGAGAAGAAGGAGAAAAATGGCGAATGAAACCGATTGCAGGGCCTTCAATAGTCGTCTGCGGCAGGTTACGACGAATCGCCAAGGCTTACGACGTAACCGAGTCATCGCCCCTAAATTGCCGCCCGTTACGCACGTAATCGCCAGTGGCCTTACGACGAATCGCCTTACGTACGACGAATCGCCGAGTACTAACGGCCGTAACTCGGCGTTGCCGCCCGGCCTGATCGCCACCATGACTCGACCAGGGCCAACTCCGACGGCCCGAACGACCCCGAAACCCAAACCTGAATACGAATCGAAGATACGGCTACGAAGTACTCGCAAAGACGAACTCGAGCACTAAGAGAACACACGATTCCGACCACCCGAAGGTTCGAAATTCGACAACGGAAAGTAATTACCCCAAACTTTGGGAAATTACGAAAATAGCCCAAAACGCCCGAAAATCACGATACGTGATCGAATAACCAAAACTAAGTTCACAACACGTCTAAAAAAGTTAAACGGACTTACGGGAAACTCGAAACAGCAGTTTCGAACGAGATTCGCAAGAATCGAGCTCAAGTGCGGAAAAGTCGCCAAAAAGCACGGAACTAAGCAAAACAACACCGAAACGAACTCGGATGAGAAAAAGTGCAGAATTAAACATTCTCGAAATGACGAAACGGTCATGAGAGATTCATCAAAATGGACTTACGCCGAAAAAAAAAAATTACCGGAAATCAAAATTACGGGTATTACATTCTACCCTCCTTAAAAGAAGTTTCGTCCCGAAACTTAAAACAAGTAGGGAGAGGAAATATACCACCAGGAATATTTCAATGAGATGCACAAGAATGCTTAACTAACGCCCAACGGTGAAACGTTACAACAACGCAACGGAATATACGGCGTGAAAACACGCTCCACGACGACCAACACGACGCCACCGGTAGATACATAATAAAATCAACAAGTGACAAGCGTCATCAAATAGATAATACAATCGAGTCGATTATCCGAACAATCACAAAACACAACGAACGAAAATCAATACGATTGACCAACCCAACGGTTCATCAATCAAAACGCGAGCCAAACGTTGAACAAATACGGAATTCCACCGCCCAAGGGTCGGAAGATCGAAACGAGACTAATTTCTCGAACTTAAGGAAATTTCGAAGGAGTCTAAACGTTCAACAATCACGAAACGAGATCAACAAAAACCGAACAATCAAACGATCGAACCACAACGATCGAGACAACAAAAATCGAACAATCACGTTCGAATCACGAAGAATAATAAAATTCAAACAACCACTCCATGGTTCACATCTCGACTCGAGACAATATATGATCCGGTGAAAACAACAACATGTGCCTTCACATAAGATCCACAGGAAAGGGAATAGAAATTGAAAAGTCACAACGACAAACGAGTTATTCCGAAACAATACCACACTCGTTCGATCAACAAAAGCAATGGGCAGGACAAGCTCAGAAAATGTCAACGAACATAAACGAGTCGACAGAGTCGAAAATACAGAAGTTCAAAATCCGATCCATTTCGAATAAAAGAACTAATAGAACCAAAAGATGTTACTTCCGAACAAGGTTCACAAGAATCGAACCGAACTCGGAAAAGTCACAACGATAACCAGATCGATCCAAAACAAGCTCACAGCTCGTTCGAACGAAGAAACCAAAATACAGAACAAGTTCAGAAAGTATCAACAAACACGAGCGAGTCGATAGACTTGAGAAAGAGGAAATGCAGAAGTCCAAAAGCAATACGGGTATTACATTCGACCTCTTATAAACGAAATGTCGTCCCCGCAACTCACAACAACGGAAACAATGTAACAACACAAAAAGCAACCGACAGAAAAAAATCTCCCATGGGCCTCTCAGAGCCGATCCTGATATCTGTGCTGAAGTTCGCGCCCCGAAAGACTCGTAACCCAACTCGCAAAACTGGATCCTGTGACGAGAAAGATAATTGGTACGTGCAATCCCCTGGCACACCACGGTTGAAACACCTCAGCTCGGCATACCGAAAATACAACTGCTAGGTACAATGGGGCATAACGTTGCAAAACAACAAACCAGAGATGCAAACATGGCATAACATATCAACACATACCAAAACCACAACAACCACGGCATCGTTCGACGATTACAACGGCCCGAACGATACCCAGAATATAATTACTAAACATCACGAAACAAGCACGTACGTACACAATCAGACACACTTTCTCCGACCACAAGCGGGAAATGATGGGTTTTAAAAACGAAAACCACCTTTTGAAAACAATTTGGAAACACCGGCAGATCTTGAGTATCACTTTACAAAAAGTAGTGCAAACACCCTTATCGAGACTTTTGAAAACCATCTTGCGTTTGAACAAAAATGAGGACACTTTCTCTTAGTGGAAAACTTTCAGAATATTCGACCCCCGGGTCTAAGTAAAAGTGTTTATAAAACATTTAAAAATATCTCAAAACATTTTGGGTCCTAGAGGTAGAAGAATTTTGAAACATATTGTGGCACCTTGGATGTACCACGAGAAAATAATTCATTTTAAACGTACGTCTCCAAATTTATTTTCTAAGATACTCAAGGTTTTCGAAAATATTTCAATGGGCTAGAATGCCCAAAAATTTCAGGTAAATACACGGAACATTATAGCGCTGTGGGTCTCGCACCGGAACCCACCAGGCTAAAAACCATTTACAAAAACGCCAAAAAGGCCGATGACGGTAATATTTCAAAAACTCACGAAAGCCATTTACCAAAATACTACATACCGTCATAAGAATTTCGCCAAAATGATCAAGGCCATAATGCCAAGAACTCGGTTAAGGGAATCGGTTTTCGAAATAAAACTCAGTCGGTAAAATACCGAAAGCCATTACAAAAGAACTCACGCAGCGGATAAAAGAAATACAGTCCAACATGCACAATCCAGCAGCATTACTCTTCATATGAACGAAATATGAGAGTCAAATAACCACATATCACGAAATCAAAAGCCATAAGAGGATTCCGTCAATTAACTCATAATACCTGTAACTCGCATCAGACGAGGCACAAACACAAAGAAGGGAGACTTACATCCACAGGTCGCACGAAGATGATGATCGCCCCACGATACTAATCACGACCAACCAACTCAGATGACGCGTCGCGACACGACTCAGTCAGACAAAATCCGACGAGACAAAACTCAACAGACACAACTTGACCCGACAGCCTAGGTTTCCACAACCTAAGCTCCGATACCATTTATGTAACACCCCCAATCCGCTCAGGGATATTACACGCCGTATAATCTTTCCTCAAGGATCTACCAGGCTGGTAACAACATAGAACATCTCAACGATGCCTTCAAGGCTAAAAAGACTCAGTAGATCGATTTGGTCTTTCAATAACAATATACAACTCAATTACAACTCATGCCCACGCAGGGGTCATAAATACAACCACACCCGTACAACGGGAAAAATATAGCAGCGGAAAATAAAGTACAACTGAACCAATACACAATGTACGGTTCCTCATGTGATTAGTATCGATCATCTTTCATCATCCTTCGTGCCGACCCTATGTTATGCTCCAAAACCTGAATGCAAAAACAGACATCCACCCCCTGAATAGCAAAACTCCACTGTTTTGCTAGTGCAAGAACAAAGTGCAAAATACGAGTCATACAATTCACATTCCACGAACGATAATAATCCGGAATCCTCAAAGATTCAAATACAACAGGATGAACACTTCCCGAGGCAAGAGTTTGAGTAAAGACTTCCCAAAATTTCAAGATCAAAATATCAAGGGAAACAATTTATAAAATGATTTGAAATACCATCGGGAGTTTTAATAGAAAACAATTTAGGATTATCAAATCCCACTTTTCAAAACCCAAAAGACGAAAGGGGTCACCGCCCCAAAGGTTTACTTTCCGTAAAATAACCTTTACCAAAATGTTGGGATTTTAGCCCCAAATTTTATCAACTCACAGTACACAAGAACGACCACAAGGTTCGTCTCCCAACGTCAAAATCCACAAATAAAGGATTTAACACAAACAACAAAATACTCTAGTGCCATCCTAGCCAAGTAAGCCAAACGAACAACTTACCTCTTACACACTTAGTCGATGCATGCAATCATGAAAGCCGTTCAAAAATGCTCGTTTCCGGAAACGCCAATCTCAAAACACATTTGCAAAATGCACCACAATTAACCGCGGACCCACCCCTCCGTGGACCCCTACCGAGACCCCGTTGGATCTAACCCGTAGTGGTTAAAAGCAAGCTCGCGGATCCACCCCTCCGTGAACCCCTACCGAGACCCCGTCGGATCTAGCCCGTAGTGAGCATACACACACACACGTTACTCATGCAATACTAACATGCTAAGAATGTAAGTTCATCAAGAATACTTACTAGGGATGGCCACTTATCCGACATCATTATCAACTCTTCAAAACACAATAACACGTTTAAATACGGAATACAAGATTCCATTACTTTAAACAACAGGAGTATCATCATCAAAGCCTTCAACATTCAAAACAATCAAATAATAATCAATTTCCCAAAACACACCGTTCACAAAACACACGCGTTTTGAAAGAGAGCCTTTAACGAGGCCAAAACAATTCTTTTGAAAATTCATTTGCAAATAACCGAACAAACACACCACGACGACCACCGATCATCATATCCACAAAACGAGAAGTGTATGAACAAGGTACTTGCCTCGAATAAGAACAACACGGAGAATCGACTGAAGTAGGTTGGCACGAACCGACTACGAACCCACCGACTCCACCGAACGCCAACTCGCGATAATAAACTACGAAGGACAAATATAACAACGAAAATGAATTCCAAAGTACGACCCAAAGCCGCTGAATTCAAAGAACGAATGACGAAAATTCAAGTGTTTCCCCCAAAACGACCAAGAACACGATTCGTCCCGACAAAACACGAAAACGGAATTCCAAGTTGAAATATGGATATACAATCCATAGAATGTGTTTAACAACATCATTTAACCACAATAGATCCATCAAAAACGGATGAAAAACGAGATCGATAACAAATCCCCTAAAAAGTCGATTCGAAGGAAATCAAGAAATATACTTCGATTCGACGAAGAACAATGGATTAAATGATGTTAAACACAAGAATACTACCAAGATTAATCATACCCATCATGAAATAATCAACAAAATGGAACGAATCGGACAAAAACACGAAAACCCCCAAAATTCAAGAAACTAGGGTTCTAGAAAATCTCACCTTGATTCGTTGGATCAAAGGATGATATAGGATGATCAATCCATGATATGAACTCAATAACTTCGTGTATTTGTTGCTCAACAACATGGCACCATGATAAGAACAACCCCAACCGCGGAAGAGAAGGAGAAGAAGGAGAAAAATGGCGAAAGAAACCGATTGCAGGGCCTTCAATAGGCTGCCTGCCGGCAGGGTTACGTACGTAACCGGCCAAGGCTTACGTACATAACCGAGTCACTGCCCCAAATCTGTCGGCCCATTACGTACGTAACCGGCCAGGGCCTTACGTACGTAACCAGCCTTACGTACGTAACTGCCGAGCACTAACGGCCGTAACTCGGCCAGTGCCGGCCCGGGGCCCAGACTGCCCGGCCATGATTCGGCCAGGGCCAACTCCGACGGCCCGAACGACCCCGAAACCCGAACCTGAATACGAATCGAAGATACGGCTACGAAGTACTTGCAAAGACGAACTCGAGAACTAAGAGAACACACGATTCCGACCACCCGAAGGTTCGAAATTCGACAACGGAAAGTAAATACCCCAAACTTTGGGAAATTACGAAAATGGCCCAAAATGCCCGAAAATCACGATACGTGATCGAATAACCAAACCGAAGTTCACAACACGTCTAACAAAGTTAAACGGACTTACGGGAAACTCGAAACAGCAGTTTCGAATGAGATTCGCAAGAATCGAGCTCAAGTGCGGAAAAGTCGCCAAAAAGCACGGAACTAAGCAAAACAACACCGAAACGAACTCGGATGAGAAAAAGTGCAGAATTAAACATTCTCGAAATGACGAATCGGTCATGAGCGAGTCATCAAAATGGACTTACGTCAAAAAAAAGAAATTACCAGAAATCGAAATTACGAGTATTACAATATATATATATATATTAATTATTGTATGACTTATTATAAATATACCTGTTAATTTAGGAAACTACATCCAAGTCATAGCCTTAAATTTACCAAGAAATTTAACAATTATAATATAAGATAGCTTGGATAAGTTAAAATATATACATCATAATTTTGTCCTAATTAAAAAAGACCTTAAAATTTTAAAAACTTACAAAATAAAAAACTCAATTGATTTGATTGAAGTACTTCAATGATATTTATTCTTATATGATATTTTTTCAAACATTTAGCTTTATATTTAAGAGTATTAAAGTCTACCCATTTTATATTAAAAAATAAAAAAATAGTTGAAATACTTTTATTAATTTCTGAAACTTGTATTACAAAAAATCTCGTTTCGTTGAAGTGAAACTATATGTATATTCAATTTAAAATAGATTTTGGAATTACAAAGTAAGGAGATTATGACTTATAACTTAAAATTAAGTACTTCTCAATTTGTCAAAAAAACAAAAAAGAAGCATCATCGTAGTCCATATATAAGTGAATTAGGCCATGTTCTTTTGGACTTATTTTTCAGTTTTTTAGTTCAGTTCAGTTCAGTTCAGGTCCATTCAGTTCAGTTCAGTTCAGTTCTTCTTCTTATTATTATTATTATTAATCTTAATTATTATTATTGTTATTATTACTAATAATATTACTATTATCGTTGTTGTTGTTGTTGATTGCTACTATTATTATTATTTACCATTATTATTATTATTATTATTATTATTATTATTATTATTTACCCTTAATATATATTTGATTCAGATCCATTCGATTCGATTCGATTGATTGATTGATTCGATTCATTCAGTCCAAAAGAACAGAGCCTTACTTGTATGACTTATTGTAAATATACTAATTGTGGGGTTAACTAAGAAAACTACATCCACATCATAGCCTAATTAAAATTTCCCCCATTTTTTAAAAGTAAAAAAATGCCCAATTTTGTTTGTAATATAAGATGAGCCGGAAAAAGTTATAGGGTACTTTTCAGGCATTGAACTTCATAATTAAGAGTACTAAATTCAAGAAATTTTACATTAAAAAGAAAAGAAAAATAATTAGAGTATTTTAGTAATTTGTGAAACTTGTAATACAAAAAAACTAAGTGACATTTGGTTCACTTGAAATTTTATATCATTTTTATATGATATTATTTTCAAACATTTAACTTAATATATAGAAGTATTAAAGTTGACACATTTTACATTCAAGAGAACACATAAATAGTTGGGCACTTTTAATAATCTCGGAAATTCGTATTAGAAAAAACCTCAATTCATATCTAATTGTGTTAATGAAATTTTAGTTCCACGTTTTTTTTGTTCCTTTTTTTTTGCCAAAATGACCCAAATCATTAAGTATTTAACAGTTTCTGTATATGGCCAAAAAAGAGATAATTTAATCCTTATGTTTGAAAAAAAATTACATAAATTATTTGGATATAATTTAAAATACAAAAGCAAATCCAAAACTTTCAATATATATTTAATTTTAAAAGTAAATAAATTTAAAACAAAAAAAATAAAAATCACTTAAAACGATCAATTTTTATTTTCTGAAATTCTATTTGTATAAAGATCTAGGAATTAGTATATTATTAAATTTAATTTCTTATATATTTTGAAATATCTCTTTAAAAATTCTTAAAATCAGTAATATAATTTATTAAATATAATTTTTTTCATTTATTTTATTATTTTATATTAATTAAATAAGATTTAAAACTAAAATAGACTAATTGATTTATTCCATAGTTTCTTTGATTTATTTATAAATAATAATTAAAACCATTGTTTCTACATTTTCAATAATATTTTTAATAAGATTATTTCGATTTATTTAATTGATTAGGACTCAAGTACCTTTTTAATTATATGTATTCAACACTTCTTTTACGGCCCTAACTGCTTTTAATGTTATAATACAGTGATTTTTTATATTTTAGGGTATGCAATATGCATATTAAATTGTAGATCATGAAAAGACCAGTAATTTGATATGTTTGATTTAAAAAAGATAATAAATGAATAAGTTATTATATTTGAAATGTGGACAATGTGAAGTGAAAATTATTCTTTTCCATTCACACATCATTTATAATTAATAATGATGTGATAAAATATGGCTCTCCTTATTTTTTTATTTAATACCTCACATTGGTTCTTATTCTTCACACCACAATGGTTCTTTTAATGGCCCAGATTTTGTTCTGGTGTGCTAACACGAAAAACTAGAAGTGCTAACGAATTTAATTATTGGGGGTACTAATGTAATTTGACTAATTTCACTTATGGCAAGTTCCTACAATCATGGGAAGTTCCTATGTTCATGGGATTTTATATTTTAGGTTAATATATATTTTTATGGGATTTCATATTTTTTAATCGTTCAGATATTTTATATTTTTGGTGTATTTATTTTTATTTTTTTAAAAACTATTTGATTTGTATTTTTAAAAATCGGAACTGTTGTGCTAATCATTTGTTTTGTGTGTGCTGCAAATTGAAAACAGAGTGCGGTTCTGGTTATGTTCCAATTATGTGAATTTTTTTGTTATGCTTTATTGTGTACAATGCAGTCAATTTTGATACAATGTGTTGTGCTTTTTTTTTGGAAGATAAATAATTTGAATTGATATGTTTTGAATTTAGGTAAATTAATGTTGTACAAGTTTCTGCTTATGTTGTGACACATGATAGGTATTATACCTTGTGTGCAACGTTGATATGAATAGTGTGCTAGGTAATATATCTTGTTGTGCTTATCGTACTAGTTTATATAACTTGTGGTAAATTACTATTCAACAGATGTGTGCAACGTTGATATGAATAACGTGCTAGGTAATATAACTTGTGGTGCTTATCGTGACACGTGATAAATATTATATCATGTATATATATCTTGGAACATATATCTTAGTGTGCTAGGTATTATATCTTGTATCAAAATTGACTGCATTGTACACAATAAAGCATAACAAATCACATAATTGGAACATAACCAGAACCGCACTCTGGTTTCCAATTTGCAGCACACACAAAACAAATGGTTAGCACAACAGTTCCGATTTTTAAAAATACAAATTAAATAGAAAAAAAATAATGTCAGTTTTAAAAAAAATAAAAAAAATACACCAAAAATATTAAATATTTGAACGACTAAAAGATATGAAATCCCATAAAAAATAGATATTAACCTAAAATATGAAATCCCATGAATACAGGAACTTCCCATGATTGTAGGAACTTCCCATAAGTGAAATTAGTCAAATTACATTGGTACCCCAATAATTAAATTCGTTAGTACTTCTAGTTTCCAGTGTTAGCTCACCAGAATGAAATCTGGTCCCTTAATCTCCAAGAATTAATAACTTACAATCATTCCTATTTCTTACACTTATACCATTTCACTCCATAATCCACCTATATATATATATATATATACACACGCTTGTGTATACATAGAGGATATATTTCTGGGTTCTATCTTTTATAATACCAAACCATAAAAGTAACAAGTTATATATCCTCATTCATAAGAGTATAAGTTTTTGATACCAAAAGACATTAATACCCTTAAATCTATCACTAAAAGGTAAAAAAAGGAAAGTCAACATCAACACCTTTTTGGAGGACATTTTAGTCTTTTTAAGCAAAATGGTATCAATAACTTACACTCTTATGAATGAGGATATATAACTTATCAATTTTATGGTTTGATATTAAAAAATTGATTCTCACTTTATTTTTTATACTTGTTATTCGGGTTTTTTAGTTGTGGGTATGTTTAATTTAGTTGTATTTTAATAAGATTTAAGTAGGTATTTTGTTATATTGTGGTAACCCATTACCATCCAGTTGTTTTGGTAGAGTTTGTAAGGGTTTGTTCATTCTCAATTGAGCTTTTACACAAACGATGATTCGAATTCCCCAACCATTATTTTTTTGTGGGAATCAATTTTTTAATATCAAATCATAAAATTGATAAGTTCTATATCCTCATTTATAAAATTATAAGTTTTTAGTACCATTTTGACTAAAAAGACTAAAATGTTCTCTCTTTTGTTGTAATGTTGACTTCTCACTTTTTTTTTATTTTATTTAATTTAAACTACTTTTCTTCTCTTTTTTCTTTTTTACTTTCCTCATTTGCTCTGATCGATATTAATGTCCAACAACCAAAATTTAACTACAAACATATACATCAAAACAACACAACCATTTTTGACAAAGGGTCTCTCAAAAATCTTATAGAAATCACAAGATTAGTCGAAAAGAAAAGTTGACGTTGAAATAGGACTTCATTTGTCGTGCTTCTGGGTTCATAAAGAAGGTATGCATCAGTATTTGACCGCTTGAAAAAAAAATTTCCCGATCTGTTCTTACGGACACGATCGCTGAACACGATGGGAAGCCACCGTATGCGACGATCGTGTGCAACGGTCGTGTCCAATGACCTTGACATCGTGCGCACCACTAACGTGTTCACGATCGTTTAACACGATCGTCTACAATCGTGTGCAGCGATCGTGTTCATGGCCAGAAACTTGCACACGATCACTGCACACGGTAGTATACGACCGTGTGCATCGGTCGTGTCCAAGGCAGACCGTTTTATAATATTGTTCGCTCAGTTTTCTGAATAGTTATTCATCTTTTTGTAATCAGATGTCGTGGCAGCGTATTTTGATACATCACGGTGGTCATTGGGAGCGATCGACATATGTAGATGGGGACTCCTTTTTTGTCTATATCGACACGAGCAAGGTTAGTCGTGCAAACCTCGTGGGGGGTTATCAGAGAGGGTTTGGGTGGTCCAAATGAGTCCGATTACAAATTATGGTACTTGACACACATGGCCAAGGGAAACAAAGTAAAAGTCCTATTACGGGGCGATACCGAGATACTTCGATTACTAGTAGAATACAAGGAGGATCCTAAGGTCTATGTTGAGAACAGCAGCTCCTCCACTCCCGAGGTTAATATGGGATGTAGCAGCTCGAGAGTAGAGCCCGGAAACATAAATTATGACATGCCTTCCAAAGAGTATCAATACGAGGAAGATGAGGAGGTGCATACATCCGAAGATGAAGATTGTTGTAAAGACTTGCTTGAGTCACTATCTGCGGAATTTCTTGCTTGGGTTCGCCAACCGGCCCAAATGGATAGGATTATGAGTCGTCGGAACTTCTCATCCGACCATCAATCTGCGAGCGAGCATGAGCATCTACAATCAATGCGTAACTGGATCATTCCATTTCCGGACCCCGGTAGTGCCGGGACTTTGGGTTGGGTCGAGCAGCCTCCACTGGTTACCGGTCAGCTAGAGGTGGGGTCCACCTTTCGTTCCAAGACAGAGTTGAGGATAACTGTAGGAATGTATCATTTGGAAAACATGCTACAGTGTAACACTGATCGTTCCGCCGATAAACGTATAGTGTTTGTCTGTAAGAGTGGGGGGAAAATTGTCAGTTTAGGTTGTGTGCTATTGAGGGTGCAACTATCTGGAGAATTACTAAGTTGACATTGGAGCACAGCTGTCACCCTGATTTGAACCGTGCTGCCGCACGATCGGTCACTTCTGAGGTTGCCGCCCATTATTTTGCTAAAAGATTGACCGGTGAGGGGGTCACTTTGAGGCCAAAGGAGATGATTGCAGAGATGTGTAGGGAGTACGGCATTGACATGCTATACAGTTTTACTCTCCAGACGAGGAATATAGCGATAGAGAATACATATGGCGGCTTTGATGAGTCGTATCAGAGGCTCCCATCTTATTTGTATTTGTTAAAACAGCGTAATCCAGGGATAATTTATGATTTGCAGACGACTCGTGAGGGCGTGTTTTGCCACATGTTCGTTGCACTCGGACAGAGTATTAGGGCATTTGATACGTGCCTTCGACCGGTGATTATAGTTGATGGGACCCACCTGAAGGGAAGGAATAAAGGAACTCTATTTGCGGCCGTCACATTTGATGGGAACGAGCAAGTATTTCCTCTTGTAGTTGGTCTCGGTCCGATAGAGAACGACGAGTCATGGACTTATTTTCTGTTTAATCTGTGCAGATGCTACAATCCGATGGAATATTTACTGATTGTGAGTGACCAACATAAGAGCATTCAGAATGCTGTTCGAGCCGTCTATCCGAATGCATTCCACGGGTTGTGCTATCACCATCTTGCAAAAAATCTGACCTCCTACGGTGCGCATGCTATAGGACTCTTTAGAACTGCTGCCTACAAGCATCGTGAAGAAGTTTTTGAAAACTACTTTTCGAAACTACATATCGAAAGCCAAAATGGGGCTCACAAGTGCCTTTCTGAAATTGGGCCAGAGAGGTGGGCTAGGTCGAAGTGTCCGGTATGACGCTATAACTTCTTGACATCCAATGCTGTTGAATGCTTTAATAATCGTATGTTGTGGGCGAGGCGTTTACCTATTTGCTCGTTACTTGAGATATTTCGCCTAATTTTAGAGAATTGGTTTGATGAGAAGCGGGGAGAATCTACATCAAGAGACCATGAGTTGACAATGCACACTTTTGAAAAGCTTTCTAACTCTGTGCAAGCCAGTCTGACTCTTACCGTTCGAGCTACCACCCCACTTGTTTATAAAGTCGAAGAAAACAAAGTTTCTTATGAGGTCGACCTTCGAACATGGACATGTTGTTGTCGTGAGTTTGATTTGGATCAGATTCCATGTTGTCATGCCGTTGCCGCTATAAGGTAATTGTCTATGCTGTCGTGTGCACATGGCCATGGCCATTCAATGTTTTTGTCCATGCTGTCGTGTGCACACGGTCATGGCCGTGGGCATGCGGGTGCTGTCGGACGCTCACGGTCGTGCCCACAGTCATGGCAGAATGCACACGATCGTAACCCACGATCGGCATGATCGTCGTGTGCACACGGTCATGGCCGTGGGCATGCGGGTGCTGTCGGACGCTCACGGTCGTGCCCACAGTCATGGCAGAATGCACACGATCGTAACCCACGATCGGCGTGTGCACAAGGTCATGGCCGTGGGCATGCGGGTGCTGTCGGATGCCACAGTCGTGCCCACGGTCATGGCAGAATGCACACGATCGTAACCCACGATCGTAACTCACGATCGGCACGATCGTGTTCTGCCATCGTGTGCAAAACAGGGCTGGTCTGGATTTATCCTACACCTCATCAATATCAAAAATACATTATCCTATACAACATCCTTGACATAAATGCTTATTGTAACAGGCGCACTGGGAATGGTTTGTCCGTGTATAATTTTGTTAGTCGTTATTTCAAGCAACAAGGCCTTAGAGAGACTTATAAGGAACATATTAGTCCCATCCCACATCCTGGTGAGTGGAATGTCCCACCGGAGATCTCATCCATCATTTGTGTACCTCCAGAGGGGGTACGACAAGCCGGCCGACCAAGGATGAATCGCGCACGGTCCGCTGTTGAAAATTTGCCCGCAGGTGGACGGCCTCAGGTGTGCGGTAGGTGTAAAGGAACCGGCCACAATAGAAAATCTTGCAAAACATTCATTCCCATAGGTGGTGTGAATTTGAATATCCCTGAAGAAACTCAAGGAATGGATGAACAAACGAGGCAAAGGCGTCGACAGAAGAAGAGGTGTAGCATTTG
This sequence comes from Orobanche coerulescens, assembly GCA_033398695.1. Taxonomy (NCBI): domain Eukaryota; kingdom Viridiplantae; phylum Streptophyta; class Magnoliopsida; order Lamiales; family Orobanchaceae; genus Orobanche; species Orobanche coerulescens. The sequence continues at coordinate 12,795,865 of CM065803.1, forward strand.
CCGTAATGATGACCATGACATAAGGGGATGTCCATACCATGAAACTTAAATTGCTTATGTATTTTTATATTTTGTGACTTACTAGCAACAATCATGTGCTGATATTTTGATCCTCGACGGACCATGTATTGATTCAGTATTCTGATTATTAGTTGAAATGCATAATTTTGTGTCTATTTTCTTTATCTTTGAATTGAAATTTAAGTGTTCAGTGATGTAAAGCAAATAAAGGTGATTATGGAGCCAAACATTAACCATAACAAAGTAGCTCACTTTAAAGAGCAATAGTTTACAGCAAAAGCATATCCAAAGCATATAACTTTACAAAACAAAAGTTCATCACCATCACACCAAAAAATCTAATAATAACTTAAAAACCACAATCACTTGGATCCCTTTTCCCCCATCTGCTGCTGTATCTTTAGTCTTGTATCACCATCTTCATGAACTTCCTCTTCTAAAATAACTTCTTTACTTGTCTTCTCAGAAATGTCCAAATCATTATCATCATCACCATCTAGTATGACTGGAGTGCTCGCAGTGTTTTTAAATAGGCCCTGTTTCATGAAACACATTAATTCGCAGTACACACTACACATACAACAAAATCAAAAAACTTACTCTGAGCATTGAGTATCTTCCTCTCGGCCTAGTTCTGTATGGTGGGTTGGGAGGGGGTATCCTCCTTCTTCTTTTTGGTGGTGGTGCTTCGATTCCTCCTAAATCGCTTTCTCGTAATCGCCCGCTCATTTCGCGTATTTGATTTTAATGGATTTTAACTGATGTTAATTGATTAGGGTTTGTAGTGAAAAGGGGGGCTACGGTTCATGTATTTCACTCTCAGTAAACGAAGATGGGCTTATATTGAATAGGGGGACCCACGATGTGATTTTATAATAAAATAATTTGATGTTGCCCTTTGCAGTACACACGATGGTGCACACGATGGGCACGATCGTGTGCTCCGGTCGTGTGACACGTTGGCAACCAGATGTCACGGTGTCTATGGTGTCAAATTGGCAATGTACCCACGTATGCACACGATCGTGTACACGGTCGTGCCCACGATGGGACACACGATCGTGTGCACAAGAACATCAAAAATATTCACCAATTTCTCAAATTACTCGTCAATTTAGGTGTTGTTACTTATATATTAACAATTATTTGTTAACGATACACTTATTTAAAAAGTTATTGATTGAATTAACATAATATATTGCATATCATGTGTAGTCTATCTGTTCTCAGTGTATTAGTTCGTACGGATAAGTTCATCATCTGGATGAAATATCTCATATACTAATGAATTACAACGAAATGACAAATACGAGTTTGTATAAGAAGCTATATATTAATTAATGTTTGAACAAGCAATTTTTGAATCACAAAACATCCTTCTAAATAACACAATAAATCAAATTGACAAAAATACCAAAAGTTTATATGCACACGATCGTGTACACGGTCGTGCCCACGATGGGACACGATTGTGTGCACAAGAACATCAAAAATATTCACCAATTTTTCAAATTACTCGTCAATTTAGGTGTTGTTACTTATATATTAACAACTATTTGTTAACGATACACTTTTTTAAAAAGTTATTGATTGAATTAACATAATGTATTGCATATCATGTGTAGTCTATCTGTTCTCGGTGTATTAGTTCGTACGGATAAGTTCATCATCTGGATGAGATATCTCATATACTAATGAATTACAACGAAATGACAAATACGAGTTTGTATAAGAAGCTATATAGTAATTAATGTTTGAACAAGCAATTTTTGAATCACAAAACATCCTTCTAGATAACACAATAAATCAAATTGGCAAAAATACCAAAAGTTTATATGCATACGATCGTGTACACGGTCGTGCCCACGATGGGACACACGATCGTGTGCACAAGAACATCAAAAATATTGACCAATTTCTCAAATTACTCGTCAATTTAGGTGTTGTTACTCATATATTAACAATTATTTGTTAACGATACACTTATTTAAAAAGTTTTAACATAATATATTGCATATCATGTGTAGTCTATCTGTTCTCAGTGTATTAGTTCGTATGGATAAGTTCATCATCTGGATGAAATATCTCATATACTAATGAATTACAACGAAATGACAAATACGAGTTTGTATAAGAAGCTATATAGTAATTAATGTTTGAACAAGCAATTTTTGAATCACAAAACATCCTTCTAGATAACACAATAAATCAAATTGGAAAAAATACCAAAGATTTATATGCAAACGATCATGTACACGGTCGTGCCCACGATCGTGTGCACAAGAACATCAAAAATATTCACCAATTTCTTAAATTACTCGTCAATTTAGGTGTTGTTACTTATATATTAACAATTATTTGTTAACGATACACTTATTTAAAAAGTTATTGATTGAATTAACATAATATATTGCATATCATGTGTAGTCTATCTGTTCTCAGTGTATTAGTTCGTATGGATAAGTTCATCATCTGGATGAAATATCTCATATACTAAAGAATTACAACGAAATGATAAATACGAGTTTGTATAAGAAGCTATATAGTAATTAATGTTTGAACAAGCAATTTTTGAATCACAAAACATCCTTCTAGATAACACAATAAATCAAATTGGCAAAAATACCAAAAGTTTATATGCACACGATCGTGTACACGGTCGTGCCCACGATGGGACACACGATCGTGTGCACAAGAACATCAAAAATATTCACCAATTTCTTAAATTACTCGTCAATTTAGGTGTTGTTACTTATATATTAACAATTATTTGTTAACGATACACTTATTTAAAAAGTTATTGATTGAATTAACATAATATATTGCATATCATGTGTAGTCTATCTTTTCTCAGTGTATTAGTTCGTACGGATAAGTTCATCATCTGGATGAAATATCTCATATACTAATGAATTACAACGAAATGACAAATACGAGTTTGTATATGAAGCTAATTAATGTTTGAACAAGCAATTTTTGAATCACAAAACATCCTTCTAGATAACACAATAAATCAAATTGGCAAAAATACCAAAAGTTTATATGCACACGATCGTATACACGGTCGTTCCCACGATGGGACACACGATCGTGTGCACGGCCGTGCCCACGATGGGACCCACGGTCGTGTGCACACGGTCATGGCAGCCAACGTGCGCACACGACAGCATCAACCCATGACCGTGGGTAGATTGCACACGATCGTGACCCACGATGGCCACGATCGTGTGCATCCATCGTGTGTAACACAGAGCCAAAAGATAAATATTTAACAACACAACACGATCGTGACCCACGATGGCCATGATCGTGTTCATCCATCGTGTGTAACACAGAGCCAAAACATAAAGATTTAAGAACACAACACGATCGTGACCCACGATGGCCACGATCGTGTTCATCCATCGTGTGTAACACAGAGCCAAAACATAAAGATTTAACAACACGACACATTCATATTGCCAAAACTGTCTAAATACAACATAAATATTTAACAACACGACACATTAATCTTGCCACAACACAACACGCCATAAACCATTTTACATGTTTAAAGACAACATAAAGATTCTAGCAGCTAAACCATATCGATATTTCTTAATATATTTCTCATTAAGTTCCTTGATTTGGTGCCTTGCTCCTGGGTTTGCAGAGACGAGTCGATCCAAGTACATGCACGCGAAGGGGCCACAACTGTGATTGTCATTTTGTATGAACTGTAGCTCTCGTGGCATAATTTTGAAACTCATCTCCGTGTCATACTTCTTCTTCGATTGGTTGTTCAGCCAATACCCGGATTGAGCTAGCACACGAGGCATCAGACACATAATCGGTCGCAGTTGGTTGAATCGGTATCGACCATCTTCGTGGTGGTGTGACAAGGAATCGTACAACTCCACGGTCCATGTTATGATGTCAATCTTGATAGTCACCCAGTGGCTCTGGTCGAGGCAACAAATGACAATGATCTATTGAAACAAAATATGTAATCATATAAGATCATCACATCAAACATAGCGAATCATTTATAAATATAAATTTCAAACTTACTTCGTTGCAATTTAACCATGGAACCGCATGTGGTGTATCAAGACCGGTCATGTAGTCCTCGATGAATTTAGGAATTTTCCAATCCTTGTAAACCGGCTTCCCTGTCACCTTGATACCAAGTGGATCATCCGGATGGAGTCTTGCAAACTCGTTGGCCAAAACTAACTACAAAAAGCCAAACCACAAAATTAACAAAAAATCCACATCACACCAATGATATACAAGCGAGTAGGTTATAGAACTTACGTAAAATTGGGAGTCGGCAAGTACAGTGCTAACTCTACTGACACCAACACTACGGACTCCCCTCCGAAGCCTCGTTCGAGTCGCAAGCACATAACAGTCTATCACCTCGACAACAAAGTCTTCACGGATAGACTCTATCCGGTAAAATAACGCCTGGTTGAGAGCATGCCCAGTCTCCAAACACCGGACAATAGCATCACGTGGCTGCTCCCTCCTAAAGTGTAGGTACAACTTCTTCAGAGCCTCGCTATCTCTTGGAGGCGCAACCACAAAAGGCTCCCGAAGAGCAGCGGATGATCGACTCACTCGCGGTGGAAGACTACGCTCACCCAAATGCTGCGTTCCGGTAGTCTCACCATCTTCATCACCCTCAGCATCCCTCTCACAACTATAACGATTAGAGAGCTGTACAGCCGGCGATCTCAAAAACTGGCTGCTCGATCTGAAATGGAGGCTGATGCTGAGGACCACCACCTTCACAATGAAACATCGCACTATAATGATGCTCGTCCTGAAACCAGTCGAACATCGTCCCATACTGCTGAAACGGCGCGTCAAATGGCTCATACTGATGCTCGTAATCAAGGAGCTGCTGAGTCCGCTCAAAAGATTGATGAATCTGAGAATGATGACTGTGCTGGATCTCAGAATGGTGATTGTGGTGGACCTCATAATGGTGGGTAGGCGGACGCTGAGAATGGTGGGTAGGCGAACGCTGAGAATGGTGACTAGGCTGACGCTGAGAATGGTGACTGTGGGCTGCACCAGAGACTGAGTGACCTGGAGGGTCAGGAATCCTCCGCTGGGCGCTGCTAACAGATGCAGAATAACGAGGCCTATCATGGCTCCCAACTGAGTAGTGCACCAGGCTCCTAGAACGTCTATGCGTAGGTCCGAAGAAATCCACGATCCCAGAAAGCACCCGGAGAGAAACTCGAGCAATAAATCCCGTCTCGGACTCGTCGTACAAGACTGCCTTCAAATGGCGATCGAAGTACTCATGCCTGCTCGTGCCCTGGGTGTGGTCCGGACAAGGAAGTCCGTGGACACAACACACCCTCTCTGGCTGCCTCTCCCGGTCTGATGTCTCCGCACCATCTACTGGTGGGGTACTCTGCCGGCGTCACTTCGACACTTTATGTGCCGACTCATATGTAATCAATTTCCCAGCAGCCTTCTTCAACCTATCCATAACTTTCTTTCTCGGGATCGGCGCAGGCTCATCCTTTTGTTCTTCACAGCTATTCTCACAGGCTTAATGAACTTAACGTCATATGGCGAGCCATTCTCAAAGCTCAGGTAGTAATACTCAGCCTCATCCTCCTCCAGATGCGGTAAAGAGGGAAGTACTCTGTGCTGCAAAATTAGTCATTAAAGCATACCATTAGATGGGCAATCACATAACGTTGAAGAGATGAAGTCAGGAGAAAATACGTTTACAAATTTATGTACCTTATCGTCGAAGAAATGAGTGAAATCACAAAACATCTTCCTCGTAGTCCACATCAAACACCGGGGGACTTGGACATATTTATCTCGAATACCACACAATGCTCCCAATGAAGGAATCATCTCATACGACCATATCTGTAAAGCCCAAACAAGACCATAGAAGTGATAGTCCTTGTGCTCTTGTCCCTCCTTCATGGCAATGTTGCCTATGTAGTAAGATAAAACCCCAAAGGCATAAGAACTCCAAGGAAACATATCCCACTGCTCGAAATCCTCAACTAATGCCCATGCCCATGTCTCGACCATCATGTCATCACGGCATAGGATAAAGTAGTAGTATATAAGCAAATTAGCAACCTTCACATAATCTCTTATGTCTCTACCAAAATCTCGAGCATTGAACCTCTTCCGCAGAACACTAACCTTAATATTTTTGCCATGGAGTATTCTGTGGAAAATACCGTCAGACGGAAGGAGATGGTCTTCCTGTGGATGGAAGGTAGAGTTTCCAAAATGGAGTCCAGTGATCATGGCAAAATCACGGGCCGTAAAACGAATGGTCCTCCCGCATACCTGGAACCACGACTCATCCGGGGGGATTTGATCACCCTCCAATTGACGGGCAATCAAGTGATGTAGGGCAGTATTTGAACTCCCATTTCTCCTAACTTTAATCAAGCGCCCCAGGACCCCCTCGGTCAAGCTCTCGATAGCTCGATCAAGAATCGGAATTGCGGCCCATACTTTTTAGTGTCTCAATGATCTCTTTAAATACCGTCTCCCGTATGTAAAGATTCACTTGACGTGTAACAAAACGCAATGTAGGTCTCTTCCATACGCAACCAGTCTGTAATATAGACATACAACTCATAAGAATATGATAGAATGCTTAAGAGAACGAAAAAAAAATTCTGCCTTGCAAACGATGGCAGGCACACGATCGACGCCCGTCGTGTGAAGACCATCGTGTGCCACACAACGGCTCACACGACGGGCGTCGATCGTGTGCCTGCCATCGTGTGCAAGGCAGGAGCCTTTGGTCTTCTAGCACACGACGGCACACATGATCGACGACCGTCGTGTGTAAACCATCGTGCCCACGAAAGACCATCGTGTACACGATGGTGTCATCTTCTTCAGCACCATCGTGGGACGATGAACAACCGTCGTGGCACGATCGTGTGTGAATGAAAATACACTAACCGGTGGCTCATTGACGAATTCCTCTTCAGATGGAGTGTCACTAGCGGAACTTCTGGCGTCTTCAGATTCTCTGTGGTAGTCGGAGTTCGACATTTTCTGGCCGGCGAAGGGTTTCACGATGGGGTTTTTGGTTCTACGAGAGATGCAGCGAGAAAGTTTTTTTGCAAGAGAGAGAAATATTGAGTTGTGGGACCGTTTAGATTATTGTTGTTTGCTTTTAATAATTTTCTCTTTTTTTGGTTTTTATCTTTTAGTGGTAGACTTTAAGGGTAATAATGTCTTTTAACACATTTTGGTATAAAAAACTTATAGTTTTATGAATGGGGATATATAACTAATTAGTTTTATGCTTTGGTACTAAAAAAGAGAGATCCCTTATTTTTTTATCTACTACTTTAATTAATTGTGATTTAAAGATTTGAAATAACAAAACATTGACATGTGGCATGTGAAGTACTAGAAAATTAGAATAGTAAATGTAGTGCAAAATACTGTAGCTAAAATCCAATCAATCAAGTCTTATTTATAATGTTTAATAGTAAAACAATATGTAATGGGGGAGGGAGTGGTTCTATCACTCACTCTCCCTTCAGTCACTCTCAACCAATCCCCTTACGCCACATCATTCCCCACTTTTTCCTTCACCTGTTGGGTACCGATTCGGATATTTGCGCCGTTTGCGGAAGCGTAAATAAAATAGCGGAGAATAAATGACGCAAGGATTTATAGAGGTTCGGCTATAAACGAGCCTACGTCCTCTCTCGGTATCTTTTTCTATAGGATCAAGATAAAAACCTCTACGCCTCTCTTCTATCGGTCGAGGTATAACCGTTTACAATCACGTCTTCTATTGGTCCGTGATAAACCACTCGTACTTGTCTTTGCGTCGGTCCAAGTTAAACCGTTTTCCTTTTCTATCGGACAAGGAATCAACCGCTCTAGCTTTCTATGGGTACTAGATAAACCTCACTTAGATATCGATTGCGATTCTAATAATGCCGGATCCTTGATCCTAATAACACCGAATCCAATCGTATCTTTTCTTTTACCACTCGTGTATGTTTTCGTGAATTCTCACTCAAACACTTACAATTAAGCTCAATATCAACAACAAGAATGTGTGTAATAATATCACAAGTATAGACAATTTGCTCAAGGTTGTTGTACTCAAACAATACCATAGGGATGGTATTTATAGGCTCCATCTTCAAACTAGCCGTTAGCTGCTGAACCTTCTTTACGTACGTTATATGCTCTCCATTACGTACGTAAGCCTCATTACGTACGTTAACCATGGCTGGTTACGTACGTTAGCATCTTCACAAATCAGTCCAGTGAGTTTCATCATTTGAGTTACGTACGTTAGCCTTTCCTTTGTTACGTACGTTAACATTACGTCACACATGACGTCATATATCCGTTGTATGCTTTGCTGACTTTGACTTCTCCAACGTTCACTTGTTTGAACTCCTTTACGTACGTTATCTCTCATCCATTACGTACGTTAAGCTGCTACCATTACGTACGTTAATGATCACATATTACGTACGTTAGCTTTGTGTTTTTCGACTTTTTGCGCCGTTTTCCTTCGATGCTTGCTTCGTCTCTTCGTTGTTTTGTTTTGTTTGTCAACATTAATCATCAAAACACTCTTAATATATGTATGGAACAAAATGTTCCAACAATCTCCCCCTTTTTGATGATTACAAAACAACACTTCGTCAATGGGATTTTCCTGCAAAAAATACAAATATATGTATATCTTTACAGACCAAAGTTTTCGACTTTGTCCGTTTCGTTAGAATCTTCTCCCATTTCTTTTTCGACTCCTTCTTTTCTTTTCTCTATTTTTAAATTTTCATCGTCTTTTCGACGTCTCCGCATTTTTCTTTTCCTGTCATTTTCGACTTCTCCTTAGTTTTGTTCAACTCCTTCGTTTTTCCAATTCTTTTTGTATGCTATCGATTTTCTTCGATTTTTCTCCCCCTTTCACGGTTAATCACATTTTCGACTTATTTCTCCATTCTCTATCTCTCCCCCTTTTTGTATTCATCAAAAAGTGGATTAAATAACAATTGAAATAAATAATACCAATATAAAATATGCATGATACAATTTATGAAAAAATGCATAAAGGGTAAAAACTCCCCCCTGAAAATATTATCTCCCCTTTAAAAAAAAACTCCCCCTGAGTAAAATACAAAAATCAATTTTTGGGGATCCAACCTATAGTTGGTTTTTGTTTAGAAACGTAGACGATATTTGAAACGATTGTTCCTTTAGGAACCCAAATTTTCTTAATTTTTATCGTCCGTCTCGGGCTTTTTCAACTTGAAATATGATGCCCGATTTTCAAACACTTTTCGCAATGGGGTATTTTAAGATTAACGGATTCGTTTTTCGAACGTGGCTTGAATCCTAACCCCTCTTTATTCAAAGTAAATTTTTGAACACCAAGCATTTGTTCAAATTTCGTTTCATACGAGAATTTCTTTGTCAAAGATTTAAGCTCGGTTTGGATTTTAGCGAGATCATTCTTCAAAATATTTTCATTTTCAATACACTTTGAATGATCGATTTCAACAAATTTTCCCTTTTCGATAATTTTGGAATTTTCAATTTCCAAGGATTTAATTTTAGACTTAAGGGATTTGATTTCCGATAATGCATTTTGAAAATCCGTATGAAGTAATTCAAATGCATCAAAAAGTTCATCACGGGAGGATGTACTAACCTGACTTTCGACGTCGCTGTCGTCGAACGAACTCCGGGCCATGAGAGCGAGATTATTTTGATTGATGAACTCATCATCTTCGTCTTCATCGCTCCAAGTAGCCACGAGAACCTCCTTCTTGGGTTTGACACGACAATGCTTAGCGAAGTGGCCTGGTTTTCCACATAATCGACAAGAGTTGTCGAATTTCTTAGATTCGCCCGAGATATCCTTCTTCCTCCGGTTTAATAAGGTTTGAAACTTATTAATGTTTTTGGCATAATATGCCGATTCTTCGTCGCTTTCCTCCACCGGAATTTCTTCTTTCTTCCTCGACATCTTAGCCTTCATGGCTAACGATCGTTCCTTCGGCTTCGGCTTGACACTTCGTGATTTTAAAACAATCTCATAATTGATTAGTGAACCAACAAGGGCACTAAAATCGAGCGTGTTGAGATCTTTAGATTCCATAATCGCGGGCACGGTGCCGTCCCATTCGCTAGGTAGTGATCGTAAAATTTTCTTAACTTTTTCACTCTTTGGATAATGGTTTGCCAAACGAAGCTAGTCCATTGGTGATGACCGAGAATCGGTCGAGCATATTGGTGATGGACTCGTCACCCTTCATCATGAATAACTCGTAGTCATGGAGAAGCATATTTATCTTCGTCTCCTTGACTTGAGTCGTCCCTTCGTGTGTGATTTCTAGAATTTTCCATATTTCTTTCGCACTCTCACACGATGAGATTCGATTGACCTCTTCGGATTTAAGGCACAAAATAAGAGTTGAGTAGCCTTACAATTTAGATGGTCATTTTTCCAATCGGCATCGTCGTATTCTTCGAAAGATTTGAGCGTACCGTCGGATTTGATTGGAACTTTCGGGCCAAGGCAAATAATCTTCCAAATTTCGATGTCGTATGCTCGGATGAATATCGACATCTTCTTCTTCCACGTCAAATAATTTGAGCCATCAAAGAATGGTGGTCGGTTGAGAGCAAGGCCTTCGACGGGAGCCATTTGAAAAGCCATTTTGGATCTTCTCCTCGGATGTTAAGCCGCGTATTGGAGTACCGCTCCGATACCAATTGTTGGGTACCGATTCGGATATTTGCGCCGTTTGCGGAAGCGTAAATAAAATAGCGGAGAATAAATGACGCAAGGATTTATAGAGGTTCGGCTATAAACGAGCCTACGTCCTCTCTCGGTATCTTTTTCTATAGGATCAAGATAAAAACCTCTACGCCTCTCTTCTATCGGTCGAGGTATAACCGTTTACAATCACGTCTTCTATTGGTCCGTGATAAACCACTCGTACTTGTCTTTGCGTCGGTCCAAGTTAAACCGTTTTCCTTTTCTATCGGACAAGGAATCAACCGCTCTAGCTTTCTATGGGTACTAGATAAACCTCACTTAGATATCGATTGCGATTCTAATAATGCCGGATCCTTGATCCTAATAACACCGAATCCAATCGTATCTTTTCTTTTACCACTCGTGTATGTTTTCGTGAATTCTCACTCAAACACTTACAATTAAGCTCAATATCAACAACAAGAATGTGTGTAATAATATCACAAGTATAGACAATTTGCTCAAGGTTGTTGTACTCAAACAATACCATAGGGATGGTATTTATAGGCTCCATCTTCAAACTAGCCGTTAGCTGCTGAACCTTCTTTACGTACGTTATATGCTCTCCATTACGTACGTAAGCCTCATTACGTACGTTAACCATGGCTGGTTACGTACGTTAGCATCTTCACAAATCAGTCCAGTGAGTTTCATCATTTGAGTTACGTACGTTAGCCTTTCCTTTGTTACGTACGTTAACATTACGTCACACATGACGTCATATATCCGTTGTATGCTTTGCTGACTTTTAGTTCTCCAACGTTCACTTGTTTGAACTCCTTTACGTACGTTATCTCTCATCCATTACGTACGTTAAGCTGCTACCATTACGTACGTTAATGATCACATATTACGTACGTTAGCTTTGTGTTTTTCCAGCTTTTTGCACTTCGTTTTCCTTCGATGCTTGCTTCGTCTCTTCGTTGTTTTGTTTTGTTTGTCAACATTAATCATCAAAACACTCTTAATATATGTATGGAACAAAATGTTCCAACATCACCCACTCATATTTTTACAGGCGCCACTTCACTCACTCTTCACTCACTTCTTTTTTTTTTCTTTTTTCTTTTTTAAATTCCATTAAAATTTATTAAAAACTAAAATTTCATTAAAATTAAATATGTAACACCCCCAAGATATTCGAGGTATATTACAGCGCCGTAAATCCCTATATGGGACCCACCAGGCTGAACAAACATCATACTAATCGACTCACAGAAACAACAGAATAACACCTCGTCATAAAGACGCCCAACAAAATAATCCACCCGGTTCAACCGGTCAAACATAAACCATAATCCGACACAAACATAATAAACAACAATACAATCCAGACGGGTAAACATTCTTAAGTACTCGAGTACTTCTATTAGTTTAAAGACCACAAAAGGTAAAAAGATGGAACGCAATAAGACACCACTCGTGCACAATCATCACGCACGGCCATCATCCGCATACTGGTCCAGCGCCCACTCGTCTCGATGAACCTGACCTGAAATTCACAAAACGAATTTCCCCAAAACGGGTCCCAGAGGGGTTAGCAATTACGCTAGTACAAGTAACCAAATGAACAACTTACATCTTTCACATATAGTAAATGCATGCAATCAAGAAATCATAGTTCCAAAACACTCATTTCCGGAAATGCCAATGATCAAACCACATTTATAAAATGCACCACAATTAACCGCTGACCCACAGCTTCGTGGATCCCTACCGAGACCCCGTCGGATCTAACCCGTAGTGGTTAAAAGTAAACTCGCGGTTCCACAGCTTCGTGGAGCCCTACCGAGACCCCGTCGGATCTAACCCGTAGTGAGTATACACACGCACACAATTTCTCATACAATACTATTATGTCAAGATCGTAAGTTCATAAGGGTACTTGCCTCGGTTAATAGACGGTGATACGAACGGAAAGGAAGAATCGAACACGACCGCGAGGAACCAGCGGAAATGAACCTAACGATTCGAACAACACAATCACAACCACTTCTAAACGATTACGGAAATGGAATACACCCGGAAACCCGCCTACGATTCATGTATATTTGTATAAAAATAACAACGAGGGCGGACCACAACCAAACCCTCCCGATTTCGCAAAACTATGAAAATATACCATGAATCCGTAGGAAAACCAATAATACCAATAAGATTAATCATATTCATCATGAATTAATCTATCATACGGAACGAATCGGACGAAAAGGTGAAAATCCCCAATTTTTCCAAAAACAAGGTTCTAGGAGTTTACCTCGAATTAAGGACGAAGAAAACGATTAGATGTTGATAATATACTCCAAAAACTCGAAGAAGATGATGGCTCGGAGTTGCTAAGCTTCAAATCGCCGAAAGTGCCAAGAAAATCGCCTAGGAGTCGGATGGGGAGGAGGAGGAGTGAAAATGGCCGAAATCGGTCAACTCCTGGGTTTATAAACCCAGGCCTCGTTACTTACGTTAGCCAGCACATGCTAACGTACGTAAGTTGTATTACGTACGTAAGCCATAAGGGCCTTATGTACGTAACCAAAAAGGCAGAAATGCCTCTACCGAAATACACTAGGACGTTACGTACGTAACCAAAAGGGTGTTACGTACGTAACCAAAAAGGCGGAAATGTCTGTACCGAAATACACTAGGACATTACGTACGTAACCAAAAGGGTGTTACGTACGTAACATTCCTTTCTGTGGAGTACAGGCCAGAATGAATGAGGGAGGTACCGAAAAAGAATCAAAATACAACGGTGAACAATTCACGATGGTACGGACGTAAGGGACCTGAAACGACGAACTTAAGTGCCGAAGGAAAGCATATTCCCGACTACTCAAAGGTTCAGAAAAACAACAACAAACGTAATTTTCCCAAAAGTTTGGGAAATTTACAAAACGACCCAAAATATCCGAAATGTACGATACATGACCGAAACATCAAAAAAAGCTCACAACACGCGTAATAACATGAGACAGATCCTCGGCAACCTCGAAACGGCGGTTCCGAGCGACGATTTACGAGAATACACGAAATAGCGACGAAAACGATATAAAACACCGAATCGAGTAAAACGAGTCCGAAACAAGCTCGAACGACAAAAAGTCCAATATTAAATATCCTCAAAACTTCGATACGGTTACAAGCGAGTTGCCAAAAACGAAAATACACCAGAATGAGAATATCACGAGAAAGGGAAAATGCGGATATTACATTCTACCCCTCTAAAAACAAGTTTCGTCCCGAAACTTAAGAGACAAATAACTCCGGATACTTAGCACGCATGCTATCTTCGATTTCCCAAGTTGCTTCCTCGACACCATGTCTCGACCACTGCACTTTGACTAAAGGAATGGTCTTATGCCTCAGTCGCTTCTCACGGTGCTCCAAAATCTTCAAGGGACGCTCCTCGAAGGTAAAATCTTCGGCAATATCGATCTCACCATAATCGATGATATGACTAGGATCCGGGACATATTTCCTCAGTTGAGAAACATGGAAGACGTTATGAACGCGACTCAAGGCCGGAGGTAGCACCAAACGATATGCTAAATCACCGACTCGCTCAAGAATCTCAAAGGGTCCAATAAATCTCGGACTCAACTTCCCCTTCTTCCCGAAGCGAAAAACTCCTCTCGTCGGTGACACCTTTAGCAAAACGTGGTCTCCCACCTCGAATTCCAAAGGTCGACGACGGACATCGGCATATGACTTCTGTCGACTCTGATCGGTCAACATCCGTTCTCGAATCAAATCCACTTTCCGCCTTGTCTCTAAAACAATATCCGGTTCGGTCCCGACCAAATCGGATGCTTCGTTCCAACAAATCGGCGATCAACAACGTCGCTCATAAAGCACCTCATACGGTGCCATTCGAATCGACGCGTGCCAACTATTGTTGTACGTGAATTCGATCAATTGCAAATGTTCCTCCCAGTCGCTACTCCAGTCGAGAGCACAAGCACGCAACATATCCTCAAACGTCTGGATAGTGCGTTCCGACTGTCCATCTGACTGAGGATGAAAAGAGGTACTCAAACGCAAACGAGTACCCAACGCTTTATGCACCGCCTGCCAGAAATGCGATACAAAATGGCCATCACGATCCGAAACAATAGACTTCGGAGTACCGTGAAGCCTCACAATCTGCGCAATAAATACACGAGCCAATTTCTCCGAGCCCCAAGTATCATTGATGCCCAGAAAATGTGCCGATTTGGTCAGACGATCTACAATCACCCAGACCATATTCATGCCCGACCTCGATCTCAGTAAACTCGTAACGAAATCCATCGATATATCTTCCCATTTCCATTCCGGAACGGGAAGTGACTGTAGTAACCCGGCCGGTCGCTGATGCTCGATTTTGACCTGCTGACAAGTCAAACATCTCGCTACAAATTGTGTGACTTCCTCCTTCATATCATTCCACCAGAAATTCCTTCTCAAATC
The DNA here is from genome assembly GCA_033398695.1 of Orobanche coerulescens. Taxonomy (NCBI): domain Eukaryota; kingdom Viridiplantae; phylum Streptophyta; class Magnoliopsida; order Lamiales; family Orobanchaceae; genus Orobanche; species Orobanche coerulescens. The sequence continues at coordinate 12,811,130 of CM065803.1, forward strand.
CTTGTACATCTTACTCGAACCAGGATGAATGGAGTAAGGTGTAGCATGGGCCTCACGCAAAATATTCTGTCTCAACTCTGAGTCGTTCGGCACACAAAGCCGACTCTGGAATCTCAAAACACCATCCTCGTGAATCACAAACCCAGGAGACTTCCCCTTAAGGATGTTCTCTCGGATTTGAGTAATCATCGGATCCTCTAACTGCTTCAGCTTAGTTTCATCGATCAAAGACGACGAAATCTCTAAAGCACAAAGTTGCCCGACGGCTCCCGGCAACAAAACCTCAACATCTAACTCGATCAAAGCCTGCCGAAGCTCAGACTGAGACGTAAGGATCTCAAGCGTTCGCAATGCAATCGGTTTCCGACTCAAGGCGTCGGCCACGATGTTCGCCTTGCCCGGATGATAAAGGATTTCGAGGTCATAATCCTTAATCAGCTCTAACCACCTCCTCTGCCTCATATTCAACTCCCGCTGAGTAAATATGTATTTCAGACTTTTATGATCGGTAAAAATCTGACATGCAGAGCCGAAAATATAGTGACGCCAAATCTTGAGCGCAGCAGATGCCGCCAACTCCAAATCATGAGTAGGGTAGTTCGGCTCATACGGCCTCAAGCTGTCTCGGCGCATAGGCAATGGTCTTGCCGTGCTTGCATCAATACGCACCCAAGACCACGACCGAAGCATCGGCCAGAACAGCAAAACCCTCGTTGCCACATGGCAACGCCAAAACCGGGGCTGAAGTCAAACGCTTCTTCAGTTCCTCAAAACTCGACTGTCTCTCGTCATTCCAGACGAACTTCTCGGATTTCTAGAGTAACTGCGTAAGTGGCCGAGCTAGTTTCGAGAAACCCTCGACGAACCTACGATAGTAGCCAGCCAAACCCAAGAAACTACGTATCTCCTTCACATTCTTGGGCGGTGCCCAATCCAATACTGCCTCTATCTTCTGCGGATCCACACGAACTCCCTCGGCTAAAATCACGTGACCTAAGAACATCACTTCCTTCAGCCAAAATTCACATTTCGAGAACTTCGCATAGAGTTTCTCGGTCCTCAAAATGTCTAACACTATCCGCAAATGATGGGCATGCTCTTCCTCATTCCTCGAATAGATAAGAATATCGTCAATGAAGACGACTACACACTTATCCAAATACTCAATAAAGACTTTGTTCATCAACTGCATGAACACCGTCGGCGCATTAGTTAAGCCGAAAGGCAGAACTACGAACTCATAATGTCCGTATCTCGTCCGAAAAGCTATTTTCGGCACATCGGACTCCCTCACCCGGAGTTGATAGTACCCCGATCTCAAATCAATCTTCGAGAATACCGCGGCCCCCTGCAACTGATCGAACAAGTCGTCAATCCTTGGTAAAGGATACCTGTTCTTGATGGTCACCTTGTTTAGTTCGCGACAGTCGATACACAAACGCAGTGAACCATCCTTCTTCCGAACAAACAAAACCGGTGCGCCCCAAGGCGAATCGCTCGGTCGAATATATCCCGACTCAAGAAGCTCACTCAACTGCTTCTTCAACTCTGACATCTCTGAAGGTGCCATGCGATACGGCGCCTTCGAAATAGGAGCCGCGCCCGGCTCTAACTCTATAGCAAACTCGACCTCACGATCCGGTGGTAATCCCAGTAACTCGTCAGGAAATACATCAGGAAACTCACTAACGATTGGAATCGACGAAAGCTCGACTCCACCACTCTCTACCTTCAAGGCGTAACACAAATAACCAGTGTTGTTACCCAAAATATTATCCGAAGATAATGTTGCTGGAATGATCGAGTAACCAACAAGTGCGGGAGCACGTCCGTGAGAAATTAAATGACACAAGATTTGCCGGGGTTGTTAATCCCGGGCTTGAATGCTCTCGCAAGATTTTATTAATAAGTATACGGTTGAGTACAAATATTAATGTTAGAATCTATCACAAAGAGTGTAAAGGATTCTAGTTTTCTAAGCTGTGGAGCGTATAGAATGCCGGAAGAATCAGATATGGAGTTCTGTGAATTCTTGCTATGGATGTTCTATGTGTGAGAATGTCTTTCTCTTTTCTCTCTCTTGTTTCTTTGTGTATTTTGATCCTTGTTACGTGTTATGGACCTTCTATTTATAGCGAGACCAAGTTCTGACGAGGCCCCCTGCGATCGCAGCGATCGTCGTTATTTATATTATAATAAGACGGCCGATCGTCTCGTCGCGTGGGGCTTTTCCCTTAAAGTCCGCGGTTATTCTTGACAGTAGGTTATGCGGTCTGACGGGGAACTCGCATGCGCCCTGAGCCGCTGTCACCCACCTTTTCGGCGGTACTGTTGGTAGGTGAAGTTGGTGACAAACTGTGAGCACAGGTCTTGTCTGTCAGTACTGTTCGCAGGTCTGCGGCCCTGTTGGTAGGTGAAGTAGGTGACAGGCTGCGGGCACCGATCTTTGTCTGTCAGCACCTTTTGAGATCTGCATGCGGGTCCCAACCCGAGATTTGGGCTTTGATGACTTCTGACGGATGCCGGAGTAATACACGGCACGAGACGATCGCCAATCAACAAAAGACGATCGCCAGTCAACAGAAGGTGATCGCCGTGGGTGCCGAGTTCAGGGTGTTTACCCCGAGCACATCTCTCATGGTAGACCTCCCGACTACTATGACGATCGTCTTCGAGGCGTGTTTAAATGCCGCACAACAACCAGTACACCCCTTTCGTAGGAGTCTCATCGCCTTCAAGGCGTTAATAACGAACTTCTGGTTTCCCCTCTTTCGCCCGGCGAAAGAGTGCTCGGTGCCGTCTTCGGCTAACATAGTGATGATTCTCGTGCGGTAGTTCATGATTGCACCATGCCGTTCGAGCCAATCATCCCCGAGAATCAAATCCTCACCCTCAATACCCACAACAATAAGATTAGAGGGCCAAGCCCTCCCACAAATAAGCACAGAATAGTATCGAACCTCCTGATCACCAACGATCCTATCACCGCTAGGAAGCTTAATGATGAAGGGCTCACAAGGCGTCAAACAGTCGAGACTCAAACGGTGCACACACTCCAGAGATATGAACGAATGTGTAGCACCAGAATCGAAAAGCACACTGACAGGATGAGAAAAAAAATGAACAGTACTTGTCGCCACAGTAGCTGCTGGGTCATCGGCTCTCCGCATCTCATAGACACGCGGGTGGGCTGAGCCGACACTGGAAGCTCCCCCCTTAGCGGGCTGACCCTGACCTCTCCCTCGACTAGCACTCGGCGGAGATTGAGAAACAAACGATCCTTGATTTACACTTGGTTCCCTAGGCGCTGGAATGGAAGCCCGGGCACCAAGAATTTTCTCCCTCTCAGCCTGACGGCCTTGTGGCCGGTGGCCACTGCGATTACGTCGGCAAAGGGTTCGGACAAATACGGCGATGTGGCCACGATGGCCAGTTAAAACACTTCACCTCTCGAGAAGGGGCCTTTGGCGGCCTGCGGGAAACCCAGTAGATCGAGTTGGGCCACCACCAGTGGAAAAGTTAGCAGACTGGAATTTCTGCTGACCCCCACCTTTGTGGCCCGAAAAATTCCCGGCGGACTTCTGCTTCTTGCTCTCGCGGGCCGCCTCACTCGCCGTCACAGACATATCGTAAGCAAGGGCCCTGCTCTGGTAATCTTTCAAGGTAGTACAGACGAGCCCCGACATATAGTCCCGGATAGACAATTTCATCCGCCTGAAAAAATGGAAAATTTTGTCGCTTTCCTCGACAACTTGGGTCTTCACATAACCCAACTCCTTGTTAAAATCGGCAATAGCTTGAGATACGGGTATATCCCGTGGTTGAGCATCATAGAAAGCATGTACCCGAGCCTGTCTGACCGGCCACGGGCAATATTTAGTCTCCATCAATTCTTGAGATTCGGCCCACGAAGCAACATGATCTTTGGGCCCAACGGCCTCCCACCAATCCGTAGCGTCCCCAGTGAGAAAGTACTGGGCAATAGGGACCTTACGGTCCTCGGGACAGTTGGTAGCAGTGAAGACTTTAGATATCTCCTTGATCCACCCTTCCCAGCCGATCGGGTCCGAAGCTCCCGAAAACTGAGGAGGATGCATCTTGATGACATCCTGAAGCCAGCGATCCACTCCGCCCCGATTAGCGTGGGCCGGATCTGGGTTCTGAACCGCCTGAGCTATCACCGCCATTTGATTCACCATTTGCTTCATAACAGCCGCAATACCAAGGTCGGCGCGCTCCTGAGAAGAAGCATGACTGTGACGGTCGCCGGTACTGCCGGCTCCCGAAGACTGCGACGTGGGCCTTGCCGTGCCCCACGTCCCCGGCCGCATCCACGACCACGACCGCGACCACGACCTCTTCCAGCATCCATATTGGAGTTAAATAAGTAGCAAAAGCCATACGATGGTAAGTACAAGAAAAGAACAATCACAAATCGAGAATCAAAGGTACGATACAAGGGAATAAGGAACAGAGGGAGGAAAACTTACGGACACTGGTAGTACCGGAATCATGGTAGCATGACGATGATGTGCAAAACAAAACACAACAAGACCCGATAAACCGACAAGCCTAGGTATCCATAACCTAGTGCTCTGATACCATTTTCTATAACACCCCCAAGATATTCGAGGTATATTACAGCGCCGTAAATCCCTATATGGGACCCACCAGGCTGAACAAACATCATACTCATCGACTCACAGAAACAACAGAATAACACCTCGTCATAAAGACGCCCAACAAAATAATCCACCCGGTTCAACCGGTCAAACATAACACCATAATCCGACACAAACATAATAAACAACAATACAATCCAAACGGGTAAAAATTCTTAAGTACTCGAGTACTTCTATTAGTTTAAAGACCACAAAAGGTAAAAAGATGGAAGGCAATAAGACACCACTCGTGCACAATCATCACGCACGGCCATCATCCGCATACTGGTCCAGCACCCGCTCGTATCGATGAACCTAACCTGAAATTCACAAAACGAATTTCCCCAAAATGGGTCCCCAGAGGGGTTAGCAATTACGCTAGTACAAGTAACCAAATGAACAACTTACATCTTTCACATATAGTAAATGCATGCAATCAAGAAATCATAGTTCCAAAACACTCATTTCCGGAAATGCCAATGGTCAAACCACATTTGTAAAATGCACCACAATTAACCGCGGACCCACAACTTCGTGGATCCCTACCGAGACCCCGTCGGATCTAACCCGTAGTGGTTAAAAGCAAACTCGCGGTTCCACAGCTTCGTGGAGCCCTACCGAGACCCCGTCGGATCTAACTCGTAGTGAGTATACACACGCACACAATTTCTCATACAATACTATTATGTCAAGATCGTAAGTTCATAAGGGTACTTGCCTCGGTTAATAGACGGTGATACGAACGGAAAGGAAGAATCGAACACGACCACGAGGAACCGGCGGAAATGAACCTAACGATTCGAATAACACAATCACAACCACTTCTAAACGATTACGGAAATGGAATACACCCGGAAACCCGCCTACGATTCATGTATATTTATATAAAAATAACAACGAGGGCGGACCACAACCAAACCCTCCCGATTTCGCAAAACTATGAAAATATACCATGAATCCGTAGGAAAACCAATAATACCAATAAGATTAATCATATTCATCATGAATTAATCTATCATACGGAATGAATCGGACGAAAAGGTGAAAATCCCCAATTTTCCCAAAAACAAGGTTCTAGGAGTTTACCTCGAATTAAGGACGAAGAACATGATTAGATATTGATAATATACTCCAAAAACTCGAAGAAAATGATGGCTCGGAGTTGCTAAGCTTCAAATCGCCGAAAGTGCCAAGAAAATCGCCTAGGAGTCGGATGGGGAGGAGGAGGAGTGAAAATGGCCGAAATCGGTCAACTCCTGGGTTTATAAACCTAAGCCTCGTTACGTACGTTAGCCACCACATGCTAACGTACGTAAGTTGTATTACGTACGTAAGCCATAAGGGCCTTATGTACGTAACCAAAAAGGCAGAAATGCCTGTACCGAAATACACTAGGACGTTACGTACGTAACCAAAAGGGTGTTACGTACGTAACCAAAAGCGAAATATGCATGCGAAATAAACTAGGACGTTACGTACGTAACCAAAAGGGTGTTACGTACGTAACATTCCTTTCTGTGGAGTACAGGCCAGAATGAATGAGGGAGGTACCGAAAAAGAATCAAAATACAACGGTGAACAATTCACGATGGTACGGACGTAAGGGACCTGAAACGACAAACTTAAGTGCCGAAGGAAAGTATATTCCCAACTACTCAAAGGTTCAGAAAAACAATAACAAACGTAATTTTCCCAAAAGTTTGGGAAATTTACAAAACGGCCCAAAATATCCGAAATGTACGATACATGACCGAAACATCAAACAAAGCTCACAACACGCGTAATAACATGAGACGGATCCTCGGCAACCTCGAAACGGTGGTTCCGAGCGACGATTTATGAGAATACACGAAATAGCGATGAAAACGACATAAAACACCGAATCGAGTAAAACGAGTCCGAAACAAGCTCGAACGACAAAAAGTCCAATATTAAATATCCTCAAAACGTCGATACGGTTACAAGCGAGTTGCCAAAAACGAAAATACACCATAATGAGAATATCAAGAGAAAGGGAAAATGCGGATATTACAAAATAAACATTACATAATATTATTAAAAAATATTAAATAACTAAAATTCCATTAAAACTAAACTTAAAATATTAAATCCTACAAACTACACGGCCACCCGTATTTGGCGCATATCTCGCGTTTCTTTTGAATGACGAATTGCTTAAACTCTGGGTCCGGGATATTGTCGTGCGGTTCCATAACGAACTTCATATCACGATTGTAGACCTCCCCATTAAGAAAGTTGAAATATTCTTCATCTTTTTTCTTTTGAACCTCCAACTGCGCAAGCATTAAATTTTTCTTTTCGGCCGTGTAACTAGCAAGGGTATCACGCATCGAACTTTGGCTTGAATCTCCAGAATTCACCTTTTTTTTCCTTTAGATTGACGTGATGGAGTTGGGTTCTCGTTGAGGTTCGGTAATTCACACTCGAAATCTTCCACGTTTATTGGCGTTTGAGCGCTACTTGACTCCGACGACTTTCTTTTCTTGTTCGATCCCGTGGATTCTTGAGTCTGACTAACCAACGGTTGTTCTTTCCACTTTGCTTGATCTTTGAGAACGTACCACGCTTTAAAATACGAGAAAGTTTTCCTATATTGTTTTTCAAAATCACGATTGGCTCTCTCAAGGACTTGAATATCGTTGCACCCACTATCTCTCAAGCGGTTCTACATATTTATAAAACAATATACAATATACAATATAAAACAATATCCAAAAAAATAAATATATATATATAACGTATTTAAAACTTAAAAAATCACAAATATAAAAATATACCGCTTGTGTGTAGTAAGCGTTGAACGCAGCGATCAAAGCATGCATATCTCTCCATTTCGAGGTCAATTGATGATGAGTGCGTTCGGTTCTCGTGACAAGCATTCTAAAATGCTTTAGAACTCGCTTCCAAAATCCTAGCTTTGGTTGACGGTCGCCAACTTCTCGATCCACCGAAATTTTAATCCAAGCCTTAGCTAACGCCTCCTCCTCATCGGGCGTCCAAACCTTACTTGGTTTTTTTTTCTTTTGAAACCGCTCATCGACCTCTTCCTCCTCTTCGACTTGTTCTTCATCAATTTGTTGTGTCTCGGGTACCATGTTAACATTGTCGAAATATTCATCATCATCGGTATCATCACGAATGGGTAACGGTTCACTAACCCGTTCACGCCTTTTTTGTTGGGTATAGCGCGGCTCATACGGGTCGAAGTTAGTAGGCATTTGTGGTGGGGTTTGTTGGTTATAGTTCGACTCAAACGGGTCGAAGTTAGTAGGCATTTGTGGTGGGGTTTGTTGGTTATAGTTCGACTCAAACGGGTCGAAGTTAGTAGGAATTTGCGAGAGGGGTTGTTGGGTGTAGAAAACCAATGGTGGAGATTGCGGGTACATTTGGGGGTGGTAAGGTTGTGCTTGAGAAGATGATTCGAGACCGGGTTGAGATTGAATTCGAGGACGAATTGCGCCTCTCGATCCACCTCTCGATCCACGACCACCTCTTCTAGGATCTCTAACTTTTTTGCCACGTTCTATATTTTTTTTCTCTCAATATTTTTTTTCTCTCGGACGTTTTTTTTTTTTTTTGATATGGGTATGTTTTTTTTGTTGTGCTTTCCATCCTCAACATTACATTCCTTTATATACAAAAAAAATAAAAAAATAAACGTTACAAGTGCAACGCTCATCCAACGGCTAGATTCCACCATCCAACGTTCGAATTTCCATTTCTCCCAGTGTGTGAGCTGCTCACGCATTTCACCCTCCCCATGCGGTAAGGATATACCGGCGGCGGTGTTCCCGTGATTGAGCCATCCCGCCCCGCACCCTCACGCACCCACTCCCAGTGCTCTAAATAGGATCCAGAGGGTATTTAATTTTTTTTGGTCTTTCATGATTTTTAGTTTTGTTTCATAGGAATTTTACTTTTTCACTTTTCTAATCTTTTTATAGGGAGGAATAATATCTATTTTGTGGCACGATCAAATGGCCGCACGCAAGTGTGGTCAATTTGAAAAGGGTATTACTAAATACCGTCCTAAATTACTAAACATCGCCCTTAAAAATTACTTTTTTGCCCATTTGACAATCTTTCATTATTTCTACCCAACACACAATTCTTTACCAACACATAAATTTTTCGAATTGAAATCTAGAAGCAATTTTTCATTTATTCCCAACACACAATCAAATATATATCGTCAATATCATCGACAACCATGAAAATGGGCGAGAATTCAGATCTGGAGGTAATTTTTCGGAGAAAATGACACAGGCGTCTGAATATTCCGCCTGATCCATGGCACGGGCGTCCACAGATTCCGCCTTGACCATGGTACAGGTGTCTGCAACGGACGCTTAGTCCATGGTCTAGGCGTCTATACAGTGCTCGTACCATGGTGCAGGCGTCCGATTCAGACGCACATGTCTGGCCAGGCGTCCATGCGACGCTTTATGCCATGGTCCAGCAATTACGGGCGCTGGGCGCTTTTTTGCATGATTTTAAATTTTAATAATAATATTATTGGTATCATTATTAACATTCTATCAATTAAAAATTTCAAGTTATATTGGAAGAATTTGAAGGTGACAGCGTTGATTATAGTGGTTATTTTGTCAATGACGAAATATTCGATAGTGATTGTGATGCGATTGGTTGGGCGAAAAAAATTGCTCTTCAAATTGGTTTCGAGTTGATCATTTCGTCGTACAAGAATAAAGGAAAGACAAAGCCATTGAGATGTAACCGTGGTGAACGGTAGATCTTTATTTTCATGTCTCACTGTGCTGCCGTTGAAAGCACCCTCAACGGCAACACGGCCTAGCCAGGAGATTGTCATTTGTCATTTAGGAGATACGTACAAATATTTTTTTCGTTTAGATTTAATGCCCAATTTTCTTGTACCGCCCATAGTGACTAACTGGTTTGAATACCATGATAGTAGTGTTGGTGGCTGGGAGAATTTGTATACGAGCAGGACAGAAAAATGGAATAGATTAGTCAGTATGATGTAAAAATGAATTTGTCGTATGTTCCTTAATTATTAAAACATTCGTTTTTATTGATCGTGATAGTTGATAAAAATGAATTTGTTGTATGTTCCTTAATTATTAAAACTTTCGTTTTTATTGATCGTGATAGTTGATTGTTATTACAATGTATGCAGAAGAGAAAAAACAGCAAAATACAAAATACAAAAAAAAATACTAAAAAATGCATTGCCAAATGCAAAATACAAAATATAGTGCGAAATGCAAAATACAAAATACAAAATATAAAATACAGTCCCATATGAAAAATAGCAAAATACAAAATCAGTTGGCCAAATGTCAATCCCTCATGTACTCCTCAAGCATCGTGTAAACCTGCTTTGATGCAGGGGAAGGTGTCTAATCTGATCTTTGAGTATCTGCCAATCGACTCACCCACTGTAAAAAATATAGACAATATAATACAATGAGTAATGTATGATGAAATGAAACAAAGTGCAAAGTTAAACAACATACGTAATCGCTGCTAGAACCAGAAGGGATCACTGATCCAGTTGCAGCACCGTTGTTCAGTAGCTGAGGGTGCGAATACCGATTATACCACTCAATGTAATCATCGGCGCATGTAGCCTGATCATGAGTAGCAGCCTGATAGTCAGCGAGAGGAAGCATGTATGCGCCCGGAAACATCATCCAAGCATCAGATGACATCCGAATGGGATACTCAACTCGGTACAATCTGCTCGACCACGCCCGAACCACTTTCTCCGGTCTGGTGATCAGGAAAGGGATGGTCTGCATATAACCGAGCTGCCGTAATGCCCGACCAGGCATGTATGGCTCGATAATATCCCGATATCGTAGCTATCCAATGAATGTGGTCCTTGGGACATCCCTCACTGGATCAGGGACATAAGTCAACTACTGTATCTGCGTGCATATAATCAAGAAATTAAAAAAGTTATTTTTAAATGAATTGTGAGATTGTTAGAAGGAATCGTTATACCTCTGCGGTTGTCAACTGAACAATGCGGCGATGCAAAGACTGGAGTCGGTGCTCGTCCTTACCCTCAGGCTGGACACTCCATGTAGAAGCTCGAGGCTGCGTGGACTCAACAATCATACGCTCTCGATGAGGTTAGAAGCAGGGAAAATACTCATAAATCCAAGCCTGAACGAGGGTAAGACATACACAAATACCCATGGAGCCACCGCGACTAGCGATACCGAGCTGACGGTACATGAAAGCCAATGCGGCCCAACCCCATGAATACTGACTGGTCGTATCCATACCGTCTCTCACCTTCAATAAGCAGGACGACCTAATCCGGTTACACTCTTGTCAACAAATAAGGTGGATCCAAATAACAACCACATCCAAGCTACGGCCTGGGTGCCCTCCACTCGACCTCCATCGCGGCATGACCTGAAAATCGAGTCCATAAGTACGCCGCCACCCCCCAATGAGTACTCAGTAGCTCCGACCGCGATACTCCAAGAACCTCCATCACATCCACCTGCAACAGTGTAGATGTGCTATCGGCATCAACCAATCGCCCCTCGACAGGAATGCGAAGGATCTGCCACACATCATGCAACATGATGGTCATCTCTCCGAACGGCATGTGAAAAGAGTTCGTATCGGGCTGCCACCGCTCAACTAATGCGAAAATCAATGGGGAGTCAATGTGTCTGAACATGGCGTCCGTCAGGAGACATGTCACACCAGAGTTTCGGTGGGTATGTCTGCTCTGGTGTGACGCGCTCCAGAACCCATCAACTCTGTGACTAGCGGCATAGATTTGCCCGCTCCTCATCTCATCTGCATTTAGCAAACAATACAACTAATGAGTAATAATCATACAAACAATACACATTATTAATTATGAATTGAAATTTTTATTTTTTTTTCGAAAAAATGGATGGAGCGTCCGGCCAGGACGCCTGCACCAAGCGGGCGTCTGATGCAGACGCCGGGGCCGTCTAAGGCGTCGATTGACGCCTATTCAGTATAGGCATCCGATTTGGACGCATGTCCATGGTTCGGACGTCCAACCTGGACGTCTATCCTATGGCCAGGGCGTCTGCCCTGGATGCCTACACCATGGACAGGCGGGATCGGCAGACGCCTGTGCCATGGCCCATGGACAGGCGTCATCGGCGGACGCCTGTGTCAAAAATTCGACCGCCACCTCCGTCGTGCACTCCGACACGACGGGCGGCGGCCAAAACATCAGAAACCCGAAAAAAAATATTTACCGGAGCTTTTCCTTTTCCTGTCATGGCGGCGGACGGCGGCAGTGCGGCGGTTGTGCAGAGGTTGTGCAGCGGCGGCTGGTGGCTTCTTTAGAGTAGGTCGAGAGAGAAAATTAGTGAGAAGGTAGGATTACAAATCTGCTAAATATTAAGTAAGGGCAAGAATATAATATTATAGGGCGGTGACTAGTAATTTAGGGCGGCGTTTAGTAATCCAAATTTGAAAAATATTCTCATCAGTGCTTTTGAATTTTGATTAAAACAAGCGGTACAAACGTAAGACTTCTGTTCTTTTGAGCTAATTTTGTAGATTGAATTGAACTGAGCTTAACTGAAATATGCTGAAATTAAATCTGAAAAAGCATAACTTATACGGTATTTAAAAACACTAAAAATATTTTTTCACCTAAATGTTGAGAATAATCAATCATCTTTCTTTAAATTAAAAAAAATGACGAGATTTTATTGTACTATTATGCAAGCACAAAGTGAAAGAGATTAGAATTTGGGCAGAATCTTATTAGGTAAAGGATAGAGATCCTCTGCAGTGCAGCACAGTGTTGTGGTGTACTGCGCCACACGATTGGACACGCACACACATATTCGTACGAGTGTGTGTAATCTAACGGCTGGAATGCAGCACAGGATCCCGGTCCTTAATTAAAACGCAATGAAAACTTTTGCTAATAACCCTGCAAAAAGAAAATCTTGGGAAGCCGCATGTTTGTCTTATGCATGTGTTTTCAGACATCATTTTTTTTTCTCCTTAACCACTTTTGTTTAAAATATGTGCATATGTTTGGTGGGATAAGCTTTAAAAATTGTAGCACACAAAAACATGCAGAAAAAACGAAAAAAGAAAAAATAGTCTTGGAAAAGATTAGATTCATGACTTAACAGTTCATAAGAAAAGGCTACTTTCTGTTGTCCAAAGTTGACCATGGCCTTCTCACTTTTTTGTTATTCCTATGCATCTGCCTGTTGTACCTCGATCTGAATTTTCACTTGTAGCAAAAGGTGAAATCCCTTGCCCCCAGAATTCCACCCCGGCCCGACAGAGATTGGTGGAGGAATTAAATTATGGTGACTCAACGGCCCACTAGGTGGGAGGAACAGTGTCTGGTGCCCACAAGGAGCTATCCCCCACATTGGAGGGATAAAATTCCCACACTGCGGCTGCCAGGACTCGAACCTGCGTCCTTGTAGCAATCTGCCACCCAAAAACCAATTGAACTGCACATACGGACTTCACTTTATTTACCCTATCAGGCCAATCTAGCTGTGTATATAGGGTTCTACTAAATATACCAAAAAATTTTAAAATGGGTTCAGTTTCCCAAGCCCATTGACCCTAGATACACGGAGTATACCAAAAAGTTTTAAAATGGGTTCAGTTTCCCAAGCCCATTGACCCTAGATACACGGAGTCACCCTTCTTACTTGATTTCTGGGGGCATAAATAGAATATGGAGCCGCATCGGCAAAGTTTTAAAATCGGCTCGCTTGGGAATCATTTCACGACACGGCATCTTTTTTTTTTTTAAGGCATGGGAATAGGCGGAAGCATAAATATACCAAAAGTCAATGAAAATAAAGTGATCCGCACATGAGGAGTGGACCGACACAGCTCTTTTTTTTTAAGGCATGTGCTCCCATTTATCTTTATTTAATATTTTTTGGGTAGTACTAAATATATCAATAAAAAGTCAATGAACTCAAAAAATAAAGTGATCCGCACATGGGGAGTTTAGCTCTTTAGAGTTGACTTTACATTAATGACTCGTGAGTGACAAAGGCAGGGGTGCTGGACTCTCATTTATTTTCTTCCCCACACACACAACTCTATATATAGGGGATATTGCACACACATCATGGATACACACAACTAAACACACATATACATCTACGTCCATAAATGTCGATTTTTAACGAAAATAATTTAATGAAGATCTTTGGATTTTTCACGATGACGCGAGAATTTGCCACTAATCGTGTACAATTATATGGTTTTAATCTTTTATAAATGTCGATTTTTATACACTTGCAATTTATTTTTAGGTGTTCGGGTCTCGTGAAGAATTGATGGATTGGGTACAAAACATGGCGCACTCTCTAGGTGTTGTCATCGTCAAAAAAAGATCAAATAAGAAACCTTGTGGTTTCGTGTATAAAGTTGTACTCATGTGTGATCGTGGCGGCGACTATAAAGTTAAGGATTCAAGTAAAGTTTCCGGTACCAAAAAAGTAATTGTCCATTTGAATTAGAAGGAAAATATTTAGATGAATATGATTCGTGGAGGTTAAGGGTGATATGTGATAAACATAACCATCAACCCGCACGGTATATGGAGGGGCATCCATATGCAAAGCGATTATCTGAGGATGAATATAGTTTGGTTGCAGAATTGACAACGATGAATGTGGCGCCCCGCGATATTTTATCAATACTAAAGCAGCGGAATGTAAACAATGTGTCCACACTCAAAACTATTTACAATGCACGCAATAAAATCCGCATGGTCGAGCAAGTAGGCAAATCTCGATGCGAGTTCTCCTGTCCCTTTTGCATTCTAATGGTTATGTTTATGAGTTTTCTACAAGTATTTCAAACGAGCTGGAAAATTTATTCTTCGTTCATCCAACATCATTTGATATTTGGCGCGCATTTCCACACGTATTGATGATAGATGCCACGTACAAAACGAACAAGTATAATATGCCTTTTGTTGAAATTGTTGGCGTAACTTCAACAAAGAAGACATTTTGCATAGCTTTCGTCTTTATGCTTAATGAAAGGGAGGTTAACTATACTTGGGCATTAAATTGTCTAAAGTCGACACTAGACAAGTGCATGCACCCACGTGTTATAGTTCTGAGGCCAGGAGTTAGCTCTAATGAATGCATGCAAAAAAGTCTTCCCGAATGCTGCTCAATTACTTTGTAGATGGCACATTAGTACAAATATTTTGAAGAATTGCAGGCCATCTATTAGGTCACCAAATGATTGGGAATCATTTCTTTCATTGTGGAAGTTACTAGAGGATTCCGCAACACGTGCAGCTTATACAGAAAACTACATGCGACTTCAATCACTGTTGATAAAATATCCACGTATGTTTTATATATTTCACATTTAATATTTATTTTTCTATGTCCCAAAGTTATTTTTTCTTATATATTTTCTAATCCAAATTTACGTTACTTTTCAGGTGTTTTAAATTACGTAAATGAGAGTTGGTTGAACAAATACAAGGAAATGTTTGTGTCATTCTGGATTGACCAGCATCTCAACTTTGGAAATAACACAACCAATAGAGTTGAGAGCCAGCATGCGAAGCTAAAAAAATATTTGAATTCTGCAAAGTCTAGTTTGGATAGATTTCTGGGTTGTATTGATCGAATAGTGCGTGCAACTTACATCAATTAAAGAAAGCTTAGAAAAAGCGGTGTCGCATTCATCAACACAACATTGGTGCTTCAAACTATTGCGTGGTTTTGTTTCAAATGAAGCTCTCGATATAATTCTTGGAGAACATAAACGATGGAAGGATCTTGATTAGACTCCTCAAGCTGTGATTGTCGACTTCGCACTTGATTGTGGGTTACCATGTGCTTGCGAACTCTCAATGTATATAAGTACGGGTAAGTATATTCCCTTGGATTCGATTGATATCTTTTGGAGGAAGCTAGATATTTCACCGTCAACATCTGTGCAAAATGATGATATTAGTTGTGACGGTGAACTAGAACATTTTAAAGAACACTTTTACAAGCGGTCAAAGTTGAGAAAAAAGTTTGTTAAGAAAGCTAAAGGATATCATGGACCGAACTTCAACCGACATTCAAGTACCTCGAGTTCAAAAATACTCGTGGACGACCAAGCTTAAAGAAACCACAACAAAAAGGGATATCGATCCTGTTCATCAAGATTCTCGTAGATCTTGTTTAAGCATACCAAATTTTGTTGGGTCGATTCGATTAAGGAACCGTGAGACATAATTCATACGTGATGGACTTGAACAAGAAACCGGTGATAGACTTGAATGAGGTCCCAAATGAGTTCGAGAGTTCATACGTGATAGACTTGAGCGAGATCCCGGATGAGTTCGAGTTCGGATAACTCTTATATTCTAGAAAAATTCCAAAAATTTTTCGTCCTTACATCACGCAGTAAATGATGTAGAGGAGATGGAAATTGTGGGTTTAGAGCGGTGGCTACGTTCTTGGGATTAAGTCAACATCGGTATTTTCAAATTCGGATGGAATTATTAAACGAGTTAGTTATGCACTATAACGTATACAAAGACATATTCGAGTTGTTGATATAGCACATTGCAGTACACATTGAGTCTCCAAGAACCGGTTACGTGCCGCGATAAATGGATGATTATGCCAATGATTGGTTTACTAATTGCTTCACGGTTTGACATTCTTGTTATTTTTTAAGCGAGTCATCCAAGATCTGTTGTGCTTACCACTTTGGTCTAGTCCGCCACGATCACAACAACATAATATAGGTGCGATGGCATTGGTCGGTAACCACTACGTCCAAGTAGAATTACAAGAAAATTCTCCATTACCTCTTAACCATCCGCAATGGTTTCGTTACAAGTATGACCCGGCATGGGCCTTCCCGTATATAAATCGACAAAATTTGTATAATGAACTTTTGCACTCCATGTCGTGAAAGAATTAATTTTTTTCTTGTATTATCATAATTGTACTTCTCTATTTTTTTGTATTATCTTACGTAATGTATTTAATTATCATGTTGTATATTATTTATCTGTTTAAATAATATATTTTTTCACATTTTTTATGGTATTTTTCTAATTGTATTTTTCTTTTTTTAAAAATTACAAAAAAAAATTCAAAAAATAAACAAAAAAAAAAATAAAAAAATAACAAAAGTAAAAGTCACAATGAAATCTTTGGCAGCAAGGGGCAGGGTCGGGGAGGAGGGTGGGGGCAGCAGGGTGGAGGGAGGGATTAAAAAAAAAAAATATATGATTGAAAAGGACATAAAGTTGGTATATTGAGTAATAGGGGTTGGTATATTTAGCCAACCCCGTGTATATATTGATGATAACCGATTCAATCTAGTTTATGTATTTTGTAAAGTAAGATATGTGTACGTTGATGATAACCAATTCAATCTAGCTTGTGTATTTTGTAGAGTAAGATGTGTATACGTTGATGATAATCGATTCAATCTTATTGGAATCGTTAATGATTTTAATTTTTATTTGCAAAATTAAATATTGATCGTGCTGTCGTGACGCGTCAAAATTAATTATTTTTATTTTTCCTTGGCTTATTTCTACTAACTAGTAGTATCGGCAAGTAAGGGTCGATCCCACGGAGAACGGTAAATTAATTATTTTTTTAAGGGTTAAATACTTTTAGCAATTAATATAAAATAAAATGGGGAGGGGGTTTAGTTTACTGATTTTTGCTAACAAATAATTTGCGTAAAATAAATTAAATCCAAATAAACAAAGAAAATAAAATTCGAAAATATCAATTAAGGAATAATCTAGTTCTTAGTTCCGTTATCCATCGTTTCGAATTAATTCATGCTTTAATGCACGCTTATCTCTTCTCTAATCTCATGAACTCCTATTCTGAAGCCAACAACAAGCTCTGTTGACCCCAATTATTTCTTAAGTTTATTTAATTAAAACAAGCTCTTTAATTAAACCTATATAGGCGATAGATTCAAAACAAGCTCTTCAAATCTCGCTCGCTAGATGGATTAAAAACCAAAATAATGAAATAAGCAAGATATTAAGTTCATAAGCTCGACTTAAGGGATCTCGATTTTGTGTTACTCAATTGAGAAAATTCAATTGTTTGCTACTTGTGAAATTAAAATTGTAACAATTACGGATTACAACTAAATTTCTAGCATAAGACATAAAACCGCTAATCTAGTTGGCCAAACCAAATCAAGAAATTATATGGGATAATAGTGAATACAATAACACAAAAGTAATTCAAGAGATTTCGAGTTGAGAGTACGTTACGGGATCAAAACATGAAATTCAAATACGGTTTCAAACTTTACTAAGAACTAGAATAGAAAATTAGCCGGACATGTTGGCTTTAGAGAACATCAAATTAATAGTAGACATGAGAAGAAAGAAATTCAAACGGTGTGGTCTTCCTCCTCGCACGTCGGTGGCGGATCGGTCCTCTTCGGTGAGAATTTCGGCTCGGTCCTTCCTTTATTTCTGCTCCAGCCGAGATGATAATAATAATGGTGCTTAATAAAAATCTCAGTCCCCTACTTTTTGTAATAGTCCCTTATCTATTAGTTTCATTTTTTAATTGGATCTCCTTCCTTCTTATCCTTCTTGAGTTTTAATTCTTTTGGAGTCTTCCTTTCCCCAGCCTAGGAGCCGATTTTATGCCTTGTGGAACTGATTGGGGCGGATTAGAATCGTTTCTTGGGCCCCAAGTAAGATTATTTTCGGAACAGGGCCGACACTGGGCCACCCAGTATCGCGCGGCAATTTCTTCATTAAAGCCCAAATCACCTTGGCTTGGTCCGTTTGATGGCCCAAATTATTCCTTAAGCTTAACAACTCCATCAAACACCTAAATTAAACAATAAATTGCCAAGTGAAGTAAATTGCATCCAAAATATAAATAGGTAGAAAATAACCAAGTGTGCCAACATAAAATTGATTAAAACCTTATAATTAACAATGATTTTAGCACACTATTTTCGTCCTATCAAATCTCCCCAAACTTAAATCAAAGCTTGTCCTCAAGCATAATTCGAGTGAAAGAAATTCAAGAAGCATGTATTGAATAACCCAAGATGATAGTCATATTCAAGGGAGAACAAATAATCATGAACAAGTATGAACAAAATTGAAGTACCTCATCCAATCTCAACATCTTCATTAGCATCAAGTGAGAGAAGATTCGATGGCCTCACAGGGGGTCACTCTCGCTCAAGTAGATATAGGGATTATTAAGCAATCACTCACGTCAAAACATGGTGTGTCATTACCACATACTCGCATAAAAATCAAATCTCCACTACTTAGATGAACTCATGCATATAATCAAAAGGGCTTTTATGGTTGTAACGAGGCTATATGTATGGGTAGGATAAAGAGGATAAATAAAGGATCCGTTGGTCGAGATTAATCATGAAATTAAGCGCATAACAAATCCTACAAACAATGAATCATCATCCTTCCTTTCGCACCCTTTTGGGTACATACATGCAATTGCATAGCCACGAAAGATCAGTTGAAGTCAATGGCTTTAACAACATTTGAGTGGGGTATTTTTACGGCCGCCCCCCTATTTTTTTCGGCCTTTATTATTTTAATTTCAGCTCCCTTTTCTTTTCACTTCACCACCCACTTTTTGATAATTCATCGTCCTTCCCTCAACTTGTTATACACCTAATTCACAACCAAATCTTGACCAAGGGTTCAAACGGATGAATTTTCACCAAAAATTAGATAATGGCTAATAAAATGTGCTGGATCAAAGATTAAGGCTTAGGTCCAAATGGGCTTCTAATGGTGATTATGTCGAGGTGGGAAAATATAAGCCAAGTGGGTTATTCCTAATTGCCTTTATCACTATACTGCATGAGAACACTAACATAGTCTTGACATGTATAATTGATTAAGTTCTAGCATGAACACAACACGTTCGACCCCACAAGAAGAAATAGTGAGCATGTATATGTATAATTGTTTATATATGTGTATATTTATATTTTGCTCTACGGCTCAAAACTTGTGTATTTTGTAGAGTAAGATGTGTATACGTTGATGATAATCGATTCAATTTTATTGGAATCGTTAATGATTTTAATTTTTATTTGCAAAATTAAATATTGACCGCGCTGTCGTGACGCGTCAAAATTAGTTATTTTTATTTTCCCTTGGCTTACTTCAACTAACTAGTAGTATCGGCAAGTAAGGGTCGATCCCACGGGGAACAGTAAATTAATTATGCTTTTTAAGGGTTAAATACTTTTAGCAATTAAAATAAAATAAAACGGGGAGGGGGTTTAGTTTACTGATTTTTGCTAACAAATAATTTGCGTAAAATATATTAAATCCAAATAAACAAAGAAAATAAAATTCGAAAATATCAATTAAGGAATAATCGAGTTCTTAGTTTCGTTATGAGTTAATGACCAAAGGGGTGTTTTTTAAAAACATATTCACCAATTTAGTGTACTTTTGAACATAATTACCAAAATGGTGTAGTAACATATTTATTTGGTTTTTTTAATGTTTTTTTTAAATTATTTTACTGTTTTTCTCACTTAATTTTTTACTGGAATTTTTTTACTGTTTTTTTACTTATTTTTTACTGGGTTTTTAATGCCTTTTTTACTGTTTTTTTAATGCTTTTTTTACTGCAATTTTTTTACTGTTTTTTACTTATTTTTTTACTGGGTTTTTAATGCTTTTTTTAATGCTTTTTTTTACTGCAATTTTTAAACAATGCCAACAACCTCTCACAAACGATTGCCCCCTCCGATAGCCACCTCCGATCGCCACCGCTAGGGGTGAAAACTGGGCGGATATTTCCCGCCGTCCGGGCGTATCCGTCGAGGATCGGGTCGGGATAAAAATAGGTATCCGGTCGGATTCGGATACGGATCCGGATAGTTGAATTCGGATACGGGTTCGAATTTGGATAATGCAATATCCACCCGTATCCGAATTTTCCCATATTTTATCGGATATTATCCGGATACCAATCCGGATAATAATTCCGGATATCCATATTTTTAAATTTTAAATGTACTTTATTTTATATATATACAAAATACTTTTGAACTTAAGTGTAATAAATTTTCAAACTTTCAAGAAAAAAATATTTTTTAAAAAAAAATTATTTCCTGGAAAAATATATTATTTTTCGAAAAAACAAAAAAAAATATTTTCTAGGGAAAAAATTATCTTTTCGAAAAAAACATTATTTATGGAAATTTTTTATTTCTTCGAAAAAAATTAAAAAAAATATTTTCTGAAGAAAAATTATTTTTTGGCAACAAGATATTTTTTCTAAAAAAAATTATTTTCTGGAAAAAATAAATTATTTTCTGGATTTTTTATATTTTTTGAAAAAATAAAAAAAATTATTTTCTGGAAAAAATTATATTTCGAAAAAAAATTATTTTCTGAAAAAAAATATTTTTTAAAAGAAATGTATTAGTCAAACACTTTAATACTAACTTATAAGCTATTTGTTTCATATGAAATGTATTTTAAAAGAAATGTTCTATTAAAGTAAATAGTGGGGCAATTAATGCCCAAATAAGTAGCCGTATCCGATTGGGATATGGCTCCGGATCGGGCGGGAAATATCCGCCCAGTTTTCACCCCTAGCGGTGGCGATCGGAGGTGGCCATCGGAGGGGGCGATTGTTTGTGAGAGGTTGTTGGCATTGTTTAAAAATTGCAGTAAAAAAATGAAGTAAAAAAAGCATTAAAAAAAGCAGTAAAAAAAGTATTAAAAAACCCAGTAAATAAATAAGTAAAAAAATTGTAGTAAAAAAATGAAGTAAAAAAAGCATTAAATAAAGCATTAAAAACCCCAGTAAAAAATAAGTAAAAAAAGAGTAAAAAAATTGCAGTAAAAAATTAAGTGAAAAAACAGTAAAACAATTTAAAAAAACATTAAAAAGCCAAATAAATATGTTACTACACCATTTTGGTAATTATGTTCAAAAGTACACTAGATTGGTAAATATGTTTTTAAAAAACACCCATTTGGTCATTAACTCGTTCCGTTATCCATCGTTTCGAATTAATTCATGCTTTAATGCAGCGCTTATCTCTTCTCTAATCTCATGAACTCCTATTCCGAAGCCAACAACAAGCTCTGTTGACCCCAATTATTTCTTAAGTTTATTTAATTAAAACAAGCTCTTTAATTAAACCTATATAGGCGATAGATTCAAAACAAGCTCTTCAAATCTCGCTCGCTAGATGGATTAAAAACCAAAATAATGAAATAAGCAAGATATTAAGTTCATAAGCTCGACTTAAGGGATCTCGATTTTGTATTACTCAATTGAGAAAATTCAATTGTTTGCTACTTGTGAAATTAAAATTGTAACAATTACGAATTACAACTCAATTTCTAGCATAAGACATAAAACCCCTAATCTAGTAGGCCAAACCAAATCAAGAAATTATATGGGATAGTAGTGAATTCAATAACACAAAAGTAATTCAAGAGATTTCGAGTTGAGAGTACGTTACGGGATCAAAACATTGAATTCAAATACGGTTTCAAACTTTACTAAGAACTAGAATAGAAAATTAGCCGGACATGTTGGCTTTAGAGAACATCAAATTAATAGTAGACATGAGAAGAAAGAAATTCAAACGGTGTGGTCTTCTTCCTCGCACGTCGGTGGCGGCTCGGTCCTCTTCGGTGAGAATTTTGGCTCGGTCCTTCCTTTATTTCTGCTCCAGCCGAGATGATAAGGGTGGTGGCAATGGTGCCTCATCTACCCCCATCTACCCCCACTCCCCACCAATAACATTCTCCCAACTCATCCAACCCCCACTCACCATTTTTTAGTGGCAATGGTGCCTCATCTACCCTCACCACTTTTAATTTTTTTTTAATTACCTTTTTATATTTAAAATTATATCAAACAATTTAATAAAAACACATAATATTTTATTATTACTTAAAAGGAAATTAAAAAACACTTAAAAAAAATTACATAATACTAAAAAAAAAGAAATAATACTTAAAAAAAAAATTAGATCCTAAAAAAAGAAATAATACTTAAAAAAAACATACTAAAAAACATTTTTAAAAATCGCAACGCCATCCGTATTTCTCCGCAAGCTCACGTTTTTCGGCAAGAGTGACCTCTAGTATATTCGGATCGGTTATGTGATCGTGCGGTGTTTGAAATGCTTTCAACGCCCTCAACCTCGTCTTTTGTTCAATGGCACGGATTTTTGACTCCATCATCTTTTCGGTCATCTCATCCTTTTTATTTTTAAACTCCGTCCTCTTCTCCAATATTTCTTTTTTCGTTGATGTGTAATCTTCGAAGCTCATATGAACACTACCCTTTGACGACGTATCGGTTTCGACCTTTTTGCCCTTTCTTTTTTGAATGCGAGGCATCGTGTCGTCATTGAGATCAGGAATCACAAAGTCATCATTACTTGCGGTCTCGTAGTAGCCGGATTCCGCCGACTTTCTTCGTTTGTCGGAATGAGACGAAGATCCTTGCACTATATCCGGTTGTTCCAACCATTTATCTTCGTTCCTAACAACCTGCCATGCGTCGATATGACCAAACGCCGTTCGATGCTTGGTTTGGTAATCGGCCAATGCATTTGTCATAACGTCAATATCGGCACAACCACTCTCGCGAAGACGATTCTACAATTATAAAAGTAAAAATTAATATGTGACTAATAAAAATTGACAATGTAAAAACTACAAAAGATCAACTAAAAAATGTAAAAGTATATAATTAGAAAAATTACTTGTTGGATCCACAACCCATTAAAGACACCCATTTCGGCGTTCAAACTTCTCCACTTTGTGTTCAAGCCGTGAGTCGTGCGGAGTGTCTCGAATATTTGTCTTGAAATGCTCAAGAATTCTTCTCCAAAAACCTTCTCTACTTTGTTCATTTCCGACTACCTTACATGTCGAGATTTGAACCCAAGCTTGTGCCAACGCCACCTCTTCGGCCGGCGTCCAAGCTTTCCTTTCCGATCTATTCGGCATTCTTCTTCTTTGCACTTGAACTTCTTGAACTTCTTCAACTTCTTGAGCTTCTTCAACTTCTTCATTTTCTTGTCCGCCTATATCCTAACAAATGATAACAAATAAAAATTTTTAAATACAATATTCTAACAAATAAAAGTATAACGTAACAAATAAAAATTTTTAAATACAATATTCTAACAAATAAAAGTATAACGTAACAAATAAAATTTTTTAAATACAATATTCTAACAAATAAAAGTATAACGTAACAAATAAAATTTTTTATTTACAATATTCTAACAAATAAAAGTATAACGTAACAAATAAAAATTTTTATTTACAATATTCTAACAAATAAAACTATAACGTAACAAATTATAACAAATAAAAATTTTTAAATACAATACCAATTGGGAGTTGCGTTTCGGGAATAGCAATGTCATCATCTTCATCATCCGCGCCATATAGTGGTAGTTGTCGTTCGACACTTGATTCACGCCGCGGTGGAGCGTCACGGTACTCGAACGGGTTGAATTCGGGACCGTAATGAGAAAGATTCATAGGTGGTTGATAATATTGTGGTTGTTGATAGTATGGCGGAGAAGTCATTGCCGGTGTATAATATTGTGGTTGTTGAGTCATTGCCGGAACGTACGGAGCCGGTTGTGATTGAACACGGGGACGAATTCGTCCACCGCAGCGTGCACCGCCGCGTGCACGTCCCCTCGATGATGAAGAACCGTCTTTGGATTTACGAGGATCCATGATAAAACTATAAAATTTGTAAAAGAAAAGTGTTAAGAAGAAGGAGATATATATGTTTTGTTGTGAGATATATAAAAATGAAAGATATATATATATAGGAAATGAAAAGGAAAAAAAAATAAATAAATTTTCAAACGGCACAAAATTTAGCCGTTGGAGTGCCAACGGTCACCTTTCTCCTCTACCTTCACGCGGGCTTCTTACCCCCATCCACTCTACCCGCAGCGTACCCCCATGGGTGGCGGCGATGTTCACCGCCCGGGTAGAGCTAGCCGCGGGTGAACACCGCACCGTTGCCACCACCCTAATAATAATAGTGCTTAATAATAATCTCAGCCTCCTCCTTTTTATAATAATCCCTTATCTATTAGTTTCCTTTTTTAATTGGATCTCCTTCCTTCTTATAAATCTCGTCATTCGATGAATCGGTCCGACTAAACTCAAAGCTTGAACAGTTGCTGAGAAATGGGTGATATTTTTTTTTTTTTTTCGTAGAGTCCCGTACACGTTAGACGTTACTCACACCGAATATCATCATCATCCTCATAGTCATAGTATTTGTTGTTTTCCATTACATATCTATAGTTAGATATTATACCGATAGTTATTATTTCTATTGTGGAGAACGTGCAAAAAAATAATCTTATGGGATCACTTCTAGGAAACTAAAACTCATTGTCAGATTTCTCAATTCTGTACAAGAGATCGGGCTTCCGGGCACGAGATTTAAGCCCGGATTCTGTGATTTTTACTGCTGAATCGTCCAATTTTAGCTCTTCTTTACTGCTGAATCGTCCAACTTCTGTGCAAAATCATAGACGCAGATTTCAGTCCGGTAGATTGTCGCCGGAGATCGATTTCAGATCTGTCAGGCGGATTAATTGGGGTTTCCAGCACTATTTTACCATCAGCTTCTTGAGAGTCCACTATCGTTGCGTTCAGCAACAACAGCATCACTATTATTAGAGTGAACCAACAGTCCATTGCTATCGTTTTAATCTTGACGCCCATTATTAGTGTTAGCATCAGTTTCCGACAGCCGCTGCTAAAGCCAGGAGAAAGCTCCCATCATAGTAGACTAGGCTAAATCCAGGAAATCGGATCTAAACCCTAATTCCTATTGTGCCGGCATTGGCCATTTCTGGCCGGCGTATCGCCGGAAAATTAATAATACAACGCTGCATTTATTTCCCCCCTTCAATCTAATAGTAGTATAGCATATAGCTGGCTGTATTGCAGGTTTCCTTGCCGATTTTTCAAGCTGCTCGGAATCCTCTCGAAGGCTTCCTCTTTTAAAGTAAATGCCGATATCATTTTCCATTAAATTTTATTTTTTTTATATATATCTATTATTTACTGTGCTTTCTCTGCATTTTTCCTGCTTAAATCGTTTTTTTTACATTCTCATCGTATTTTCACTTTTGCTACACACTACCACATTTTATTTATTTTCGTAGTGCGTTTGTTGTTTTGTGTTGGTTGATGTCGCGCCGTTTGCGGGTTGATAGTTGGAATTTGGGTACCTTGACGGGTAAACTTTTGGAGCTTGTGGATGTTTTGGGTAAGAGAAGGGTTGATGTGGCTTGTATACAGGAGACTAGGTGGAAGGGGGCGCAGTCTAAGGAGGCGAACGGTTATAAATTGTGGTATTCAGGCCTTGCTAACTCGAGTAATGGTGTGGGTATTCTTTTGTCTAAAGAGTTTAAGGACAACGTCGTTGATGTGAAGAGGTGTAATGATAGGATTATGTCCGTTGCAGTGGTGGTTGGGGAGAAGGTGGTTAACGTGGTATGTGCGTATGCCCCTCATGTTGGTTTGGGTGAGCTTGTTAAGGAAGCTTTTTGGGTCTGTTTAGATGAGTTGGTCGGGTGTATTCCGGACGACCAATCTATTGTTTTGGGGGGCGATTTCAATGGGCACATTGGTGAGGGGGTGGATGGTTACCATAGTGCGCATGGGGGTTTCGGCTTCGGAGTTAGGAATGCAGGAGGTTCCGCACTGTTGGAGTTTGCCACTGCGCATGAGTTGGTAATTGCAAACTCTGTTTTTCAGAAGAGAACTGAGCACCTCGTCACCTTCAGTAGTGGGGGGCACAACACCCAAATTGACTACCTTCTTTTGCGCAGTCGTGATGCTAGGGCGTGCGTGGACTGCAAGGTGTTCCGGAGCGAGGCCTGTGCTTCTCAACACCGGCTGCTGGCTATGGATTTATCCATGGGAGGTCGTGTTGTTAGCAGGGCTAGAGAAGCTAGACCTAGGATTCTCTGGAAGGATATGAAGGGTGAGAAGGCGGCAGTATTCAAGGAGTCTCTGACCCGTGAATGAGGTTTTTTGCAAGGGGGCTTATGTGGACCAGCATGGCCAATGCTATTAGGAGGGTGGGCGACAATGTGGTGGGGGTTTCTTCGGGCAGGCTTAGTGGACCTAGGGAGAGATGGTGGTGGAATGAGGAGGTCCAAAAGAAGGTTAAAGCTAAACAAGCGCTATTTAAGGAGCTTTTGTCGGTTAGTGCTGGGGAGGAGAGAATCTTGAAGATTGTAGCGTACAAGGTGGCGAAAAGAGAGGCTAAGAAGGCTGTGGCTAAGGCTAAAGGGGAAGCTTACAAGGAGATGTACAAGCGCCTAGACACCAAAGAAGGAGCGAATGCTATTTTTAAACTAGCGAAAGCTAGGGAAAGAGGGCGGCGCGACCTGGGTCCCGTTAAGTTTATTAAGAATGATTTAGGCCAAGTATTAGTGGACGATGTGGCTATTAAGGAGAGGTGGAATAGGTATTTTTTTGAACTTTTCAATGAGGCTAGGGGTAGTGACTCAGTGGTGCAAGGAGTTAGTCTATCTTCTGCCCGTTTGTTTAGTTCCTTTGAAAACATCAGCAAGGAGGAAGTTAAGGGTGCTCTAATGAAGATGGGTAGAGCTAAGGCGGTAGGCCCGGATCAGATCCTTATTGAAGTTTGGCTTTGTCTGGGGGAAGTCGGAGTTCAGTGGCTAGCAGAGCTGTTAAACATCCTCCTCAGAGGTTCTAAGATGCCGACGGAGTGGAGGCATAGTATTGTCGTGCCGTTTTTCAAGAACAAAGGCGATGCTCAGAGTTGTAGTAACTATAGGGGTATTAAACTCCTCAGTCATACTATGAAACTTTGGGAAAGAGTGGTGGAATGCAGGGTTAGAAGAGAAGTTGAGATCTCAGAGAACCAATTTGGCTTCATGCCGGGGAGGTCCACGACTGAGGCCATTCATCTCGTCAGACGCCTTATGGAGAAGTATAGAGAGCGGCGTAAGGACTTCCATATGGTGTTCATAGATCTAGAGAAAGCTTATGATAGCATTCCGCGTGATGTTATTTGGAGGAGCCTAGTAGAGAGGAGGGTGTCGTTGCCGTTCGTTAGGGCGATCCAAGACATGTACTCCCAAGTTAGGACGTGCGTTAGGACCCCAGCTGGTGACACCCACTATTTTCCGGTTGATATAGGGCTACACCAGGGGTCGGCGCTAAGCCTTCTTCTCTTCCCTCTGATCCTTGACGTCATTTCGCGGGGGATACAAGATGGCGTCCCGTGGTGCATGCTTTTGCTGACGACATTGTGTTAGTGGCAGAGTCGAGGAGGGAGGTGAACTCGAAGTTGGAGCTATGGAGGTCTAAGTTAGAATCCCAGGGCTTGCGTGTGAGCCGGTCTAAGACAGAGTATCTCTGGTATAACTTTAGTGGTGAGGCCAACGAGGAAGATGTAGAGGTAATGATTGCCGATCAAATCGTTCCCCGTACGGATAAGTTCAAGTATTTGGGTTCGATCATTCAGAAGGAAGGTGAGTGTGAAGATGATGTCACTCATCGCATCAAGGTGGGGTGGTTAAGGTGGAGAGCAGCGACAGGGGTCCTGTGCGACAAGAAAGTCCCTCTAAAGTTGAAGGGTAAATTCTATAGAGCGGCAATCCGACCTGCAATATTGTATGGCTCTGGATGTTGGGCGATGAAGAAGTCGCTTGAGATTAAGTTGGAAGCGGCTGAAATGAGAATGTTACGCTGGTCGTGTGGTCGCACAATGTTAGATAGAATCTCGAACGGGGTCTTCAGGAACGCGCTAGAAGTGGCGCCCATTTCAGCGAAAGTTAGGCAAGGGAGATTGAGATGGTTTGGCCACGTCTGCAGGAGGCAGGCATCTGCTCTGGTGAGGAGGGTCGAGAATTTAGTAGTTGTCGGGGAGAGGAGGAGAGGCAGACCGAGGAGGACGTGGGAGCAGCAGCTGAGATTAGATTTGAAGGCCTTAAACCTTTCCGAGACCATGACTGTTGATAGGTGCGCTTGGAGGCGCCAGATCAGAGTTGTTGATTCTTTAGTTGGGAGTGATGCTGTAGTTGAGAGCCTCAGAGTTGGGTTGTCTCGGTTAGCTTTGACCTAGAGCATTGCATTTTTACATTTATTGTATATTTTATCCTATTGCCTTTTGCGTGTGGTGTGTTTTTGACAGGGAGCTGTGTGCGGAGTCAACCTCTCTTCTGTTTGAGCAGCGTTCATCGGGAATGAAGTAGCCAAATTCCTCTTAGGTAAGTCCCATGTGGATTAAGCCATGGACTCAGGTATGGTATTGAGTTTTTCGTATCATATGCTTCCCTTTGTATTTTTCACTCAATATATGGCTGTGCACCAAGCTGAGGGTCTTCACAGAAACAGCCTCCCTACCGTAATAAGTAGGGACATGGTATGCGTACATCTTACCCTCCCCAGACCCTGCTCTGAGCGGGATACACTGGGTATGTTTGGTTTGGTTTTAGTAACATTTATAGGTCTCAAATGTAATTCTTCGAAATTGATGTCACTAAAATAAAATTGTAATATCTTGTCATAGTAGTTCTGTCACCATCGGAGGCAGGAAGCCACCTAATGGATGAGGATAGGTAAAAAAGTTTGGGGATTAATAAACACCGTCCTAAATTACTAGACACCGCCCTTAAAAATTACTTTTTTGTCCATTTGACAATCTTTCATTATTTCTACCCAACACACAATTCTTTACCAACACACAAGTTTTTCGAATTGAAATCTAGAAGCAATTTTTTATTTATTCTACCCAACACACAATCAAATATATATCGTCAATATCGACAACCACGAAAATGGGCGAGAATTCACATTTGGTGGTAATTTTTCGGAGAAAATAACGCAGTCGTCTGAATATTCCGCCTGACCCATCGCCCGGACGTCCACAGATTCCGCTTAGACCATGGTACAGGCGTCTGCAACGGACGCTGAGTCCTTGGTCTAGGCGTCTAGACCAGACGCCTGGACTACGGTCTTGGCGTCCGATGCAGATGCCTGTACCATGGTCTGAGCGTCCGATTCAGACGTCTGTACCTAGACCCAGCAATTTACCACATGACACGAAAACGACACGAAAATTTAGTGTTTGAGTTTGCATTTTGAGTACACGACACGAAAATACACGAACATGAAAGTACACGACCAAGATTTAGTGTCGGTTTTGTGTTTACCCTTTGGATACACGACACGACACGAGGTACACAAAATAAATAAATAAATACATAAATATATACAATATTTCATATTTAATTTTATAAAAATATATATTTTATGAATCTGTTTGTACTAAACTTTAAAATTTGAAAATATAATGTGAACTTTCATAAATTTCGTGTAAACATTCGTGTTTTCGTTGCCATTCTTTTCATTTCGTCTACTAAAACCTATAAAAATAATATTAAAATATTAAAATTATTATTTTTTATAATATTTTAATATTTACTTTATATTAGGTGCCTGACACGAAAACACGACACGAAACGACACGAATTTGCGCGGTACACGACACGACATAACACGAATTCATATCGTGTCGTGTATGAGTTTGGACTTTTGGTACACGAAACACGAAAGTACACGACACGAAAATACACGACACGAACAAATTGCCAGGTCTACCTGTACTGTGGTCAGGCGTCCATGCCAGACGCCTCTGCCATGGCCCAGGCGCAATTTCTGGACGCCTGGTCGCTTTTGCATTATTTTAAATTTTAATAATAATATTATTGGTATTATTATTAACATTCTGTCAATTAAAAATTTCAGGTTATATTAGAAGAATTTGAAGCTGACGGCGTTGATTATAGTGGTTATTTCGTCAATGAAGAAATATTGGATAGTGATTGTGATGCCATTGGTTGGGCGAAAAAAATTGCAGGAGATGTTCGTTGTTGCGTGGACGAATAAGTGCTTCATTTTGGAAACACAACCACTTGTAGAGTAGAGAGTGCACATGCCGAGTTAAAGCAATGGCTTAACTCTTCCACCGGATCCCTCAGGAGAATTTGTATACGAGCAGGACAAAATCAGACCCACGGGTTGTGCCTTGTGCTAAAATCAGCAAAAATATTTTGCTGAAGCAAGGACTCGAACGCGGGTTGATGAAGCCAGCAACGATTGTCCGCGCCACTCGGCCAGGTCGCTAGTTATGCTATATATCGGATGCAGTCTTATATATAGCTGTTGGTCCACTTTCTCCCCAGATTCAAAAGATGAATCAGTCGATCCGAACGGTTTTATTTGAGTGATCAGATGACAAAGCCTACTCGTAGAGATTTATTAGAAGCCGCTTGTCAAGAACAACTTTTCCACTTTTTTTTTTCTTTTTTCGATTTATTGTCTAAATAAATGAAAATTCACCATGGACGATGCCACATATGTTTAAACAAACAAACTCCAACGAACGGGTATATTGGACCCAAACGTTGACTCGAACACTTGACCTCATTAACTCTCCAATTAGAAAAATTCTAATTAGAGAGTGGGGGACAAACTGTAGTGGACAAATTTTGTCAATCCAGCCCAAGCCCAACAAAGTCTTTCCAACCAGCCCAACAAACCCAATAGACTAGACACATTGTCTAAGATAAAATTCGTTGGGCCCCTGGCTTGGAAAGATCCATAAACCAACCCGGATCCAGGAGTTCGACACGTCAGCCACGCGTATTCGAATGGTCAGATAAAATAACTTTTGAGCCAGTCAAAAGTCAAAAAAGCATGCTAAAGTAACGGACGAATAGAGTTGAGGGCCAAGGAGGTCAACAACGGACATGTGACAAGACAAAGCGAATCAACAGGCATGTGACAGACAAAGCGAATCAACAGGCATGTGACAGACAAAGCGAATCAACGGGCATGTGACAGACAAAGCGAATCAACGGGCATGTGTCAGACAAACGAATCAACGTGACGGACGAATAAGGGAATAAAGATCCCAAGTTGTCCTATATAATGACAAGACAACCGACCCAATCGATTCATTTAATTCTAAGTCGTTCTCTACTGAACTTACTCTCTCTAATAATTCTTTGTCATCCTCCTGCGCTCTGAACCACCGCCATATCTCCTTCACTAGCCGGACGTACCTGACCGTCTAATATCACCGATATCCGGCGCTCTCAACCACCGCCTTACCTCCATCACTCATCGGACGTACCTGACCGTCCAATACCACCAACATCATCAACTGCTCTATTTTTTATTATATTTAATTCGTTTAGTTCAACTTTATTCAATATAAAATTACTTACTGACTTGAGCGTCGGAGGCTCTTCGGCTGACACCCCATCAGAGCAAATTTACGAAGCCAAGTGTTACGTCCGTAAGTCATCCAAGTTACGGCCGTAACTCCTTAATGTTACGGCCGTAGCTCTTGACAGATTGTTATGATTTGTCTCATTTTTTATACTTTTTGTGTATTATTGAGGGGATGGCTGGCATTGATCCGATCTATTGTAATAATGATGGAGTTTTGGAGCTATTAGATGACTTTAGGTGTATAAATAGACCCCTTAGATCCTTCATCATTCATCATTCATCATATAATTTTTCACTTTTTGTAAACTTTTCTTTTTGTGTGAAGAACACACTTGTGTTCTTGAGTGCTTTGTTTAAGTGTGGTATAGCATATGTTGTTCAGAGAGTTTATTGCTTCTTTCACCTTTATCTACTAAGGGAGTGATGATCAATTCTTTCTCTTGATTCAACTAATAATTACCACTAAAGCTTGTATTATGTATAATAAACCCTTCATGGGCTAAGTAACCTTTAGTTGGGATTATAAACAAGGTTAGTCATGTTATTTATGTTTGTATAAAGATCTATTGTGAATTACTTATTATTGTGTGTGATTTTCATTGTTTTAACAATCTTTATTTATTTGGCCAATAAATGACGATATTTATGGTCTTCATATGTTTCGAAAGAAAATATGTTTGATTAGATCAAATGATCTTCAGTCTAAGTTGTTCTAGGGGATAGAAATATACCTCTAGACATTAGATGATTCTTTGAGTTATTTTCATAAATCCTAATGCTATGTATTGAAGTCAATCAACATAGAAATATAGTGAATTGATTCAATATGTAAGGGGCGTTTTATAGTTCGAAAGAAAAACCGTCTTTTTAAGGAAAATCGAATCTACACAACATAATAAGTAAATTCATCTTATGATCTCCTATACATCTTCTATAACTAATGACGAACTAAGTTTGTAATCCCAACTATTTCATTTTATCGTTAATCAATCTTTTATTATTGCAATCTTTTTATTTCCTTAAAATATTAGAACTATTAATGCATTTTCTTTGCAATTATTAAACTAAACTCTTTAATTGTGTGTTTCACTCATCTTAGTATCTATAAAAATAGACTAATATTGTATAATTCAAATTATAACCAAACTTCCTCGTGGGATCGATAAACCGGACTCAAAAAGTCCATTTTACTACTTGATATGATATCGTGCACTTGCGATAGTTACACTAAGAACCGTGTCAAGGCCTTGCTGGCGTATCCTCGTAATGATGTACTCCATCGATTCAAAGTCATCACCTTCGGTACGAACACGCTCAAGCACGACAGATCTGGAGAAGATCCGTCCGTCGATGATGTTGGAGGACTTCTTGAGAGATATGGAAGTCTGAGAAGATGCCATTGACGATTCTCGAAGAAAAGTGAGGAGAATTAAAGAAAAATGCAATAATAACAAAGAGACTTGTAGGCTGTATGCTCAAGGACTCGTTTAATATGCAAAAAGCGTAAAGAGTCTCAAATGGCATTTACAGTCCTTTTATAGTAGGCGGCAAAGAAGGGTTTTTAGATAATGAGCGGTCAGATTTAAGGGATGGGAACCGGTGTTTGAAATGAACGATCACAATGACTGAGTGTAACCGGTACACTTATCCATTTAATTTTAAAATAAGAGCGGGTCTCACTTCTGACTTATCAATGTACCCTTACTGCCCGAAACGACGGTGAAAAATTAATAAAGTAATATGAAACATCACGGCTTTGAAGATACCAATGTCCAGATGTCGTGTAAAGCATTTAACCCAAAATACTTTTAATTATGACAGGGCATGTGGACACAAAGATCGTTTAAAAAATAAATAAAATGACAATTGATTTCCCATAGTGTGTGTGCTGTATCCGCGAAAATACAGCGTTCCCCCTTAAAAGGTACATACGAGTTTCAATAATATACAACAAATTTCGGATTAATACTGTATTTATGGGTCATACTGTATTCCCCCTTAGTTATTGCACACGTCAGTTGTAGGATAATTCATATTGCTTGGTTCCTACAGTGCTGTTCTGATGGTCTGAGTGTACAAATAACTAGCGGTGGATACTGTATTCTTGGGTCTTACATCATTCCCCCTCAATTACTGAGTAAAAGCATTAAAATAACTTACAGGGAGTCAGGATGTAGCAATCCCAATTCATGTCGAAGCATGCGGAATCTTGCTGTGTCGAGAGGCTTGGTGAAAATGTCGGCTAACTGGATATCTGTATAGACCTTTTCGAGCCGGACATCCTTGTTCTCAACGTGATTCCTAATGAAGTGATGTTTCATGTTGATATGCTTAGTACGCGAGTGCAATACAGGATTGTGCGTGATAGCAATTGCACTCGTGCTATCGCACATTATCGGCATTTCTTTGGCTTCGATTCCATAATCTGACAGCTGTTGTTGCATCCAGAGGATCTGCATACAGCAACCACCAGTAGCATAGTATTCTGATTCAGCCGTGGAAAGCAAGTTTGCCAATTGCTTCTTGCTAAACCAAGACACCAGTCTAGGTCCAAGAAGGTGACAAGTACCGCTTGTACTCTTCATATCTAGCTTGCAACCTCCGAGATCTGAGTCACTGTAGCCAACTAAATCGAATCTGCCTTCTTTAGGATACCATAGTCCTACATCGATTGTTCCTTTGATGTATTTCAGGATTTGTTTAGCTGTTGCGAAGTGTGATTCTTTAGGTGATACTTGATATCGCGCACACACTCCCACAACAAACTGGATATTGGGCGTGCTAGCCATTAGGTACAGGAGTGAGCCAATAAGCTTCCTGTAGAGTGATTGATCAACCGGATTTCCAGCTTCATCAGCACTAATTTGTACGGAAGTGCTCATGGGGGTTGACGATGATTTGGAAGTATTCATTTCAAACTTGTTGAGAAGCTCATTGCTGTATTTTTACTGGTTGATGAAAATCCCTGAAGGCAACTGCTTTACCTGCAAACCTAGGAAATAACTAAGTTCTCCCATCATACTCATTTCAAATTTACTTTGCATGAGATGAGAGAACCTTTGACACAAGTTGAACCAAATATTATATCATCTACATAGATTTGAACCATCAGGAGGTCATCACCTTCCTGTATTTTGAACAAGGTCTTGTCCACATCACCTTTTTCAAATCCATTGACGGTTAGATACTGGGACAGGGTCTCATACCAAGCTCTAGGGGCTTGCTTAAGTCCATACAACGCTTTCCTTAGCCTATATACTAAGTCTCCGCCTTCTGTGTTGACAAACCCTGGTGGTTGTTCAACATATACTTCTTCGGCAAGATCTCCATTCAGGAATGCGCTCTGACGTCCATTTGGTATACAATGAAGCTCTTATAGGCGGCAAAGGCTAAAAATATCCTAATGGCTTCTAGTCTGGTTACAGGGGCAAATGTTTCATCGTAGTCTATGCCTTCTTCCTGTCTATATCCTTGGGCGACTAGTCTGGATTTATTCCTGATAATGAGTCCATTTATGCCCTTCATGTTTTTAAATACCCATTTGGTTCCAATTACGGATTGATGAGTGGGTCTGGGTACAAGATACCATACATTGTTTCTTTTAAAACCGTTGAGCTCTTCTTCCATAGATGTAATCCAATGAGAGTTGTTGAGAGCTTCTTTGGTAGAAACAGGTTCGGATTAGGCTAAGAATACAGCAATAATGCACATAGTGTAGGTCACAAGTCGTCCAGGAATAAGTCTAGGGGGAGTGAATAGACTTAATGAAATTCTTAAACTCTTTTCTCGAAGAGTGAGTTTCTCAGCTGATAGATATGCGGAAATTAGCTGATGACGAAAACAAAACTAAGCAATAGAACCGTAAAGTATGAATGCAACAGTTAAGTATGATGCTGAAAACAGTAAAACACACAGGCAATTTATAGTGGTCTGAGAGGTGGGGTAATCCTCTACTAATCCACTTTCTCCAAACCAGTTGGAGATGAATCCACTATAATTCTCAACCAGTGATAAATATTAGAGTGATTCTTCTACTTAGCTACAACAACTTCCAACCAGTGGAAATCACGTCGTTGCAACTCCTCTTTGACTACCTAGCACCACTTGATTATTCAAATCCTCGGATGCCTATCAGTCTCGCAAATTCAACCAGTGAAGTACCCCGAACACAGGTTTTAAGACAAGAGTGTTTTGTCTTCTCCAACTAAGAGCTCTCTTTAAATAAGAACTTCGAGTACTGCTCTTTTCACGATGCTATATGATTGCTTTGATAACTTTGATCGCTTGAGAGTTTTGTTCGCATCGTACTGCTCATCTTCAAATCTTCGGATATATATAAGTTCCGATCCTTGAGCATTCTCTTTTTCTTCTTCTACTTCTTCTTGGTCCACCTCCTCTCCTTCTTCTTCTCCTTCATCCTCCAATTCTTTTGTTTTTTCAATCTCCTTTTCTTCTGACTGTTTTTCAACTAGAATGTTTTCTTCTTCTTTTTCTTTTTCTACTTCATCCTTTCTTTCATCTTCATCTTCTATTATAATAATATCTTCTTTTTCTTCTTCTTCCACCACTTCTTCGATTCTCACTTCCTTTTCAACTACCTCTCCATCTCTATTCAAAGTTCCATTAAAAACAATAGCCATAATAAGATGGAGGAGCTGGTCCTTGTTTGTTATAAAATGGGACATGAACCAGCCTTCCTGAAGGAGTAAGCACATATATGTCTCATTGCAAAAGTGGGTGAGCAGATCCTCTGTAGCCTGGGGATATTCCCAGCTACTCCCTTCAATAAAGGTTTGAAGTTGAGAGAACGGAACAGTTTTGAGAGTTTTCCATTCCTCAAATATTTCAACAAAAGAGTGTTTTAGAGCATGAGGTTTTACAATTAAAAGTTGCTCTACAGACAGGTTAAAAAGATTATGTTCAAGCAGATTAAAAGTGTAATTGGCTTCTGGTATTAAGATAATTAAACCTGCTTCTTCTTCCTCCGTTGCAAAAAGAGGAGTTAGAACTGGTACCATTTGGGTCTCCAGGCTGGAGGGAGCAGGCTAATCCTCCAAGTGAATGGGTTCAGGTGTAGCAAACTGATCTGGCTCCTCCTCCTCATCAAATAAGCGCCTAGGTCGTTTGGGAGAGGGTTCTGGTGAGGAGTGGATTATGGAGGGCTCACCAGGGGCTGGTCCCCTTCTCTTAAAACGAACAGCAATTGGGGTGTTGTCTGACTCTGTCTCAGACTAGGCTGCAGGTGAGTTGCGGGTTGTAGCCTGGTTGGACTCGTCTGAGGTTTCAGGGTATCTGTAGGGGGGTCCCTCTTCAGACAGCTTCTTTTAGAATCTGGGCTGCTCTCCTTTCACCTCCTAGCCTCCTCAGCGTTTCTTGGTCTAGATGTCCAAGTCTCTTATTGATGTGGAAGGGATCAGTGTTTCCCTTCGCCACACCAATTTTATCCATTATCCAACTGAGCTGCGTTCCAAACGCCAGCTTGGATTTAAGTTTCTTTTCTTCAACAAGCCACTCGTCCTTGTTAACTTCACGCACCAATTGCCTGTAGATGTAATCAGTCCAGTCAATTGGTTCGTCTTGAATCAGTACTCCCAGCACCATAAACTTAGCTGACG
Source organism: Orobanche coerulescens (assembly GCA_033398695.1). Classification (NCBI taxonomy): domain Eukaryota; kingdom Viridiplantae; phylum Streptophyta; class Magnoliopsida; order Lamiales; family Orobanchaceae; genus Orobanche; species Orobanche coerulescens. Next base: position 12,848,743 of record CM065803.1, read on the forward strand.
ACAGTTGGTCGTAGCTACCTGCCATCCCCATAACTATCTTGTTGGTTATATCCAACACATAGCGGTACTCCTTCTTTATTTCGCTCCTTTTTGCGGTTAGCTTCAATTTCTCCAGTTGGTCGGCAGCCTTGATTTTCAGCCATGTGTTGGATGCGCTCTGCTTCAGGGCTTCGACCGCCACGCCGCGGTTTTTCATCCCAATTTTTTTTTCTGATTGTTTCCGGTGTGATATCCACTTGGATTCCACATATTGTGCTCCGAATCCCCGATTCGATCACTCGGGCCTCTCGGAAAAACGCAATAACAGCCTCCTTGAACAGATGCTTGGGGCTGATGTCCAAAAATGGGTAGATCCCATTCATCTTCATCGCTCTGATGAGGTTAAGCACGTCGTTGTTCTCCAGATTTGCTTCTAGGAGTCCTTCAAAATTGACGACCAGGGAGAAAATGATCTGGTCCTTTACTGCCTTCAGATTTACGCCTTCAAAGTAGGATTCAATTTCTGCAAAATAAGCGATTTCTTTGTGTATTGAGGGTTCGAAAGGATTTATGCTTTGAAAATTAGGGTTTCGAAAGTTTGGTGAAGGTAAAGTGAAAAGGCTTTTCCCGTCCTTAAAAGGAAAATGAAAAGACGTTTGTAATTAAATATTCATTTATTTTAAACGGTGGTCCACCTTTTGAGGCTTTTTAAAATTCAAATTTAGTAATCGGTGGTCCAGGTTTTGAGAATTTGAAAATGGACGGTTGGATTTTAATTGGTCACAGTGGAGGTCGATTGAGCTCGTAGTTGCCACGTGTATTATAAACATATAGTATTATGCCACTTGAGATCCAAATAGTAATATGATATTATACAAATAACAGATAATAATATAATATTCAGAAGTTGGTCAGGTATAGAAAACTTAGCTAGTTGACTGTTTGACTCTTGACTACTCTGCATCAGGTGAGTTTACTCCTTTGACTTCTCGCCTGTGGTTTGATCAGCTAAGTTCCTTAAATGCATCAGTTGTCTTCTTATGCGCATCGGGTAGGGTCGATTCTGTGATCGGCTTAGTCAGTCCTTCGTCGATGCTTGACTAGCCTTTTCATATGTACTAGATTCCCAATCTAGTAATCCAAGTTCCCGGCTCAACTCCAAAAACCTTTCTTCTGGCAAAGGTTTGGTGAAAATGTCAGCAATTTGGTAGTCTGTACTGACTCTTTCAACTCTGACACTCTTGTTAAGCACGTGATCTCTTATGAAGTGATGCTTAACATCAATGTGCTTTGTCCTTGAATGCAATACCGGGTTGTTGGTTATTGCAATAGCACTATTGTTGTCACACCAAATTGGAACTTCATTGGCAATAATGTTGTAGTCCCTTAGTTGTTGTCTGATCTATAAGATCTGGGCGCAACAACTACCTGCAACTAGGTATTCTGACTCTGTTGTGGAGATAGAGTTAGAAACCTGCTTCTTGCTAAACCAGGATATCAGTCTGGTTCCTAGGAATTGGCACGTTCCACTAGTGCTTTTCCTATTTATTTTGCATCCTGCGAAATCTGCATCTGAGTATCCTGATAGCTCGAAGTTGTCATCCTTAGGATACCATAGTCCAACATTGACTGTAGACTTAAGGTATTTGATTATTCTCTTGGCTGCATCTTGGTGAGACTGCTTTGGCTTGGATTGAAATCGTGCGCATACTCCTACGGCATAAGATATATCTGGTCTGCTTGCAGTGAGGTACAACAATGATCTAATAAGTCCTCTGTAGTGGGTTGAGTCCACTGATATGCCTCCCTCATCTTCATCTAGGTGAGTACTTGTACTCATAGGAATTCTTGTTGGTTTGGCTGATTCCATTCCAAATATCTTGATTAGATCTCGGGTATATTTGGCTTGATTGATGAAAATTCTATTTTCCATCTGCTTGACTTTTAATCCAAGAAAGAAGTTAAGCTTTCCCATCATAATCATCTCAAATTCTCCTTGCATGAGATTTGAGAATTTCTCACACAACTCTGGGTTGGTTGAGCCAAATATGATGTCATCCACATATATTTGAACTAGTAATATGTGGCCTTCGTGCTCCACTCTGAATAGGGTCTTGTCCACTTTCCCTTTGCAGAAACCGTTCTTCTCAAGAAATACAGATAAGGTTTCATACCAAGCTCTTGGTGCCTGCTTGAGTCCATATAGAGCTTTCAATAGCTTGTAGACTTTGTCTCATTTGACAAATTCTGAGGGTTGCTCCACATAGACTTCTTCTTCTAGGATTCCATTAAGAAAAGCGCTCTTTACATCCATCTGATAGACTTCAAAATCCTTGAATGCAGCATATGGGAGGAATAGTCTGATGGCTTCTAATCTTGCAACAGGTGCATAGGTTTCATCAAAACCTATTCCTTCACACTGTGCATATCCTTTAGCAACAAGTCTGGCTTTATTCCTAACAACAGCTCCATCTTCGTCGCTTTTGTTTTTGTACACCCATTTGGTGCCAATAACTTTTTTGTGATCTGGTCTGTCTGTTAGTTACCAAACATTGTTCCTTTCCATTTGTTCAAGCTCCTCTTGCATGGCATTGATCCAAGAATAGTGTTCCAGGGCTTGCTCTGTTGTCTTGGGTTCTATTTGGGACATGAAGCATGAAAACATTGCCATTCCTGCGGGTAGAGAAGACTGTCTTGTCTTGATTCCATCAGTCAGCTTCCCAATGATCTGTTGGATAGGGTGATCTTTGATCCACTCAGAAATGTCTTCTTCTTCAGGGTTTGTTCCCTCTGTTGATTTGCTCTTGTGGATTTCCTCTCTATCTGCATCAGCTTGGTTCTGATCTCCTTGGTCTGCAACTGGATCAGCTACCGTCTTGTCATCTGCAGGTTGGGATCAGTGCAGTCTGCGGTGAGTCTTTATCGGCTCTGATTTGGTCTTCATCGGACAAGCTGGATCAGGTAGGTTTGGTGGTCCTGTCTGATCTGCAGTTGAGTCTTTGTCAGCTACAGACGGGTCTTCAGGCTGATCTGCAGGTGAGTCCACCAATAATGTGTCATGAACAATGACTTCTTCTAGGGTTGCGGATTTGAGCTTATCATCAATTAGTTCCACTTGTTTCCTATACTCAACGGTAGATTCATCAAATACAACATGAGGTGTTTCCTCCACAACTAAGGTTCTTTTGTTAAAAACTCTATATGCCTTGCTTCTTTGTGAATATCCCATAAAGAGACCATCATCAGTTTTAGCATCAAAGGCATTTAGTTGGGTTTTACCATTATTCTGGATGAAACACTTACAACCAAAAATATGAAAATAAGCAACTGTAGGTGTTCTGCCATTCCAAACCTCATAGGGAGTTTTGCCATGTCTCCCTACTATCATACTCTGATTACGAGTATGGTATCTTGTGTTGATGACTTGACCCAGAACCTCTTGGGCGAGTGCATACGCAATCATGGACCTGGCTGCTTCCTTTAGGTTCTGTTTCTTCTTTCGGCAATAGCATTCTGTTGGGGAGTCCTGGCTGCAGAGAGCTCATGCTGAATTCCATTCTGATCGTTGTAATCAGTGATCGCCTTGTTGAGAAATTCTCCTCCTCTATCTGATCTGATCTTGATGATTGAGAGGGATTTCTCATTTTGGATCCTTCTCGGACTCGGGTAACTTGGTCAAGGTTTCACTCTTCTTATACAAAAAGATAATCCATGTGTACCTTGAGTAGTCATCCACTACTACTAGAGCATGCTTTCTGCCACTTAGAGTCCTTGGCTTGATAGGGCTAAATAGATCCATATGAAGTAGATCTAAGATCCTTGATGTGAGAGTTGTAGGCTGGACTGGCTTGAATGATGCTCTGGTCTGCTTTCCTTTCTGACACGCATCACAGAGAGCTTTCTTCTTGAATGCTTCTTCTGGAAGTCCTCTGACCAGCTTATGAGAACTAATCTTGTTGATGGCTTTGAAATTTAGATGACATAATCTTTTGTGTCACAGCCATCCATTCTCAGCTCTTGTCTTAGATAGAAAACAGGTATTAGGAGTTCCTGTGTTCCAATCTATCATGTAGACGTCTCTCCTTCTGAATCCTTGTGGCTTCACCTCTCCAGATAGGATATCTATCACCATACATTTCCAAATGGTGAAGACTACTAGATTCTTTTCATCACAAAACTGGCTTATGCTCAGAAGATTATACTTGAGCCCTTTGACATAATGAACTTTGGATATAGTGATATTTCCTCGGTGCAGCTCTCCAAAGCCTTTTGTTTGTCCTCTAGAGCTATCTCCAAAAGTTATGTCTGGACCTCTTTCTTTGGTATATTTTGTCAGCACCTTCTTGTTCCCGGTCATGTGCCTTGAGCATCCGGAGTCTACAAACCATTCTTCACCTCCAATGTTTGAATTTGTGGAGATGTGGTAGTAGTCCTTCCACATTTTCTGCAATCATACAAGCAGAGATTTAGGTACCCAAATCTGTGTGGGTCCTCTGGGGTTAGGTGGTTTCCTGGAGAATTGATTTCTCCTTGGATTATGGAAACTGTTGTTATTACCCCTATAAGGTGTGTAAGGTCTAGGTCTATATCCTCTGTTAGGATTGTATGATGGATATGCCTCATAATATTGGTAGTGTGGGTCATTTCTAAACCTTGGCTGAGACCATTTAATAAATCTTTGAGGTCTCCACACTTGTTCATTTTGAAAATTAGAATAACCTTGAGGTTTCCATTTGCCCCTCCCATTTTGAAATCTGGTTTTGGGGAGTTTTTGATAATAGTGGGCATGTTGTCTGGGCTTCTGCTTCTGCCTTGGCCATTGCCTAGTCGCTTGTCTAGGTGTCTGCCTTGTATACCTTGGCTGCAGCCTAGACTTGTGACTTGGCTGTTGCCTATTTTTAAATACAGTTTTGTATATAGGCTCAGCAGACGAGACAATTGTTTCTCCCTTGATGAAAGTGGTTTTAGAACTAGAGGGAGTGTGGGGGTCATATCCAAGGCCTGATCTGGAATATAGTGGCCTTTTATTGGTACACAATTCGTCCAGAGTTAGAGACGCCTTCAGGGAGGTTATTTCCTGCGCCTGAGTCTTACTTACCTAGTAAATTCGGCTTTGACATGAGCAAGTGCAGCTGATTTTTCACTATTCAAAACATTTAATCGCTATATCTCAGCTGTAGTGACATCAGCCTGGTTTTTCAAGTTAACTGCAGCCTAGTTTTCAAGATCAGATTTTACTTTATTCAATTCTAGGCTGAGTTTTTCAAAATCATTTTTCAGCTGCCTATTCTCATCTTGCAAATTGAGTCTTCTCACTGATCTGAGATAGGTGTGCAGATTTTAGTGTCTCAAAATCCTTAAGTAGCTGATTTACAGATTCGTGCAAGTCCATATCTTGTGACATGGTTGAACTATTGTTTGAATTAGAGGGTTTTGATGTTACCTCTTCATCAGCTAGGTTGGCCATCAGACAATCGTATTCTTCATCATCATCATCAGAGAAGAATCCGCTGCTTGACTCTACACGCTCTTGATCTTCTCCGATGAGGGCCTTCCTTCGGTCTTCTTTTCTGCTCACCTCTTTCTCGCTCTCGTCCTTCTTAAGATCAGGACAGTCGATTTGAATGTGTCCTGTCTTATGGCAGTTGTAACACTCCACCTTTCAGCTTCCGCCTTTTTGGTTTCTTCTGGGATTCTCCTTATAATTCTTTTTATATTTGGAGTAATTCTTTCTGAAGTTGCTGAACCTTTGCATGATGAACGCCATTTCTTCCTCGAAATCGAGTGGATTTGGAGGTTTAACTTCAGATAGGCTTTTGGCGGGGGACTCGGCTAAAAACGCTATTCCCTTTTCTGCAGGCTCGTTTGATGATGAACTTGGGAGTTCGAATTCATATGCCTTCAGATCAGAGAATAGTTCTTGAATCTTGATTTTAGTGAGGTCTTTGGATTCCCTCATGGATACCGCCTTCATATTCCACTCTGGGTTAAGTGATCTCAGAACCTTTAGGGCCATCTCCCTGTTGCCATAGGATTTTCCCAGTGAATTGATTTCGTTGATGATTTATGTGAACCTTGTGTCCACCCGGTCTATGGATTCTCCGGTCTTCATCTTGAAGTTGTCAAACTTCTGGGTAGCGATTGACAACTTGTTTTCTTTTATTAGCTCGGTACCTTCGCACATCACAGCAAGGGTATCCCAAATCTCTTTGGCATTTTTGCAATTTTTAATCTTGACCATTGTTGATTTGTCAAGGGTTTGGTATAGCACATCTCTGGCGCGGTTGTCTAGGTTGGCCAGCTTTCTTTCTTCTGGGGTCAGCTCCGTGTTCTTCTTTAGGATCTTTTCCGGCTTCCCAGCTGCAATCTCTTCAGGAGTGTTGTCTTTCTCGAATATGAATGGGCCGTCCTCTATGATACACCACATGTCGTCATGGATTGAAGATAAGTGTGTCTGCATCCTTATCTTCCAAAGACCATACTCGTCAACTGAAAACACAGATAATCTAGAATGCATGTGTTGCATGTGTTCCATTTTAAAATGAGAGTTTAAAATATATATGCTCGATATATGGATCTGGTTCGTGAAATAAATGAACCAACCGCTCTGATACCACTTGTAGGTCACAAGTCATCCAGGAATAAGTCTAGAGGGGGGGTGATTAGACTTAATGAAACTCTTAAACTCTTTGCTCGAAGAGTGAGTTTCTCAGCTGATAGATATGCGGAAATCAGCTGATGATGAAAACAGAACTAAGCAATGGAACCGTAAAGTATGAATGCAACAGTTAAGTATGATGCTGAAAACAATAAAACACACAGGCAATTTATAGTGGTCTCAGAGGTGGGGTAATCCTCGAGTAATCCACTTTCTCCAAACCAGTTGGAGATGAATCCACTATAATTCTCAACCAGTGATAAATATTACAGTGATTCGTCTACTTAGCTACAACAACTTCCAACCAGTGGAAATCACGTCGTTGCAACTCCTCTTTGACTGCCTAGCACCACTTGATTCTTCAAATCCTCGAATGCCTATCAGTCTCGCAACTTCAACCAATGAATTACCCCGAACACAGGTTTTAAGACAAGAGTGTTGTGTCTTCTCCAACTAAGAGCTCTCTTCAAATAAGAACTTCGAGTATTGCTCTTTTCACGATGCTATATGATTGCTTTGATTGATTTGATAACTTTGATCGCTTGAGAGTTTTGTTCGCATCGTACTGCTCATCTTCAAATCTTCGGATATATATAAGTGCCGATCCTTGAGCATTCTTCATAGCCGTTGCAAATCTTGTAACAAATCCGTCCGTTGGAGAAATAGACTTCTTTGTTTATTTTTCTTAACGTTGCAAGGCTAGATTCCCATATTTTAATCCATCTTTCGACCATTGTGAAGACTTTGCATGTGAGGCGCCGCATCTTTTGAATATAATAAGATTAAAGTCTTCAGTGGTAGGTCTAGATGAATTTTTTAATTCATATCCTTGTGGGAATCTCTCCAAATTATCTCTTCATGCTTGCATGTGACTTTCCGTAATCTTTGACTATTCAACGCATGCTGACGTGGACTTGGAGTACTTGGCTGATCTCTTATAACTCAAGTTGGCTGATGTACAGTCATCTTCTCTGCAGTTGGGACTTCTCTGTTGATGACTTCTCTGATGACTGTTGAGACTCGCCTGAAAGGAGTATTACATCTTTAAACTTAGGATTGGCGCGCAGGCACAATCTTACAGTGTTATCTAGATACATACAACTGAATCTATGAATTGTTTCGCAGACAAGTTCATACAACTTAATATTTTAACAAGTTTTTATACTTGTATTAATTCAGCAAATGGATTGAATTATGTAATCACACAAACACATAGTAGATTACGAGTTGTAATCTTTCAACCGAAAAATATTTTATTGATATTTGAACAAAAGATTACAAGTTATCTCAAAAGAAAATGAGAAAACAGAAATAGGAATACATGATAAGAATACAGGAGGAAAACTAGTTCCTATGGTCAGCATGCCTCCAAGGCCTTTTAGGGTCATTCTTGGTACCCTTCCACCAGTTTTGATGAGCATTCTTGTTTCGATTTAAGTATATAGCTTAACCTTCGTAAGATTATCGAAAGCTAGGACCCAGTCTTATGGATGGGTAACCAAGTCACCTTTTTTGTGCTTGGACTTCATTTTCAGCTGTAGCGGGAGTGATCCATCATCTAACCTCTTCTTAAACTCCTCTGCGGCTTCCTGTACAGTTCTGCAATTGTTGAAAATTGACGATTCCCTGATAAGAACAACAAAGTATCTTAGCAGTTCATTCCTCCTCCAGTTCTTGATCTCTTCTGCATTAGGCTGACGGTTTTCCGGGAGGGTCATAGCTTGTGGTTTTTGAATGAGGTTCTTCCAGGGAAACTTAGGGTCATGGAATTGTGGGCGATCTCCCTGTATCCTTATGTTGGGAAAAGGAGATGATAGACGGGCAATATTAGCAGTGATGCTGTCTTCAAAAGCAGCTAGCATTTCCTTATTTTACTAAAGCCTAGTTCTCCTTGCAGCTTCCCTCGCTTCTTCCCCCTTTTTGGCGTCATCAAGATAGGACACCTTTTCATCAAGACGTTCAAGGATCTGCATAGCAGCATCCTGTTTTATCTCAAAACTAGTCATCTTATTCACAAGGGAGGTGAGCACCTGCGACATATCTTGAATTTTCTTGTCGTGGGCTCGAAGCTGGGATCTAGATTTAATGAGAGCTGATGCAGTATTGGCCTCAGACACGCGTAGCTTGGATTACTCTTCTTGCAGGATCTGCTCCTGACGCTGTTGTAATTGAGCAAGGGCTATTTGAAAGATTGAAGGCAGGATTTTGAAGGCTTCTTCTACATTAGAAACTTCATGCCTTAGTCCCGTCATTTCTTCAACGGTTGATTGGTGTAGCCAATCGAGTGCCTTTTCAACAGAGTTTAGGGCGGTCACAGCATCCTGTATGAAGACAGTTTGTAGGCCAAGAGCATGCAGTTGCTCTTTATTCTTGGCGGATCTTGGAGAGTCTGGCTTGGCGAAATCTACAACTCCATTCAACCGTCTCATGTTCACACTGGGACGTGAATTGAGTTGGATATCCTCAGGTATTATACCACCGTCGGATTCCAAAACAGTTGGGGGTGAGGGAGTATCAGATGCGGGCTCGACAACAGGGGCTGATATCTCCTGTTCCGAATTCGGTTCTGAAGACATAGGTACAGGAGGGACTGATCCCTCATGCTGTCTCTCAGCTTCCGCCTGCTCTGGCAGAGGGACTGATTCCTCGTGCAAGATGGCGCTGGTCGGGTCTTCTGTAGCAATAGGCTCGGTTGCCTGATCCACAGTTAGTTGTTCCTCGGCGACAGTCTCGGGAACAGTATCTTGCTGTTGCGAAGGGGACTGATGAAGACTTGATGTCCCTTCACCTTGTTGTTGTTGATGCTGGGAGAATTCTTTTTCTCTAGCTTCCTCTCGACTCATTCTCAGACCTGCCTGAAAGGCGTCGTCGTCGTCGTCTGAGTCATGGTCTGATTTTGGACTTTTGGGAGATTCCACGGACTTAGCTTTTCTTTTCTTTCGTGCTCCGGCTTTTTCAAAAAGGTGGCTGTCAATTAGCTCTTTAACGCATAAGTTGTCCCATTGGATCAGGACTGCAATATCTTGAGCGTCCGTCATTTCCAAGACAAATCTTTCTTCGTTGCACCATTCGCTCCAGTTGTAAAGGGTGTCGTACGGAGCAAGCTGATAATTTTTCCATTGGACAAACCGTTCAAATGTCTGTTCAATTTGCACAGAAAGTAGGGTTTTGTTAATGATTGTGTCCGGGAAAGGCACTGCGTACAGCGCTTGGGTCCGCTGTAGGCATGGGTTCCTCAACAGGTGTGGGATTCTGTATCGGAGAGGGATCCCTTACAGGGGTTGGGACCCTGATGGGAGATGGATCCTTAACGGGTGTGGAATCCCGAATCGGAGAGGTAGCTTTTGGCTCCATACACTAGTAGAAAAAGAGTCTTTCTTGACGCGCATTTGGCGTCATAAAGGGCCTTTATGACGCGCAAATGCTGGTCATAGAAGGACCAGTCATAACTCATTATGACTCGCATTTGTTCGTCATTGTACAATGACACGCACTTATGACACCCACTTTATGACGCCCTATACAGACAAATATAAATGCGTGTCATAAAACATATGACCCCTTTTCGATTTGATTTTGCGTGTCATAACTTCAAAATTTTTATTTTTTAAAGCTTTTATGACCCTTGCTAAACTGCAATTATATACCAATTGTACCCGATTCATTACAAAACCTGTGATCGATTGTACAAAATTAACGCATTTCATATATATCGCAAAACCATGCGTTACCAATTCATTACATGACTCGACTAAACTCGATCATGTCAAAATCGGATCAATATTATCTAGTTTACGATTACTACCAATTGTACCCATTTCTACCAACTGTACCTATTCCTACAAACAGTTTTACTCCCTAAAAATAAAATTCAACACAAGAAACAAGCATAATTAGACAAGTTAACTAGCGATAACAGTGGACAACCGAGAAACGGCATCTAAACTCTAAAACCATTTGCCAATTCACAAATACAAAGCGAGATTCAAAAACAAAGAACAAGACCTTCTTTGTTGTTCAAACCATAAGAAAGTGCAGTGCAGTAGGTTCATTGATAATTCTTTGAACATCAAGGCTGCTATTACGCCAGCGTCTTTCGTAGCTTGACGCTGGGCATCATTAAAATAATTTAGGCCGTGATCACACCTTGTTCTGAGACTTCCCAAGGTAGGCCTCTGCAGGTTTCCTTCATCTTCACAAAACAAAAGCACCAATTTGACTTGGGAATCTGCTGTCCATTGGCCGACCCATGCATCCCCATTAGGGGCCACGACAATTTTGAGCGGAACCATCTTCATTTCCTTACGGTTTGAGGGTCATCAAAGCGTCTACCAATAAGGCGTTTGGTTCCAAATCTTCGTGTTGGTTGGATTTGTGACAGCTTGCCGTTTAGCTGGTGTCCCGACCAATAGCTCTCCTTTTTGGCTGAAAGCAACTATGGATGGAGTTGTCCGAGCACCCTCAGAGTTCTCAATAACTTTAGGGTTCTGAAATAGAGAATCATCTATATGTAAGAAAAATATTTACCGGCAAGCCTAACAAGTTAAACTCTCAAATGAAATGAAGTATCACCTTCCCCTCCATGAATGTCATGTTCCGGTCAAACCTACATACAATGCAGGTCTAAAGTGGGTGTAGGAACAATATGGGAAATTGGATATAGGCCTGGTTGGAACCTGGAAGCTGCTGAGAGAAGAAGCGGTAGGGACTGAGATCCATAAAGAACAAACACCATGCGCTAAAGCGCTCCGGTAGTGCAGGATAGGGGGAGATTGGTCATATATGTACGCATCCTTCCCCTTGCATTTCTGCAGAGAGGTTGTTTCTACGACCCGAATCCGTGACCTGTAGGTCACTAGTAGAGCGACTCATCCTTGCGCCAAGGCATCCATAATAAGAAAAAAAAATCACTATTGATTTGATATTACTGCCATTCAACTCCGCATATAACTATTTTTTCACTCAACATTATTGAATTGAGCTCTCCCTATGTGGGTGTAGATGGGGGTGGAGAATGCTGGATCAGTTCAAGAGTAAAATTTCCCAAAAAAGAAATTAATACGAAAATCAACAAGAAATAACCTTCCTCTGTGACCTTCTTGTTTAGTGGGCTAAATATTATGATAAAATATGGAGAATGTCAATAACCAGCTAAAAAGGGACTACAACAAAGAGGATAATCCTCAGGATACTTACGAATCAGACTCTGATTCCTCCTCATATATGAAGCTACTAAATACAGGCCCCATTGGTCCATGGGAGCCTGCATTATGTGCTTCACTGCTCCCTTCATCTCTTTTCTTCTGTTACACAACACATAGGAAAGCCAACAACAACAATAATCAAGATGAGAGCTAGCAAATGTATTATTCGGTAAAAGTAGAAATTGTATTAATGATTACGATCTCACAAAGGGCGTGACCCATTGATTTGGATATAACTCGGTAACAATGTCAATGTACTTCTCCATTGCTTCTTCAGGAGGCATGGTGCCCAGCTTCTTCCATGCTTGCCTAACACACCAACAAGACAGGTCATTAATTTGGTTAGCGGATAGATCTTCAATCTCACAGGGTAAGTGAAAAGATCCATCATACATGAGCGAGAAAGCCACACAGTACCACAAATTTCTAGTGTCATTAAAATATAACACTTTTTAACACAACAATATGAAGAACATTTGTATATCAAAAATACCGATAACATCACTTCCAGCTGGTTTTGTGCTGCATCAAGAAGAAAATACGTTCAGAATATCTAAGGTAGGGTTCCAGCACTGAATTGAAGAAAGTATGATCAGGAAATACACCTGAATGGCCTTGCAAGACCCGCCCACTTGTTGCTCAATGACCATGACGGCTTGGTGTTTCCAGTTAACTGATATGAGATGCAAATCATATTACAAAGTTAATAAAATGTATAACGAAGTGCTTAATGTCATTAAGATACAACACAACAGCACAAGCAAGCATGCAGAAAGCAGAAACCTCCAGACAAGTCATAATTAGATTGCAAAAAAATGGAACTAAATTGTCAAACGACACTCGCATCTAGATTCGAGATGTAGACAACACGAGAATTGCTACCGCAAGGTATCAAATATTATACAATTTGCTCAACGAATTAGAAACTAGATCGATATCCTGGTTTCGACATACAGTAAAATATAATACAATCTGAACAGAATCAACCAACTAAACCATTAAAAAAAGACAAGCTCTCAAATCAATCAGAGGCCTATATATGCCGCATATACATCTCCTGGAATAAACATAAGTTCTGATGTAAAAATTACCAAAAGATGAATCAAACTCATACTTGTTCTCCACTATTTCTACTTTTATAAATCACTCCCTTTCAAAACCATCGAATTTAAAATCGAGAATTCCTCATGCCAATAATACATCTCTTAGTACTATATGTGATTAACGGAAAATATCATCCATACAACCAGATAAAATCCAATTAAACATAACAAACAACAGATCGACACATGGGCACCAAAACCGGTACCAAAATGGAAACTAAGATAGAAGTACAAACAAATACAAAATAGACTCATGATAAAGAGACGTACGGTTTTGAATGCGAAATAGGAGCCGATGAAAATTCACGGCGGCGGAGAGATCGGAGGAGAACGGTGGTCGCCATTGATAAAATAGATAGAGAAAGTTTATTTGCTCAAGTGGCTTTCTCCTTTATTCTAGAGCAGCTGTGCTAGGGTTTAGGGTTTATGAGGAGGAGTTTAAGAGAGAGAGAGGAGGCAGTTCAACTGATGTGTGTGAGATTTGGGGGTGAATCGACTAAGTGTGTGTGTTTGAGAGATTTGAGTGATTTGAGTGATGAATCGACTGATGTTTGTGAGAGATTTGTGAGATTTGGGTTAAGTGTGTGTGTTTGAGTGTGTTTCTTGTGTTGAGCGGGAATAGGAGAGATTTGTGAGATTTGGGGCTAAGCCAGGCACAAGCAATCGGCATCTTCCAGAAAGAAGCACAAATAGAAGTTATGGCAATGCTGTGCCTCTGGATAGAAGACTTTCTTTGAGTATACAACAGGTGGGATCAAGTAACCCCTATCCACCAACTCAAGGCATACTCTCTAGAAAGGGAGAAAGGAAAGAAAATCGATCTAAGAAAATTGCTCGAAGTACTACCGCTTCTGATTTCAAGGAAGAAATAGCGTCTATGGTCTCAACATTTTCTGGGCCATTATGGCCTTGAATGCTTAAAGTTAAAGGCATATGTACGAACAGTCGAATATGAAAACACATAAAAATAATTCATTGTAGGTAGCAGAGGCTAGAGGGTGTTTTAACAACTGAGAGACTGATTTGCAGAAGAATAAATCGGATTGTTATAGATATTTAGTCAAAATAATCCTCAAGTCACATCTAGATATAATATCATAGCATTGAAATAACAAAGAAACTGCATTTACGCCTTTTTCGATTATAATGGACTCTCCGTATCAACTCGGCAAATTCCTCGGGGTTTGAAAATGTAATAATAATACCATTCGCTTGCTTTACTCAAAACTCGGTCATCTACAAGTATGGCTATATTGTGTCTATATATGTATGTTATGTCTATATGCCTACAAATAATGCGTTTTACTCAGACATCTTGTTGGTTGCAGGCACAAAATTAAGACCAAGGTTTTAATTTTTTGTATGAAGTTACTACTGAATAAAGCATAAACAAAAGTACAGTAGATGTAAAATACATTTTTTTTTTTACTTTGAACTGAACATGCGATCAGAATCTCAAATTTTTGCCAAAGACCTCTTAGTCTAATTGAATCACCCGCACTCCCTTTACCAGAGGGAGGGTTCGAGCCTCGTGGAAGGCAAAATCGGTGTGTGAGTGTGTCAACAAAACTAATACGGCCGCTAGAAGTCGATACAAGTAATTTTACGTCTGAAGGAGAAAGTAACAAAAATAACTGCAAGAAGGGTAACTCCACAAATAATTTTTTCCCTTGCTGAGACATTTACAGTTACTCGACAGAAAATGTAATTAAATGCAGGAAATATCTATCACCCAAGAACACTTAAATTACACCAAAAAAAAGGAAGAAGAAAAAAGATCATCGAAAGCACGAAACAAATTGAAGAAAAAGAAAAAGTTACTTATCGATTAACACCCGGAAGCAAGAAAAAGCAAGAGAAAAGAATAAGGTAAAAAGTAGGGAGAGGAACCTTTGATAAATTGAGATGAGTTGAGAAGATAAGTAGAGGGACAAAGCAATAGGTGTCGAGCGAGGACGAGGACGTCAGCACGAGCAGCGGAAGCAGGCAGCTGCAGCAGCGATGTGGACGGAGAAAGTAAGAAGAGAATAAATTAGATAGACAAAGCAGGAGATAGACGACGATGAAGCAGGAGGCGAACGACGAAATAATCGGTCCTCTGGCAAGGGGGACCCATCAGCAGAAGCAGGGAGGTGGCGGAAACTAACCCTAGAAAATGAAAGAACTGGTGAAAGAGGCAGGAAGACGAAACATATATATTATTAAGTGATGAATCGACTGATGTTTCTGGTCATCGATATCAATAAATTTTAAAAGATTATGACTGCCACTTTTTGACACATGTAAACTCGCGTCATCGCTAATGGAAATTTTACGCGTTATGACTCTGATTATGTGACTAAGCTATTTGCGAGTCATCTTCGACTGTTGGTCATAAAAAAAGGGTCAAGGAAGGGGCTGTTTCTACTAGTGATAGGGGCAACCGACTCGCCAGAGTCTTTAGAGTTGGCAGATGACTGAATATCGTCCCAGCCGCCAAAGGCTCGGGATCTACTATCGCGACAGTAGCGGTCATCTCCTCCGCAGGGATTGCGCCCTGGTGTGTTTGTTCAGTGGGTTGGGTCATGGAAGGAGCATCCTTAGAAGTTTCTGTAGCTTTAACTTTTGAAAGCTTCCTTAGCTTCCTTTTTGGCTTCTCAACAACAACTGGAGTTTTGCTGTGAGAATCTTTTTCTCTTCCTTGAAGATTCTTCGCTCTGAGACTTCGAAGATACGTCTCTCGGATCGGCAGACAGAGGCAAGTTTCGAATAAAAGGTCTGTTAGCGATGAGGGTCCTTTGGTTGAAAACAGTAGGCCTGACGCTTCCTAAGAATATTCAAGAATTGATTTTCTTCGCCTTTGCGGATTGCGGAACACCACATTTCGTCAAAATGTAGTTCAGAAGCAAACAAAATGACTTCTTCTGCGAGGCTGGATTAGAGACTTCTTCTTGCAACCTCTTAAGAATAATTTGGCACCAATTGACCTTTTCACAGGCCATAATAGCAACCATCATTCTGAATCTCAAATTCGTGCACATTTCAAAAGCACCTGTTCTATTCTCAATGACACGGCAACAGAAATCGTGTAAATAAACAAAAGGATTATATGACAATATCACCACACAATATCTTCATCCTTGTCAAAAATAATATCTTCATCGTGTAAATAAACAATAACACATATTCTATTCTCAATTTTCGCCACACAATATCTTCATCCTTGTCAAAAATAATTTCTAACCGTTCAAGTATGGGCCAAAGGATTATAGCGACGGAAAGCTGAGTATGTGGTTAACAATAAAATACACAATAAGCTGAATTGGGTTAACGAGGGAATTAAATATCATTAGGTAGGTAAAGAAGCTAGAAGGGCTTTTGAACAAAATTTGATTGAGATAATCTTCAGAAATTGCACACACATGTGGTTTTGACACATATACGCAATGCAAGTTCTGGAGTATTACAACATGAAAAGTACACTAAAAAATAAAAGACTTGCATATATGATAAAGCAGTCAAAGCTCAAAATCTCACAAGTACAAGTTTTGATTTTTATGAGTTTGAGGTACTAAACCATTCAACCGAATAACTATTGGTCATCTTAGAATAATCCGTTAGTAATTCATTCTCAAATTCTATGTCAAAAGTAGCATGAACATTTTCTTTGAAATGTGAAATGAGAGTACATCAACAAAATTTTTAGCAACACGTTTTTAAGTTTTTGTTTTTCAAGTTATTCTTGTACGCAAATGCCCTTAGACTAATTTTAGGATCCGTAAATAAGAATTTATAGTTTTTACCCCCCACACTTATCTTGTGCAATATGATTATCAAGATTAATATAATGAGGGCTGAAGAAAACTCCCTGTGAAGATAGTGATGCTTTGAATGCGCCATTTTCTTATTGATACGGAGATATCTACAAAATAAATCAGTGGGGCGAGACACACAAAAATAATATATATATATATATATATCCTTAGATATAACACAAACAACCTAGATGCGTTTCAAGAGCGTCCTGAGAGTCTCCTTATTCTGCCATCAAAACTTTATTTATTTTAGAAAAAGAGAATTACAGTAATAGAAATAACAATACCTATATCATGAATAGATGCGCGTCAAGAGATCGAAAAGAAACTCCTTAAGCTGCCATCATTTTCACGATTTTTACACCCGCTAAAAAGTAAAAACAACAAGAGTAATAAAGTGGGATATCAAAGGGAAATGAATGCATCAATTTTTCATTTTCGCACAGTGAAATCTTCTATCCAAACAATATTAGCTAGAGCTAAACGAATCATAGTCGTTGCAACAACACCAGAAGAGCTGATCAAAAAACTGATTACATTTGTTCCTGAACTAGATCTAGACGAGTCTACTGTTGAGTACAGGAAACAGGTGGAATCAATTGAGAAAAAGCTCAAATCCGCCACTCTAGAAGAAGTTATCATTCATGACACATGAATGATGGACTCACCTGCAGATTAGCCTGAAGACTTAACTGTAGATCAGACAGGATCCCAAAACCTACCTGATCCAACTGCAGCTGATGAAGACCCATCTGTAGATGATAAATACCTATCTGCAGATCAGACAGGATCCCCACGTGAAGATAACAAGACTGTAGCTGATTCACTTGCAGATCAAGAAGGCTAGAACCAAGCTGATGCAGAGAGAGAAGAAGTTCACCAAAGCAACTCAACAGGGGGGAACAAACCCTGAAGAAGAAGATATTCCCAAATGGCTCAGAGATCATCCCATTCAACAGATTATTGGGAACCTAAATGATGGAGTCAGAACCATACAATCCACAGAACCAGCAAGAATGACAATGTTCTCATGTTTCATGTCTTGAATGGAACCCAAGACAACAGAGCAAGCACTGGCGGACTACTCATGGATAAATGCAATGCAAGAGGAACTGAACCAGATGGAGAGAAACAATGTCTGATAACTAACAGATAGACCATATCACAAGAAAGTAATGGGTACTTGTTGGGAAAACAAAGACCCTGTATCGAAACAGCCGGGATACCCGATCCCCGTATCGAATGATATTTGATAAAGAGGTTTTGACATATATGCCAATCCGAATACAGTAAAGGAAACTGTATCGAAGCTTTAAGGCCTTATCCTGTATCGAAGACCTGCCTCGAATCAGCATATAGTGAAGCTCTTCAGTACAGCAAGAAGTCTTGTAAAAAGACCAAGTATGGAAACTGTCTCGAAACTCAAAATACAGTTATCTTCCATACAGCTCACAACAGGACAAAGAAGGAACAGAAGTCAAGTCCCGTTGAATAAAGAAGTATTTAAATACTCAAGGATAAAGTATTTAAATACTGCCAGTCTTCAGATCTTCAGAATCCCGCGAAATCCGGATCGTGTCATAATCCCGTTGGAACGAAATCTCATTCAAACAGATACATCTCAACGGGTATATGCTTCAGAGACTATATATATCTTATGAAGGCATTGAAGATCCAACACCAGTAACCTAACGCTCAAGCTATCAAAAGTTATCATCAGAGCAAAACATATCTCCAAAGCTTACTGCAATTAAGATCTAAAGAGATATACAGTGCTCATCATCCTGAACAACACTTCATCAGCTGAAAGCTCTTAAAGTCAAAGTTGTTGTTCACCATCTGTTCTATACGTTGAACAAACTCAAGATCAGCCTGTGTGGGTGAACAATCGTGCTTCTCCTAATCTGTGTGTGAAGGATTTGCATTGAAGAAGACGAAGCTTGAGCTGTGTGTGAAGAAGCAAGTCAAGCATTAGCTCAAAACCAATCTGTGTGAGCGGTTTAAGCTAAGATCTTTATATCAATCGTGTGAACGATATATTGATTGTGTGTGTTGTTATAATTACGTAGTTGTGTACGTAGTAATTATAATAATCTTTACTCTGTGTGGAGGACCGGTGGACGTAGAGGTTTACCTCGAACCACTTTAAATCCGTGTTATTTACCTTCCGCTTTTCTTGTTTTAAATTCTTGTGATATATTAAGTATACACTATACACTTAGTTGTTGTATCCACAACAACCCATCGTATCCAAGACTTCCGCTACGCACTCGATTTAAAATCCATACGCTTTGTTGTTTAAATTATTTTCCAAATCGTATCCAGTATACTTAGTGGCCAACAAGTGGTATCGAGAGGTTGATTCTAAAAAGAATCGGTCGTATTTCTTTTAACCGAATCGATTCAAATCACTTATTTTCAAAAGTCTCTTTCATTCCTATATTATCGGTATGGATACTTCTATGATTAACAAAGTCCCTATGTTCTCTATTAACGAATTTGACGTGGAGAATTAGAATGGAAGCTCATCTTGCGGCAATGCACGAAGAGATGATTTTTGTTATACAGATGGTCCTATCAAGATCATGAAGGTAAATCCGGCCGCAAGGATTGAGGCCAAGCCCATCTTTGAAATGCTCGAGAAGGAACGCGAGCAATGGACAACAGATGAAAGGAAGCGAGCCAATCTCGACAACGTGGCTAAGAACGCGTTATTTGTCACTCTTGACAAAGGCACGTTCTCAAAGGTAAAGAGCCGCAAAAGCGACCCAAAGAAATGTGGGATAAACTCAAGTTAATTTGTGAGGGAACCGAGCTCTCAAAAGAAAACAAGATTTCAAAACTAACTCGAAATTTGAATCTTTTGAAATGAAACCAACGGAAACACTTGAGGAACTTGACCTCGATTCACCGGTATTGTTGGTGAACTTGAAGCGTTGTGAAAAAATTACAACCAAAAGGAGAAGAACTTAAAAATTTTCAGATCTCTCCCAGCCCGATGGGACATTAAGACCACAGCTATGCGTGTATCCTGTAATCTTAATGAAATATCTACTTTTGATCTCTTCTCTGACCTCAAAGCTTTTGAGTATGATATTGACAGAAGAGAGAAAGCTGAAGAATCTCCTTCAAAGATCACAGCTCTTGCCGCTGTATCGAACCGTCGACACAGCATGCCCAGCTCGTCGAAGCCCAGTCACAAGAATGCTGATAGTGACGACGACATCCTGTCTCAAGATGAAATGGCGCTTCTCATGCATAAATTCAAAAAGTTCATCAAACAGTCTGGAAAGACTCCCTAAAGGCCCAAACCTGTCCACAAGTTAAGTACCGAAACATCATCTGGTGATGCTAACCTGTGCTATAACTGTAGGAAATCAGGACATTATGCAAACAAATGTCCTCATCCCAAAGTCCAAAGATTGCCTGAGGCCGAGCAACAAGAGAGAGATGAAAGAAGACGTGCTTGGAAAGACAAGCTCAAGGCCCTGATTGGAGAATCAGAAGCCTCCCCCACACCATCCAAATCAGCAGAATGTCTTCAGGTGGTCACTGAAAGTGAGTCATCTGACGATGAGTTCGATGATAAGGCATACATGTGCTTTATGGCCAAAGATGTTCCAGAAGGTGAAGACAGCGACGATGAGGTAAGTTCAACCTCAGCTATTCCGTCAAATGCATCTCATACTTTCGAAAATATGATGAATGAATTTAAAAACATTCAAAAGGCCCATGAGACTCTAAAAGCGAGAATATACGACTTGATTAACAAATTTAGAGTGAAAGATGAAAATGACTTGCTGAAAATAAATTATGAAAATATGTCTCTTGATTGTGAAACCAGCAAGGTCGATTTTGAAAAACTCATGGAGAGCAATCATCAACTTGCTCATGAACTAAATGAGGTTAAAACCCACAATGAGAGCAAGACAAATGATTTGGTTCTACTACAAACCAAAATCACAACTCTCGAAAAGCGAACTTGAGACCATTCTGAAGTCGTTTGAAAAATCGTCCAAAAGAATGGAAGAAATTCTGAGCACTGGGCAACATGCTCATGATAAAAGTGGCTTAGGATACAGCTCATGTTCGAACAAAGGGAAAACTAGTACAGCGTTCGTCAAGAGTGTGGAACACATTCCAGAATCGGAAGATACCCCTAGTCCAGTGAAGGAACCTGCTGTACCGAGAAAACCGAAGGCTGCAATTCCGCCCCCGCAATCCTATACCAGACAGCGGAATCATAAGCCATTCCAACCTGTGAGGCGCACTCAACAGCATGCTCCCAGAGCATATCAACAGCGTCAACAACCGTTCAGAAGGAAGGCTGTATCCAACCACCAAAGGCCCGCACGACAAGATCTGCTCAGTCTGACTCGCCGAGGTATTGGATACAGGAGCCCCGTTACCCCTCAAGACAGCAGATGCCAGTTCAGTATCAACAACAGCATTGGGAATCCAACTGGAGACCCAGAAGACAAGCTGTTAGGCCTAAGAAAATGGCTCCACCTCATAGACGGCACTCGTACTAGAATAATAATAATAACCCTGAATTTTACATGCATAATAATTATCATGATTATAACGACTACGGATATGCCCCCCGTAGATATCGCAACACTGTACCGAGTATGCCCTACAGTAAACCAATTGCTGCCAGGAAAGCTTGGGTACCTAAAGGAACTAACATACATGGACCCAAAAATGGGTATTTCAAAACCAATCGGTTATAGGAACCAAATGGGTATTTCGAAACAAAAAGGATCGAAATGGACTTATCATAAGGAACAAATCCAGACTAGTAGCACAAGGCTATTGTCAGGAAGAAGGAATCGACTATGATGAAACCTTCGCCCCTGTAGCGAGACTAGAAGCCATTAGGATATTTTTAGCCTTTGCCGCCCATAAGAGTTTTATCGTATACCAAATGGACGTCAAGAGTACTTTCCTGAATGGAGATCTTGCAGAAGAAGTTTATGTTGAACAACCACCAGGGTTTGCCAACACAGACGGTATCGATCTAGTTTACAGGCTAAGGAAAGCCCTGTATGGACTTAAACAAGCCCCTAGAGCCTGGTACGAAACCCTGTCCCAGTATCTAACCTACAACGGATTTGAGAAAGGAGCTGTGGACAAAACCTTGTTCAAGATACAGGAAGGTGATGACCTTTTAATGGTACAAATCTATGTGGATGACATTATTTTTTGTTCAACTAACCTTGCTCTATGTCAAAGATTCTCTCATCTCATGCAAAGTAAATTTGAAATGAGTATGATGGGGGAACTTAGTTATTTCCTAGGTTTGCAGGTAAAGCAGTTGCCTACAGGTATATTCATAAACCAGGAGAAATACAGCAAGGAGCTTCTCAACAAATTTGGAATGAACACTTCCAAATCCTCGCCAACCCCCATGAGCACTTCCGTGCAAATTAGTGCTGATGAAGCCGGAAAGCCGTTTGACCAATCACTCTACAGGAAGCTCATTGGTTCGCTCCTGTACCTAACGGCTAGCAGCCGATATCGATTCTTTGTTGGAGTGTGTGCGAGATACCAAGTTGCACCTAAGGAATCACACTTCAATACAGCTAAACGAATCCTGAAGTACATTAAAGGAACAGTCGATGCAGGACTATGGTATCATAAGGAAGGCGGATTCGATTTAGTTGGATACAGCGACTCGGATCTCGGAGGCTGCAAGCTAGATAGGAAGAGTACAAGTGGAACTTGTCACTTTCTCGGACCTAGACTCGTTTCTTGGTTCAATAAGAAGCAATTGGCTAACTCTCTTTCCACGGCTGAATCAGAGTACTATGTTGATGGTAGCTGCTATATGCAGATCCTTTGGATGCAGCAACAACTGTCAGACTATGGAATTGATGCTAGAGAGACTCCAATCATGTGTGATAGCACGAGTGCAATTGCAATCACGCACAATCACATTACGCACTCGCGCGCACTAAGCATATCAACATGAAGCATCACTTTATAAAGAATCACGTCGAGAACAAGGATGTTCGCTTGGAAAAAGTTCATACAGACGTTCAGCTGGCCGACATCTTCACCAAGCCGCTCGACACAGCAAGATTCAACATGCTCAGACAAGAATTGGGGTTTCTGACCGGACTCCTGTAAGTAATTCTGTTTTTACTCAACAATTGAGGGGAATCTTTGTAAGACCCAAGAATACAGTATCCAACATTAATTATTTGTACACTCAGAATCGTCAATACAGCACTGTAGCGAGCAAAGACATATGAATCCTACAGCTGGCGTGTACAATAATTAAGGGGGAATACTGTAGGACCCATGAATACGGCATTAATCCAAATATTGCTGTATGGACTTCAAAACCTATAAGTACCTTTTTGAGGGGGAACGCTGTATCGACGCGGAAACAGCACATGCTATAGGATTTTGATTCAGTATATAATATAATATTATTTCCTTTCAAAACAATTTTTGTCCACGTGCCCTGTTTTTATGTCAAACGTCATGTACATTAAATGCCTTACACGACATCTGGACAACTGAATCTTAAAAGCCGCGATGTTTTAAATTGTTTATTATTTTTAAACCGCCGTTTTAGGCATTTAGGGTATCAACCTATGTCAGAAGTGGGACCCGCTCAATTTTTAAACATTTCAATGGATTAGCGTACCAGTTACACTCAGTCCATCTTAACCGTTGATTTCAAAACCGTTTCCCATCCCTTAAAATCTGACCATTCGTACTCTGCAAAACCCTATTTCGCCGCCCAACTATAAAAGGACTGAATCTGCCATTAGAGACTCTTTACGCTTTCTGCAAATTCAAGAGTTTTCAAGCAAAAACAGCCTACATATTTTTCTGCATTTCACTGCATATTTCGATTATTTTCTTGCACCTCTTTCTTAAGAAAACATCAATGGCTGGACAATTTTCTTCTCCTGTTCTGAAGAAATCTGCTAACATCATTGATGGCCGGATCTTCTCCAAACCTGTCATTGAGCGTATTCTCTCAGAAACCAACGACGCAGATCCCATGGAATATATCATAACTCGTCTTCAACAACAAGGCCTCTATCGCCTTGGAAGCAAGACCGCCGACAAATTCGACGCCCATCTGGTTGAGGAATTCTACCTCAACGCCGCCGTCCGTTTTCTGTCATTGGCCCAGGGAGGACATGTTGCTGACATCAACACTTTCTGATCCGAGGAGTGGAGATCTGTATCGATCGCGATCTGCTCCAGAGAATCTACAGGTTACCCGCTGATGGCCTGACCATGGATCAACTTGAGACGTTCGGGTCTCAAGAGCTCATTACAAAATTTTATGGACTGTTTACAGGGTCCAAAGTTGTTGACATGGTGACAACTACTTGTCACAAGAAAAACTTTCTTCTTCCTTTTGTGTATCTTCATGACTTTTGCTCCAGGATTATTGAAAACCGAACCGGTGCATTCGAGATGTGCACCAACTTAAGGTTCAGGATGATGGTGGCTATTTTGACCTGTGAAAAGGTCAATTGGTGCCAAATAATCCTGAAACGCCTACAAGAGGAGGTGTGCAAACCTGCCACCCAGAAGAAATCTTTCGGTTTAATGTTGAATTATATCCTGACGAAGTGCGGACTGACGCAATCCGCCGATGCGAAGAAGAATAGCTCGAGGATATACTTAGGAGGCGTCAAGCCTACTGCGTATAACCAGAGCACCTTGTCTTGCAACCACCCGAGAACCAGGCACATGCCAATTTCTGATAATCCAAGAGATGAATCCTTGAAGGTCCCAGAAGTGGAATCTTCAAAGAAGCGAAAGAGATCTCACAGCAAGAAACACTCTGCTGGTGAGAAGCCCAAGAAGAGACTCAGGAGGCTTTCGAAAATCAAATCTGCCAAGCACTCCAAGGAAGTCTCCCCCGTGGCTCAACCCATCGATGAAGAACCCGGGGCCCAACCCCGTGGAAGAGGTGTCTCCTCTTTGTATCGACGGTAGATCCCGAGCCTTTGGCGGCTAGGACGGATATTGAGACATCGCCAACGATCAAGACTTTAGCGAGTCGGTGCCCATTCGAGCCAAAAGCTACTTCTCCTCTGCGGATCCCACACCCGTACAGGATCCATCTTCCTTGAGGCACCATCCCTGTAAGGAGTCCCTCTTCCGCACGGATCCCATACTCAGAGAATCCTCGAT
This sequence comes from Orobanche coerulescens, assembly GCA_033398695.1. Lineage (NCBI taxonomy): Eukaryota > Viridiplantae > Streptophyta > Magnoliopsida > Lamiales > Orobanchaceae > Orobanche > Orobanche coerulescens. Next base: position 12,873,653 of record CM065803.1, read on the forward strand.
ACAACGTCTCAGGACATTGTTGAAGTCCCTCCCGACTCGATCATTAATCGGACCCTTCTTTCGGTTCAAATTGAACACGCCTACGAAAGATTTTTGCAATGGAAAGGCTACGAGGCTAGCTCCGTACGATACCTTTGTACAACCTGGAGCGATTGGAGCCAAGAAGAGAGATTCGTCTCGAAGTGACGGACTCAACGAATTGAGGCCACCGATGGGACAACCCCTCTTGCAAGGATCTAATTGAAAGCCATCTTACGCACAAATCGCTCGGAGGAAAGGAAAGAAAAGTGAGAAGATTCTCCCACTAATCCAAAAGACGAAGATCATGACTCGGGACGACGGCAGCGATGCTTTACAAGCAGGTCTGAGAATGAGTCGTGAAGAGGCTGAAGCTCGAGATGCCTCTCCACCCAGAGATGACGAAGGGCCTTCTACTCAGACCAATCCCCCTTCGCCACAGCCTGAGAACATTCCCGACGAAGAGGAATCAGTCCCTCCAGTCGAGGAAGTACAAGAAATTTTAGAACAGGCACCTGAGCCTGCTGCGACCGAAGAAGCTGTTCCTGAAAGCCAACAGGAGGATTCAGTCCCTCCTGTATCCATGTTTGCTAAAGAATCTTCGCAACAGGAAGCTTCTCAACCCCCTGTCGCCGAACCACAGGAAGCTGCTCCCGCCCCTTCAACCGTGGAATCCGAGGACGGTATCGAACCTGAGGATGTCCAACTTACTTCACGCCCATTCGTGAATGTAAGAAGGTTGAACAGCTCTGCAGACCTTGACCAACCAGATTCTCCGATTTCTGCCGCACGGAAAGAGCGCCTGCGTGCTCTTGGCCTTCAAACTGTATTCATCCAGGATGCAGTAAATGCTCTATCTTCCGTTGAAAAAGCATTGAATTGGATGCATACTTCTGCCGTCGAAGAAATGACCACTCTTCAACATGAAGTATCTCGTGTTGTCGACGCATTCATTCTTTTGCCAGAAGTTTTCAAACAAGCTTTGAAGATCATGGAAGATAAGCAGGAGCAACTGCTGAAGGAATAAGCAACAAAAACGAGGATAGCTGAAGCCAAGACCGCTTGTGCTATGATTGAAAACAGCTCTCAACTGCGTGTTCACGACAAATGCATTCAAGAAATGTCGCAGACTCTTTCCTCCCTTGTAGAGAGAATTTCTAGCATCGAGACAAAACAGGACGCTGCTCTAGAAATCCTGCAAAGTCTTGATGAAGCCAAAAAGGGGGAAGAGGCACGAGAAGCTGCTAGGAGAATCAGGCTGCAACAGGAAAGGGAATTTGAGGCTGCTCAGAACAGTATCACTGCCGAGTTGAACAAACTAGCACCTCCCTCCCAAAGTTTTAAAATTTCAGGCTCCAGACCGGAATTTCATGATCCCAATGTCCCTTGGCAAACTCTTATTCAGAGACCTTCGGAAATTCGTCTGCCGACCAACCGCAATCCTACTGCCGACGAAGTGAAGCCTTTGGAGGAAGAACGAATCGATGAAATACTTTGTCAAACTCATCGGGAATCCGCCATCTTCAAGAACTATAAAACGTTAGCGGAGGCCGCAGACAAATTTACGAAGATGCTAGAAGACGAAACTCCCTCTCCAAGTCGAGATGAAATCGAACACGTAAGAGGAGATCGGATCACCCATCCAGACCGGATACTTGCCTTTGATCGATCCTATGATGGAAGAGCTATATACCAGGATCGAGGCAATGATTCTCTTGAGCGGTGGCGTGGGATCGAGAATGAACCGGGAAAAAGCCATGGAGGCATGCGGATTATAGATAAGGAGAAATCTATGTATATTTTTGTTTTGTAATTTCTATTGAAATGACAAACTCGTACTCAATTCATTTTGAATATCAATAAAAACGTTTGTTTGTCTTGAAAGATTACAACTCGTAATCTACTGTGTTGATGTATGATTACTTAAATTGTTTGATAGCAATCTCAAGTTAGATAAACTTGATTGAAAATTAAGCTGTACGAACTAGTCTACGAACAGTTCATAATTCCAGTTGTAAGCTTAGAATACATTGTAAGATTGTGCCTGCGCGCCAATCATAAGCTTAAGTTGTAATAATCCTTAAACTGTATCGAACTTGCCTGCGAGCAGTTCATCATTTAGACTAAGTCAGACCTTTGACAAAAGACCAAGAAATCTGCCAGAAGTCATCAAAGAAGATCGCTTCATGAAGAAGGTTTTGGCATCATCAAGAAGACTTGAAAAAGTTAAAGAAAGTCTTGGCAAATTGTCAAAAAGGGGGAAATTGTTGGGAAAACAAAGACCCTGTATCGAAACAGCCGGGATACCCGATCCCTGTATCGAATGATATTTGATAAAGAGGTTTTGACATATATGCCAATCCGAATATAGTAAAGGAAACTGTATCGAAGCTTTAAGGCCTTATCCTGTATCGAAGACCTACCTCGAATCAGCATATAGTGAAGCTATTCAGTACAGCAAGAAGTCTTGTAAAAAGACCAAGTATGGAAACTGTCTCGAAACTCAAAATACAGTTATCTTCCATACAGCTCACAACAGGACAAAGAAGGGACAGAAGTCAAGTCCCTTTGAATAAAGAAGTATTTAAATACTCAAGGATAAAGTATTTAAATACTGCCAGTCTTCAGATCTTCAGAATCCCGCGAAATCCGGATCGTGTCATAATCCCGTTGGAACGAAATCTCATTCAAACGGATACATCTCAACGGGTATATGCTTCAGAGACTATATATATCTTATGAAGGCATTGAAGATCCAACACCAGTAACCTAACGCTCAAGCTATCAAAAGTTATCATCAGAGCAAAACATATCTCCAAAGCTTACTGCAATTAAGATCTAAAGAGATATACAGTGCTCATCATCCTGAACAACACTTCATCAGCTGAAAGCTCTTAAAGTCAAAGTTGTTGTTCACCATCTGTTCTATACGTTGAACAAACTCAAGATCAGCCCTGTGTGGACTGAACAATCTGTGCTTCTCCGGAACTGTGTGTGAAGGATTTGCATTGAAGAAGACGAAGCTTCAGAACTGTGTGTGAAGAAGCAAGTCAAGCATTAGCTCAAAACCAATCTGTGTGAACGGTTTAAGCTAAGATCTTTATATCAATCTGTGTGAACGATATATTGATTGTGTGTGTTGTTATAATTACGTAGTTGTGTACGTAGTAATTATAATAATCTTTTTACTCCTGTGTGGAGGACCAGTGGACGTAGAGGGGTTTACCTCGAACCACTTTAAATACTGTGTTATTTACCTTCAGCTTTTACTGTTTTAAATTACTGTGATATATTAAGTATACACTATACACTTAGTTGCTGTATCAACAACAACCTACTGTATCCAAGACTTCCGCTACGCACTCAGATTTAAAATCCATACAGTTTGTTGTTTAAATTATTTTCGAAACTGTATCCAGTATACTTAGTGGCCAACAGTACTACATGGGTGTATAAGAACAAATGTGATGAAGATGGAGCTGCTGTTAGGAAAAAAGGCAGACTAGTTTCTAAAGAATATGCACAATGCGAAGGAATAGATTTTGATTTAACATATGCACCTGTTGCAAGACTTGAAGCTATCACACTATTCCTTGCATATGCAGCATTCAAAGATTTTGAAGTCCACCAAATAGATGTGAAAAGTGCCTTTCTCAATGGGATTCTAGAAGAAGAAGTCTATGTGGAGCAACCCCCTGGATTTGTTAAAGGAGACAAAGTCTACAAGCTTTTAAAAGCTCTATATGGACTTAAGCAGGCACCAAGAGCTTGGTATGAAACACTATATGTGTTTCTAGAGAAGAACGGTTTCAGCAAAGGAAAGGTAGACAAGACCCTATTCAGAGTAGAACATGAAAACCACATATTATTAGTTCAAATATATGTGGATGACATCATATTTGGATCAACCAACCCGTAGTTATGTGAGAAGTTCTAAAATCTCATGCAAGGAGAATTTAAGATGAGTATGATGGGCAAACTAAACTTCTTTCTTGGTTTGCAAGTCAAGCAGATGAACAATGGAATTTTCATCAATCAAGACAAATACACAAAAGATCTAATCAAGAGATTTGGATTGGACTCAGCCAAAACACTAAGAACTCCAATGAGCACAAGCCTACACTTAGACGCAGATGAAGGAGGCATATCAGTGGATCCAACCCACTATAGAGGACTTATTAGATCACTCCTTTACCTAACTTCAAGCAGACCAGATATATCATATGCTGTAGTAGTATGTGCAAGATTTCAATCCAAGCCAAAGCAGTCTCACCAGGAAGCAGCTAAGAGGATTATCAGATACCTTAAGTCTGCAATCAATGTTGGACTATGGTATCCTAAGGATAACAACTTTGAGCTACCAGGATACTCGGATGCAGACTTTGCAAGATGTAAGATTGACAGGAAAAGCACCAGTGGAATGTGCCAATTCCTAGGAACCATACTGATATCATGGTTCAGCAAGAAGCAGGTATCCAACTCAATTTCAACAACATAGTCAGAGTACCTAGCTGCAGGCAGCTGTTGTGCACAAATCCTATGGATCAGACAACAGCTAAGGGACTACAACATCACTGCAAATGAAGTTCCAATATGGTGTGACAGCAATAGTGCAATTGCAATAAAAAACAATCTAGTATTGCACTCAAGAACAAAACATATAGATGTTAAACATCACTTCATCAGAGACCATGTCTTCACAAGAGAGTCAGAGTAGAAAGAGTCGGCACAAAATACTAGATTGCTGACATATTCACAAAACCCTTACCAGAAGAAAGGTTTCTGGAGCTAAGCAGGGAATTTGGTCTACTAGATTGGGAATCTAGTACAAACAAAAAAGCTACCTGATGTGGAGACCAGTCAGAAAATAAAGCTACCTGATATGAAGAACAGGCGAGGAAGCTACCTGATGCAGACAAGGAAGAGATACCTGATCAGAGCAGACAAGGAATCCATCTGATCAGACCAGATGAGAAGCCGAAGGACAGACGAAGAAACCTAGCTGACCACAGGCAACATATCTTACCTGATGCCGAAGACATTGAAAGATAGCTTATCAGATCAGATAAGAATCTACAGCTGCATCAGAAGTCAAACGATCAATCAGCTAAGTTTCTAATTCTTAGACCGACTTAAGTATTATATTATTACACGTGGACAAAAACACGTTCACACTACCTCCACAACGTCCAAAAAAATTCAACCGTCATTCCTTAAACCATCAAAAATCGTACCGCCGTTTGATTATTTTATTGTTAAAAATTCAAAGCATCTTTCCAACTGGGTATTTAAGGTGGCAAAAATCATTTCACAAACTTTACCATCTTCAAGCTAAAGAACCCTAATTTTTCAGAAGCAGTAAAACTCTTTGAATATACACTTCACTCAGCGAAAACTTTTTGCAGAATGGAATCCTACTTTGAAGGCATCAACCTCAAGCTCGTAAAGGACCAAATCATATTCAGCATCGTTGTCGACTTCGAAGGTTTGCTGGCGTATGTTATCAAGAAGATGAAGAAAAACTGCATCTACCGTTTTGTGGACATATCCCCAAAACAGCTGTTCAAGGAGGCTATAATTTGTTTCTACAAGGAGGCCCAAATCTTAGAGCACTGCATTTCAAGCTTGATTCTTGGAGAAGAAGTCGATATCACTCCGCAGACCATTGCCGATGCCTTCCAGATGGAGAATTAGGGCATCGCTGTCGAAGCCTGTTGGGATAACAAAAACCCTGTATCGATGCTGTTGGGATAAAACAATCCCTGTATTGACCGTGTTGTAAGAATGTTTTGACAATATGCCAAATCCTGCATACCGCTAATAGCTGTATCGAAAAGCTGATCAAGTATCAACCTGTATCGAAGACTTCTCGCAGTCCCTCAATACAGTAAATCTATCATACAGCAAAGAGTCCCGCAAAGCTAAGTATGGAAGCTGTCTCGAAACATCAATACAACAATCCTTCCATACAACCCTCAAACAGGACAAGAAGGAATCTTCAGTATTCGCTAGAAGTCAAGTCCCGTTTGATAAAGAAGTATTTAAATACTAAAGGATAAAGTATTTAAATATTGTAAGTCATCAGAAGATCTTCAAATCCTGCAATATCCAGATCTCAGTCTATTCAAGTCAAATATCAAGTTGTCACAGAATCTTGCTCAACGGATATATTTCAAATGGATATATTTCAGAGGCTATATATATCTCCAGAGTTTGAAGATCATATACAGATACAGATACATACATACACACGACTTACAAACAAACAAGTGCTTACACGAATATTCAGAGCAAAACATACCTCCCAAAAGCTTTCTGCTATTCTGATAGAAGAGATATACAGTGCTCAAACCGTGAACAACACATCATCAGCTATAAGCTCATAAAGTCAAAGTTGTTGTTTAAATATTGTTCTAACCCTTGAACAAAACCCATCAGCCCTGTGTGGACTGAGAAACCTTGCTATTCCCGAACTGTGTGTGACGGACTTGCATTGAAGAAGATGAAGCTTCAGAACTGTGTGTGAAGAAGCCAGTCACATGTTAGCTCAAACCAATCTGTGTGAACGGTTGAAAGATAAGATCTTTATATCAATCTGTGTGAACGATATATTGATTAGGTTTGGTTATAATTATGTAGTTATGTACGTAGTAATTATAATAAACTTTTTACTCCTGTGTGGAGGACCAGTTGATGTAGAGGGGTTTACCTCGAACCACTTTAAATATTGTTTTATTTACCTTCTGCCTTTATTGTTTTATTAATTGTGATTATTTAAGTATACACTGCACACCGAGTTGCTGTATCCTCAGCAACTTACTGTATTAAAGACTTCCCCTACGCACTTAGATTTAAAAACCGTATAGCTTGTTTTTTAAAATACTTTCCAAGCTATATCCTGTATACTTAGTGGCCAACAAAGCCCTCAAGCAAAGCTCGACCGGGATGTGGTACGAAATCAAGTTGCCCAAGGAGTCTCCTAAGGTCAAACTCACAGCAAAGAAAAATGACCTCAAGAAGGAGTACAAGTATGTCCTTGACATAACCAACAAGATAGTCATGGGCATGGCAGAGAGCTACGATCAGTTATCTTCAGCCAAATACGTTATGATGGGAGCCCTCATTCAGCCGAAAAGGATTAACTGGCCTGATTACATTTACAGGCAGTTAGTTCGGGAAGTGAACAAAGTCAGCTGGGATGAAGATGAGATAATATTCAGACAGAAGCTGGCGTACGGAACTCAGATTAGTTGGATTCTGGAGTTTCTTGGAAAGGCTAAGGAAAAGGCAGACCCTTTCCACCTTAGCAAGAAAAAGCTATCTGCAGATGACTCTGATAGTGACAACATTCTCTGTCCAAACTGTTGAAGAGAAGTCACCTGAAGCAGAGGAAGTCGTCCATGCCACATCTTCACCAGATAGGTCCCCCAAGAGGCAGAGATGCCTGGTGAATTACCCATCTGATGGAGAAAAAGAAGAGGTGCAACATGTCAGATCATCTGCACCAACCGAAGACCCATCAGCTCAGATGCAGATAGTCATATCCCCTGCACCTGCCCCGACTGAAGATCAGCTAGATCAGCCAGAGCTGATGACTGACAGTATTTCCCTCCTCACACTTCCAAGCATTACAGAGGAAGAAGAAGCAGAGGAGATCATTGAAGTTCCTGCAGCAGATTACTCCTTCAACCTAAGGACCAACAACTCTTTGGGATTCTCCTCAGCACAACTTAAGTTGGTAAGGAAGGAAGTTTCAAACTTTTCTTGTCAATATGCATGAGGAATGGAGAGAGTTCAGAATGTACTCCTTCCCCCAACTAAAAGCACTTATTGATAAAACTTCTTGGGAACATCCCATTGCTTTAGAACAACTTATTATGTATTTCTGTCAGCAAACTAATATGCAGATCCTGCTTGAGGAGAATTGGTTCATCCTCTATTTCAAACAGAATATGGACCAATTCATCCTACAAGTAATGAAGGATGTTCTGGAGAATAGAATTTTTGAAGGGCAGGATGAAGGGAGAAAGGAGGAAGTCGAAAATAAAGAAGTTGAAAAGGAAAAAGAGACTCAAGAAGTTGAAAAGAAATATGAGGATGAAGAGAAAGAAAAAGAAAAATCTGTAGAAGAGAAAGGAGAAGAAAAGAAAGAAGAAGAAGAAAAAGAAATAGAGAAATAAAAAGAAGAGGAGGAAGAGAAAGAAGAAGAAGTTGAAAAGAAGAAGAAGGAGGCGAGAGAAAAGAAGATGCGAGGAAGGATGATGAACCTGATGGTCATGGTGCACCTGATCATCAGTCCAACTCTCATCAGCCTGGAGATGACAAGTCAGGCACCCCTGACAAAACCCCCTCTGATCAGAAGGCAGGTGATAGGAGCTTACCTTTAGGGAAGTCCACTGCAAGGAGATCAGTTGCCCAAGAAGACTCATGTGAAAATGCTTCTGGGATAGCACCTACAGTTCATATCTCACCTGAGCTAACTGATCTAATCAGACGAATTATAGAGGAGACAGTTGCCAAACTGTTAGCAACTGAAGTCAAACCTTATCTCCAGTCCCTCAATTCGAAGATGGATGCTTTTCTCAACCGGAAGGACCCTTCCCCACCATCAACTAACTCCAAAATGCCTCTTGGCATGTCTGATCTCGTCTCTCGGGTGGAAGAGCAGCTAGCAGCTATTGTTGATGCTGGCAAAAAGGGGGAAAATAAGGGGGAAGAGCAAGTCAGAGCAGCTGAGATCAGGCAGGGGGAAGATATGGAAGATAAGGGAGAAGCCAAAGGCAAAGGGAAAGGCAGAGAAGACATACCAGAACAAAACCTACCTCTCATTCAGGTTGGAACCTCTCACCTCAAGAGAAAGGTTGCATCATCAGATGATCAACCTACAGCTAAAAAGAGAAGAACCATACAGGGACCAGAGGAGAGATTCCAATGGGATGGAAATGAGCTTTGGTTCGTTGAGGAACTTTTAGCTGCTGAAGCAGCACCAATGTGGGAAGGAGTAAAAAAGCAATTTATAGAGAAATATTATCTCTGGGAGTTGCTTCAAGACAAAGATTGCTCCCCACAGCAAATGTTCATCAACTTCATGTCTGATACTTGGCCAAAACTTTGGGCTGTCTTGAAAAAATATGCAAGAAAATTCAACGCATATCCCATGATTTCCAGTTTCAGACCTGAAGAAGCCCCCACTCTGATGAACAATGATCTAGACTAGTTGGTTCTTCAGAAGGAAATTAAGAAACTCTGTATAGAGTATAATTTCACACCTGCCGAGGAACAAGAGTTTGCATCCATGGTAATCAAGAGGAAATATCGGTTAGCCCCAGTTTCCAAGAGGCCAATTGGTGCAAAACCGCTAAGGTCTGTCCCTCCAGCCAAGTTGAAGATCTCAAGAGGAAGAGGAAGAGGGAGATAAGAGTTGTATATACTTGTAAATAAATACTTGTAAATTTTCTTGTTGTAATATGGCAATACTTGTAATTTTCTTATATTTTATTTCATTCATCTGTACTGTAATACTTTAATAAAAAATTTATAACAGTCATTTAAATGACAACCACCAGTTGTCTCAAAAGATGACTGAGTTTGATTTGTGTCATGCACTTTATTTCTGCAGACTTGTTTACATTTGAATGTTTAGTTTTGCCATCATCAAAATAGGAGGAATTTGTTAGGAATACTTATTAGATTTTGATGATGTCATCCCTGTATTAATTAATTATTCAAATATATGTTTAAGTACTTGAAAAAATTGTAAAGAAGAACCAAATGAGTATCTTCTACAGGCCTCATAAGTTTAGGCTAAGCATCATTGATCAGTTGTAAATCGACTAAGTATAGAACTTCAGATCAGAGAACTTCAGTTCAGCTCAGAGAAGTTCAGGTCAGAGAACTTCAGATCAGAGGAGTTTATCTCAGAGAAGTTCAGGTCAGAGCAGAGAACTTCAAAAGCAGAGAAGTCTATCTCAGAGAAGTTCAAATCAGAGTAGAGAACTTTAGAGCAGAGAAGCCCAGAGCAGAGAACTTTATCTCAGAGAACTTATACCAAGCTACATCAGAGAACTTTACATCAGAGAAGGTTGACTGCACCTCAAACAGCTTCGACCAAGAAATATCAGATAAGTTCTCAGTCAAGATATCAGCCAAGATACTCAGTCCACATCAGTAGAGTTAAAAAGTCAACATTCACGGAAAGCTGCATGCAAGACGTAGGACACAAACTGGAAAGACTCCTAGAAAGCAAGGAATTAAATATTCATCGAGATCCGCGTTCTGAAGACTTTATACTTAATCTAATCAAGAATAACGACGCTTTTACAAGAAAGTCTTTCAAACGGTCGGAATTGATAAGGGAATCCAGCCTTGCAACGGATTGATATGATAAACAAAGAAGTCCACTCTCCAACGGACGGATTTGTTACAGTAGTGCAACGGCTATGAAGGAAGCTCAAGGATCGAGCGTTGTTGAGGCATCCAAGGTGCAAACAAAACTTACAAGCGATCAAAACATTCAAGGAATTCAAAAGCAATCTATAGCATCGTGAAAGAGCAAGCTTAAAAGATCACATTCGAAGAAGCTCTTTGTTGGAGAAGACAACACTCTTCTCTCAAAACTTGAGTGCGGGGTACTTCTATAAACGAGGTTTTCAGAAGGTTCGCGACTGATAAGGCATCCAAGGATTCTTGATTGGAAGGTCATAGACAACTCGATCGTTGTTGAGTCATCCAAGGGTTTTCAATCAGGAGGTGCTAGGCAGTCAAAGGGAGTTGCAACGGCCACGGGATTCCACTGGTTGGAAGCTGTTGTAATTGTGTGAATCATTGTAACGTTTACCACTGGTTGAAAGTTATAGTGAATTCAACTCCAACTAATTTGGCGAAAAGTGGACTAGTAGAGGATTACCCCACCTCTGAAACCACTATAAGTGTTTATGTCATTTACTGTTTTGAACATCATACTTAATTGCTGCATTCATATTTACTGTTCCATTAGATAGTTATCTGCAATGAACATTAAGTTACCTGCTATCGTCATCAGTTGTCTACCGCATTACTTGTCTGCAGACGACTTTAAGTCATCTGTACTTATCACAGCTGAGAAACTCACTTAACTTTCAGGAAAATAGTTTCAATAAGTCTATTCACCCCCCTCTAGTATTCCTGACGACATGTGACCTACATCTAATCGGTTTCGGACAAAACTCAGCTTCCATAAATTCCTGGAACTCTGCCCATGTGAAAACACGGTCACGAGGTTTAACAGCTTCCCACCAATTAGCGGCATCTCTATCAATAAGGTACTGAGCGATAGGTACCTTCCGGTCTTCGAGGCAATCAACTGTCTTGAATATATTTCCCAATTGGAAAAGCCAACCATCCCACCCAAACGCATCCGCGGCACCAACGAATCGAGGTGGGTTCATACTAACTACTTCTCGAAGCTATTGATTTACATCGACATTCTGAGTCGCGTCAGTGTTGCGTTGAACCGCCTGGGTCAACTGAGTCATCTGTGCTACTACTTATTGCAATATAGTAGCAACACCCATACCAATATCGTTCCCGGCAATATTCTCTCGATCCCGCGTCTGATTCCCGTGGCCATATGTACCACGGTTATGACCACGACCTCTGCCCCTCGGCATATTAACAAGTAACCACCTAGCGCAATGAAAAATCATAACACATAATCACACGCAACAATTGTTATTCTTAGACAACACACATAGAATACGGTCACAGATGATCGGTCTAATGATCGAAAAAGTTAGACCTAACGGCCAAAATGCAGTTCCCCAGCTTCTGTCCAAACTGATTAGCGCGCACTACAACAGAGACTTAGCGTGCGCTAGCCATGCCACATTAGCGCGCGCTAGTTTCACACTTGGCGTGCGCTAACTGCTCTAATTCAGCAACACGTTTATGAACATATACCAAACAATACCAAAATCGAAGGTTGCAAATAAACAACAACATATGAATCCAAATGCCATCGATTCACATGATTACATCATCCCGAGAGCAACCCTCATAAGACAACTCACATTCAAAACCGAAATCTCACCTCTCAGTAAAGAGTACTAACACAACGAGTACATACCGAACGATTCAGCGTTCACACCTCATTTTAATCACATGTCTGAGCACTAATGCCCAAACAACGATAACATCACCACCACCTACCTTCTGACTGAAAATCATGAAACCGAAAAGTTAAAGGCGAGAGTCACGTCTTGAGTAAATTTTGTAGAACTCATTTGATTTTAAAAATCGCGTTTAGAAAACTTATAATACAAGATGAAAATTAAAATATTAATAGTTTGAATTCGCAAAAAATTTCGGTCTAGAGGCCATTATACGAAAATCAAACTTTTTCCTCCCTTGAAGGATGTTTTAAAATAAAATTTACGTGACTCCCCAAAAACATTTAAAGCTTTAAAATATCGCATTGATGAACTTTCCTTGCGTAACCACACCAAAGCCATTACTCCTGTAAAATTGATTTATACAAATATATATATATATATATATATATATATATATATATATATATATATATATACCGGCACCACTCTTCATTCTACCAAAATACGAGAATCAGACAAGTATAGGTCATGTATTCATAATTCACATTTAAACACCACTTTACAACATAGAATCACACAAGATCGTATAACAGAAGGCACAATATAGTAGGGAGACTTACATTCACAGGTCGCACGAAGATGATGGCTTCACCTTGATACTAATCACGATCGACATCTCAGACGATGCGTCGCGACACGACTCAGTCAGACAAAATCTGACAAGACAAGACTCGACAACACACAACTCGACCCGACAGCCTAGGTTTCCGCAACCTAAGCTCTGATACCATATTCTGTAACACCCCAAAGCCACTCGGGAATATTACATCGCCGCAGACCCTCTCCGTGAGGATCTAACAGGCTAAATATAGAAATCACAACAACACAATACATGCTGAAATGGCTAAATATCGAACCATTAGACTGATTTGGTCTTTTACCACAACATACACATCAAACATACCTAACTCTTTCTCACAACTCATACCCACGCAGGGGTCAGAATACATCAACACTCCCGTAAGACGGGAAAAACACCACAATGGAAAATACAATACAACAAGACTTGCCCAAAATACTCTACACTGATCTACATATGATTAGTATCGTCGTCTTCCATCATACTTTGTACCGATCCTGTGATCAGCTCCCCACGAACCTGCAAGTACCTAAACGCAATACAGACATCCACCCCCCGATTACTCGGGGGTTAGCAAAACTCCACTGTTTTGCTAGTGCAAGTATAAAATACAAATACAAGCCATACACATCGTACTCCAAGAACATAATAATCGTGAATAGACATCCAGATATATATAACAACAGACTTCCCGAGATAATTTGCTTGAATGAAACAATTCGAAACATGAAAGATGGGAATATAGTTCGATATACATTTTACGAAAACATTTTAAGATCTCGGGAGTTTTGAAAACATTTCAGAATCCTCACTTAATGAAACCACTTAGGGACACAACCCAAAGATCATTTGCCAAAATACAAGACCAATATTCAAACACGGGTTCACAACCCCATCATACCATTCCGATCACAAACACGGGGTCCACGACCCTATCATACATACCAACATATTCCCAAGGATTATTCGCGTCCCGTGTTAACAAGCCACGAACCTCGGCTTCTCCCACAGAACATATCCGATTGGATAACCCGATGAGAAACCACACAATATCACATGTCACCGCAACAACAGTCGCATAAACACAACCAGGACATACGTTCATAGTTATCCCGGCATCGAGATAGCAAGCTACGAACCTCGGAGCCTCCACGAGACATACCCGGTTAGACAACCCATGACACATACATCATACAACCAAACCACAACCATAGGTTATCCTGTCATCGCGCTAACAAGCTATGAACCTCGGAGTCCCCGCAAGACATACATGAATTGGATAACTCCACAATCCCGGCATCAGGCTAGCAAGCCACAAACCTAGGAGTCCCTGCAAGAAATACCCTATTGGATAACCCCATGGTCATGCCCGATCCGTACTAGCAAGGACAGATCCCGGAGATTCAACAATCTTACCCGGTGACACATCACTTACAACAACCACACAACAACAAGCAAATACTAATACCAAACAACACTAAACATCACAACCTCCTTACAAAGGAGTAACAACTAATATCACACAACGTCACATATTCACCGAACAAGTACACGTATTAATACACAATCCTCGAGAAGTGATTCCGGTCTACTATATTCACGGAATATGATTATAACATCTTCCAACATACGATACTAACACACATATTCCGAAAACACATTTATTCACAAATCATACGAGTGATCTTTGAAGGAAAACCTTTTATCGAGAATATACTGATCCTTTTTGAAAGTTCATTAAAAACATTCCAAATTCACATATAATCAATTAGCAACTATCATGTCTATGAAACACAAAGTGTTTGGGCAAGATACTTGCCTTGAAACTATGAGCAACGAAACAACAAACGAATGAGGTCGAGCAGCCCTTGAACTTCCAAGAACGACCAAGAATCTCGTCAACCCCACAAATACTACGAGAATAGCACCACCACGAATCAACAACATAAATTGGAATCCGAATCGACACTAAGAACAACAAGGATCTAAGGGTTTCTCAAAGAAATCACGAGCCATGTTTCGAGTGATATAAAATCATGAACGAGTTACCAATCTGAAGACCGCAGCTAGGACAACAAGAATACACAACCGATCGGATGAGATCGGGTAAGAATCACAAAACAAAGGAAAACAACCAAATTCAAGAAACTAGGGTTCTAAGAACAGAATACCTTGATTCGCGCAAAGAAGATGATTAGATGATGTTGAACATACACAAATCCACCCAAGATGAAGCTTGATGATGAATATCGCCCAAAATCGCCCCAAGAACTCGCTCCCGACGGAAAGAGATGGAGAAGGATGAGAAATGACGAAATAAAAGCTGCAATCCAGTATTTATACTGGACAGTTATTAGCATGCACTAAACATACTGCATTAGCGCACGCTAACGGGGTCAACGCTCCAGAACATTCTGCCCGCAACACTGTTAGCTTGCACTAGCCAAGAAACATAGCACACGCTAATGACTCATGTGACCATTCCAGTGGATACTGGACAGTTCCGCACTTACCAGGTAGCGTGTCCAAAGCCAACAATAAGGTGCGCTAGCGTGCGCCAACTACCGACTTTAGCGTGCGCTATCGAGACTCCAGTCCCAGTCTAGTAGTTCCTGGATTGCCTCTTAATTGCCAGTTAGCATGTGCTACACACCCGATAGCATGCACTAACTGTGATACAGTAGCGCGCGCTACACCACAAGCGATAGCGTGTACTACACCACAATGAGCCAAAAACTCATGCAACGATCTGAAACGATATCAAGCACGTGTCCACTCATGACACACCCAAACGTGACACAACGTTCCAAAGATATGGACAATGCCAATCCAATAACCCACAGAAAAACTCAACGAAACTGGAGCGAAGATCTCGGGTATTACATTTTACCCCCCTAAAAATAAGTTTCGTTCCGAAACTTAAAACATGGTACAGTCTACGCAAGGCAATCTCAGATCACGCACGTTACCTGTTGCCGACAGCACAAAATGAACCCCAAGCAGTACAGAATTACTACAATACGATTTGCTACGCTAGAGCGATAACAAAATGCAATGAACAAAAGTCACTACGGTATATTAATCCGAACAGTACCACGACCAAAACACAAGTCTAACGCTGAACAAGAATGAAATTCCGGTAGCCCCAAAAAGATGTCGAATATCTGGTATAAAGACAATCATTTGAAACCATGGAAAATTACGAAATGGCTCATACGCTCAAGAATCACGATACGATACCAAACGATAACAATCAGACAATAACAATCGAACAACAACGTTCGAACAACAATGATCGAACGGCAATGATCAAAACAACAACGATCGAACAACCACTCCGAAGTTACACCTCAACTCAAGACATTAAATGATCTTGCAAGAACTACAAGACGCTCAATTCACATAGGGTTCATGGAAATTGAACCGAACTCGGAAAAAGTCACAACGATAAACGGATTAATCCGAACAGTATCAGAACTCGCTCGAACAACAAAGACAAAGAACATAACAAATTCAGAAAATACCAACGAACAAAAACGAGTCGATAGGATTGAAAATACAGAAGTTCAAAAATTTGATCCACTTCTAAATAAAGGTTTGTCCCCGAAATTCGAAACGACGAAACAAGGAAATAACATAGAAAGCAACTGATAGACTACATCTCTCAGGAACTTCTTAGAGTCGATCCTGATATCGGTGCTCAAGTCCGTGCCTCGGAAGACTCGGTGATCAACTCACAAAAATGAATCTGGTGTCCCTTGAGTCCGCACTTGTAACACGTTGCTGGCGGAGAAGGACAATGTGCACGTACATGTCTTGACATATTACAGTTAAAACACCTCCTGGCTTTACCAGGAGTCAACACTGACAACTTGGAACATTTAGCTCCACTCATCGGACGATGAAGCTTCACAGCAAAGACTACGGTGCAGAAGTTTAGAACCTCCTGCTCCTGAACTGACAACAACATCATCGGACTTCCTCTGCTTCATCGACTCGGGCACACAATCCGACGACAATGAAGCTAGCTCGTAGGCTAAGGCTCGATTCTGATTATCTCTCAACGTAGTATAAGTGAATCCCGCCATATACTTGCAAATCTTTGGATTCATCCGTATGTCAAAATGACGGATCTTGTCTTCTCAGTCCTTACCTGATCTCGCACATAACCGAATTGTTTGCTATAGTCGATAATGGCATGCGACACTGATACATCCTACGGTTCTGCCAAATAAAAATCACGAATCATCTGATCTCTAATCGGTTTCGGACAAAACTAAGCTTCCATAAATTCCTGAAACTCCTCCCACGTGACAACATGGTCACGAGGTTTAACAGCTTCCCACCAATTAGCGGCATCTCTGTCAAGAAGGTACTGAGCGATAGGCACCTTCCGGTCTTGGGGAAAGCAACTGCCTCGAATATCTTTCCCAATTGGAAAAGCCAACCATCCCAACCCAACGCATCCGCGAAGGTAAATCGAGGGGGGTTCCCACGAACTATTTCTCGAAGCCATTGATTTACACCGACGTTCGGAGTCGCGTCAGTGTTACGTTGAACCGCCTGGGCCAACTGAGTCATCTGTGTTTCTACTTGTTGCAATATAGTAGCAACACCCATATCAATATCGTTCCCAACAATATTCTCTCGATCCCGCGTCTGATTCCCGTGGCCATCTGTACCACGGTTACGACCACGATCTCTGTACCTCGGCATATTAACAAGTAACCACCTAGCACAACAGAAAATCATAACCCATAATCACACACAACAATTGTTATCCTTAGACAACACATATAGAATACGGTCACAGATGATTAGTCTAACGATCGCAAAAGTTAGACCTAACGGCCAAAATGCAGTTCCCTAGCTTCTGTCCAAACTGATTAGCACGCGCAACAATAGAGACTTAGCGTGCGCTAGCCATGCCACATTAGCGCGCGCTAGCTTCACACTTGGCGTGCGCTAACTGCTCTAATTCAGCAACACGTTTATGAACATATACCAAACAATACCAAAATCGAAGGTTACAAAAAAACAACATACGAATCCAAACGCCATCGATTCACATGATTACATCATCCCAGGAGCAACCCTCATAAGACAACTCACATTCAAAATCGAAATTCCACCTCTCAGTAAAGAGGACTAACACAACGAGTACATACCGAATGATTCAGCGTTCACACCTCATTTTAATCACATGTCTGAGCACTAATGCCCAAACAACGATAACATCATCACCACCTATCTTCTGACTGACAATCATGAAACCGAAAAGTTAAAGGCGAGAGTCACGTCCTGAGTAAATTTTGTAGACCTCATTTGAGTTTAAAAATCGCGTTTTGAAAACTTATAATATAAGATGAAAATTGAAATATTAATAGTTTGAATTCTCAAAAAATTTCAGTCTTGAGGCCATTATACGAAAATCAAACTTTTTCCTCCCTTGAAGGATGTTTTAAAATAAAATTTACGTGAGTCCCCAAAAACATTTAAAGCTTTAAAATATCACATTGATGAACTTTCCTTGCATAACCACACTAAATCCATTACTCTTGTAAAATCGATTTATACACAAATATATATATATATATATATATATACACACACAATTCACATTTAACACCACTTCACAACATAGAATCACACAACCTCATATAATACAAGGCACAATATAGTAGGGAGACTTACATTCACAGGTCGCACGAAGATGATGGCTGCACCTTGATACTAATCACGACTGACATCTCAGACGACGCGTCGCGACACGACTCAGTCAGACAAAATCTAACAATACAAGACTCGAAAACACACAACTCGACTCGACAGCCTCAGTTTCCGCAACCTAAGCTCTGATACAATATTCTGTAACACCTCCAAGCCACTACCTCTCCGTGAGAATCTAACAGGCTAAATACAGAAATCACAACAATACAATGCATGCCGAAATGGCTAAATAACGAACCATTAGACCGATTTGGTATTTTACAACAACATACACATCAAACATACCTAACTCTTTCTCACAACTCATACCCACGCGGGGGTCAGAATACATCAACACTCCCGTAAGACGGGAAAAACACCATAACGGAAAAGACAATACAACAAGACTTGCCCAAAATACTCCACACTAATCTACATGTGATTAGTATCTTCGTCTTCCATCATCCTTCATACCGATCATGTGATCAGCTCCCCACGAACCTGCAAGTACCTGGTCGCAATACAGACATCCACCCCACGATCACTCGGGGGTTAGTAAAACTCCACTGTTTTGCTAGTGCAAGTATAAAATACAAATACAAGCCATAGACATCGCACTCCAAGAACATAGTAATTGTGAATAATCATCCAGACATATATAAAAACATACTACCCGAGATAATTTGCTTGAATGAAACAATTCGAAACACGAAAGATGGGAATGTAGTTCGATATACATTTTGCGAAAACATTTTAAGATCTCCGGAGTTTTGAAAACATTTGTGAATCCTCACTTAATGAAACCACTTAGGGACATAGCCCAAAGATCATTTTCCAAAATACAAGTCCAATATCAAAACACGGGTTCACAACCCCATCATACCATTCTGATCACAAACACGGGGTCCACGACCCAATCATACATACCAACATATTCCCAAGGATTATTCGCGTTCCGTGCTAGCAAGCCACGAACCTCGGATGCTCCCACAGAACATACCCGAGTGGATAACCCGATGAGAAACCACACAATATCACATGTCACCGCAATAAGTCACATAAACACAACCAGGACATACGTTCATAGTTATCCCGACATCGGGCTAGCAAAATACGAACCTCGGAGCCTCCGCGAGACATACCCGATTGGACAACCCATGACACGTACGTCATACATCCAAACCACAACCATAAGTTATCCCGACATCGCGCTAACAAGCTACGAACCTCGGAGTCCCCACAAGACATACCCGAATTGGATAACCCCACAAGTTATCCCGGCATCGGGCTAGCAAGCCACGAACCTCGGAGTCCCCACAAGACATACCTGATTGGATAACCCCATGGTCACGCCCGTTCCGTACTTGCAAGGACGGATCTCGTAGATTCAACAATCTTACCCGATGGCTCATCACTTACAACAACCATATAACAACAAGCAAATACCAATATCAAACAACACTAAACATCACAACCTCCTTACAAAGGAGTAACAACTAATACCACACAACGTCACATATTCACCAAACAAGTACACGTATTAATACACAATCCTCGACAAGTGATTACGGTCTACTATATTCACGAATTATGATTATAACATATTCCAACATACGACACTAACACACATATACCGAAAACACATTTATTCACGAAGCATACGAGTTATCTTTGGAGGAAACCCTTCTATCGAGAATATACTGATCCTTTTTGAAAGTTCATTAAAAACATTCCAAATTCACATATAATTAATTACCAACTATCACGTCTATGAAACACGAAGTGTATGGGCTACTTGCCTCGAAACTACGAGCAACAGAACAACGAACGAATGAGGTCGAGCAGCCCTTGAACTTCCAAGAATGACCAAGAATCTCGTCAACCCCACAAATACTACGAGAATAGCACCACCACAAATCAACAACATAAATCGGAATCCAAATCGACACTAAGAACAACAAGGATCTAAGGGTTTCTCAAAGAATCACGATCCATGTTTCGAGTGATATAAAATCATGAATGAGTTACCAATCCAAAGATCGCATCCAGGACAATAAGAGTACACAACCAATCGGATGAGATCGGGTAAGAATCACAAAACAAAGGAAAACCCCCAAATTCAAGAAACTAGGGTTCTAAAAAGAGAATACCTTTATTCGAGCAAAGAAGATGATTAAATGATGTTGAAGATACACAAATCCACCCCAAGATGAAGCTTGATGATGAAGATCACCCAAAATCGCCCCAAGAACTCGCTCCCGACGGAAAGAGACGGAGAAGGATGAGAAATGATGAAATAAAAGCTAATGTCCAGTATTTATACTGGACAGTTATTAGCGTGCGCTAACGGGGTCAATGCTCCAGAACATTCTGACCGCAATACTGTTAGCGTGCGCTAGCCAAGAAATATAGCGCGCGCTAACGAGTCATGTGACCAGTCCAGTGGCTTCTGGACAGTTCCGCACTTACCAAGTAGCGTGCGCAAAGCCAACAATAAGGTGCACTAATACAGACGATAGCGTGTGCTAACTACCGACTTTAGCGTGCGCTATCGAGACTCCAGTCCCAGTCTAGTAGTTCCTGGATTGCCTCTTAATTGCCAGTTAGCATGTGCTACACACCCGATAGCATGCACTAACTGTGATACAGTAGCGCGCGCTACACCACAAGCGATAGCGTGTACTACACCACAATGAGCCAAAAACTCATGCAACGATCTGAAACGATATCAAGCACGTGTCCACTCATGACACACCCAAACGTGACACAACGTTCCAAAGATATGGACAATGCCAATCCAATAACCCACAGAAAAACTCAACGAAACTGGAGCGAAGATCTCGGGTATTACATTTTACCCCCCTAAAAATAAGTTTCGTTCCGAAACTTAAAACATGGTACAGTCTACGCAAGGCAATCTCAGATCACGCACGTTACCTGTTGCCGACAGCACAAAATGAACCCCAAGCAGTACAGAATTACTACAATACGATTTGCTACGCTAGAGCGATAACAAAATGCAATGAACAAAAGTCACTACGGTATATTAATCCGAACAGTACCACGACCAAAACACAAGTCTAACGCTGAACAAGAATGAAATTCCGGTAGCCCCAAAAAGATGTCGAATATCTGGTATAAAGACAATCATTTGAAACCATGGAAAATTACGAAATGGCTCAGACGCTCAAGAATCACGATACGATACCAAACGATAACAATCAGACAATAACAATCGAACAACAACGTTCGAACAACAATGATCGAACGGCAATGATCAAAACAACAACGATCGAACAACCACTCCGAAGTTACACCTCAACTCAAGACATTAAATGATCTTGCAAGAACTACAAGACGCTCAATTCACATAGGGTTCATGGAAATTGAACCGAACTCGGAAAAAGTCACAACGATAAACGGATTAATCCGAACAGTATCAGAACTCGCTCGAACAACAAAGACAAAGAACATAACAAATTCAGAAAATACCAACGAACAAAAACGAGTCGATAGGATTGAAAATACAGAAGTTCAAAAATTTGATCCACTTCTAAATAAAGGTTTGTCCCCGAAATTCGAAACGACGAAACAAGGAAATAACATAGAAAGCAACTGATAGACTACATCTCTCAGGAACTTCTTAGAGTCGATCCTGATATCGGTGCTCAAGTCCGTGCCTCGGAAGACTCGGTGATCAACTCACAAAAATGAATCTGGTGTCCCTTGAGTCCGCACTTGTAACACGTTGCTGGCGGAGAAGGACAATGTGCACGTACATGTCTTGACATATTACAGTTAAAACACCTCCTGGCTTTACCAGGAGTCAACACTGACAACTTGGAACATTTAGCTCCACTCATCGGACGATGAAGCTTCACAGCAAAGACTACGGTGCAGAAGTTTAGAACCTCCTGCTCCTGAACTGACAACAACATCATCGGACTTCCTCTGCTTCATCGACTCGGGCACACAATCCGACGACAATGAAGCTAGCTCGTAGGCTAAGGCTCGATTCTGATTATCTCTCAACGTAGTATAAGTGAATCCCGCCATATACTTGAAAATCTTTGGATTCATCCGTATGTCAAAATGACGGATCTTGTCTTCTCAGTCCTTACCTGATCTCGCACATAACCGAATTGTTTGCTATAGTCGATAATGGCATGCGACACTGATACATCCTACGGTTCTGCCAAATAAAAATCACGAATCATCTGATCTCTAATCGGTTTCGGACAAAACTAAGCTTCCATAAATTCCTGAAACTCCTCCCACGTGACAACATGGTCACGAGGTTTAACAGCTTCCCACCAATTAGCGGCATCTCTGTCAAGAAGGTACTGAGCGATAGGCACCTTCCGGTCTTGGGGAAAGCAACTGCCTCGAATATCTTTCCCAATTGGAAAAGCCAACCATCCCAACCCAACGCATCCGCGGAACCGGTAAATCGAGGGGGGTTCCCACGAACTATTTCTCGAAGCCATTGATTTACACCGACGTTCGGAGTCGCGTCAGTGTTACGTTGAACCGCCTGGGCCAACTGAGTCATCTGTGTTTCTACTTGTTGCAATATAGTAGCAACACCCATATCAATATCGTTCCCAACAATATTCTCTCGATCCCGCGTCTGATTCCCGTGGCCATCTGTACCACGGTTACGACCACGATCTCTGTCCCTCGGCATATTAACAAGTAACCACCTAGCACAACAGAAAATCATAACCCATAATCACACACAACAATTGTTATCCTTAGACAACACATATAGAATACGGTCACAGATGATTAGTCTAACGATCGCAAAAGTTAGACCTAACGGCCAAAATGCAGTTCCCTAGCTTCTGTCCAAACTGATTAGCACGCGCAACAATAGAGACTTAGCGTGCGCTAGCCATGCCACATTAGCGCGCGCTAGCTTCACACTTGGCGTGCGCTAACTGCTCTAATTCAGCAACACGTTTATGAACATATACCAAACAATACCAAAATCGAAGGTTACAAAAAAACAACATACGAATCCAAACGCCATCGATTCACATGATTACATCATCCCAGGAGCAACCCTCATAAGACAACTCACATTCAAAATCGAAATTCCACCTCTCAGTAAAGAGGACTAACACAACGAGTACATACCGAATGATTCAGCGTTCACACCTCATTTTAATCACATGTCTGAGCACTAATGCCCAAACAACGATAACATCATCACCACCTATCTTCTGACTGACAATCATGAAACCGAAAAGTTAAAGGCGAGAGTCACGTCCTGAGTAAATTTTGTAGACCTCATTTGAGTTTAAAAATCGCGTTTTGAAAACTTATAATACAAGATGAAAATTGAAATATTAATAGTTTGAATTCTCAAAAAATTTCAGTCTTGAGGCCATTATACGAAAATCAAACTTTTTCCTCCCTTGAAGGATGTTTTAAAATAAAATTTACGTGAGTCCCCAAAAACATTTAAAGCTTTAAAATATCACATTGATGAACTTTCCTTGCATAACCACACTAAATCCATTACTCTTGTAAAATCGATTTATACACAAATATATATATATATATATATATATACACACACAATTCACATTTAACACCACTTCACAACATAGAATCACACAACCTCATATAATACAAGGCACAATATAGTAGGGAGACTTACATTCACAGGTCGCACGAAGATGATGGCTGCACCTTGATACTAATCACGACTGACATCTCAGACGACGCGTCGCGACACGACTCAGTCAGACAAAATCTAACAATACAAGACTCGAAAACACACAACTCGACTCGACAGCCTCAGTTTCCGCAACCTAAGCTCTGATACAATATTCTGTAACACCTCCAAGCCACTACCTCTCCGTGAGAATCTAACAGGCTAAATACAGAAATCACAACAATACAATGCATGCCGAAATGGCTAAATAACGAACCATTAGACCGATTTGGTATTTTACAACAACATACACATCAAACATACCTAACTCTTTCTCACAACTCATACCCACGCGGGGGTCAGAATACATCAACACTCCCGTAAGACGGGAAAAACACCATAACGGAAAAGACAATACAACAAGACTTGCCCAAAATACTCCACACTAATCTACATGTGATTAGTATCTTCGTCTTCCATCATCCTTCATACCGATCATGTGATCAGCTCCCCACGAACCTGCAAGTACCTGGTCGCAATCTGAGACATCCACCCCACGATCACTCGGGGTTAGTAAAACTCCACTGTTTTGCTAGTGCAAGTATAAAATACAAATACAAGCCATAGACATCGCACTCCAAGAACATAGTAATTGTGAATAATCATCCAGACATATATAAAAACATACTACCCGAGATAATTTGCTTGAATGAAACAATTCGAAACACGAAAGATGGGAATGTAGTTCGATATACATTTTGCGAAAACATTTTAAGATCTCCGGAGTTTTGAAAACATTTGTGAATCCTCACTTAATGAAACCACTTAGGGACATAGCCCAAAGATCATTTTCCAAAATACAAGTCCAATATCAAAACACGGGTTCACAACCCCATCATACCATTCTGATCACAAACACGGGGTCCACGACCCAATCATACATACCAACATATTCCCAAGGATTATTCGCGTTCCGTGCTAGCAAGCCACGAACCTCGGATGCTCCCACAGAACATACCCGAGTGGATAACCCGATGAGAAACCACACAATATCACATGTCACCGCAATAAGTCACATAAACACAACCTTGACATACGTTCATAGTTATCCCGACATCGGGCTAGCAAAATACGAACCTCGGAGCCTCCGCGAGACATACCCGATTGGACAACCCATGACACGTACGTCATACATCCAAACCACAACCATAAGTTATCCCGACATCGCGCTAACAAGCTACGAACCTCGGAGTCCCCACAAGACATACCCGAATTGGATAACCCCACAAGTTATCCGGCACCGGGCTAGCAAGCCACGAACCTCGGAGTCCCCACAAGACATACATGATTGGATAACCCCATGGTCACGCCCGTTCCGTACTTGCAAGGACGGATCTCGTAGATTCAACAATCTTACCCGATGGCTCATCACTTACAACAACCATATAACAACAAGCAAATACCAATATCAAACAACACTAAACATCACAACCTCCTTACAAAGGAGTAACAACTAATACCACACAACGTCACATATTCACCAAACAAGTACACGTATTAATACACAATCCTCGACAAGTGATTACGGTCTACTATATTCACGAATTATGATTATAACATATTCCAACATACGACACTAACACACATATACCGAAAACACATTTATTCACGAAGCATACGAGTTATCTTTGGAGAAACCCTTCTATCGAGAATATACTGATCCTTTTTGAAAGTTCATTAAAAACATTCCAAATTCACATATAATTAATTACCAACTATCACGTCTATGAAACACGAAGTGTATGGGCTACTTGCCTCGAAACTACGAGCAACAGAACAACGAACGAATGAGGTCGAGCAGCCCTTGAACTTCCAAGAATGACCAAGAATCTCGTCAACCCCACAAATACTACGAGAATAGCACCACCACAAATCAACAACATAAATCGGAATCCAAATCGACACTAAGAACAACAAGGATCTAAGGGTTTCTCAAAGAATCACGATCCATGTTTCGAGTGATATAAAATCATGAATGAGTTACCAATCGAAAGATCGCATCCAGGACAATAAGAGTACACAACCAATCGGATGTGATCGGGTAAGAATCACAAAACAAAGGAAAACCCCAAATTCAAGAAACTAGGGTTCTAAAAAGAGAATACCTTTATTCGAGCAAAGAAGATGATTAAATGATGTTGAAGATACACAAATCCACCCCAAGATGAAGCTTGATGATGAAGATCACCCAAAATCGCCCCAAGAACTCGCTCCCGACGGAAAGAGACGGAGAAGGATGAGAAATGATGAAATAAAAGCTAATGTCCAGTATTTATACTGGACAGTTATTAGCGTGCACTAACGGGGTCAATGCTCCAGAACATTCTGACCGCAATACTGTTAGCGTGCGCTAGCCAAGAAATATAGCGCGCGCTAACGAGTCATGTGACCAGTCCAGTGGCTTCTGGACAGTTCCGCACTTACCAAGTAGCGTGCGCAAAGCCAACAATAAGGTGCACTAATACAGACGATAGCGTGTGCTAACTACCGACTTTAGCGTGCGCTATCGAGACTCCAGTCCCAGTCTAGTAGTTCCTGGACTGCCTCTGAATTTCCAGTTAGCGTGCGCTACACACCCGGTAGCGTGCGCTAACTGTGACACAGTAACGCGCACTACACCACAAGCGATAGTGTGCGCTACACCACAATGAGCCAAAAACTCATGCAACGATCTGAAACGAAATCAAGCACGTGTCCACTCATGACACACCCAAACGTGACACAACGTTCCAAAGACATGGACAACGCCAATCCGATAACCCGCAGAAAAACTCAACAAAACTGGAGCGAAGATCTTGGGTATTACATTTTACCCCCCTAAAAATAAGTTTCGTCCTGAAACTTAAAACATGGTACAGTCTACGCAAGGCAATCTCAGATAACGCACGTTATCCGTTGTCGACAGCACACAACGAACCCCAAGCAGTACAGAATTGCTACAATACGATTTGCTACGCTAGAGGGATAACAAAACGCAATGAACAAAAGTCACTATGGTATATTAATCCGAACAGTACCACGATCAAAACACAAGCCTAACGCTGAACAAGAATGATATTCCGGTAGCCCCAAAAAGATTTTGAAGATCTGGTATAAAGACAATCATTTGAAACTCTGGAAAATTACGAAATGGTTCAGACGCTCAAGAATCACGATACGATACCAAAAGATAACAATCGGACAATAACAATCGAACAACAACGGTCGAACAACAATGATCGAATGACAACGATCAAAACAACAACGATCGAACAACCACTCCGAAGTTACACCTCAACTCAAGACATTAAATGATATTGCAAGAACTACAAGATACTCAATTCATATAGGGTTCAGGGAAATTGAACCGAACTCGGAAAAAGTCACAAAGACAAACGGATTAATCCGAACAGTATCAAAACTCGCTCGAACAACAAAGACAAAGAACAGAACAAATTCAGAAAATACCAACGAACACAAACGAGTCGATAGGATTGAAAATACAGAAATTTAAAAATTCGATCCACTTCTAAATAAAGGTTTGTCCCCGAAATTCGAAACAACGAAACAAGGAAATAACATAGCAGGCAACTGATAGACTATATCTCTCAGGAGCATCTCAGAGTCGATCCTGATATCGGTGCTCAAGTCCGTGCCTCGGAAGACTCGGTGATCACAAAACTGAATCCGGTGTCCCTCGAGTCCGCACTTGTAACACGTTATTGGCGGAGAAGGACAATGTGCACGTACATGTCCCGACACATTACAGTTAAAACACCTCCTGGCTTTACCAGGAGTCAAGGCTGATGACTTGGAACATTTAGCTCCACTCATCGGATAATGAAGATTCACAGCAAAGACTACGGTGCAGAAGTTTAGAACCTCCTGCTCCTAAACTGACAATAACATCATCGGACTTCCTCTGCTTCATCGACTCAGGCACACGATCTGACGATAACGAAGCTAGCTCGTAGGTTAAGGCTCGATTCTGATAATCTCTCAACGTAGTGCAAGTGAATCCCGCCATATACCTGCGAATCTCCGGCTTCATCTGTATGTCAAAATGACGGATCTTCTTTTCTTAGTCCTTATGTGATCTCGCACATAACCGACTTGTTTGCTATAGTCGATAATGGCATGCGACACCGATACATCCTGCGGTTCTGCCAAATAAAAATCATGAATCTTCTGATCTCTAATCGGTTCGGACAAAACTCAGCTTCCATAAATTCCTGGAACTCCGCCCACGTGACAACACGGTCACGAGGGTTAATAGCTTCCCACCAATTAGGGGCATCTCTATCAAGAAGGTACTGAGCGATAGGCACCTTTCGGTCTTCGGGGCAATCAACTGCCTCGAATACCTTTCCCTTGGAAAAGCTAACCATACCAGCCCAACACACCCACGGCATTGGCGAATCGAGTGGGGGTCCATACGAACTACTTCTCGAAGCCATTGATTTACACCGATGTTCTGAGTCACTTCAGTGTTGCGTTGAACCGCCTGGGTCAATTGAGTCATCTGTGCTGCTACTTTTTGCAATATAGTAGCAACACCTATACCAATATTGTTCCCGGCAATATTCCCTCGACCCGTGGCCATATGTACCATGGTTACGACCATGACCTCTGCCCCTCGGCATATTAATAAGTAACCACCTAGCACAATGAAAAATCATAACACATAATCACACACAACAATTGTTATCCTTAGACAACACACATAGAATACTGTCACAGATGATCGGTCTAACGATCACAAAAGTTAGAACTAACGGCCAAAATGCAGTTCCCTAATTTCTGTCCAAACTAATTAGCGCGCGCTACAACAGAGACTTAACGTGTGCTAGCCATGCCACATTAGCGCTCGCTAGCTTCACACTTGGCGTGCGCTAACTGCTCTAATTCAGCAACACGTTTATGAACATATACCAAACAATACCAAAATCGAAGGTTACAAATAAACAACAACATACGAATCCATACGCCACCGATTCACATGATTACATCATCCCGCGGGCAACCCTCACAAGATAACTCACATTCAAATACGAAATTCCACCTCCCAGTAAAGAGGACTAACACAACGAGACCTCTCAGTAAAGAGGACTAACACAACAAGTACATACCGAACGATTCAGCATTCACACCTCATTTTAATCACATGTCTGAGCACTAGTGCCCAAACAACGATAACATCATCACCACCTATCTTTTGACTGACAATCATGAAACTGAAAAGTTTAAAGCGAGAGTCACGTCTTGAATAAATTTTGTAGACCTCATTTGAGTTTAAAAATCGCGTTTTGAAAACTTATAATACAAGATGAAAGTTGAAATATTAATAGTTTGAATTCTCAGAAAATTTCGGTCTTGAAGCCATTATACGAAAATCAAACTTTTTCCTCCCTTGAAGGATGTTTTAAAATAAAATTTACGTGACTCCCCAAAAACATTTAAAGCTTTAAAATATCACATCGATGAACTTTCCTTGCGTAACCACACCAAAGCGATTACTCTTGTAAAATCGATTTATACAAATACTTATAGATCGTGAAGTCGACGATTCCCCGTGATACTCGCACATGTCTCAACTCTAGAAACTACTCGACACAAATAATTATAAAACATACATTCTGCAAACTCAGTTCAACTCGAGAACACAACACAGCTCTATCTGAAGAAACACGTTAACACCATCTGGAAAAGTTTACAACAACCCTAGTACTACACTGGTAAATCACATAAGGCACAAGCCCTAGTGAACAACAAAAATCTCGGGCTCTAATATTCGTCAATCGACAACTCGAATGACGCGACAAAAACACGACTCGACTCGACCCAACTGCCTAGGTTTTCTCAACCTAAGCTCCGATACCATATTCTGTAACATCCCCAGATCCGACCGGGAATATTACAGCGCCGTGGGCCCCGAGATGGAACCCACAAGGCTGAAATAAAGATTTACGTAAACATTTACAAACGCCCAAGAGGCTAACGATGGTATTGTCTATTTAAAAACATACATTCGAAGACTGTATAAAACTCGTTTATCCAACCGTCGTAAAATCTCATTTGAAACCACAAGGCCCGAAATGCCAAGACTCAACAGTTTAAAAACATATGTTAAGCTATCACTTACACGTACCGATAAAATAGTTTAGAAAATGATCGCCAAAGTAACCTAAGTTACCAGATACCAAAAGTCCATTTAAAAATACTCACGCAGCGGAAAAGACAAACAATTAAAATACTCTAGCAGCGCAATACAAGAACTGATCAGGAAACTCAAAACACAAATACATGCCCTAGCCAGTATCCTCCGGGAAGCTCATCTCTCCACGACCGCTACAAGCTTGATAATCCAAGAACCTAAAAAGAAATCCCACGATGGGGTCAGCCATAATATCCAACAATGATAACCATCACCTCACGTCAACAATCACATACCAATGAAAATTCTAAGTAAGAATACGACCAATGTAATCTTACCGCCATAACGTTACCAACTCGTGATAATAATTACCAAAGTTCACATCTCGTATCTTTTCAACAACACAATAAGCTCATACCAAAATATCTGTAATGTATCTCAACAATACCCAAGGTTCTCAAAACATTATCATAACTCACTGTTACGAAATCTATTAACTCTGTCCAACCCAATCCATCGAGTAACCTCATCACATCTCAACACGATAATCGATTGTCCATGAAAAGACAATTATCAAAGGAAATACGAAACATACCTCGAGATGCACAATACCACGACAATCATATTAGTTTAATCCGAGATCAGATCAATACAACATATGGACATGGTCTTAACGCAAGACCTACAAATGCATACTCATATGACAACGTCAATATGATCACATCAATAACAACAATGTATACTTATGGCAAACCTAAAATATACATATGCACAATAACAACACACATGGTAATCCAACGATCCAGCGTACACAGCTATAGATTATCATGATGATCCCTTCGGACTAACGCATGGTGGCATTACCTGTCCAACGATCCAGCGCACAAAGCTATAGATTCCCATGATGATCCCATCGGACCAACGCATGGTGGACATACGACAACAATGCACAACTACACAAAACAACAGTACATAATGCATGGCAAGAGCAATACATAAATGCATGACAACAACGATACACGAATGTATCACAACATGATCGACACAAATGACAAAAATGATTAAAATACTTTCTCCAAGTCCTTCGAGAGCAATCTCGATATCTAAACCATCACCAACCATTATTATGTATATTCAACGATCCAAAATGTCACGGACGGTAGATAATTCACATCTTCATCTATACCACGATGCATCCTCGATACCAAGTCTACTAACAATAAATGTAAATCATATACATTATGATTTAATTCACGAAACTCGAATACAACTTATAATCCCAAATCTCCTATGATTACGATTATAAAGATTGCTATGCGAACTATGAACGAATGAAACGGAAATCATTCATTAAATACTAAAAACTCAGCACGTAATAACTTGTCTCGATACCGATGAAGCCGTTAGCAATCCCATTGAATTCGTCTACGAACTCCTCTGCCCCGACCAAAGCAATCTACGAACATTCTCGAATACGATCGTAACGCATGGTTATAATCACCGATCAATAATCTCAACCTATTACAATAATCGATAAACAACAAGTTCGATAACAATCAATATAACTAATTCACAAACCCAACGGCTCAACAATATCTTGATTAACCACTAGTCTGATCAATCTAACTTAATGATCACGAATTCATAACCGAAACAGGATATACTACACTGCCTGTCCACTTAGCGCACGTTAATCACTTAACGTAGCGTGCGCTAAGTTGTTTCCGTTAGCGTGCGCTAGCCAGTAAGCTTAGCGTGCGCTAATGGTGTACAATTGCATGCATTGCAGGTACTCATCAACATATGGCGATTATCAAGAACACTAAGTGATTCGAAACCATGTTCATAGCTATCAAAACAACGAAATCCGATATCCTTTAACATATAAACAATCATCCAACTCATAATCTAAGTCATATATTCATAGATCATCTTCTTCCTCAATATCAACATATGAATACCAAGAATTCATAATCACTGCCATGTTCACCATCATATGAAGAAACCAACAACAACAACATCAAAGACCCGAATTGAAGGAAGACATTAGCCAACAACACAATTTGAAACCATTCGAATCATATCAATACCCGGATATCAACAATAACATCAACATAACTCGGTAACCAATTTCATAATCATACTTGTTAACTCATATACATGACGATTATCAACTCAAGGACATCATATACAATCCAAAATGAAATCCCAAAGTGAAGAGTAATTACCTCTTTGACGGAATGGATTGATTCCCAAGTTTGAATCCATTCTCACTCACTTCTAAGCTTGATATTATTATGGATGATCAACTCCACCATAATCCAGTGTTTGGAACTTCAAACATCTCTCTAAGAACTCTCTCTATCGGTTCACATGAAGAAATGGACGGAAATGACGAATAATGCCCAACTGCACATATATATATATACATTATTAACGTACGCTAACATCTTCATTTAACGTACGTTATATGCTTAGCGTGCGCTAACTGTATTTGTTAGCGTGCGCTATCGCAGTCCAGAGGTTACTGCCTTACTTCATAGAATGATTTACGTACGCAATGCCCATGCAATAGCGTACGTAAAGGCCTCTACTTAGCGTACGCTAGTTTCCGATCATAGCGTGCGCTACTCATAGTTGACTCGTTTTTCTGTATGCTTCAATGATGGGTTCACACGCCGACAACCCTAACAAGGATAAAATTCCCTTTGGTCCGATCTGATGTTAGCGTGTGCTAACAATAAGCATTAGCATGCGCTAATCCTTTACAACAAACATCCGTTTACTTCGTCGGCACATGCGCCGAAAGTGACTGTGTCCACACATAGATTCCTTCTGATCTGGTCTGTACTAACATGCACTATCCTTTACCACTATCATGCGCTAAACCTGCACGATAGCGTTCGCTAAGCTTGAATATTAGCGTGCGCTAATCAGGCTATACTTAGCCATTTCCAGCTATTCTTGTCCTGTAACACCCTAATTCACAAACGGGACGTTACACGTCGTAGAACCCCCGTGAGGTCTACCAGGCTGACTCATGACTCGTAAACCACAAAAATATCCCAAAAGATGCACTCAAAAAGTAAATAAGGTCGTGGCCTCGGCCAAAACATTTTAAAGGAGTACATGACGCATAAGTTAAATACCAATTCATTGCCCACCCAGGGGACTTAAACCAAGTTTAAAAATAAACAGTCTAACTCTAGTATTCGACAAATGCAATGACAAAACATAAAAATACGGACTCGAGCCACATCATCATGCCAGCCCATCCTTTGCGTGCATGTCTCGTGCCTGCTCCTCAGCTCTCCCGGTACCTGAAATGCATAAGACGCATTTCCCCCATTTAAGGGGTTAGCATTCGAATAGGTAGTGCAAGTACATAATTACACAACATTATATACATACACGATTCAACGCAAACCAATCGTTAGGTAAAATCATTTTGAAAATCAATATTCCGGAATATCACATTTACACCAAAACAGTATATCATCCAGTTTTCCACAACACAAATATCCACGCTTGGTAACTCGCGACCGTACCCATTAGTATCGGCCCCCAGAGGTCCCGTCGGACCGTCCCCAGGTGAGAAACCACTTCTGCGGCTGTACCCATTAGTATCGGCCCCCATAGGTCCCGTCGAACCGTCCCCAGGTGGAAGAACATCAACGCATGCACCCAAGTTCACTTCCATGTCCGTACCCATTAGTATCGGTCCCCAGAGGCCCCATGCCATCCCCAGGTCGAAAAGTAACCATCACAATCATTCAATAATCCAATTACATCATTCACATCAAAACCGTACACACATAATGAAATATAATACATGTACTCGCCTTGGTTGATACGACGTGAAGGAAACGACGAAGGAATAGGTTTCGGTCCGAACAATCCTCCCAAATCCGTCCCTAACACAATAATGATATACAACCGATCTCAACATCATGAATACGAAGAAATTCATCCTAGTTCTACCTGTTGGGACAATTCATCGAACATCAAGAGTGCATAGGGAGTTGAAATCGGTCAATGTTGTAATAATGGGATTTCATCCCATCCAGTAACAAGGGAACCAAGGATCACGAGTATACTATCGAAATCTAACAACAACATCGGTTAAATCGGATTAAAAGACAAGATCACCACCAAACCCTCCCCAAATTCATACTAGGGTTATAGGAGATCTTACCTTGATTCGAAGCCGAACAATAGATGATTTGGTCTTGTGATTATGATATGATGCTAAGTTATACTTCCAAAACGGTGTTTGGATGAAAATCTGACGAACCCTCGCCTTGGAAGTCGCCCCGACGTGAAGAAGAGAAGAGGAATGAGAAAATGACGAAAAAAATGACTCCTGCCAGTTTATAAACTGACTGGTGTTACGGCCATAACACCTCATCCATACGGTCGTAACTTGTGGATATTACGGCCGTAAGTACATGCATTTACGGCCGTAACAAGTTCTATGGACAGGCCTGGGCAAAACCGACGAATCTCACTTACGGCCGTATGATCTAAGAGCTACGGCCGTAACATTTCTTACGGCCGTAATTGGTACATTATACGCCCGTAAGTTGCTACTGGAGTCCCATGCAGGAAGAAAACGAAGCTGGCTTACGGCCGTACGGTGAATGACTTACGGCCGTAACTCTCGAACATTACGGCCGTAACATCAGGGCTTACGGCCGTAACCTGCTATAGACAGCAGTTGAGAGAAAAATAAAGCTCAACGACAACCAAATAGATAGAACAGAGGTATACTAACGAGTATACGAAGATTTCCTACTGATGGGATGAGTACCAAAATCGACACGTGGCCCCGACTGTCCGGAGGTCAGGATAAACGAATAACAACCGCAATGCCCAATATAAATCGAAATTAATAAAAATGACCCCAAACATCTGGAATTCACGATACGACGTCGGATTAACAATCCGAAACTCACAACATGCTCTGCTCAACCATACGAACTTATGGAAATGGGAAAATGACGAAATCGAACGAGTTTAACGAGAATCGAATACATATGCGATAAAATATAACTCAAGATGAAATTACGTAAAAACATTATCGAGACTCGTCAAAACGGAGAAACTCCAAGAACAAAATAGATTCAAAATTCCAAAACAGTGCCAAGCGAGTTGTTCGAAACAAATATACACCAAAAATAGAAATAACCAAAAATGGAAAACGCGGATATTACATTATCTCCCCCTAAAAATAAGTTTCGTCCCAAAACTTACAACGCGAATAACTTGGGGTATCTCGACCTCATACTCTCCTCCGTTTCCCACGTGGCTTCCTCGGATCCATGCCTCGACCACTGCACTTTAACCAAAGGAATGGTTTTGTGCCTGAGTTGCTTCACCCGACGCTCTAAGATCTGAATCGGCCTCTCCTCGAAGATAATGTCGGGCCCCAAATCGATCTCTCCAAAATCAATAATATGGTTAGGGTCCGTTACGTACTTCCTAAGCTGGGAAACATGAAATACGTTATGCACGTGGCTCAGGGACGGCGACAAGCCTAACCGATATGCAAGCTCTCCAACTCTCTCTAGAATCTCGAACGGCCCAATAAATCTCGGACTAAGTTTACCCTTCCAACCGAAGCGATAAACTCCCCGTGTCGGCGACACCTTAAGCAACACATGGTCTCCCACCTCAAACTCCAACAGCCGGCGATGAGTATCGGCATAAGACTTCTGCCGGCTCTGGGCTGTCACCAACCTATCGCGAATCAGAGCAATCTTCTCTCTCGTCTCAACTACCATATCGGGCTCGGTACCAATCAGCTCGAATGCATCGTCCCCACACAACGGCGATCTCCACCTCCTCCCATACAATGCCTCGAATGGTGCCATTTTGATCGAGGCGTGCCAACTATTGTTGTACGTGAACTCGATCAATGGCAAGTGCGATTCCCAATCATCCTTCCAATCTAAGGCACAGGCTCTCAACATATCCTCCAGTGTCTGTATCGTCCGTTCATACTGTCCGTCTGTCTGAGGGTGGTAGGATGTACTAAGTCTCAACTCGGTCCCCAAAGCTCTATGAACGGCCTGCCAAAAATGTGAGATGAACCGGCCGTCACGATCCGAAACAATACTCTTAGGGGTCCCATGCAACCTTACTATCTCCGCAATAAACACTCGTGCTAGTCTCTCTGGTCCCCAAGTGTCCTTAATACCCAGAAAATGAGCTGATTTGGTCAGTCGGTCGACAATAACCCAAATCATGTTCATTCCAGTCCGAGTCCTAGGCATACTGGTAATGAAATCCATAGAAATATCCTCCGATTTCCACCCTGGAATAGGAAGTGGTCGCAAAAGCCCCGCGGGTCGCTGATGCTCGATCTTAACCTGCTGACAGGTCAAACACTTCGACACAAACTCACTAACGTATGTCTTCAAATTGCTCCACCAGTAGTTACTCCTCACTTCCTTGTACATTTTGCTCGTACCAGGATGTATGGAGTAAGGCGTAGTATGAGCCTCACTCAAAATCTTCTGCCTCAACTCAATGTCATTCGGTACACATAATCTGCCGCGAAATCTTAAAACGCCATCATCCTAAACCACAAACCCAGGGGCTTTCCCCTTCCTCACATCCTCCCTCAACTGGACTAAAAACGGGTCATCATACTGTTTCGCCTTGATATCATCAGTCAAGGACGAAGTGATCTCTAATGCACATAACTGACCCTGGATTCTCTGAACCCAAACCTCGATATTTTGACAGATAAAATCCCGCTGGATCCTACTCTGTGGTGTAAGTACCTCTAACATCCGTAACGCCATCGGCTTTCGGCTCAATGCATCGGCCACTACGTTAGTCTTACCCGGATGATAAAGTATCTCGAGGTCGTAATCTTTAATCAACTCCAACCACCTACGCTGTCTCATATTCAACTCTTTCTGACTGAAGATATACTTCAAACTCTTGTGATCCGTAAAAATCTTACACGACGACCCGTAAAGATAATGCCTCCAGATCTTTAAGGCGAAAACGACCGCAGCTAACTCCAAATCGTGCGTGGGGTAATTCAACTCATAAGGACTCAACTGGCGGGACACATAAGCAATGACCCTATCTCTCTGCATCAAAACACATCCGAGCCTAAGGCCCGAAGCATCACTATACACCACGAAATCCTCGTTACCCTGAGGTAATGCTAAAATATGTGCGGTAGTCAATCGTCTCTTCAATTCGTCAAAACTATCCTGTTTATCTGCGGTCCACTCGAACTTCTGAGTTTTCTGGAGTAACTGGGTGAGTGGTCTAGCGATCTTAGAAAATCTCTCGACAAATGTACAGTAATAGCCGGCAAGATCCAGAAAACTCCTCACTTCCTTCACATTCTTAGGCGGCTCCCAAGCCATCACTGTCTCTATCTTCTGTGGGTCTACCCGAACTCCCTCTGCTGAAATCACATGCCCGAGGAACATCACTTCCTCAAGCCAAAACTCACACTTAGAGAACTTCGCACACAACTGCTCAGCCCTCAAAATGTCTAATACAATCCGGAGATGTAAGGCGTGCTCCTCCCGGCTCCGTGAATAGATAAGAATGTCATCGATAAAGACGACTACGAATTTGTCCAGATACTCAATAAAAACTTTGTTCATCAACTGCATGAACACTGCTAGGGCATTGGTTAGCCCGGAAGGCATAACCACAAACTCGTAATGGCCATATCTAGTCCGAAAGGCAGCTTTCGGTATATCGCTGTCCCGAATCCTCAACTAGTAGTAGCCCGATCGCAAGTCAATCTTCGAAAAGACTATCGCCCCCTGAAGCTGATCAAACAAGTCGTCAATCCGGGGCAAAGGGAATTTATTTTTGATGGTTAACTTGTTTAATTCTCGATAGTCGATGCATAAACGAAGCGATCCATCCTTCTTCTTAACAAAAAGTATAGGCGCACCCCAAGGCGATGCGCTCAGTCGAATATACCCTTTATCTAACAACTCTCCCAGCTGATTCTTGAACTCTAACATCTCCGGCGGTGCCATACGGTACGGTGCTCGAGAAATAGGGGCCGCATTCGGATCAAGATCAATAGGAAACAACCGACAAGAGTATGCTCGGTGCTGTCTTCGGCCAGTATCGAGATGGTACGAGTCCGATAGTTCATGATAGCACCATGACGATCCAACCAATCGTCCCCGAGGATCAAATCCTCACCCTTAAGGTCTATAACAATGAGGTTCGAGGGCCAATCCTGTCTCCCAATCCTCACTGGACAATCCCTAACCTCCCGGTCCCCAACCATACGATCCCCTCTAGGCGTACCCACTACAAACAGTTCACACTCAAACAAGCAGTCAAAGCTAATACGACTCACACAATCCGAAGCAATAAAGGAATGGGTAGCACCCGAATCAAAAAGCACCGAAACTGGATGAGTAAGGATCTGAGTGGTACCTGACGCCACCGGAACGTCTGCCTCTTCTGTGCGCCTCATCTGGTATAATCGGGGGTGAACTGAACCCGAACTCGACGCTGTACGGCGATCCGGATGACCCCGACCCCTACCACGGCCCGAACTCTGCGGAACATGAGTAGCAGGAGTGTTGTGTTCCCTCGGATAGGCGGTGGTAGTCGGAGCTCTAGCAGCCCTGGTGGCCCTCTCACAATGAGCTGCCCGATGCCCGGTCTGTCCGCAAGTAAAGCAAGTAACTAACGGAAATGGGCAATCCTTCATAACGTGCTCGGGCTGACTGCAATTAAAACAAACTCTCCCGCGAGGTGCAATAGACTGGACCGAACGGTTACCCTGAGATCCATTGGCCTGATGAAACGGCCTCTTCCCAGGTGTAGGAGCAGAACGAGACCTCGAAAACTGACCACCCTTATCGGCCGAGAATCCGCCATTAGTATTCTGCTTCTTAGCTTCCGAAACCGACTCTGATTCCGGGACGGCCATCTCGATCGCTAGAGTGCGATCCTGGCTTAAAAATAGCACATATGAGCGGTGCCATACTCTGCCTGATATGCGGTTTCATGCGCATATTGAAGTAAAGGATTTTATCAGTCTCCGTCCTCACCTGATCTTTCACGAAACCCAGCTGCTGATTGTACGAGATAATGGCCTGAGAAATCGGCACATCCTGGGGTGTGGCAGTGAAGAACTCCACAATCCTGCGTTCTTTGACTGGCAGCGGACAATATTCTGCTTCCATAGCAGCCCTGAACTCCTTCCAAGTGGCCCGACGGTCTCTGGGCGCAACGGCCTCCCACCATTCCGCAGCTTCCTTATCCAGGAGGTACTGGGCAATATGTACCCTCCTGTCTTCCGGACAAGCTACGACATCAAAGGTCCTGGACAACTGAAAGAGCCAATTCTCCCAACCGAGGGAGTCAGAAGATCCGGAGAAACGAGGAGGGTGCATCTTATTCATCGTCTGAAGCCACTTACTAGCTTCCTCTTCAGGTGTCGGGGGAGGATTCTGGCGTCCACCCTGAGCTATCTGAGCAAGTTGGGCTACTAACTGCTGAAGCACGGCAGTAGCCCCGGCGTCGGCATTATTACCCGATGGCACTGAGTGAGAGGCTGAGTCCGCAGAGGAGTGAGAAAGTGAGCCCTCTTCATTATCAGCACCCCGTCCACGGCCTCGGCCGCGTCCCCTAGCTGGTCTACCATGACCCCTCAACATACTGAAGAAATATGAAAAGGACAAGATGAGAAAGATTCACAATTTACAAAGTTGGTATCACAATTCACAATTCCGAACAACGCAAGAAAACGAATTACAGAAGTATAAGAGTTCGAGGAGACTTACAGCCACGGGTTGCACAAAAGACGGTAGCATGACGTTATTAGGCTCAACGACTGACTCAAACAACTTAACTAACAGACCCAAAATTAACCGACAGCCTAG
This sequence comes from Orobanche coerulescens, assembly GCA_033398695.1. Classification (NCBI taxonomy): domain Eukaryota; kingdom Viridiplantae; phylum Streptophyta; class Magnoliopsida; order Lamiales; family Orobanchaceae; genus Orobanche; species Orobanche coerulescens. The sequence continues at coordinate 12,913,857 of CM065803.1, forward strand.
GCATTCAAAACCTAAGCTCCGATACCATAAATGTAACACCCCAATTCACAAATGGGACGTTACACGCCGTAGAACCCCCGTGAGGTCTACCAGGCTAACTCATGACTCGTAAACCACAAAAATATCCCAAAAGATGCACTCAAAAAGTAAATAAGGCCGTGGCCTCGGCCAAAACATTTTAACGGAGTACATGAAGCATAAGTTAAATACCAATTCATTGCCCACGCAGGGGACTTAAACCAAGCTTAAAAATAAACAGTCTAACTCCAGTATTCGACAAATGCAATGACAAAACATAAAAATACGGACTCGAGCGACATCATCATGCCAGCCCATCCTTTGCGTGCATGTCCCGTGCCTGCTCCTCAGCTCTCCCGGTACCTGAAATGCATAAGACGCATTTCCCCCATTTAAGGGGTTAGCATTCGAATAGCTAGTGCAAGTACATAATTACACAACATTATATACATACACGATTCAACGCAAACCAATCGTTAGGAAAAATCATTTTGAAAATCAATATTCCGGAATATCACATTTACACCAAAACAGTATATCATCCAGTTTTCCAAAACACAAATATCCACGCTTGGTAACTCGCGACCGTACCCATTAGTATCGACCCCCGGAGGTCCCGTCGGACCGTCCCCAGGTGAGAAACCACTTCCGCGGCCGTACCCATTAGTATCGGCCCCCAGAGGTCCCGTCGAACCGTGCCCAGGTGGAAGAACATCAACGCACGCACCCAAGTTCACTTCCGTGGCCGTACCCATTAGTATCGGTCACCAAAGGCCCCATGCCATCCCCAGGTGGAAGAGTAACCATCACAATCATTCAATAATCCAATTACATCATTCGCATCAAAACCGTACACACATAATGAAATATAATACATGTACTCGCCTTGGTTGATATGACGTGAAGAAAACGACGAAGGAATAGGTTTCGGTCCGAACAATCCTCCCAAATCCGTCCCTAACACAATAATGATATACAACCGATCTCAACATCATGAATACGAAGAAATTCATCCTAGTTCTACCCGTTGGGACAATTCATCGAACATGAAGAGTGCATAGGGAGTTGAAATCGGTCAACGGTGTAATAACGGGATTTCATCCCATCCAATAACAAGGGAACCAAGGATCACGAGTATACTATCGAAATCTAACAACAACATCGGTTAAATCGGATTAAAAGACAAGATCACCACCAAACCCTCCCCAAATTCATACTAGTGTTATAGGAGATCTTACCTTGATTCGAAGCCGAACAATAGATGATCTGGTGTTGTGATGATGATATGATGCTAAGTTATACTTTGCCAAACGGTGTTTGGATGAAAATCTGATGAACCCTCGCCTTGGAAGTCGCCCCGACGTGAAGAAGAGAAGAGGAATGAGAAAATGACGAAAAAAATGACTCTTGCCAGTTTATAAACTGACTGGTGTTACGGCCGTAACACCTCATCCATACGGCCGTAACTTGTGGATATTACGGCCGTATGTACATGCATTTACGGCCGTAACAATTTCTATGGACAGGTCTGGGCAAAACCGATGAATCTCACTTACGGTCGTATGATCTAAGAGCTACTGCCGTAACATTTCTTACGGCCGTAATTGGTACATTATACGCCCGTAAGTTGCTACTGGAGTCCCATGCAGGAAGAAAACAAAGTTGGCTTACGGCCGTACGGTGAATGACTTACGGCCGTAACTCTCGATCATTACGGCCGTAACATCAGGGCTTACGGCTGTAACCTTCTACAGACAGTAGTTGAGAGAAAAATAAAGCTCAACGACAACCAAACAGATAGAACAGAGGTATACTAACGAGTATACGAAGATTTCCTACTGATGGGATAATTACCAAAATCGACACGTGGCCCCGACTGTCCGGAGGTCAGGATAAACGAATAACAACCGCAATGCCCAATATAAATCGGAATTAATAAAAATGACCCCAAACATCCGGAATTCACGATACGACGTCGGATTAACAATCCGAAACTCACAACATGCTCTGCTCAACCATACGAACTTATGGAAATGGGGAAATGACGAAATCGAATGAGTTTAACGAGAATCGAATACACATACGATAAAATATAACTCAAGATGAAATTACGTAAAAACATTATCGAGACTCATCCAAAGGGAGAAACTCCAAGAACAAAATAGATTCAAAATTCCAACACAGTGCCAAGCGAGTTGTTCGAAACGAATATACACCAAAAATAGAAATAACCAAAAATGGAAAATGCGGATATTACATGTCCAACGTCTCAACATACTAGATACGAACATATGACATACTGAATACGTATACTCCTTCCAACAATATTCTCATATGATACACTATATCCTCAAATGAAATTGTCGACTAAGTACGACAATTATACCAATGCAGATGTCTCAGTCCTTCAATTGTTTTATCCATACTGTACAGATTCCACGTGGTACAGCATAACTCGGATAAAATAACATTAAATAATAGTAGTAGAAATTCCGGATATTACATACTACACCACTTAAAATAAGTTTCGTCCTCGAAACTTGCAATCCGTCATAAAAAAACGAACCGTTCAACCAAAATATCCCGAAATCATCACGACAACAATCAATCATTATCATTACCGAATAACCAAACTAGCATTCTTACAAATGCGCAAAGTCGACGATCTCCTGAGATACTAGCAAGTGACTTCACTGTAAAGCCTCAACACTCTTACAATCACAATTCCATGAGTCTTAACCAAATATATCATCTTCGGATGAAATAATCTATCCGTGTCAAATCCTGTCTGCCTGGTCGCGCAATCAAGTCCCAATTCCGATAAAACAAATAATACACGATACATCTGTGAAACAACTGCCCAACACAATGACAAAAATCCCAAAACATCGACACAAAATCCGAATGCTCATACGATCACTAACAATGATCAACCAATAAATTAACCGAGAATATTATCGACATGATAAACTCCAATACGACCAATCCAAAGGTCAAAATGCAGCCGAGAATATCATCAACATGATAAACTCCAATATTACCAACGAAAGAGCAACAATAACCTAGAATATCCTCACATGGTAAGCTCCAACACGATCAATACAGAACCACAGAAACCGATAGACGAACAAATAAAGTTCTCAAAAGGACACACCAATCACATACAGTGGATCTCAAAGAACACACCCGACTGTTGAACATACCCCTCGGCATACGAACAACCAATCATAACCCGTCAAACATATCCAATCATACATGGACTGGGAACGACCAATCATTACCCAAAACAATCATCCTGGGGTCACCATCCCCAAATCCACATTTATAAAGGAATCAATCAAAAATCACCATGGTAAAATCGCGCTACTACCATACCAATGGAATCACATAGCACATATGTCCCGGTTTCACAAAATCCAAAGTTCCAAAATTACATTCTGTACATGAATCTACAACACGTAGTATATTTCTCTTATCTGATCAATCAACCGATCATACCTGGATAACCAAACTACCATACCAAAGTTCGAATCTCTTTTTCATCGTACCATACTGATGTATTATCCAGTTCGTGAGTCACACTCATAACTTCACCATGATATGCACTATGCACTGCGTATGTATATCTGTCACATTTTCAAAACCAGTTTGAAATCATATAATCTTTTCAAGAAGACAAATTTTTGAAAGTTCTTTCAAGAATTTCAAAACTCAAAACATAAATTTTCGTAACACCACGAAATCAATTTTCAAATAAATAAATAAATAAATAAATCGGCTCACTTACGTCAAGTACTCGATGACAATCCTTTTCGAATACACACGATTAAGTAAAATGGAATTATGCAAGTGATTGACCACACCCATACTCCTGTATACCAAGTCGGTTCGTCACCATTTCCACTGACATTCCATCGGAAAACCACATGATAGAGTTCCAAAATATTAATGTATAGACTCCGACAAAAACTCCTTTTTCCACATATGACCCGCAACGTCGACCATTAACCCATCCTGGATCACCTCAACCATGCTATGACAAAACATTGAATAATCAATAAATCAAACACAACGAAAGACTACTAGAGAAGTTTCATTTGAACAAATAAATCAAAAACCCGAAAGGCAGTAATGAAATAGATAAATGATTGATAAAGTGTTTTACAAATCTCGAGAGTTCTTTTGAAAACAAAAAAGCATTTTAGAAACATTAGGGTCTCAGCCCAATCCCGTTCCACATTCCAAGAAGTTTATAAAGTAGAAAACCCTTTTGGACCCCAAGTCCTGAGTTATAAAACTATTTCAAAATCGATTGGGTCTCGGCCCAGAAATCATTTTCCGTAAAACATCCGTAAAACGTTCATTTTGAAAAGTATCATTTTCAAATGCTCAAAAACAGTTCATATATCTCAAAATGAACTAACATGACTACATGCTCTTCTCAACCATCCACAACATTTCTCCCAAATGCACAACTCCGTTCCAATATTTAACCGACATATTGATTTCCAAAATCATAGGTTCTCAAAATCATCAGTCCTGTCCCAACTCTGTCATCTCATACTGTAACGCATAACATCTTTCTGAATCTCAAAGCATATCAACTTAGAATGGCAATAAATCTCAATGCAATTCAAAAATCCAAATACTTACAGATCGTGAAGTCGACGATTCCCCATGATACTGGCACATGTCTCAACTCTAGAAAATACTCGACACAGATAATTACAAAACATACATTTTGCAAACTCAGTTCAACTCGAGAACACAACACAGCTCTATATGAAGAAACATGTTAACACCATCTGGAAAAGTTTACAACAACCCCAGTACTACACTGGTAAATCACATAACGCACAAGCCCGGGTGAACAACAAAAATCTTGGGCTTTAATATTCGTCAATCGAAAACTCGAATGACGCGACAAAAACATGACTCGACTCGACCCAACTGCCTAGGTTTTCTCAACCTAAGATCCGATACCATATTCTGTAACACCCCCAGATCCGACCGGGAATATTACAGCATCGTGGGCCCTGAGATGGAACCCACAAGGCTGAAAGAAATATTTACGCAAATATTTACAAACGCCCAAGAGGCTAGCGACGGTATTGTCTATTTAAAAACATACATTCGAAGACCGTATAAAACTCGTTTATCCAACCGTCGTAAAATCTCATTTGAAACCACAAGGCCCGAAATGCCAAGACTCAACAGTTTAAAAACATACGTTAAGCTATCGCTTACACGTATCGATAAAATAGTTTAGAAAACGATCTCCAAAGTAACCCTAAGTTACCAGATACCAAAAGGCCATTTAAAAATACTCACGCAGCGGAAAAGACAAACAATTACAATACTCTAGCAGCGGAATACAAGAACTGATCAGGAAACTCAAGACACAAATACATGCCCTAGCCAGTATCCTCCGGGAAGCTCATCTCTCCACGACTGCTACAAGATTGATAATCCAAGAACATAAAAAGAAAGCCCACGACGGGGTCAGCCATAATATCCAACAATGATAACCATCACCTCACGTCAATAATTACATACCAATGAAAATACTAAGTAAGAATACGACCAACGAAATCTTACCGCCATAAATTTACCAACTCATGATAATAATTACCAAAGTTCACATCTCGTATCTTTTCAGCAACACAATAAGCTCATACTGAAATATCTGTAATGTATCTCAACAATACACAAGGTTCTCAAAACATTATCATAACTCACTGTTATGAAATTTACTAACTATGTCCAACCCAATCCATCGTAAGCTCATCACATTTCAACACGATAATCGAGTGTCCATCAAAAGACAATTACCAAAGGAAGTACGGAACATACCTCGAGATGCTCAATACCACGACAATCATGTCAGTTTAATCCGAGATCAGATCAATACAACATATGGATATGGTCCTAACGCAAGACCTACAAATGCATACTCATATGACAACGTCAATATGCTCACATCAATAATAACAATATATACTTGTGGCAAACCCATAATATACATATGCACAATAACAACACACATGGTAATCCAACGATCCAGCGCACACAGCTATAGATTTCCATGATGATCCCATCGGACTAACGCATGGTGGCATTACCTGTCCAACGATCCAGCGCACACAGCTATAGATTCCCATGATGATCCCATCGGACCAACGCATGGTGGACATACGACAACAATGCACAACTGCACAAAACAACAGTACACAATGCATGGCAACATCAATACACAAATGCATGACAACAACGATACACGAATGTATCACAACATGATCGACACAAATGACAAAAATGATTAAAATACTTACTCCGAGTCCTTCGAGAGCAATCTCGATATCTAAAACATCACCAACCATTATTCTGTATATTCGACGATCCAGGATGTCACGGACGATAGATAATTCACGTCTTCGTCTATACCACGATGCATCCTCGATACCAAGTATACTAACAATAAATATAAATCATATACATTATGATTTAATTCCCAAAACTCGAATACAACTTATAATCCCAAATCTCCTATAATTACGATTATAAACATTGCTATACGAATTATGAACGAATGAAACGAAAATCATTCATTAAATATTAAAAACTCAACAAGTAATAACTTGCCTCGATACCGATGAAGCCGTTACCAATCCCATTGACTTCGTCTACGAACTCCTCTGCCCCGACCAAAGCAATCTACGAACATTCTCGAATACGACCGCAATGCATGGTTCTAATCACCGATCAATAATCTCAACCTATTACAATAATAGATAAACAACAAGTTCGATAACAATCAACAATCGATATAACCAATTCACAAACCCAACGGCTCAACAATATCTTGATTAACCACTAGTTTGATCAATCCAACTTAAACGATCACGAATTCATAACCAAAACGGGATATACTACACTGCCTGTCCACTTAACGTACGTTAATCACTTAACGTAGCGTGCGCTAAGTCGTTTTCGTTAGCGTGCGCTAGCCAGTAAGCTTAGCGTGCGCTAATGCTGTGCAGTTGCATGCATTACAGGTACCGATCAACATATGGCGATTATCAAGAACACTAAGTGATTCGAAACCATGTTCATAGCTATCAAAACAACAAAATCCGATATCCTTTAACATATAAACAATCATCCAACTCATAATCCAAGTCATATATTCATAGATCATCTTCTTCCTCAATATCAACATATGAATACCACGAATTCATAATCACTACCATGTTCACCATCATATGAATAAACCACCAACAACAACATCAAAGACCCGAATTGAAGGAAGACATTAGCCAACAACACAATTTGAAACCATTCGAATCATATCAATACCCGAATATCAACAATAATATCAACATAACTCGGTAACCAATTTCATAATCATACTTGTTAACTGATATACATGACGATTATCAACTCAAGGACATCATATACAATCCAAAACGAAATCCCAAAGTGAAGAGTTATTACTTCTTTGACGGAATGGATTGATTTCCAAGTTTGAATATATTCTCACTCACTTCTAAGCTTGATATTGTTATGGATGATCAACTCCACCATAATCCAGTGTTTGGAACTTCAAACATCTCTCTAAGAACTCTCTCTATCGGTTCACATGAAGAAATGGACGGAAATGACGAATAATGCCCAACTGCACATATATATACACTGTATATTATTAACGTACGCTAACATCTTCATTTAATGTACGTTACATGCTTAACGTGCGCTAACTGTCTTTGTTAGCGTGCGCTATCGCAGTCTAGAGGTTACTGCCTTACTTCATATAATGATTTACGTACGCAATGCCCATGCAATAGCGTACGTAAAGGCCTCTACTTAGCGTACGCTAGTTTCCGATCATAGCGTGCGCTACTCATAGTTGACTCGTTTGTCTTTATGCTCCGATGACGGGTCCACACGCCACCATCTCTGACAAGGAAAAGATTCCCTTTGATCCGATATGATGTTAGTGTGCGCTAACAATAAGCATTAGCGTGCGCTAATCCTTCACAACAAACATCCATTGACTTCGTCGGCACATGCACCGAAAGTGACTGGGTCCACACATAGATTCCTTCTGATCTGGTCTGTACTAGCGTGCGCTATTCTTTACCATTAGCGTGTGCTAAACCTGCACGATAGCATGTGCTAATCTTGAATATTAGCGTGCGCTAATCAGGCTATACTTAGCCATTTCCAGCTATCTTGTCCAACGTCTTAACATACTAGATACGAACATACGGCATACTGAATATGTATACTCCTTCCAACAATATTCTCACTATATCCTCAAATAAAATTGTCGACCAAGTACGACAATTATACCAATACAGATGTCTCAATCCTTCAATTGTTTTATCCATACTGTACAGATTCCACGCGGTACAACATAACTCGGATAAAATAACATTAAACAATAGTAGTAGAAATTCCGGATATTACATCAGCTCCCCACGAACCTGCAAGTACCTGGACACAATACAGATATCCACCCCCCGATTACTTGGGGGCTAGCAAAACTCCACTGTTTTGCTAGTGCAAGTACAAAATACAAATACAAGCCATACACATCATACTCCGAGAACATAATAATCGTTAATAGTCATCCAGACATAAATAACAACAGACTTCCCGAGATAATTTGCTTGAATGAAATAATTCGAAACACGAAAGATGGGAATGTAGTTCGATATACATTTTGAGAAAACATTTTAAGATCTCGGGAGTTTTGAAAACATTTGAGATTCCTCACTTAATGAAACCACTTAGGGACATAGCCCAAAGATCATTTACCAAAATACAAGTCCGATATCAAAACACGGGTTCACAACCCCATCATACCATTCCGATCAAAAAACGGGGTCCACGACCCAATCATACATACCAACATATTCCCAAGGATTATTCGCATCCCGTGCTAACAAGTCACGAACCTCGGATGCTCCCACAGAACATACCCGAGTGGATAACCCGATGGGAAACCACACAATATCACATGTCACCGCGACAACAGTCACATAACCACAACCAGGACATATGTTCATAGTTATCTCGGCATCGGGCTAGCAAGCTACGAACCTAGGAGCCTCCGCGAGACATACCCGATTGGACAACCCATGACACGTACGACATACAACCAAACCACAACCGTAAGTTATCCCAGCATTGTGCTAACAATCTACGACCTCGGAGTCCCCGCAAGACATACCCGGATTGGATAACCCCACAAGTTATCCCAGCATTGGGCTAGCAAACCACGAACCTCGGAGTCCTCGCAAGTCATACCCGATTGGATAACCCCATGGTCATGCCCGATCCGTACTATCAAGGACGGATCCCGGAGATTCAAAATCTTACCTGGTGGCACATCACTTACAACAACCACACAACAACAAGCAAATACCAATACCAAACAACACTAAATATCACAACCTCCTTACAAAGGAGTAACAACTAATATCATACAACGTCACATATTCACCGAACAAGTACACGTATTAATACACAATCCTCGACAAGTTATTCCGGTCTACTATATTCACGAAATATGATTATGACATCTTCCAACATATGACACTAACACACATATTCCGAAAATATATTTATTCACGAAGCATACGAGTTATCTTTGAAGGAAAACCTTTTATCGAGAATATACCGATCCTTTTTTAAAGTTCATTAAAAACATTCCAAATTCACATATAATCAATTACCAACAATCACGTCTATGAAACACGAAGTGTATGGGCAAGATACTTGCCTCGAAACTATGAGCAACGGAACAACGAATGGATGAGGTCGAGCAGCCCTTGAACTTCCAAGAACGACCAAGAATCTCGTCAACCCCACAAATACTACGATAATAGCACCACCACGAATCAACAACATAAATCGGAATCCGAATTGACACTAAGAACAACAAGGATCTAAGGGTTTCTCAAAGAAATCAAGAGCCATGTTTCGAGTGATATAAAATCATGAACGAGTTACCAATCCGAAGATCGCATCCATGACAACAAGAATACACAACCAATCGGATGAGATCAGGTAATAACACAAAACAAAGGAAAACCTCCAAATTCAAGAAACTAGGGATCTAAAAAGAGAATACCTTGATTCGAGCAAAGAAGATGATTAGATGATGTTGAACATACACAAATCCACCCCAAGATGAAACTTGATGATGAAGATCACCCAAAATCGCCCCAAGAACTCGTTCCCGATGGAAAGAGACGGGGAAGGATGAGAAATGACGAAATAAAAGCTACTGTCCAGTATTTATACTGGACAGTTATTAGCGTGCGCTAACATACTGCATTAGCGCGCGCTAACGGGGTCAATGCTCCAGAACATTACTATTAGCGTGCGCTAGCCAAGAAATATAGCACGCGCTAACGAGTTATGTGACCCGTCCAGTGGCTTCTGGACAGTTCCGCACTTACCAAGTAGCGTGCGCAAAGCCAATAATAAGGTGTGTTAATACGGACGATAGCGTGCACTAACTACCGACTTTAGCGTGCACTATCGAGACTCCAGTCCCGGTCCAGTAGTTCCTTGACTACCTCTGAATTTCCAGTTAGCATGCGCTACACACCTGGTAGCGTGCGCTGACTGTGACACGGTAGTGCGCGCTACACCACAAGCGATAGCGTGCGCTACACCACAATGAGCCAAAAACTCATGCAACGATCTGAGATGAAATCAAGCACGTGTCCACACATGACACACCCAAACGTGGCACAACGTTCCAAAGACATGGACAACACTAATCCGATAATCCGCAGAAAAACTCAACGAAGCTGGAGCGAAGATCTTGGGTATTATAGGACTATACTCGGGTATATTTCAAATATTACCTAAAAATATCTATGCAATTGATTAATCAGTTTACTTATTATATATTAATTCCATATATTGTAGGCTAGGTATATTATTCTAGATGAAGGTCGGAAATGGATGTGGAAATGGCTGTACACTACACTTGGTGATGCTTGGAGGGGGTACAAGAGTCGTGTGCAGGGCAAGTATTTTTCCAGCGAAAAACTTTTGAGGAAATGGTTGAACAAAGGCCCGATGACATTCCACTAGAGGATTTTATAATGCTCTTGAAGTACTGGGGAGATGAAGAAATTGAGGTACTATAACGTTATCTGATTTTAAATTGCGCAACTCTATCCCCCTTTCATCATAAATAAAGTGGATTTTCTCTGTCATTTTCTTGCTTAACATATGTATTTTAAGATGCAGTACATATTTCATCCACAAATTGTTTATGGTCAATATTTTGTAAATGTTTCGGCAAATTAACAGGGCATTGTGATCTTTTTTTAGAAACTGGCAAAGGCGAATTCGGAGCGTTGAACTTCGATCACTGATATAGACACCATGGGACCAAAAATTATAGCACATGTTAGGAACAACCTGGTAATCCCTCTGACTTTCTTGAACTCAAATAAATTAGGCTAGTTGTAAGCGAGAAATTTGATATTTACTTATCATTATTCTTTTAGCATTTTAAAATTTAATATAAATCGATAATATAATATGAGAATATATGTGCCAGTTTTTCAGTTTGATTTCTTACTATCCAAAAATATATGATCTGTTACGGATTCATAAATGGAATTTTGACTTGCGTTAGAAAAGTAAAAAATACTTGAATTTAATTTCCACATCTGTTGAGGATGAAGTCACTGCCTTTATGTTGACTATTTTTTCTTCTGTTTTATCACCGTACTTTACAGAAAAAGAGTTACCCACAGCAAGCCCCGCCATGTGATGCTAGTGTCTATATTGAAACACTGCGAAAAGCGGCGTAGAAGTACAAGACAAATAGTGAAGCAGTGGCAACAAAAATTGTAAGTATTATTTAGTAATTAAAAATAAACCCAACTCCATATTTCATTTCAAATATTGATATATTTAATTTTCTTGTAGACCAATATTTAGCAGATGGTTAATTCTGGACATCAAGCCGAGGCAGATGCGATGGTCACTAAAGACAAGGATCATGGAAATAACTGGCTAGTGGGAAGGGGAGGTAAAAGGTAGACCCGGCAATTTACCGCACGACACGAAAACACGACACGAAAACAACACGAAAATTTAGTGTTTGGGTTTGCATTTTGAGTACACGACACGACAATACACGAACACGAAAGTACACGACCGAGATTTAGTGTCGGTTTTGTGTTTACCCTTTGGGTACACGACACGACACGACACGAGGTACACGAAATAAATAAATAAATATATATATATATATATAATATTTTATATTTAATTCAATAAAAATATATATTTTATGGATTATGTCTATACTAAACTTTAAAATTTAAAAATATAATGTGAACTTTCATAAATTTAGTGTAAATATTCGTGTTTTCATTGCCATTCGTTTCATTTCGTCTACTAAAACCTATAAAAATAATATTAAAATATTAAAATTATTATTTTTTATAATATTTTAATATTTATTTTATATAATGTGCCTGACACAAAAACACGACACAAAACGACACGAATTTGCGCGGTACACGACACGACATGACACGAATTCATTTAGTGTCGTGTATGGGTTTGGATTTTTGGTATACGAAACACGAAAGTACACGACACGAACATACACGACACGAACAAATTGCCAGGTCTAGTAAAAGGTCCAGAGAACAAGATCCTGCTCCTGCTCCTTCAGACCCCTATGTGCAGGACTTGACCACAAAAATAAAGCGTGACTTGGAAATTGAATTAGAAGCCAAGGTAAACAAGAAAGTGCAGGAGAATATCACATGAGTCTTGAAAAGATTGGGAGATGCTAATCCCGATCTAAAAGTGGACATCAGAGACTTTTGTCCAGCCTTGTCAAGTGAACAAGATGACAACGGTACACCTATGACACAAGGTGGCACTTCTACGTAGAAATCGAGATATTTAATTATGTCTAGTATTTAGAACTTTAGTCACTTGGTAATCTTTAATTAGACTTGGTAATTTGGTCTTAAATTAGACTCTAGTTATGGTGTTGCATGTCGAATTGTTAGTATAAGATTTGTTGGATAGTAGTTGGAGTTGGTATTTTGCGCCGACTGTTTGTTGGGATGTTGGTATTTGGTACTGAACGGCAGGGTGTGAATATTGGATGGTATTTTATTTGTATGGAATGATGTACGTACGAAATGGATATTGCGAAATTTTTATTTAAAGTGTTGCATTTATCTTTCAGTTATTGTTGCATATTCTCAAATTAGTGTTGCATATTTTTAAATTAGTGTTGCATATAACAACTATGTTAGTGTTGGATATAAGAATAATGTTGCATTATGTCTTGCGGGACCCACTGTTGACGTGGATGAAGTGGCACCCATTGCTGATATGGTAAAAGGGCACACTGCTAACGTGGCAAAAGGACCAACTACTGATGTGGATGAAGTGGGAGCCAATACTGACGTGGCCAAAGGGACCACTGCTGATGTGTCATTGGTTGTGGGGGTCATTTTTTCTAAACTGTATTCTCCTCTAAGCCAACACTATTTTCTGTTGCATATATTTTGTTTTGTGTTGCACTATGTACATAATGCAATACTTGCCCTCTGTTGCATTAGAAATGAAAAGTGTTGGATTAGAGGTCAAATGCCACGGATCAGATGCAACACCCACAAAGTGTTGGATATATCAACAGAAAATGGGGCATAATGTAACAATAGGAAGCGTTGCATATGAGCACTTATGGCGTAATATCTCATAACTCATTATCATCTTCCATTGAATTAGCTAAACCTTCTCAAAACATGGTTATGTCATCTAAATATGTCTAAGCATTAAGAGCATGCTTAATTATAAATTATAATCATCAGGTTCTTATCACATCTTCTTAAGAATCAACAATAATCAAGTTATCTTTCATCAATTCAAGAAGTAATAGATAATAACATCATCAAGTTCTTCACTAATTGTCCATAATCTTCATAATCAACATGTTATACTTGATTAGTTTAACATCATATGAAATAATCATCACTAGTATCATTATCAGTACGAATTTAACACAAGTTAGACAACCAACCTCTTGAAATGAAGAACAACTCCAAAGACTTCAAGAACACTCTCCAATCTTCCAATCAATAAGCTTCAATCTAAGTTACGAAGCTCCAAAACAATATGGAAGGGGATAAAATAAACTTAGGAATGCAGAGGAATGATTTCTAGGGAGGATACTCGAGTTTGGTTCGTGCAAAAATGAAAGACAAGACATGTCTTCTATAAACTGCATTTTACATAACGTACGCTACCGGCAAGGTTAACGTACGTTAGAACCATTTACGTACACTAACACATGAGTGCTACATACGTAACGATCCTCCGGAAGCTACTGCCTCAACACCCACACACCCTTACATACGTTGCCAGAAAGGACGTACGTAAGCTCACCTGCATTACGTACGCTATAACGTAAGCATTACGTACGTAATGTCTGTTGACTTGGCTAGCGCGATCAAGCCAAAAATCCTGGTCATGCATGGCCCTACACTCCTAAAGTCGAGGTGCGATCTGATACCCTTCATTACGTACGCAAACTCAGACACTTTACGTACGTAACATCACATGCACAACGTATGCTAAGCTACAACGGTAGTGTGCGTTAACTACTAAGGACATAGTAAAAAAATGCAATTCTCCATACAACATCTAACAATCAAACATAGTGCGAATGACAATTATAATTAATTCGATTCTAGTATATCTCAACATTATAATCATTACACTAAATGCAACCATGATATGACGATACCTGAATTATCTGAGTAATACCAGCAAAGATGAAAAATTACAGTCGGATATTACAGGTCCTGCTTCCGAAGTCCCTTCTCCCGAAGCTCCTGCTTCTGAAGCCCCTGCTCCTGAAGCCCCTACTTCTGAAGCCCCTGCTTCAGATGCCCCTACATCGCATACCTCTGTTAGCTCAAAATCAGATTCTGATGACGGTTTTCTGCCCGAGGACAGACCACGAAGACCCCGTCATCATGTGGTTTTTCGTCAACTTGGAGAACCTGAGGACTCCAAAATTGTGCACCCTGGCTCCCCACACACCGAATCCCGCATAGTGCAACTCTACGCCATTGGTCACCAAACAGTGTTCTTGCAGGATGCCGTCAAGGCCCTTTACGACGTTAGAAAAGAACTCGACTGGATGCGTGAGACTGCACAGAATGAGCTCCCTAAGCTGAAATCCACTATCAGTGTTGTGGAAGACGCGTTCTGCCTGATGCCTACAGCATTGCGGCAGGCGCTCAACCAACTAATGTAATATCCGCAATTTTCGATTTTTGGTGAATTTCTTTTTTCGGCCGGAGTCCGTTTTGACGGCTCGCTCATGACCGTTTCGTCATTCTGAGAATGATTAATTCTGCACTTTTTGTCATCCGAGTTCGTTTCGGTGTTGCTTTGTTGAGTTCTGTGCTTTTTAGCGACTTTTCCGCACTTGAGTTCGATTCTTGCGAATCTCGTCCAAGCTATTTGTTTGAGTTTCCCGCAAGTCCTTTTAACTTTGTTAGACGTGTCTTGAACTTCGGCTTGATTATTCGTTGACGTATGGTGATTTTCGGGCATTTGGGCCATTTTCGTAATTTCCCAAAGTTTGGGGTAATTACCTTCCGTTGTCGAATTTCGAGCCTTCGGGTGGTCGGAATTGTGTGTCCTACTAGCTCTTAGATTCGTCTTTGTGAGTACTTCGTAACCGTATCTTCGGTTCGTATTCGTGTTCGGGTTTCGGTGTCGTTTTGTTGAATTCAGGATTACTAAACGACTTTTCTAAGTATGAGTTCGTCTTTGTTAGATCACCATTAATTTTTGTAACTCCAAAATTATAAATCTTTGCAATATTATAGAACATCGAGTTAGCTTTCCAATGGTTCAAGCGGTGAGTCAATCGGAGTCCGGACGAGAGAGTTATGGTCGTTTGAGTTTTTGGCCGAGCACTTCCAGAGCCTTTCGGCCGATAGGGGGTCGATAGACTCTCTGCCGGCATTACGTATGGGTATCGGTTGGGCCTATCGGCCGATAGGCTGGCCGATATGTAAATTTCTTCACCTTCGAACTTCCAGAGCCTTTCGCCGATAAGGGGGTCGATAGACTCTCTTAGGCATTAGTATGGGTATCGGTTGGGCTATCGGCCGATAGCTTTGGCCGATAGGTTCTGTTGTGTTACACTATAAATGTGTTGTTTTGAGCGTGAACGGCTCATTTCCCATTTTTTCCATGCGTCGCGAGAGAGAGGATATAGAGGGGAGAGTTCTTCATCCGGGGTCGATATTCATCTTTTCTTTTCGGTTGTGAGGCTCGGATAATCAATCTAACGCGTGTTCTACGGATCTTAATACTTGAATCACTCAAGGTAATATCTCTTGAAACCCTACCTTTTTGGATAATTGGGGATTTTGGGGTTTTGTCCGATTCTTTCCGTTTCGTTGATGGATTCATGATGAATATGATTAATCTTGTTAGTATCTTTAGTTTTCCTACGGATTCATGGATATTTTGTGGATTTTTACGGAATCGAGAGGGTTTGGTTGTGGTCCGCCCTCGTTGTTGTTTTCGGTATGAATATACATGAATCGTAGGCGGGGTTCCGGGTGTATTCCATTTCCATAATCGTTTAGAAGTGGTTGTGATTGTGCTATTCGAATCGTTAGGTTCATTTTCGTCGGTTCCTCACGGTCGTGCTTGATTCTTCCGTTCCGTTCATTGTCGTCTTCCTTTCGTTAGCATCGGGCGTTAGAAGCTTCGGTTGAGCCGTATCCGTTCGTGGTTCGGTGCTCGTGGTATCGAGGCAAGTACCTTGCCCATATTTTCTCTTTTTATGTATATGATGATCGGTGGTCGACTTGATGTGTTTGTTTGGTTATTTGAAATGAAGTTTCAAAAGGATTTCGTTTTTGCCTCGTTAAAGGCTTTCTTTCAAAACGCGTGTGTTTTGTGAACGGTGTTTTGAGAATTGATTATGATTTGATTATTTTGAACGTTGAAGGATTTTATGAGGATACTCCTCTTGTTTAAAGTTATGGAATCGTGTATTCCGTATTTAAGCTTGTTATTGTATTTTTGAAGAGTTTGGTAATGGTGTCGAGTTAATGGCCATCTCTAGTGAGTATTCTTAATGAACTTACATTCTTAGCATATTAGTGTTGCATGAGTAACGTGTGTGTGTGTATGCTCACTACGGGTTAGATCCGACGGGGTCTCGGTAGGGGTCCACGGAGGTGTGGATCGACGAGCTTTGCTTTTAACCACTACGGGTTAGATCCGACGGGGTCTCGGTAGGGGTCCACGGAGGTGTGGATCGACGGTTAATTGTGGTGCATTTTTGCAAATGTGATTTGATATTGGCATTTCCGGAAATGAGTGCTTTCGAACGATTTTCATGATTGCATGCATTGACTAAGTGTGTAAGAGGTAAGTGTTCGTTTGGCTTACTTGGCTAGGATGGCACTGGAGTATTTTGTTGTTTGTTTTAAATCCTTTATTTGTGAATTTTGATGTTGGGATACGAACCTCCTGGTCGTTCTTGTGTACTGTGAGTTGATGAGATTTGGGGCTAAAATCCCAATGGTTTTGTAAAAGTCGTTTTACGGATTTGGGGCTAAAATCCCAACGGTTGGTTAATGTCATTTTGAAAGTAAACCTTTGGGCGGTGACCCCTTTTGTCTTTGGTTTTGAAAAGTAGGATTTGATAATCCTAAATTGTTTTCTATTAAAACTCTCGATGGCATTCTAAACTGTTTTATAAATTACTTCCATTGATTTATGATATTTCGTTTTTGGAAATGTTTTCTCAAACCCTTGCCTCGGGAAGTACTTTTCGTTTCGTTTGGATCTTTGAGGATCCTCGGTTATTGTTATTCGTGGAATGTGAATTGTATGGCTCGTATTTGCACTTTGTATTTGCACTAGCAAAACGGTGGAGTTTGCTAACCCCAGTATTCGGGGTGGATGTCTGTTTTTGCATTCAGGTTTTGGAGCATAACACAGGGTCGGCACGAAGGATGATGAAAGATGATCGATACTAATCACATGAGGAACCGTACATCGTGTGTTGGTTCGATTGTACTTTATTTTCATTCTTGTATTGTTCCGTTATGCAGTGTAGTTGTATTTTGTCCCTGCGTGGGCATGAGTTGTATTTGAGTTGTATGTATTTGTGGAAAGACCAAATCGGTCTCTCGAGTCATTGTAGCCTCGAAGGCATTGTCGAGATGTTAAATGTCGTTACCAGCCTGGTAGATCCTTGAGGAAAGGTTCTACGGCGTGTAATATCCCTGAGCGGATTGGGGGTGTTACATAAATGGTATCGGAGATTAGGTTGAGGAAACCTAGGCTGTCGGGTCAAGTCGTGTTGTTTGAGTCTTGTTTCGTTGGATTTTTATCTGACTGAGTCGTGTCGCGACGCGTCGTTTGAGTTTGTTGGTCGTGATTAGTATCGTGGGGCGATCATCATATTCGTGCGACCTGTGGAAGTAAGTCTCCCTTCTTTGTGTTGTGCCTCGTGTGACACGAGCTATTTTTATGATTATTTGTTAAGTGGTGGAATTTTATGTGAATTTTGATTTCACGATATGTATTTAGTCGACTTTCGTATTTGATTTATACGAGGAGTGTCGTCGCTTGTGATGTCTTTTTATTGTTGTTTTTCTCCGTTGTTGATGATTTTCGAATCGATTTGCACGTTTTACAAGTTCTATTGTGGAAGCTTTGTGCTTATACGCGTTCGACTTGTTCACTAGCCAGTGCGGGAGAGTATTTTATCAGAGGTTTTGTTCTGAATATGGTATTTTATCGTTTATTTCCGTTTAAAGACATATATTGTCTTCATTTTAAACGTTTTGGTGCGTGTGCTAGGAGTTGTTTTAGTGAACATCGATATGTGTGAGTTTTGGGCATTCTGGCCTATTGAATTTTTGAAAACCTTGAGTATCTTGGAAAAACAAATTTCGAGACATACTTTTCAAATGAGTTATTTTCTTGTGGTACATCCTAGATGCCGCAATATATTTCAAAAATTTTCTACCTCGAGGACCAAAATGTTTCGCGATATTTTCAACACTTTTATTTAGACCCGAGGGTCGAATATTCTGAAAGTTTTCACTAAGAGAAAGTGTCCTCATTTTTATCAGACGCGAAATGGTTTTCCCAAAGTCTCGATAACGACGTTCCACGTTTGTACTATTTGAAAGGTGATACTCAAGATCAACCAGTATTCTTCAAATTATTTTCAAAATGAGGTTTTCATTTTTTTAAAACCTGTCCATTCCCGTTTGAGGGCTGGGTATGTATGTGTGACGTTCGCGTTGTCATTTTGATACTTTCTCCCGAGTATGATCGAATTGGCGGTGTGAGCATTGAGTCGCTTTCCACACATTGGTTGTGCTAGCCCCTGTGAGAGGCGGAATGTTGGTATTGAATGTTGTCGCCTCGTGGCGATTTCTGCGTTGTCGAGGATGTGCGAGCTGTTAGAGCTTGGTATGGTATGACCGTGTGCATCGGTGATCGTTCCGTTATGTGTCGATTGTTTAATGTCTTGTTACCTTGCCCCCGTTTTTGTGAATTTCGTGGACGAGGTCGGAGATAATGCCCGTATTATTTTGACTCCTGTATTTTCTCTTTCTCCGCCTATCAATTCGCTCATGTTCGTTGGCACTTTGTGAACTTGTTTTGTATTTCGGTTTCATCGTTCGAGCAAGCCGTGATCTTGTTGTGGGCGATCGGGTTATCGATGTGACTTTTTTCGAGTTCGGTTCGATTCTTGTGAACCTTGTTCGGGAGTGGCGTCATCTGGTTCTATTAGTTCTTTTATTCGAAGTGGATCGGATTTAGAACTCTTGTGTTATCGACTTTGTAGACTCATCATGTTCATTGACCTTTTACGAGTTTGTCACGCCTTGCCTTTGTTGATCGAACGAGGTGGTATTATTTGAATTTCGTTCGTCGTTGTGACCTTTCAATCGTTACTCCCTTTTACGTGGATGCAGTGCGAGTGTGCATCTTGTTGTTTTCATCGGATCATGTTTTGTCTCGAGTCGAGGTGTGAACCTCGGAGTTGCAGTTGAACCTTATTGTTCTTCGTGATCCGAACATGATCGTTCGATTTTTTTGTTGTCTCGATCTTTGTGGTTTGATCGTTTGTTTGTTCGGTTTTTGTTCTCGTTTCGTGATTGTTGAGCGTTCGGGCTCCTTCGTAATTTCCTTAAGTTTGGGAAATTAGTCTCGTTTTCGATCTTCCAACCCTTGGGCGGTGGAATTCCGTATTTATTGACGTTTGGCTCGCATTTGATTGGTGAACCGTTGGGTTGGTCAATCATATTGATTTTCGTTCGTTGAGTTTTGTGATTGTTCGGATAATCGACTCGATTGTATTGTCTATTTGATGACGCTTGTCACTCGTTGATTTTATTATGTCTCTCTGGTGACGTTGCGTTAGTCGCCCTAGAGCGTATTTTCTCGCCGTATGTCTCTTTGCGTTCCTTGCGGTGTTTCGCCGTCGGGCGCGAGTCTTCGGTTTTGTGTATCTCGTCGAGTTTTCTGGCAAGGGATATTGCTTCTCCTACTTATTTTAAGTTTCGGACGAAACTTCTTTTAGGAGGGTAGAATGTAATATCCGCAATTTTCGATTTTTGGTGAATTTCTTTTTCGCCGAGTCCGTTTTGACGGCTCGCTCATGACCGTTTCGTCATTCGAGAATGATTAATTACGCACTTTTGTCATCCGAGTTCGTTTCGGTGTTGCTTTGTTGAGTTCATTGCTTTTTAGCGACTTTTCCGCACTTGAGTTCGATTCTTGCGAATCTCGTCCGCTATTGTTTGAGTTTCCCACAAGTCCGTTTAACTTTGTTAGACGTGTCGTGAACTTCGGCTTGATTATTCGTTGGCGTATGGTGATTTTCGGGCATTTGGGCCATTTTCGTAATTTCCCAAAGTTTGGGGTAATTACCTTCCGTTGTCGAATTTCGAGCCTTCGGGTGGTCGGGTGTGTGTCCTACTAGCTCTTAGATTCGTCTTTGTGAGTACTTCGTAACCGTATCTTCGGTTCGTATTCGAGTTCGGGTTTCGGTGTCGTTTTGTTGAATTCGGGATTACTAAACGACTTTTCTAAGTATGAGTTCGTCTTTGTTAGATCACCATTAATTTTTGGTAACTCCAAAAATTATAAATCTTGCAATATTATAGAACATCGAGTTAGCTTTCCAATGGTTCAAGCGGTGAGTCAATCGGTCGGACGAGAGAGTTATGGTCGTTTGATTTTGGCCGAGCACTTCCGAGCCTTTCGGCCGATAGGGGGTCGATAGACTCTCCGCCGGCATTACGTATGGGTATCGGTTGGGCCTATCGGCCGATAGGCTGGCCGATATGTAAATTTCTTCACCTTCGAACTTCCAGGAGCCTTTCGGCCGATAAGGGGGGTCGATAGACTCTACTGCCGGCATTCCGTATGGGTATCGGTTGGGCCTAACGCCCGATAGCCGGGCCGATAGGTTCTGCTGTGTTACACTATAAATGTGTTGTTTTGAGCGTGAACAGCTCATTTCCCATTTTTTTCCACTGCGTCGCGAGAGAGAGGATATAGAGGGGGAGAGTTCTTCATCCGGGGGTCGATATTCATCTTTTCTTTTCGGTTGTGAGGCTCGGATAATCAATCTAACGCGTGTTCTACGGATCTTAATACTTGAATCACTCAAGGTAATATCTCTTGAAACCCTACCTTTTTGGATAATTGGGGATTTTGGGGTTTTGTCCGATTCTTTCCGTTTCGTTGATGGATTCATGATGAATATGATTAATCTTGTTAGTATCTTTAGTTTTCCTACGGATTCATGGATATTTTGTGGATTTTTACGGAATCGAGAGGGTTTGGTTGTGGTCCGCCCTCGTTGTTGTTTTCGGTATGAATATACATGAATCGTAGGCGGGGTTCCGGGTGTATTCCATTTCCATAATCGTTTAGAAGTGGTTGTGATTGTGCTATTCGAATCGTTAGGTTCATTTTCGTCGGTTCCTCACGGTCGTGCTTGATTCTTCCGTTCCGTTCATTGTCGTCTTCCTTTTCGTTAGCATCGGGCGTTCGAAGCTTCCGGTTGAGCCGTATCCGTTCGTGGTTCGGTGCTCGTGGTATCGAGGCAAGTACCTTGCCCATACTTTTCTCGTTTTATGTATATGATGATCGGTGGTCGTCTTGATGTGTTTGTTTGGTTATTTGAAATGAAGTTTCAAAAGGATTTGTTTGGCCTCGTTAAAGGCTTTCTTTCAAAACGCGTGTGTTTTGTGAACGGTGTTTTGAGAATTGATTATGATTTGATTATTTTGAACGTTGAAGGATTTTATGAGGATACTCCTCTTGTTTAAAGTTATGGAATCGTGTATTCCGTATTTAAGCTTGTTATTGTATTTTTGAAGAGTTTGGTAATGGTGTCGAGTTAATGGCCATCTCTAGTGAGTATTCTTAATGAACTTACATTCTTAGCATATTAGTGTTGCATGAGTAACGTGTGTGTGTGTATGCTCACTACGGGTTAGATCCGACGGGGTCTCGGTAGGGGTCCACGGAGGTGTGGATCGATGAGCTTTGCTTTTAACCACTACGGGTTAGATCCGACGGGGTCTCGGTAGGGGTCCACGGAGGTGTGGATCGGTTAATTGTGGTGCATTTTTGCAAATGTGATTTGATATTGGCATTTAGGAAATGAGTGCTTTGAACGATTTTCATGATTGCATGCATTGACTAAGTGTGTAAGAGGTAAGTGTTCGTTTGGCTTACTTGGCTAGGATGGCCTGGAGTATTTTGTTGTTTGTTTTAAATCCTTTATTTGTGAATTTTGATGTTGGGATACGAACCTCACAGTCGTTCTTGTGTCTTGTGAGTTGATGAGATTTGGGGCTAAAATCCCAATGGTTTTGTAAAAGTCGTTTCTGGATTTGGGGCTAAAATCCCAACGGTTGGTTAATGTCATTTTCGGAAAGTAAACCTTTGGGCGGTGACCCCTTTTGTCTTTTGGTTTTGAAAAGTAGGATTTGATAATCCTAAATTGTTTTCTATTAAAACTCTCGATGGCATTCTAAAGCTGTTTTATAAATTACTTCCATTAATTTATGATATTTCGTTTTGAAATGTTTTCTCAAACCCTTGCCTCGGGAAGTACTTTTCGTTTCGTTTGGATCTTTGAGGATCCTCGGTTATTGTTATTCGTGGAATGTGAATTGTATGGCTCGTATTTGCACTTTGTATTTGCACTAGCAAAACGGTGGAGTTTGCTAACCCCAGTATTCGGGGGTGGATGTCTGTTTTGCATTCGGGTTTTGGAGCATAACACGAGTCGGCACGAAGGATGATGAAAGATGATCGATACTAATCACATGAGGAACCGTACATCGTGTGTTGGTTGATTGTACTTTATTTTCATTTCTTTGTATTGTTCCGTTATGCAGGTGTAGTTGTATTTAGTCCCCTCCGTGGGCATGAGTTCTATTTGAGTTTTATGTAAATGAGGAAAGACCAAATCGGTCTACTGAGTCATTGTAGCCTCGAAGGCATTGTCGAGATGTTAAATGTCGTTACCAGCCTGGTAGATCCTTGAGGAAAGGTTCTACGGCGTGTAATATCCCTGAGCGGATTGGGGGTGTTACAACTAAAACATCATCAAGAGCGGATCATGTGATAGGAACAAGAAAAGCTCAGAGTTGCCGATGCCAAAACGGTTTCCGCCCTTCAACATACCGATACCAGACTGACTGAGCACGATCATAAGATTAATGATATGTGTTTAATGGTCGGTACACTAGTTCAAAGCGTCAATGATCTGAAGACCAACCAGGACGAGTCCATGAAGCTCCTACAGGAGATTCATACCAAGGTATCAGATATTGATGATGCCAAAAAAGGGGAAGAGTCCATAGAGGCTGCCCGGGGATGGAGATTGGAGAGAGAGAGAGAGAGAGAGAGAGAGAGAGAGATGGATGCAATGCTGTAAGAAAGTGTTGCTGTTGCAATTGGGACTGGCCGCAACAGGGTCAAGTCAAGCTACAAAGGGATACAGGGTAACTGGATCTCGACCTAAGTTTAGGATCCCAACATCCCATGGAAGAACAATATGCGAAAGCCATCCGAGATTCTGCTACCCACTGACCGACACCCTTCAGCCGATGATTTGAAGAATTGGAAGAAGAATGAACTGATGAGATACTTCTGTACGCTCATCAGGGAGTCTGCCCTCTTCAACCGATTCAAGACGCTAGAGGATGCCGCAAATGAATTCTCAAGGCTATTAGCGGAAGGAAGGCTCCCTCTGCAAATGCTGATGAAATTCAGGCACCAGAAAGGTGAAGGGGTCACCCATCCGGAAGACTGGATCCTTGCTTATGATCAATCCCTTGAAGGAAAGAGCATTTATCGGGATCACGGCATGGACTCCCTAGTCAACTTGTGGAAAGGAACTGTAAATGATCCTGACCGGAGGCCTTGTAAGCACTCTCAATATAGGAGCTAGCCTGTCAGCCTTTATGCTGTATTTTTTTCCTCTATAGGCTTATCAATGCAGTATGCATCTGTATGTATCTTTATTTTTCAAGAACTTGTAATTTTCCCATCTTTATCTATAAGACTTGGTTTCTTGAAATATTACAACTCCTAATCTACGCTTACTATTTTACTGTTTGATTACGAAGTTTTGCCATATTTCAACATGTACAAACTTGTTAATACTCAAAGCTGTAAGAACTTGTCTGCGAAAAGTTCAATAGATTAAGTTGTATGTAATTTAGATTTTACCCAGTAAGATTGTGCCGACGTGCCAATCATAAGATCAGTTGTAATACACTTAAATCATGTAGGAATTTTCATTTTAGAACTTGTCTGCGAGTAGTTCAAATTTCTAGACTAAGTTATGAAGATTCGGTCAATCGACAAAAGACTTGAAGATAGCCTCTCTGTATTCAGAAGAAGGTATGGAAGTTGTTAGGATTCTCCATATAGCTCGTACATACAGCAAAGAGATCTTCTACAGAATCCATCCTACAGAGCCTACTTCATACGGCAAGAGAAATGGTACGTTAGATACAGCAGTCTGTATGTGTTTTACTTAGGAAAAGTAAAACACATCCAACAGGACTGAATAGAAAAAGCTTTAAACCATTCTGAAATGAATATTGTTTATTCATAAAGTATTCATGGTTAAAAGCAGCATTTATTGCTAATATGACAACATTTAATGCGGCTTGAGAGAGACAAGTCTGAACGCTCTGAAGAGCATCTAATGCAAAGGTACAAAGGATGTCTAAAGCATTAAATGTGATCTGCTTTAATTCAAATAATCAGCCGCCGCTAATCAGAGACGTCAACATCTCACCGACCAGCAACGACTACATTTATAACAGATACATTTCTGAGGTTAAAAATACTCCCAAGTTAGAGGACATTGCTCACCCAAGTTATTCATTATCGCGCATACTCTGCAGATTACTCTGACAATCTAGCTATTAAAGAGTAGTATATTTCGTGATCATACAGCAGTATTCAAGCGAAGAAATATACTAAGTCCTCAATGCAAACAGCACAGCATACAGCGATCGATCATCAAAGATATAACTACTGTTTGGAATTGTTCTACCCTTACCGTTGAGATTATCCTTAGCCCTGTGTGGACTAAAGATCCTTGCGTATTCTGATATGTGTGGGAAGAATAGCATTGAAGATGAAGCTTCGATCTGTGTAAGAAGGAGCGAGTCTAAAGAGCTCAAGCCAATCTGTGTAAACGGCCCAAAGCTACAGTCCCTGTATCAATCCGTGTAAACGATACAGAGACAGGTTTAGTTAAAGTCACGTAATTGTGTACGTAGCGATTTTAATAAACGCTTTACTCTTGTGTGGAGGACCAGTGGACGTAGAGGGATTTATGTAAAACCCCTAAATTCGATAACTTATCACATGTACAACGTACTAAATCATGATGTACTTTAATAACATTTGTTTTATGACATGATATAATCTACGTCTAATTTTATGTTATTCCACTCATTAATTTTATATTTATAAACCAAATAATAAAATTAAAGTAGAATATTGATTCACCTAATGGACTACGTGTTAATACCTAATTATATATAAACTCACTAATGGACTCAAACCCAACTCAATAAAATTCCTAAGACTTGAATTTACAATTTAAAGCCCAACTCAACTAATTAAATCACCAACAATTACAATTATAGCTATACACTTAAATTAACAAAAAATAATACATATATATATATATATTATATTTGGGCAGCCAAATGGGGAAGAAAAAGAGGAGAGACATATTTTCTAGAGTCTTCATGTTCCCCATGCAAGAGACCCTCTTAACACACTTTAGACAACATGTCTCTAGTCTTCACTACATATACACTTCCCCAAGCCTTACTTACACACTACAAATACCCACACTAATTGCCTAGCCTCACTTTACACTTCAACACAAAAAAATCTGCACTTGAAGATGGAGAGAGAGGGCCGAATTTGAATGAGGAAGAAAGAGTTCATCAAAAACTCAAGTAAACTAGGTAACTTACTCCCTCTAATCGCTTCTATAATATATACTTAATAAATCTTCATATACTAACTTAAACCCTCTCATGCGAAAATAATACACATCCTTGGTGCATGTTGATTTGGCCGAACCAGGTAGTGTGAGAGGGGAGATCGTCTTTCAACGTTCGAGACCTAGAACCGACTAGTTCCGACAAGAATCAAGGTGGGTGAAACTCTTTCAAACTTTTAAGTAATAATCTTTTCTTACTTATGATGCATGTAAATCTGAAATTTCTTCAAGTATGATGTTGACAAATTATTGAAATCACCATATTAAAAATTCCTGCTATGATATTTGTGCTTTGAATTACATGTATATTTGTTTTTCTTGAATTTTACTTTCGAAAATTATGAAGTATGGCGAGCATGCACAAATCTGGAAATTTTTATATAAATACATGTCTTAGAGATATATGTTATGGTTATATTAATATGCAATACGATTTGTTAGATTTAAACGATAACCGATTTGGTAGTCGGATTTCGATTATGTGAAAAATTGAATATTGTACGTCCTATTCGAAATCTTGTTGAAAACCTACCAAAATCTGGAACTATATATATTATATGATTAGGTTAGGGTATATGGATAACTTATTTGTGGCAAAACGGGACTTGATTTGAGTAAACAGAACTTTAGGTGTGTAAATTGTAATCTATAAAAAGTTGGGACTAAACTGAAATTTTCGAGAATAAACTGTTCTGGACACTATAGGCTGTCCGTAAAGTTTCATGTGAATCAGAGTTCGATCTAAGCTTATTAGTCAAATTTGCAATTTTAAAATAATTCCGGGGTCAAAATGCAAGAAATCAAAAATTATAGACCAAGTCCGAATATTCTGGACTTTTTCACAAATCTGGGATTCCAGGTTCATCACGAGCCATCTCGTAAAATTTCGTTATATTCCGAGCTAAATTCGTAGCTCTAAAGGCCTCGGAGCAATTTTGTTAAGTTTTGGGGCAATTTCGTAATTTCTGGAAATTTCAGTCCCGAAACTGGAAATTCCGAATCTCTTCTTAAATCTGAAATTGAAATAGTATCTTTGACCTTCTTATAAATTTTCACGACCATCCGAGTTCATTTCATATCTCCAAAATGCATAAGCTCAACCTAAGGGTATAAACGTCGTTTCGACCAATTTAGAAAAATTCTCGACTTCTTTTCATCGAACCTACCAATCCAATACATCTGACTTGAACCCTTTAAAACCGTTAATAAAATATTGAGAGTATTTTCAAATTAATATACAAGTTCTATCCCGTATTACCGTGCCACAAATATAATTAACCATATTCCATACTTAATCAAAAGACGAAATTAATCTCACTGATCGAATGTTTAAGTGTTACTCGTGCTATGCGACTAACTAACAATTGTGACTGTCCGGGAACTAAGTGCTATACAAACAAAGTGCCACGGACGGTTCCGCCCTCTAACTCTATTGGGACAAAGTGCCACGTCGACGGATGGGGCCACCTCTTGAACCCATACGAAACAGAGAGCTGACCTAAAATCCGGGGGCCACCTATTGAACTGTAGGAGCCACCTCTAGAGTCCCAAATCGATTCGGGACGGTTAGACCGAGTCTTGGATCGAGCAGCGCGGCTGCGGTTCATGAACAAGGCTGCTGTTGTTGCCTATTCCCATAACCGAGGAACGGAGTGTTCCGAGAGACCTGGGTCGTAGAACTTGGGGTATAATCGCGATTATGGTGTGATCCGGGTATTGACCCACAGCTAAGGACATACCGAGACTAGATAAGAGATAAGGAAGCACACACTAAGTGTGAGAGCGAAGGCTCAGCTACTGGGGCGACGGTCCAAATCTTGGGGCGACGACGTATACTGCTAGGAGTAATAAGGAGAGCCTAGAATCCAAAGTCCACATCGGCAGGATTCAAAGCTAGATTGACTGATCGACTGATTGACTGATTGATTGACTTGACATCTGTCTACGGGGACAGGATTATATTATTTAACTACTAAACGATTATCTTTCGATAAATGGCAGCATATCTTTGAAACCTTTTTCACTTTTCTTATAATTTGACAAAGTCATGCATCACTTAAAATTTTCAAAGGAAATAAAGCCACACTCGCACACGATCACCCACTCACTGAGACCTTTTGTCTCAACCCACCATTTTTCCTTTTAAACCAGAGAATGAGCAACCAGCAGAAGGCGAGGAAGGAATTGTGGAAGAGACCGATTAGAAGACCGCCGCCTAGACTTAGAATTTCTGTTTTTATCCCGACTTGTAATAATTTACTATGTTTCGTACTTTGAATCATCTATTATTTTTCCGCTGCAAACTTATGATCACTGTAATTTGATTATCAACTTTTGTTACAACGAATCTTAGAACATCGGGTTAAGATCGTTGATTGAAAATTTTATCCAATCGTTATTTAGCTTCCACTATTTATTACTACACTTTATTTGATTGATCGACTGGTACGTCGCGCCCTCGTCCTTCCCGATGTTGGGGGCATGACAGAAGTGGTATCGGAGCCTGCTTTTTGAGAAGGACACTTACAACGGGCTAACCAGGATAAGATTCTTCGAACTTAGATGGGAATTCCACCTAGGACGAAGTGAACCATAGGACTGAGACCTAAAGTAGATTTCTCGAGTCAATTCTCATTAAGATCTCTTTCTACTTGTCGCTATTCACTTGGAATATGCATAGTCAAATTCAAATTTCCTAAGTCATTGGCCAAGGTACTTGATTAAGTATCCACGGCATTTCCCCAACTGAATCAATTCTTCTATTGAACTCTTGAAACGAATATAGTTTATTTCACTTATCCATTTCTCAAAGTCATATCATTATTCATTCGAAATTGATGAAGTTCCTTTAAACTCCACTAAACTTCATTACTTTCTTAAAATGGAGTATTATTGTTCCTTTGTCGTTAGTATCATATAAGCATTTGTTGAATCATTAAGTTCACTGCCTTAATGATTATTCATGCTTAATAGAGTTTTATATTGGATATTAGATTTTGCGAAATACTGACTTAGTTTTATTTTGTTAATTAGATGGACCCCACTGGAGAGAAAGTTTTGACCAAGGAAACTTAGGGTATCCCTACTACGCGAGCAACGATTACTGAGGATCAGCTCCGGCAAGCGCTTAACCAAATTGAGAGTGTTGCTAGACCCATTCTAGACGTAGCTGTTTTGGGCGATTCAAAGGAAAGAAATCCAGAACTTGAGGTCCGTGATTGCGCGCATTTTTCAAGATGTGACGGCGTATCGTGATCAGAGGGACGAGCTGTTTCGGTTGCTGGAGAAGAAGAGACAAGAATACGAAGAGCTGAGAAAAGGGCACATCACCTGGAAACCCAATCGTTAGTGGACATTCGAACGAGAGCCAAACTCCATAGCCACAAATATCTCCAAGCCCACAAGGTGCAAATGCTGGAGGAACAAATCTTGTCTGAACGCCACGAGCATGAAAAATTCCAGATCATGGTGAATTCTAAGCTGGGAGCCGTGATCGACCTATTTCCCAATTCCACCACTAAAATCAGAGCCCCATCACGAGCACTCCCAATTATGGACACTCGATTCCGTGAGTTCGAAGAGGACGATCCGGAGGAAGATCCGGAGGAGGATCCGGAGAAGGACCCAGAAGAGGATGCGAGTATGAATTCGGGAGATAATTAGAAAACTCTAAGACTTGGTTACGAATATTAATGTAACTTGTTTTGATGTTTCATACTTTTGATGTTCAAGACATTTGGCCTAAGTGCCATGAAACGTAAATATATAACTGGGCGAATAAGCCAGGAGTAACTTGAATCGACTATGTTTTATCTTTATATTATAATTCCATTATCCGCTATTAATTAGCACTCAATCATGCACTTAAATCTACATGATAACAGAAATTACTTATAACTCCACATAAGATTGTTAATCCTCACACGCTTCCCTAACTTATAATAAATGGCTGACCGAAGGCGTGGACGTCCTCGTATGAACCGTGACGAGCAGCAACATCACAATGATCGCTCACGCACTCCCCCACGAGGAGGAAACGGAAATGATGCTATGGCTCAAGCCCTAGCTCAACTGACAAATTTCCTACAACAGCAAGCAACAAACAACAGAAACAACGACGAAACTTACAATCGCACTCTTGAAAGGTTTTTGCGCTTCAAGCCGCCTACTTTCGACGGAGAACCTGATGATGTCAAGGCCGAATTTTGGCTGGAGAGAATTGAAGGAATTTTCAACGCCCTACAGTATACCGATGAGCAACATGTATCCCTGGCTACATTCCGACTCGAAGTTGCTGCCCACGATTGGTGGATGATTATTAACGAGCGCTGGACGAGAGAGAACCATGCCAAGACATGAGCTAACTTCTTGACTGATTTTCAAACCCAGTAAGTGTCGGCAGTGTAACACCCCCGATATATTCAGGAATATTACAGCGCCGTAAATCCTTTACGTAAGAATTTACAAGGCTGAAGAAAACGAAATAACAATCACATATACCAACTTATGAAATCACTGAAATAAAATACAACAGTCTGGTTCAATACCGAGAATACAAATATCCAAATGAAGGGTTATTAATACATCACCAAAATTCAAACATCATAAACCGACGACGTACTCGAGTACTTATTGAAATAACCAACAAACAACACACAATAAACCCGGCCGGAACATCACTCTGCACCCTCGTCGTCATGCAGCTCCAGTGGTTGTTTCCCCGCTCTCCTGGATCCTGAACATAAACAAATGTTCATCCCCGAAGGGGTTAGCACAACGATGCTAGTACAAGTACAATAATCATACAACAGTAATATAATCAATAATTATATCATAACAAGTTTCTCCAACAAGAAATATCAACAACACATATCATATCATAACAGTTTCAACATACTGATGGTATTCCAACGATCCAGCGCACACAGCTATAGATTCCCATGATGATCCCATCGGACCAACACATGGTGGAACTACATGTCCAATTATCCAGCGCACACAGTTATAGATTCCCATGATGATTCCCGTCGGATCAACGCATGGTGGACATATAATCACAACACATTTACACAATACAATCACATCATAACTATCATAATATACACAATTCTAATTAGAGTACTTGCCTCGGTTCGTTGACAAGAATAAAACTTCCACGAATATCGAAATACTCGAAGATCGTCCCTTTCGATCAATCACGTTGCTAAGCTCGAACCTTAACAAAAGAAATAACATAGAATTCATCTCATGTCGTACGAACGTCTAACAATCCAAAATTACTGTAGGAAGTCCTTAAAATGTAATCTGTCTGGATCGCTTAACGCAAGCTACGCATCCTATGTAGCGTACGTTAATTCTACTCGTTAGCGCATGCAATACATACAGCCTAGCGTACGCTAACCATGCACGGTCAGTGCCTCACTGATCAGCCGACTGACTTGCCTGATAACTTAACGCACGCTAAGTTCCAAACGTGGCGTACACTAAACATATTCGATGGCGCACGTTAATTCACGTAGCTCAGCGCACGCTAAGTGCGCATGGCAGTTCATTGAAGGGCGGCAGATTGTACAAATGGTGATGAAGTAAGCGAATCCCTCAGTGATTAATGTTTGTTATCCGAATACATGTTATGTTCATAAACTTATGAATGATCTCACGGATAATAACAACTTCAAAATACAAGTATATGTATAATCATCACAACGCCATAATCCATCTTGATTACAATTCTCATGCGAAGTTGGTGATTTCCGGTTGGTGCATTAGATCCTACTATCATTATAAACATTCAGACTTCATCTTGAGGTGAACTAACAATTACAACTTATACGAAAGAATATTTCCTAAGATGATTCTTCCCTTAAGTCCTTAGAACCGAAAATAATATCACCTCCAATTTATGATCACTAAGATCATAAATCATACGGATAGCTAACTTCAGAATGTTTCTCTCATCATTTGAAGTATTAGGATTCCAACAACAAGGTTCCAACGATAATATCATAAGCATAGACATTCCCATCTTCTAAACATGATGTTTGTTGAATAATTCACTAATGAAATTCAATATCTCGTTAGCATGATCATCTAATTCCTTAGAATCCAAATCTAAGGCTGGAGATAGATTGAACATACCTTAATATGACGAAATTACTGAACCGAAAGGTAGAATCCGACTCCGGTTGGTTATATGCCACTCCAAGGTGTTACTTCTCTTCAATGATTACTCACAAGTAATATCCAATATTCAAGGATCACGTAGATGTGTTCTAAGTATGTTAGGAGGATAATTATTGCTCTCTTGTCTCTCAAGACTGAAGAATGAACGAAGGAAATGTAAGCCAAAATAGATTGTTGTCTCATTTATAACATTCTGCACTTAAGCTAATTAGCGCACGCTACCATACATATTTAGCGCACGCTAATAAGCGTTGACTCCAAATTTGTCCAGGTTCATCCGCTGGAATCTTATATGGACCCATGTCCCGGCTGGCGCATGTGCTAGCCGCCCAGCTCAATAATTGAGTGCCTAGCGCACGCAACTCCTACATACGTAGCGTGCGCTAGTAGTAGCCGATAGCGCGCGTTAAGCTACATTCTTAGCGTGCGCTATCACTAGTTTGCATGAGAAATTTTGCATGTTGTTATACTTATGTACAAAGATACCAATGCAAGAAATATCATACTCCATTTATCAAGACTACAAATCCGAATAATACAGGGTTCGAATACAGATGAAATACACAGTAATAAATCCGGATATTACATACTCTCCTACTAAAAAGGAGTTTCGTCCCGAAACTCAAGACGAAAATAACTCGGGATATCTGGACTTCATGCCATCTTCCATTTCCCATGTGGCTTCTTCCACTCCGTGACGTGACCATTGAACTTTGACCAAAACGATTGGTTTGTTCCTCAACTATTTAACTCGACTCTCGAGTATCTTGACCGGTCTTTCTTCAAATGTCCCATCTTGAGCGACTTCGATCTCGCCAAAATCAATGACATGACTAGGATCTGGTATATATCTCCGTAACTGGGATACGTGGAACACGTTATGAACATGGCACAATGACGGCGGCAATGCCAATCTGTATGCTAACTCTCCAACTCTCTCAAGGATTTCAAATGGTCCGATATATCTCGGACTCAGCTTTCCTTTCTGTAATACCCGGTTGTAATACAGTTATTATCATTCAGTAATTGTCATTCAGTAATTTCACTCATCAATGATAATTTGTCACTCATATTCAATCATGGTATTCATCATTCAGAGTAATTGTATCGTGTATCAATCGTCATTCATCACTAATCTAATTGGAGTTTTGTGCCGTGTTTATCATCGTCGTCATTTTCATTGTGGACTGTGTGTGAGGAAGTCGCGCACGCTACGTACTCATTCTAGCGCACGCTAATCGAGTATAGGTAGCGCACGCTACCACTCAGCATTAGCGCACGCTAATGTTACCCTGGCTGCAGTCCAGAAGGTACTGGACTGCAGGTGAGTTATTAGTAGCGCATGCTACGAGTGGTAAGTAGCGCGCGCTAGTGGGTTGTAGTAGCGCACGCTAATAATTGCTGTAGCGCGCGCTAAGGACGGATCAGGTTGAGTCCAGTGGCTATTTGGATCGCCTTTGGATTAATTCATAGCGCACGCTATGAGTGATATTTAGCGTACGCAAATGGTGTAGTAGTGCACGCTAAATATTGGTTGTAGCGCACGCTACGAGGTCGAATCGAGAGGGAGACGGTTTACGGATTCCGATCGGGCATCTAATAATTCGTTAGCGCACGCTAACCATGGGTATTAACGCACGCTAATGGTATGGTTGTAGCGCACGCTACAAAAGGTACGTAGCGCGCGCTACCGTTTTCGGACAGTGGGTACTGGACTACCCAAACTACCCGTTAGTGCACGCTACGCACAAGGGCTAGCGCACGCTAACCTGGAGTGACTATATATTAGACGATTAGCTTTGAGTTTCGTCATTTCTCATTTCCCTTCGTTTTTGGAGCGACTTCGGGCGATTTTGGGCGACTTGGAGTGTTCTCTTCGAGCTGCTATCACCTATCATCATATTCAAGTCTTTGAGTTGGATTATCACCACTTCATCATCTCCTTAACATCAAATCAAAGGTATTAATCTCTTAGATCTAGAAATTCGGATTTTTGGGTTTTTCCTTCCGATTTCTTCGTGTAAGCTTGGATTATTGTCGGAATACATTAGATATGGATTATCTACCTTGGATAAATGTATTCCTACGGATTTAATGGCTATTTTCGGAATTATTTCAAGAACCCTTAGGGTTGACTTCGGTTAATTTGGGGATTTTCCGATTGTTGTTGTCGTAAACTTGAATTGTGGATTCCTATGAGATTATTGATGTCATTGATAATGTTTTGCTGGTTTGAATCAATCATTTGGAGTTGGTTTGATAATTTGGGTTTGGTTTTAACCAACGGGAAGGATATTCTCAACGTTTTCGTTAGAGTACATCTACGAGTTCGGATATTGTTGTATCGACGTTTGAGTCGGTTATGATCGTATTTGATTCGTGTATTAATCGGTTGTTGGTAATTATTGTTATTCAAGGTTGTTCGAGCGACCGACATTTCATTTAGGACGTTGTTCGTGGAAGGACATTGTCATCGGTATTGAGTAAGTTAACCCTTACTCGGTTACAAGGATACTCATTCCTTTTGTTGTTGATTGCTCATAATCATAATTCATTCATCATAATATTAATCATATTGAGACTTGTAATTGTCGAATAATCATTTCATTCACGAGGAGCGACGGTTCCAAATCATTTCATTGGGTTATCAATCAAGTCACTATTATTTTCATCTCGGTGAGTCATCTTGGCCTTGTCGAATTATTATTCATTGGTATTCATTGTGGTCATTCTCGTTCATATGACCTTCTGGGTTCATATTGCGTGGCGGGTGTGGGTGTGTGGAATTTTTAGTCGGGCACACGATGGTCATGTTTTGGGTTCACCGATACATTGGACCGTGCACACGGTAACGCTTACCTCCGTGAGACTAATTAGGTACAAGGACGGGTGTGTCCGGTCATTCGTCTTGTACACTTGCACAGAACATTACGGGCGTACTATGATACTCCTCTTCGGCGTAATTCATAACTAAGGATATTTCATAACTTGGTTTATTCATGATTGTGTATTTTCAACCCTTGAGGATTGTTCTTACGTATGGCCCGGCCGTTGGGATTTTGTTTTCAGTCACGGCAAGGCAAAGGCACGGGAAGAGCATCTTGTGACGGCGAGTCCCAGTGATACTAGTAGGGGCCCCAGTCATTTTGTTTGTTTGATCATTTGATCATTTGATTATTCCGTCATTTGTATTTTCCGCTGCAAATTCCGTTTGAAATGTTTAATTGTTCAGGGTGGTGTATTTTATCTCCACATAAAATATACTAGTATTCGGTTTAGTCCTGGTGTGTTGTACTTAAACTCCTCATCGGAGTAATTGGTAATATAATGTGGTTCGGTACTACAATTATATTATTTAATTCATCATTTTCATTTGCACAGTGGGTCCCGGTAGGGATTCACGGCACTGTAATATCCGTCTAGTTTAGGGTGTTACAGAGTTCGTATCGGAGCGTGGTTTTGAATACTACCCTCCAAGTCATGTCTCATTTGAAATCATCGTCATCGGACTAGTATCATTGGACTTTCGCATCACGTGTGACCTGTGCAAATGCCGAGCCAATCAGACTAAGAACTGTAAGATTTCTAATGCCATGGTATAATTTCTGGCAATAATCATTCATTCATAATTCATCAGTTAACAATCCTCAATCATCATTGTCATTTTGACCAGGACGGTCAGGTTAACTCATTAATCACTCAATTCATTTCATTACTCGGTTGTTGATCTGGAAGATCAAATCATTAATCATGTTAACTTGTTCAAGATAATCATTTGATAATTTCATCGATAATCATGTCACGTTAGTTAATCATTCATGTAATCAACGTGTTAGAGCGCGTATGCTCATTTTCATCATCTCATGTCATAATCATAACGTGATATTCATGCGGGAAATATAATCATCATGTAACTTTCCTACTTGGTATGGAAAGAGCAAGAAGAGGGCGTGGAGGAAGAGGCCGTGGAGTGGGCGAATCCCGAGAGCTCGTGTGAATACACGTGCAAGCGAGAAATAATGTTAATTCATCGGCGGCTGACAGCGCCACTCATTCTCTGGGCGTGATCATTCACTAACGGAGTCGTACAGGACACGGCTCGGTCGAGAAGGTGTCCGGGTTGACCCACTCGCTTTTATGCAGGGCATGATGGCCCAAATGACTCAGATGGCACAACTGATGGAGACGATGCATAACTCCGTCAATCAAAATCAGCAGGCTCCTCCGCCGCCACCTCAGAGGCAAGAGAGGAATGTGAGCAATATCATCGGCGACATCTCTCGCAGAGGCCATCTACTTTTGAGGGCTCGTCGATCCGGAGGATATCATTCATTGGCTCGAGCATTTCGAGAAGTTGTTTGCTATGGTAGAGTGTCAGAAGGACACAAAGTTTCGTTGCGGCTTACTACGGGTAAGAGCGCACATTCTTGGTGGTTGTCGTTGAAGCCCACCGAAGGATCATGTACTTGGGATCGATTCAAGACTCTCATGATGGAGAGGTATTATCCGGCCCCACTCGAGAGAGGCCAAGGCGTCGAATTACTCACCCCGACCCCTCGGCGAGACGAGGATGTTCTCGCCATTGCCAGAAATTTCGAACTTCTTCCGTTCGCCTCATCTATCATTCATTCGAGAGATAAGATTAAGTATTTGACAGAGGTGAAACCCCGTATGAGACTACTGTTGCTTAATCATAATTGCACCACGTTGGCCGAATTCATTGAGAAAGCTCTCACCTATGAGCTTCTTGCTAAAGAGATTGCTAAGCGGCAACCTTCGTCTGCTAGCAAGAAATTGAAGAATCGTAATCGATCGAAGGCGGTCGACAATCTTCAAGAAACCCCGTGCGGGCTCTGCTTTCGAGCGACCTCTGTGTCGTCTAAACCCGCGGAATCTCGGTCTCGAGCGGCGATTCGGCCATCACTGTTTTAGCGTGGGGATCTTGGTCATCTCGGTACCAAGTGTCCGAGACAGGACTATCACGTGTCATAATTGTGGGATTCTTGGGCATAAGACCCGTTTTGCCGTAGGGACTCCAAACCTACTCGGGCGTCATCTCGGGCCCCTAGCGGTTAGCCGTTCGAATCGAGGCAACTCAATCGGCGTCGTTTAAAGCAGCGGGAGCGACTAAAGGTGGAGCCTATAGCCGAAGCGGGAGCGTCGGTCTAGGGACTAGCAAGCCGGATTTATGAGATGAAGAAGACCGATGATCCGAGAGGCCCGAATGATCTCGGGTACACTCGATATTCTATCTCAACTTTGTGTGTACCTTTTTGATCTTTGGTGCATCACATTCATTCATTTCCGAGTCATGTTTGAGTAGACTACGTGCGGGTAGTGCTACTAGTTGTGAGCCTTATGTCATTGGCCTACGATGGTAGACGAATTATCGGTAATCATGAGATTGAGAATTGTCGATTGATTTCATGGTCGTGTATGGCGGCGGACCTAATCGTAGTAGATTTGCCGAGGGACGATGTCATCTTGGATATTGATTGGATGGATCGTCATGATGCCATCATTAGTGTCCGTAGCGTATGATCACTATCATTTCGAGGCGATGGGGTTGAATGTGTGTTTCAGGAGGTAATCCATTTGTTGCAGTAAGGTCATTAATTTGATGAAAGCGGTGAGATTACTCAATCGGGGTGTGTTGGTTATTGGTGCTATATGACCAAAACCGAGAAATCATCGATAATGTTGACGGATATTCGGTAGTGAGGGAATATGCGATGTTTTCCGACGAGTTACAGTCCGCCTCCACGAGAGGGATGTGGAATTCACGATTGAGTTGGAGCACAGTGCGTCCCGATATCGAAGGCACCGTGCGGATGGCCCCGACCGAAATGCGGGAATTAAAGAACCAACTCGAGGAGTTGTTCGAGAAGGGTTATATTCGACCAGAGTGCGTCCCGTGGGGAGCACCAGTGTTATTTGTCAAGAAGAAGGATGGTTCTTTTCGCTTGTGTATCGATTATCGGGAGTTGAACAGGGTGACAATCAAGAATAAGTATCCCTTACCCCGTATTGATGATCTCTTAGATCAACTTCAGGAAGCTTCAGTATTTTCCAAGATCGACTTAAGATCTGGATATCATCAGTTGCGGATTCGAGAGTCGGATATCGCGAGGACGGCGTTTCGAACACGCTATGGTCATTATGAGTTTGTGGTTATGCCCTTTGGATTGACTAATGCACCTGCGGTATTCATGGAGTTAATGAATCGGGTTTTCATCGACTTTTTGGACCAGTTTGTTGTTGTCTTCATCGATGACATTTTGATTTATTCTCGTGACCGAGGGGAACACGAGTTTCACCTTCATCAAGTGCTCGACGTGTTGAGACGAGAACAACTTTATGGGAAGTTTTCCAAATGTGAGTTCTGGATGTCCGAAGTGACGTTTCTCGGACACGTAATTTCTTCAGACGGAGTTCGTGTCGATCCTCAGAAAACGGAGGCTATCCGAGATTGGTTACCTCCGAAGAATGTTAAGGAAATCCGAAGTTTTCTCGGATTAGCGGGTTATTATCGGCGCTTCGTAGAGGGATTTTCTAGAATCGCTCAACCCCTGACGAACCTTTTGCGAAAGGATAAGAAATATACGTGGTCCGACGCGTGTCAACGGAGTTTTGAGGAACTCAAGATCCGGTTAATGTCAGCACCTATACTTTCCTTGCTGCAGGGGACGGAAGGATTTGTGGTTTATAGTGATGCGTCCGGACAGGGTCTCGGATGTGTGCTCATGCAGAATGGAAAGGTTATTGCCTATGCTTCACGGCAATTGAGACCTTACGAGGTTAATTATCCGACACACGAC
The DNA here is from genome assembly GCA_033398695.1 of Orobanche coerulescens. NCBI lineage: Eukaryota > Viridiplantae > Streptophyta > Magnoliopsida > Lamiales > Orobanchaceae > Orobanche > Orobanche coerulescens. The sequence goes on from CM065803.1 coordinate 12,953,517, forward strand.
CTGGAGCTAGCAGCCGTGGTGTTCGCTTTGAAGATTTGGCGTCATTATCTTTATGGCGTTACCTGTCAGATATTCACCGATCATAAGAGTTTAAATTATATATTTACTCAGAAGGAGTTAAATATGCGACAGAGGCGGTGGTTAGAACTAATCAAAGATTATGATATTGAGATCCTTTACCACCCGGGCAAGGCTAACGTTGTCGCCGACGCCTTGAGTCGTAAGTCCGTTCAGGAGCAGATGCTTGCTCGTTTAACGATTCGAAGGAGCTTGGTAGGAATTCCTTAGACCGAGATCGAGGTGCAGCTTGGCGAGTTCGAGGGACTTTGTATGTTAGAGATTTCATCGTCACTCGAGGAGGCAATCCGAGAGAATCGGAGTTCGAGACCCTTCATTGTTGCGCATCGGGAGGATGTGACTCGGGAAAGCCTGGATTTGTGGTCCACGAGGATGGACTTTTGAGGTTTAAGAATCGATTGTGCGTGCCGGCGAATGACGAGTTGAAAAACTCGATTTTGATAGAAGCTCATGCTACCCCTTATTCTGTTCATCCGGGTCTAGCAAGATGTACAAGGACTTGAAACAAAATTACGGTGGAGTAATATGAGCGAGAAGTCGCGAGAATTTGTTTCGAGATGCTTAACTGTCAACAAGTCAAGATTGAACATCGGCGGCCGGCGGGTATCTGAAACCTCTTCCTATTCCCGAATGGAAGTGGGAAGACATTTCTATGGATTTCATCACGAGTTTGCCGGCAGTCGTCGTGGCATGAATACGATCTGGGTGATCGTGGACCGCTTAACTAAATCAGCTCATTTCCTTGAGATCAAGGAGACGTGGGGTCCCGAGAGACTTGCTCAACTATTCATCAAAGAGATAGTCGGTACTGCAGTACTCTAAAAGTATCGTTTCCGATCGTGACGGACGGTTTGTGTCGCATTTTTGGAAATCGATTCATCGTGCTATGGGAACCCGGCTTAATCTCGTGCTGCTTTTCATCCTCGGTCAGAGCGGACAATCAGAGAGAACCATTCAGACATTAGAGGACATGTTGAGGGCATGCGTCCTCGATTGGAAAGACGATTGGGAAGCCCAACTACCATTGATCGAGTTCACGTATAATAATAGTTGGCATGCTTCGATTAAGATGGCACCTTACGAGGCCTTGTATGGTCGTCGTTGTCGATCTCCGTTGTGTTGGGATGACCTATCAGAATCAATCGGCACCGAGCCCGATATGCTTATAGCCGCCCGTGAGAAGATAGCTTTGATTAGGAGTCGTTTTTTGACCGCTCAGAGTCGACAGAAATCATATGCAGATAACCGTCGTCGACCATTAGAGTTCGAGGTAGGTGACCACGTGTTGGTCAAGGTATCTCCGAGTCGTGGTATCTTCCGTTTTGGGAAGAGGGGGAAGTTGAGTCCGAGATTCATTGGACCGTTTGAGATTTTGGATCGAGTAGGCGAGTTAGCTTATCGACTGGCTTTACCTCCGGCGTTGAGCCGAATTCATAATGTGTTTCATGTCTCTCAGTTGCGGAAGTATGTTGCCGACCCGAGTCACATACTTCAGTTAGATGAAATCGAGATCGCCGACGATCATTCATATGAGGAGCGTCCTATGCGAGTTTTAGAGCGGCGAATCAAACAGTTGAGGAATAAGACGATTCCTTTGGTTAAAATTCAGTGGTCTAGACACGGAGTCGAAGAGGCTACTTGGGAAACCGAGGATAGTATGCGGGAGAGTTATCCCGAGTTGTTTGACCCTTAGTTTCGGGGACGAAACTCTTTTAAGGGGGGGTGTATGTAATACCCGGTTGTAATTCAGTTATTATCATTCAGTAATTGTCATTCAGTAATTTCACTCATTAATGATCATTTGTCACTCATATTCAATCATGGTATTCATCATTCAGAGTAATTGTATCGTGTATCAATCGTCATTCATCACTAATCTAATTGGAGTTTCGTGCCGTGTTTATCATCGTCGTCATTTTCATTGTAGACTGTGTGTGAGGAAGTAGCGCACGCTACGTACTCTTTCTAGCGTACGCTAATTGAGTATAGGTAGCGCATGCTACCACTCAGCATTAGCGCACGCTAATGTTACTTTGCGATCCATAGTCTTGATCGGTGAGTTATTAGTAGCGCACGCTACGAGTGGTAAGTAGCGCGCTAGTGGGTTGTAGTAGCGCACGCTAATAATTCTTTGTAGGCGCGCTAAGGACGGATCGAGTTGAGTCCGGTGGCTCCGGGCGCCTTTGGATTAATTCATAGCGCACGCTATGAGTGATATTTAGCGTCGCAAGCGGTGTAGTAGCGCACGCTAAATATTGGTTGTAGCGCACGCCACCGAGGTCGAATCGAGAGGACGACGGTTTACGGATTCGATCTTGGGCATCTAATAATTCATTAGCGCACGCTAACCATGGGTATTAACGCACGCTAATGGTATGGTTGTAGCGCACGCTACAAAAGGTACGTAGCGCGCGCTACCGTTTTCGGACAGTGGGTACTGGACTACCCAAACTACCCGTTAGCGCACGCTACGCACAAGGGCTAGCGCACGCTAACCTGGAGTGACTATATATTGGACAGTTCGCCTGAGTTTGGTCCTTTCTCATTTCCCTTCATCTTTGGAGCGACTTCGGGCGATTTTGGGCGACTTGGAGTGTTCTCTTGTTTGCTATCACCTATCATCATATTCAAGGCTTTGAGTTGGATTATCACCACTTCATCATCTCCTTAACATCAAATCAAAGGTATTAATCTCTTAGATCTAGAAATTCGGATTTTTGGGTTTTTCCTTCCGATTTCTTCGTGTAAGCTTGGAGTATTGTCGGAATACATTAGATATGGATTATCTACCTTGGATAAATGTATTCCTACGGATTTAATGGCTATTTTCGGAATTATTTCAAGAACCCTTAGGGTTGACTTCGGTTAATTTGGGGATTTTCCGATTGTTGTCGTAAACTTGAATTGTGGATTCCTATGAGATTATTGATGTCATTGATAATGTTTTGCTGGTTTGAATCAATCATTTGGAGTTGGTTCGATAATTTGGGTTTGGTTTTAACCAACGGGAAGGATATTCTCAACGTTTTTGTTAGAGTACATCTACGAGTTCGGATATTGTTGTATCGACGTTTGAGTCGGTTATGATCGTATTTGATTCGTGTATTGATCGGTTGTTGGTAATTATTGTTATTCAAGGTTGTTCGAGCGACCGACATTTCATTTAGGACGTTGTTCGTGGAAGGACATTGTCATCGGTATTGAGTAAGTTAACCCTTACTCGGTTAAAAGGATACTCATTCCTTTTGTTGTTGATTGCTCATAATCATAATTTATTCATCATAATATTAATCATATTGAGACTTGTAATTGTCGAATAATCATTTCATTCACGAGGAGCGACGGTTCCAAATCATTTCATTGGGTTATCAATCAAGTCACTATTATTTTCATCTCGGTGAGTCATCTTGGCCTTGTCGAATTATTATTCATTGGTATTCATTGTGGTCATTCTCGTTCATATGACCTTCTGGGTTCATATTGCGTGGCCGGGTGTGGCTGTGTGGAATTTTTAGTCGGGCACACGATGGTCATGTTTTGGGTTCACCGATACATTGGACCGTGCACACGGCAACGCTTACCTCCGTGAGACTAATTAGGTACAAGGACGGGTGTGTCCGGTCATTCGTCTTGTACACTTGCACGACATTACGGGCGTACTATGATACTCCTCTTGGCGTAATTCATAAGTAAGGATATTTCATAACTTGGTTTATTCATGATTGTGTATTTTCAACCCTTGAGGATTGTTGTTACGTATGGCGGCCCGTTGGGGATTTTGTTTTCAGTCACGGCAAGGCAAAGGCACGGGAAGAGCATCTTGTGGCGAGAGTCAGTGATACTAGTAGGGGCCCCCAGTCATTTCGTTTGTTTCAGTCATTTTAGTCATTTCAGTTATTCCGTCATTTGTATTTTCCGCTGCAAATTCCGTTTGAAATGTTTAATTGTTCAGGGTGGTGTATTTTATCTTCACATAAAATATACTAGTATTCGGTTTAGTCCTGGTGTGTTGTACTTAAACTCCTCATCGGAGTAATTGGTAATATAATTTGGTTCGGTACTACAATTATATTATTTAATTCATCATTTTCATTTGCCTGGTGGGTCCCAGTCGGGGATTCACGGCACTGTAATATCCGTCTAGTTTGGGGTGTTACAGAGTTCGTATCGGAGCGTGGTTTTGAATACTACCCTCCAAGTCATGTCTCATTTGAAATCATCGTCATCGGACTAGTATCATTGGACTTTCGCGTCACGTGTGACCTGTGCAAATGCCGAGCCAATCAGACCAAGAACTGTAAGATTTCTAATGCCATGGTATAATTTCTGGCAATAATCATTCATTCATAATTCATCAGTTAACAATCCTCAATCATCATTGTCATTTTGACCAGGACGGTCAGGTTAACTCATTAATCACTCAATTCATTTCATTACTCGGTTGTTGATCTGGAAGATCAAATCATTAATCATGTTAACTTGTTCAAGATAATCATTTCAGTAATTTCATCAGATAATCATGTCACGTTAGTTAATCATTCATGTAATCACTGTGTTAGAGCGCGTATGCTCATTTTCATCATCTCATGTCATAATCATAACGTGATATTCATGCGGGAAATATAATCATCATGTAACTTTCCTACTTCAGTATGGAAAGAGCAAGAAGAGGACGTGGAGGACGAGGCCGTGGAGTGGGCCGAATCCCGAGAGCTCGTGTGAATACACGTGCAAACGCGAGAAATAATGTTAATTCATCGAGCAGCGACGCTGCCACTCATTCTCCTGGACGCGATCATTCACTAACGGGGAGTCGTACCCGGGACACGGCTCAGTCAGAAGGTTTCCGGGTTGACCCACTCGCTTTGATGCAGGGCATGATGGCCCAAATGACTCAGATGGCACAGCTGATGGAGACGATGCATAACTCCGTCAATCAAAATCAGCATGCTCCTCCGCCGCCACCTCAGAGGCAAGAGAGGAATGTGAGCAATATCATCGACGACATCTCTCGCCAGAGGCCATCTACTTTTGAGGGCTCGTCTGATCCGGCGGATATCATTCATTGGCTCGAGCATTTCGAGAAGTTGTTTGCTATGGTAGAGTGTCCCGAAGGACACAAAGTTTCTGTTGCGGCTTACTACCTGGGTAAGAGCGCACATTCTTGGTGGTTGTCGTTGAAGCCCACCGAAGGATCATGTACTTGGGATCAGTTCAAGACTCTCATGAGGGAGAGGTATTATCCGGCCCCACTCAGAGAGGCCAAGCTGTCATAATTACTCACCCCAGGCCCTCGTGACGAGGATGTTCTCGCCATTGCCGAGAAATTTCAGAACTTCTTCCGTTCGCCTCATCTATCATTCATTCCGAGAGATAAGATTAAGTATTTCCAAGAGGTGAAACCCCGTATGAGACTACGATTGCTTAATCTTAATTGCACCACGTTGGCGAATTCATTGAGAAAGCTCTCACCTATGAGCTTCTTGCTAAAGAGATTGCTAAGCGGCAACCTTCGTCTGCTAGCAAGAAATCGAAGAATCGTAATCGATCGAAGGCGGTCGACAATCTTCAAGAAACCCCGTGCAGGCTCTGCTTTTACGGCGACCTCTGTGTCGTCTAAACCCGGAATCTCGGTCTCGAGCGGCGGTTCGGCCATCACTGTTTTAAGCTGTGGGGATCTTGGTCATCTCGGTACCAAGTGTCCGAGGCAGACTATCATGTGTCATAATTGTGGGATTCTTGGGCATAAGACCCGTTTTGCCGTAGGGACTCCAAACCTACTCGACGTCATCTCGGGCCCCTAAGCGGTCGGCCGTTGAATCGAGCCACTCAATCGGCGTCATTTAAAGCAGCGGGAGCGACTAAAGGTGGAGCCTATAGCGGCAAGCGGGAGCGTCGGTCTGGGACTAGCAAGCCCCGGTTTATGAGATGAAGAAGACCGATGATCGAGAGGCCGAATGATCTCGGTACACTCGATATTCTATCTCAACTTTGTGTGTACCCTTTTTGATCTTGGTGCATCGCATTCATTCATTTAAGTCATGTTTGAGTAGACTAAATGCGGGTAGTGCTACTAGTTGTGAGCCTTATGTCATTGGCCTACGATGGTAGACGAATTATCGTGTCGTGAGATTGAGAATTGTCGATTCGATTTCATGGTCGTGTATGGCGGCGGACCTAATCGTAGTAGATTTGCCGAGGGACGATGTCATCTTGGGTATTGATTGGATGGATCGTCATGATGCCATCATTAGTGTCCGTAGCGTATGATCACTATCATTTCGACGATGGGGTTGAATGTGTGTTTCGGGGAGGTAATCATTACTGCAGTAAGGTCATTAATTTGATGAAAGCGGTGAGATTACTCAATCGGGGTGTGTTGGTTATTGGTGCTATATGACCAAAACAGAAATCATCGATAATGTTGACGGATATTAGGTAGTGAGGAATATGCCGATGTTTTTCCCAGACGAGTTACAGTGCGCCTCCACGAGAGGATGTGGAATTCACGATTGAGTTGGAGCACGCATGCGTCCCGATATCGAAGGCACCGTCTGGATGGCCCCGAAATGCGGGAATTAAAGAACCAACTCGAGGAGTTGTTCGAGAAGGGTTATATTCGACCGAGTGCGTCCCAGTGGGAGCACCGGTGTTATTTGTCAAGAAGAAGGATGGTTCTTTTCGCTTGTGTATCGATTATCGGGAGTTGAGCAGGTGACAATCAAGAATAAGTATCCCTTACCCCGTATTGATGATCTCTTAGATCAACTTGGGAAGCTTCGGTATTTTCCAAGATCGACTTAAGATCTGGATATCATCGATTCGGATTCGAGAGTCGGATATCGCGAGGACGGCGTTTCGAACACGCTATGGTCATTATAAGTTTGTGGTTATGCCGTTTGGATTGACTAATGCACCTGCGGTATTCATGGAGTTAATGAATCGGGTTTTCATCGACTTTTTGGACCAGTTTGTTGTTGTCTTCATCGATGACATTTTGATTTATTCTCGTGACCGAGGGAAACACGAGTTTCACCTTCATCAAGTGCTCGACGTGTTGAGACTAGAACAACTTTATGGGAAGTTTTCCAAATGTGAGTTCTGGATGTCCGAAGTGACGTTTCTCGGACACGTAATTTCTTCAGACGGAGTTCGTGTCGATCCTCAGAAGACGGAGGCTATCCGAGATTGGTTACCTCCAAAGAATGTTAAGGAAATCCGAAGTTTTCTCGGATTAGCGGGTTATTATCGGCGCTTCGTAGAGGGATTTTCTAGAATCGCTCAACCCATGACGAACCTTTTGCGAAAGGATAAGAAATATACGTGGTCCGACGCGTGTCAACGGAGTTTTGAGGAACTCAAGAGCCGGTTAATGTCAGCACCTGTACTTTCCTTGCCGCAGGGGACGGAAGGATTTGTGGTTTATAGTGATGCGTCCGGACAGGGTCTCGGATGTGTGCTCATGCAGAATGGAAAGGTTATTGCCTATGCTTCACGGCAATTGAGACCTTACGAGGTTAATTATCCGACACACAACCTGGAGCTAGCAGCCGTGGTGTTCGCTTTGAAGATTTGGCATCATTATCTTTATGGCGTTACCTGTCAGATATTCACCGATCATAAGAGTTTAAAGTATATATTTACTCAGAAGGAGTTAAATATGCGACAGAGGCGATGGTTAGAACTAATCAAAGATTATGATATTGAGATCCTTTACCACCCGGGCAAGGCTAACGTTGTCGCCGACGCCTTGAGTCGTAAGTCCGTTCAGGAGCAGATGCTTGCTCGTTTAACAGTTCAGAAGGAGCTTCAGTAGGAATTCCTTAGACCCGAGATCGAGTGCAGCTTGTGAGTTCGAGACTGACTTTGTATGTTAGAGATTTCATCGTCACTCGAGGAGGCAATCGAGAGAATCGGAGTTCAGACCCTTCATTGTTGCGCATCCGTGAGGATGTGACTCGAGAAAGCCCTGGATTTGTGGTCCACGAGGATGGACTTTTGAGGTTTAAGAATCGATTGTGCGTGCTGAATGACGAGTTGAAAAACTCGATTTTGATAGAAGCTCATGCTACCCCTTATTCTGTTCATCCGGGGTCTAGCAAGATGTACAAGGACTTGAAACAAAATTACTGGTGGAGTAATATGAAGCGAGAAGTCGCAGAATTTGTTTCGAGATGCTTAACTTGTCAACAAGTCAAGATTGAACATCAGCGGCCGGCGGGTATGCTGAAACCTCTTCCTATTCCCGAATGGAAGTGGGAAGACATTTCTATGGATTTCATCACGAGTTTGCCGACGATTCGTCGTGGCATGAATACGATCTGGGTGATCTTGGACCGCTTAACTAAATCAGCTCATTTCCTTGAGATCAAGGAGACGTGGGGTCCCGAGAGACTTGCTCAACTGTTCATCAAAGAGATAGTCAGACTGCACGGTACTCCTAAAAGTATCGTTTCCGATCGTGACGGACGGTTTGTGTCGCATTTTTGGAAATCAGTTCATCGTGCTATGGGAACCCAGCTTAATCTCAGTACCGCTCTTCATCCTCAGTCCGACGGACAATCAGAGAGAACCATTCAGACATTAGAGGACATGTTGAGGGCATGCGTCCTCGATTGAAAAGACGATTGGGAAGCCCAACTACCATTGATCGAGTTCACGTATAATAATAGTTGGCATGCTTCGATTAAGATGGCACCTTACGAGGCCTTGTATGGTCGTCGTTGTCGATCTCCGTTGTGTTGGGATGACCTATCAGAATCAATCGGCACCGAGCCCGATATGCTCATAGCCGCCCGTGAGAAGGTAGCTTTGATTAGGAGTCGTTTGTTGACCGCTCAGAGTCGACAGAAATCATATGCAGATAACCGTCGTCGACCATTAGAGTTCGAGGCAGGTGACCACGTGTTGGTCAAGGTATCCCCGAGTCGTGGTATCTTCCGTTTTGGGAAGAGGGGGAAGTTGAGTCCGAGATTCATTGGACCGTTTGAGATTTTGGATCGAGTAGGCGAGTTAGCTTATCGACTGGCTTTACCTCCGGCGTTGAGCCGAATTCATAATGTGTTTCATGTCTCTCAGTTGCGGAAGTATGTTGCCGACCCGAGTCACATACTTCAGTTCGATGAAATCGAGATCGCCGACGATCATTCATATGAGGAGCGTCCTATGCGAGTTTTAGAGCGGCGAATCAAACAGTTGAGGAATAAGACGATTCCTTTGGTTAAAATTCAGTGGTCTAGACACGGAGTCGAAGAGTCTACTTGGGAAACCGAGGATAGTATGCGGGAGAGTTATCCCGAGTTGTTTGACCCTTAGTTTCGGAGACGAAACTCTTTTAAGGGGGTGTATGTAATACCCGGTTGTAATTCAGTTATTATCATTCAGTTATTATCATTCAGTAATTGTCATTCAGTAATTTCACTCATTAATGATCATTTGTCACTCATATTCAATCATGGTATTCATCATTCAGAGTAATTGTATCGTGTATCAATCGTCATTCATCACTAATCTAATTGGAGTTTCGTGCCGTGTTTATCATCGTCGTCATTTTCATTGTAGACTGTGTGTGAGGAAGTAGTGCACGCTACGTACTCTTTCTAGCGCACGCTAATTGAGTATAGGTAGCGCACGCTACCACTCAGCATTAGCGCACGCTAATGTTACCCTGGCTGCAGTCCAGAAGGTACTGGACTGCAGCTGAGTTATTAGTAGCGCACGCTACGAGTGGTAAGTAGCGCGCGCCAGTGGGTTGTAGTAGCGCACGCTAATAATTGCTGTAGCGCGCGCTAAGGACGGATCAGGTTGAGTCCAGTGGCTACTGGACTGCACTGGATTAATTCATAGCGCACGCTATGAGTGATATTTAGCGTACGCAACCGGTGTAGTAGCGCACGCTAAATATTGGTTGTAGCGCACGCTACCGAGGTCATATCAGAGGACAGACGGTTTCTGGATTCCAGTACTGGGCATCTAATAATTCGTTAGCGCACGCTAACCATGGGTATTAACGCACGCTAATGGTATGGTTGTAGCGCACGCTACAAAAGGTACGTAGCGCGCGCTACCGTTTTCGGATAGTGGGTACTGGACTACCCAAACTACCCGTTAGCGCACGCTACGCACAAGGGCTAGCGCACGCTAACCTGGAGTGACTATATATTGGACAGTTAGCCTGAGTTTCGTCATTTCTCATTTCCCTTCGTTTTTGGAGCGACTTCGGGCGATTTTGGGCGACTTGGAGTGTTCTCTTCGAGCTGCTATCACCTATCATCATATTCAAGGCTTTGAGTTGGATTATCACCACTTCATCATCTCCTTAACATCAAATCAAAGGTATTAATCTCTTAGATCTAGAAATTCGGATTTTTGGGTTTTTCCTTCCGATTTCTTCGTGTAAGCTTGGATTATTGTCGGAATACATTAGATATGGAATATCTACCATGGATAAATGTATTCCTACGGATTTAATGTCTATTTTCGGAATTATTTCAAGAACCCTTAGGGTTGACTTCGGTTAATTTGGGGATTTTCCGATTGTTGTTGTCGTAAACTTGAATTGTGGATTCCTATGAGATTATTGATGTCATTGATAATGTTTTGTTGGTTTGAATCAATCATTTGGAGTTGGTTCGATAATTTGGGTTTGGTTTTAACCAACGGGAATGATATTCTCAACGTTTTCGTTAGAGTACATCTATGAGTTCGGATATTGTTGTATCGACGTTTGAGTCGGTTATGATCGTATTTGATTCGTGTATTGATCGGTTGTTGGTAATTATTGTTATTCAAGGTTGTTCGAGCGACCGACATTTCATTTAGGACGTTGTTCGTGGAAGGACATTGTCATCGGTATTGAGTAAGTTAACCCTTACTCGGTTAAAAGGATACTCATTCCTTTTGTTGTTGATTGCTCATAATCATAATTCATTCATCATAATATTAATCATATTGAGACTTGTAATTGTCGAATAATCATTTCATTCACGAGGAGCGACAGTTCTAAATCATTTCATTGGGTTATCAATCAAGTCACTATTATTTTCATCTCGGTGAGTCATCTTGGCCTTGTCGAATTATTATTCATTGGTATTCATTGTGGTCATTCTCGTTCATATGACCTTCTGGGTTCATATTGCGTGGCCGGGTGTGGCTGTGTGGAATTTTTAGTCGGGCACACGATGGTCATGTTTTGGGTTCACCGATACATTGGACCGTGCACACGGTAACGCTTACCTCCGTGAGACTAATTAGGTACAAGGACGGGTGTGTCCGGTCATTCGTCTTGTACACTTGCACAGAACATTACGGGCGTACTATGATACTCCTCTTCAGCGTAATTCATAACTAAGGATATTTCATGACTTTAGTTTATTCATGATTGTGTATTTTCAACCCTTGAGGATTGTTGTTCTGTGTAGCTGACCCCGTTAGGGGATTTTGTTTTCAGGTCACGGCAAGGCAAAGGCACGGGAAGAGCATCTTGTGGCGAGAGTCGGTGATACTAGTAGGGGGCCCCAGTCATTTCGTTTGTTTCAGTCATTTCAGTCATTTCAGTTATTCCGTCATTTGTATTTTCCGCTGCAAATTCCGTTTGAAATGTTTAATTGTTCAGGGTGGTGTATTTTATCTCCACATAAAATATACTAGTATTCGGTTTAGTCCTGGTGTGTTGTACTTAAACTCCTCATCGGAGTAATTGGTAATATAATGTGGTTCGGTACTACAATTATATTATTTAATTCATCATTTTCATTTGCCTGGTGGGTCCCAGTCGGGGATTCACGGCACTGTAATATCCGTCTAGTTTGGGGTGTTACACTTTCCTTCCAAAATGGAAAATTCCCCGAGTGGGAGAAACTTTTAAAAGTACATGGTCTCCCGTACTGAACTCCAAAGGGCGACGGCGTACGTCTGCATAAGATTTCTGTCGACTCTGGGCGGTCAACAATCTTTCACGAATTAAGGCTATCTTCTCTCGAGTCTGTACGATCAACTCTGGTTCTGTTCCGATCAAGTATGATGAATCATCCCAGCATAGGGGCGATCTGCATCTTCTCCCGTATAATGCCTCAAATGGTGCCATTTTAATGGAAACATGCCAACTATTGTTGTAAGTAAATTCAATCAACGGTAGATGAACTTCCCAATCGTTTGACCAATCTAAGGCACAAGCCCTTAGCATGTCTTCCACCGTTTGAATGGTCCTCTCGGATTGTCCGTCAGTCTGCGGGTGATAAGCTGTACTGAAGTTCAATTCGGTCCCCAAGGCCCTATGAACTGCTTTCGAAAAGTGAGACACAAAATGGCCGTCTCGATCAGAAATAATGGTCTTCGACGTACCATGCAGTCGAACTATCTCTGAAATAAATACTCGCGCCAACCTCTATGGTCCCCACGTGTCCTTAATATCTAGGAAATGAGCTGATTTGGTTAGACGATCAACTATCACCCAAATCATGTTCATTCCTGTCTTGCTTCTTGGCATGCCAGTGATAAAGTCCATCGATATGTCCTCCCACTTCCATTCAGGAATCGGGAGCGGCTTCAACATTCCGGCAGGGCGTTGATGCTCGATCTTAACCTGCTGACAAGTCAAGCATTTCGAAACATAGTCCGCTACATCTTTCTTCATGTTGCCCCACCAGAAATTCTGTTTCAAGTCCTTATACATCTTACTGGTGCCCGGGTGGATAGAATAGGGCGAGCTGTGAGCTTCCTTCATAATCGTCTGTTTTAGAACATCGGTATCAGGAACGCAGAGTCGGTTCTGAAATATCAAAACTCCATCATCATGAATTAGGAAACCGGGGGCCTTTCCCTTGATCACTTCATCACGTAACCGAATCATCAGAGGATCATCTGCCTGTCTAGATTTGATTTGCTCGGTTAATGACGAAGTTAATTCCATCACGCACAGTTGTCCTTGGACTCTTTGTAACCACACTTTAATTCCTTCTCTAATCATCTCTCGTTGAAGGCTAAGTTGGGAGGTTAGAGTTTCCAGCATCTCAATAGAAACAGACTTGCGGCTAAGTGCATCTGCCACCACATTCGCCTTGCCTGGATGATACAAAATCTCCAAGTCGTAGTCCTTAATCAGCTCTAACCATCTTCTTTGACGCATGTTCAGCTCTTTCTGACTGAAGATGTATTTGAGACTCTTGTGATCAGTAAAGATCTGACAGTGAGTCCCGTACAGGTAATGTCTTCAGATCTTCAAAGCAAAAACTACTGCTGCTAGCTCTAAATCATGTGTTGGGTAATTCACTTCATAAGGTTTCAGCTGTCGTGAAGCATAAGCGATCGCCTTATCATTCTGCATCAATACGCATCCAAGTCCTTGGTTCGAAGCATCACTGTAAACTATGAATCCTCCAGTCCCCTGTGGAAGCAATAGAATTGGTGCTGTCGTCAATCTCCTCTTCAATTCATCAAAACTAGTCTAACACGACTCGTTCCACTCAAACTTTTGAGTTTTCTATAGGAGTCGAGTAAGTGGGCGGGAGATTTTAGAAAACCCTTCCATGAATCGACGATAATATCCAGCAAGTCCTAAGAAGCTACGGACTTCTTTCACGTTCTTTGGAGGCTTCCAATCCATAATTGCTTCGATCTTCTGAGGATCTACTCGTACTCCTTTAGCTGATACCACATGGCCGAGGAACATTACTTCCTTTAGCCAGAATTCACACTTAGAAAGTTTGGCGTATAATTGCTCGCTTCTGAAAAGTTCTAACACAATCCGCAAATGCTACGCATGCTCTTCCGGGCTCTTAGAATACACCAGAATGTCATCAATGAACACGACCACAAATTTATCCAAATATTCGATGAACACTCGGTTCATCAATTGCATGAATACAGCAGGTGCATTAGTGAGACCAAACGGCATCACTACAAACTCATAGTGTCCGTAACGAGTTCTGAATGCTGACTTTGGAACATCAGATTCCTTAATCCTCAGCTGATGGTATCCTGATCTCAGATCGATTTTAGAAAATACTTTTGCTCCTTGCAATTGGTCAAATAAATCATCAATCCGTGGTAACGGATATTTGTTCTTAATCATCATCTTGTTCAGCTCTCGATAGTCGATACACAGTCGGAGCGATCCATCCTTCTTTCGGACAAAAAGAACTGGCGCTCCCCAGGGCGAAACGCTTGGCTGGATATAGCCTTTGTCCAGTAACTCCTCCAGTCGCTTTTTCAGTTCATACATCTCAGTAGGTGCCATACGATACGGCGCCTTAGAAATTGGCCTAGCTCCGGGTTCCATCTCAATGGTGAATTCTACATCCCGTCGTGGAGGTAGTCCAGGTAACTCGTCAGGAAATACATCTGGAAATTCGTTAACAACAGGAATGGATGAAAGTTCCACAATTTTGTCTTCTCTCTTCATTGCATAACACCAGTATCCGGTACAACCCTGTTTCAACAATTTGATAGCTTTCATCGTCTTGATCAATTTTCCTGAGCTTCCTGGTTTCCATCCTTCAAACAGTACTTCAGAGCCATCGTCAGCGATCAGTGAAATCTTCCTCCTTTGGTAGTTTACAATATCTCCATATTGATTAAGCCAATCGTCCCCGAGTATCAGGTCGTCTCCTTGCATTTCTATTACAATCAGATTTGAGAGCCACTCTCTGCCCCCAAATGATACAGGAAAATCTCTAGTCTCTAAGTTCCCAATAATCCTCTCTCCACTCGGTAAACTAACAACATAAGGTTCACAAGTATGAAAACCAGAAATATTCAAACGATTTACACAATACAAGGATATAAAAGAATGCATAGCTCCTGTATCGAATAAAACGCTAACTGGCTGGGAAAGGATGGCCGATGCACGATGCAACATCATCGATCGTCCGTCCTCCTCATCTCGTACAGACGTGGGGGAACAGATCCGGCACTCGATGTCCCCTTTCGGTCCCATTGTCCTATGCCTCGTCCGCGGCCAAAATTCTGAGGCATCTGAACACTTTGCTGCGTCTGTTGGATACTAGCTTCCGTCTGAACTGGCTGCGATGAACGGGTTCCATTGAACTTGGTGACATCCTTGCAAAACATCGCACGGTGCCCTTCCTGTCCGCAATCGAAACATGTAACTGGGGTGCGCAAACAATCACGCCAAATGTGACCTGGGCGACCACAGTTAAAACACCTCCTAGCTGTATCCGTCGTGGCCGACATTGTTCCAAAATTCTTTCCGCTCTTAGATGGGTGCGGAGGTTTCTTAAAAGAATGAAAAGAAGGTTGGGCCTTGCGCGGCCCGCTGCTCTTGTGCTCTGTAAAAATACCAGAGACTTTCTGTTTCTTAGACTCCGTAAATTTCTCCATTGTTGCTTCTTTGATTTCGTACGCCAACGCCTTATCCTGGTATTGACGGAGAGTGGTACATTCAAAACCGGACATGTACCTCTGGATTTCTGGTTTCATCCTCATTTCGAAATGAATCATCATCTCTGCATATGTTCTGACCAGATGTCGAACAAATGCTAGTTGCTGGTTAAACGTCTTAATTGTCTGGGATACGGGTTCATCTGATGGTTGAGCGGAGAAAAACTCCCGAACTTTGGCTTCCCTCACAGGACGAGGGAAGTACTGAGCTTCCATCATCATTTTAAATTCTGTCCCATCAGCTTCATGATCTGTAGGTCGGATAGCTTCCCACCACTCGGATGCTTCCCTTATCAGAAAGTATTGAGCGATAGAGGCTCTCCGGTCATCTGGGCAGTTAATTCCGGCAAAAATTTTCTCCAGTTCCTTCAACCAATGGTCCCATGTGGGAGTTTCGGAAAAGCCGTCAAATTTGGGTGGTTGCATTTTCGCCACCTCTTGTAACCATCGGTCACCTCGATTTTCCATTTCTGGAATCCTTTGCTGTCCATCTCCCTGCTGAAATCCTACCGCCACCTGCATTCGGTCCACGACACGAGCGGCCGAGGTCTGCGGTTCACCACTTGACGAAGGATTTACGGCCTGACATGTTCTAGTTCGTTATTGATAGATCGTTGCGGCTACTTTGAGCTATGGTAGCCTAATTAGAAGGCGACGCTTCCCTTTCAGCATTCCTTCGTCCGCGTCCACGACCGCGACCACGTCCACGTCCGCCTCTCAACATACTGTAAGCATAAATACTCAATATACAGGAAACAACATCGTTCTAATGTTCAAGTATAAAGAGATACAACATGTAAAGAACGAGATAGAGTATAGGAACTTACAACCACCTTTCGCATGAAGACGTAGGCAGTACAGTGATGTCATTCACGGCCGGTTACCTCAAAAGAGGTAAATGACCCCTATTTTAACCCAATGGCCAAGATATCCATAATCTTAGCTCCGATACCATATTCTGTAACACCCCCGATATATTCAGGAATATTACAGCGCCGTAAATCCTTTACGTAAGTATTTACAAGGCTGAAGAAAACGAAATAACAATCACATATACCAACTTATGAAATCACTGAAATAAAATACAACAGTCTGGTTCAATACCGAGAATACAAATATCCAAATGAAGGGTTATTAATACATCACCAAAATTCAAACATCATAAACCGACGACGTACTCGAGTACTTATTGAAATAACCAACAAACAATAGACAATAAACCCGTCCGGAACATCACTCTGCACCCTTGTCGTCATGCAGCTCCAGTGGTTGTTTCCCCGCTCTTCTGGATCCTGAACATAAAGAAATGTTCACCCCCGAAGGGGTTAGCACAACGATGCTAGTACAAGTACAATAATCATACAACAGTGATATAATCAATAATTATATCATAACAAGTTTCTCCAACGAGAAATATCAACAACACATATCATATCATAACAGTTTCAACATACTGATGGTATTCCAACGATCCAGCGCACACAGCTATAGATTCCCATGATGATCCCGTCGGACCAACACATGGTGGAACCACCTGTACAACGATCTAGCGCACACAGCTATAGATTCCCATGATGATTCCCGTCGGATCAACGCATGGTGGACATATAATCACAACACATTTACACAATACAATCACATCATAACTATCATAATATACACAATTCTAATTAGAGTACTTGCCTCGGTTCGTTGACAAGAATAAAACTTCCACGAATATCGAAATACTAGAAGATCGTCCCTTTCGATCAATCACGTTGCTAAGCTCGAACCTTAACAAAAGAAATAACCTAGAATTCATCTCATGTCGTACGAACGTCTAACAATCCAAAATTACTGTAGGAAGTCCTTAAAATGCAATCTGTCTGCCGACTGACTTGCCTGATAACTTAACGCACGCTAAGTTCCAAACGTGGCGTACGCTAAACATATTCGATAGCGCACGTTAATTCACGTAGCTCAGCGCACACTAAGCGTGCATGGCAGTTCACTGAAGGGCAGCAGATTGTACAAATGGTGATGAAGTAAGCGAATCCCTCAGTGATTAATGTTTGTTATCTGAATACATGTTATGTTCATAAACTTATGAATGATCTCACGGATAATAATAACTTTGAAATACAAGTATATGTATAATCATCACAACGCCATAACCCATCTTGATTACAATTCTCATGCGAAGTTGGTGATCTCCGGTTGGTGCATTAGATCCTACTATCATTATACACATTCAGACTTCATCTTGAGGTGAACACAATTCCAACTTATACGAAAGAATATTTCCTAAGATGATTCTTCCCTTAAGTCCTTATAACCGAAAATAATATCACCTCCAATTTATGATCACTAAGATAACATAAATCATACGGATAGCGAACTTCAGAATGTTTCTCTCATCATTTGAAGTATTAGGATTCCAACTACAAGGTTCCAACGATAATATCATAAGCATAGACATTCCCATCTTCTAAACATGATGTTTGTTGAATAATTCACTAATGAAATTCAATATCTCGTTAGCATGATCATCTAATTCCTTAGAATCCAAATCTAAGGCTGGAGATAGATTGAACATACCTTAATATGACGAAATTACTGAACCGCAAGGTAGAATCCGACTCCGGTTGGTTATATGCCACTCCAAGGTGTTACTTATCTTCAATGATTACTCACAAGTAATATCCAATATTCAAGGATCACGTAGATCTGTTCTAAGTATGCTAGGAGGATAATTATTGCTCTCTGGTCTCTCAAGACTGAAGAATGAACGAAGGAAATGTAAACCAAAACGGATTGTTGTCTCATTTATAACATTATGCACTTAAGCTAATTAGCGCATGCTACCATACATATTTAGCGCACCCTAATAAGCGTTGACTCCAAATCTGTCCAGGTTCATCCGCGGGAATCTTATCCGGACCCATGTCCCGGCTGGCGCATGTGCTAGCTGCCCAGCTCAATAATTGAGTGCTTAGCGCACGCAACTCCTACATACGCAGCGTGCGCTAGTAGTAGCCGATAGCGCGCGTTAAGCTACATTTCTAGCGTGCGCTATCACGAGTTTGCATGAGAAATTTTGCATGTTGTTATACTTATGTACAAAGATACCAATGCAAGAAATATCATACTCCATTTATCAAGACTACAAATCCGAATAATACAGGGTTCGAATATATATGAAATACACAGTAATAAATCCGGATATTACAGGCAGCAGTCAGAGAATCTCGACGAGATGAGTTCTACCATTTGAAGCAGGGAACCATGACAGTCGCCCAGTATGAAGCTTAGTTCAACAGACTGTCCAAATATGCGCCCGGATTAGTGGGAACAGAAGAAGATAAGATGTGCAAATTCACTCGAGGACTGAGGCATACACTTCAAAAGAGTCTTTTGAGTGTTCGACTAACGACACTTGCTGAAGCTGTGGAAGCCGACACCCGGATCGAAAGCGGAATGGCAAGATTAGATCAACAGCAGAGCCGATTCTCCAGCAATGCCAAGAGGCCTGCTACTCGACCAACATCAAAGCCACCACAAAAGTTTCAGAGGACGGGAGCTCAGGGGAGTCCAAGCGGAGCAAAAGCACCGGTTCTCAACAAACCAACAGCGCCTTGCACCCATTGTGGCCGGAAGGGGCATAAGTCAGATTTATGTTGGAGGAAGCTTGGGAAGTGCTTACGTTATGACAGTTTAAATCATCAAATCCGAGAATGCCCAGATGTGAACCCTCCGGCGAACAAACCAGCCACTGCAGCTAAGCCAGGAAACAACCGAGGGAAGGCCCCAGCACGATTGTTTGCTCTAGCTGTCCAGGAGGCACCGGAAAACAATGATGTAGTGGAAGGTACACTCCTTACATCCAATCAACTTGCACGGACACTCATATATCCAGGATCACCCCACTCGTTTGTTGCATCGCATTTTTCTAAGAAACTTGATAGGCCTTTAGAATCCTTACCATTATGTCTAGAAGTATCTACCCCGATAGGAGTTAGTCAGCTAGCGGATAAAGTCCATTCTGCGTGTGATGCGACCCCCACACGACACGCTATGGTAACCGACACCGCTAGATGAATTCGTTCCCAGGATGTTTCCAAAATAAGCAAAATGCGGATTTATGTCCAAACCTCTACGTGAGATGCCGTAGCAACTCGGAAGGGGTGGAATATAAATACTAACAAGATTGATAAGTATATAAATCACACAAGCTATGTTTTGGAGACACACTCAACAAAACAAGAAAGCACTCACAAAAGTTTGTTAATACAAACACTCTCAAATTTTATAAAATCTTTTGGTGTCCTCTTACAATGAAACTTCAAGGCTATTTATAGCCAAAATCTTACACCTAACTCTAGTGTGAACAAGGAAACAACTAAGAAACCTACAAAATAGAAAAATCAACATTCAAAGATCCTAAAATATGATACAAATTCAGTCAACACATGTTTAAGGGACAAAATATCAAAGACCAAGATTTTAAGGTGTGAAA
Organism: Orobanche coerulescens; assembly: GCA_033398695.1. Classification (NCBI taxonomy): domain Eukaryota; kingdom Viridiplantae; phylum Streptophyta; class Magnoliopsida; order Lamiales; family Orobanchaceae; genus Orobanche; species Orobanche coerulescens. The sequence continues at coordinate 12,973,489 of CM065803.1, forward strand.
ATAAGGACAACAAGTCACCATAAATTCGATGCTGTCTATTTTGTCATTTATGGGCTCCAATGGGTCCTAATTTAGTCCTATGGTCTTAACAAGATTTGTATCTCTATTTCTTAGATTTCCATAGACACATTAATCACCTGAATCGGATTTCGGACAAGTAAGTTATGGCTAAAATACGAGACTGATGCGTGTCAGTCTTACGCGCGGGAATTTGCATCCTTATTTATTTTTTCGTCTTTTCCGATCGTCTTCGACTTTAATATTACACGACTCGATTATATACAACTCAAAATATAACAAATACAACTCAATAAATACAATTCAACTTAAAATACACCAAGATAAAATGAACGAAAAACTTATTGTTCGACAACTTCGATACTACTCACGAATTTGTTGTCTTTAATAACATAGTTATTTTTAAACATATCAATAACGAGTGTCGATAAATTATTTCTGAACTTCTTTGATCGAGACCTCGTTATTGGTCCAGTCGGCATGCTCAAGTCCTCATCCGGGTTCTTCATAATATCTCAATTCATATCATTCCTCCGTTCCTCAAAAGGATTCGTCCTCGAATCTGAAATTTCAAAATGACGTAAGTCAGCGACATTAAAAGTAGTGGAAACATTATACTCACCTGGCAGATCTACTTTATAGACATTGTCGTTAATCCTCTCTAAGATCTGGAACGGTCCATCTCCCTTTGGCATTAGCTTCGATTTTCTTTGAATGGGAAATCGTTCTTTCCTCAAATGAACCCAAACCCAATTGTAACACCCCAAATTCACTTAAGGGACGTTACACGCCGTAGGACCCTCATGAGGTCTACCAGGCTAACACGTGACACATAAACCACAATGAAATCCCAAAATACGCACTCAACATGGTAAAATAAGGTCGTGGCCTCGGCCAAAACATTTTAATAGAAATACATGAAGAATAAGTCAAATACCAATTCATTACCCACGCAGAGGACTTAAACCAAATTTAAAAGTAATCGGTCTAACTCCAATACCCAAACAAATACAATGACAAAGCATGAAAAATATAAACTCGAGCCTCATCATCATGCCAGACCATCCTTTGCGTGTGCATCCCGTGCCAGCTCCTCAGCTCGACCAATACCTGAAATGCATAAGACGCATTTCCCCCATTTAAGGGGTTAGCATTCGAATAGCTAGTGCAAGTACACAATTACATTACATTATATATAAATACGATTTACACAGTCATCTCATTTAGAAAACATTGGAAAAGCCATATTCCGGAATATCACATTGGCATTCAAACAGTTTAAGCAATCATCACAATATCACAAACATTTACAACTAGTAACCGGTGGCCATACCCCTTAGTATCGACCCCCAGACGCCCCGTCTAACGCTCCGGGTGGGAAACCACTTCCGCGGCCGTACCCCTTAGTATCGGCCCCCAGACGCCCCGTCGAACGCTCTGGGTGGAAGTTCAACCACACACGCTCCCAAGTCCACTTCCGCGACCGTACCCCTTAGTATCGACCCCCAGACGTCCCGTAGAACGCTCCGGGTGGAAGGAACAAGTAACCCACACATCCAAAATATCAAGATTCATCATTCATATTGAAACCGTAACACACATAATGGAATGTAATATATGTACTTGCCTTGAATAAAATGACGCAAAAGGAAAAGGTGAACGACAAGGTTTCGGTCCGAACAATCTTCACAAATCCGATCCTACACAACCACGATATACAATCGATCTCAATAATGCGGAAACGTAAGAATTCGCCCTAATTCTACCCGCTGGGACGTTTCGTCGGACAATACAAGGTCAAAATCAATTCCAAATTATCAACGGGGAAAACATCGAGTTTAATCTGCAAAACCACGAGAGAAACACGGGATGGTGATTACGCTATCGAAATCTAACAATCATAAGAGGCAAATCGGACTTGAAGGGTGAAAACTAAAAACCCCAAAATCCCCAAAAGTTAGGGTTCTAAGGAAATATACCTCGATTCGGACGGATGAAGGATGATTATGATGATGATAAACCTTGCTTGAAGCACAACAATCGATCTATGGAGGAACTTTATGGATTGTTCCGCACAAATCGCTCCAAATCGCCCGAGGAGTTCACGTCGCGGACAAGGGAAGGAAAAGAAGGGAAATGACGCATCAGAAGTCAACTCAGGGTTTAAATACCTGACAGAGCGTTACGTACGCTAACATGAATAGTTAGCATACACTAAGGTGTCTTACGTACGTAACTCCTTTGAGTTAACGTACGTAAGAGCCTGGCAGAATATTCTGCCCGATTGGCTGAGGTCGATAGCACACGCTACGCCAAACCGTTAACGTGAGCTACGAAGAGTTTTACGTATGTAACAAACGCCCGCTAACGCACGTAAGGGCCGGGTAGAAACTGGACAGAACCCCCGCTGCAGTTCCATAACGTACGTTACAACTAAGGCATAACGTACGTTATGCAGGTAACGATAGTGCACGCTAATTAGCACGCATAACGTGCGTTATGCATGCAGCAGTTCTGTACTGCTGAAGACGATACGAAAACGGAACGCGACACAAGGTCAAATCCAGAAGCGTAAACACGAGATATTCACGACAATGAAGTTAAGTATTGAAAGATAATACATTCCCAACTACCGGGGAATCCAAAATACGACAAGGAGGATAAAATTCCCTAAACATTTAGGAAATTACAAAATGGCCCAAACGTCCGAAAAATCACGATACAACGTCGGATTAACAATCCGAAACTCACAACATGAGCCACTCAACCATATGAACTAATGGAAAAATGAAAATAACGAAATCGAACGAGTTTTATGATAATCGAATGTACACGCGATAAAACATAGCTCAAGACAAAAATACATAAAAACATCACCGAAACTCATCCAAATGGGAAAATTCCAAGAACAAAATAGATTCAGAAGTCCAAAATAATAATAAGCGAGTCATCTGAAATGAACATACACCAAAAATAGAAATTACCAAAAATAGAAAATACGGATATTACATTCTCTCCTCCTAAAAATAAGTTTCGTCCCGAAACTTACAACACGAATAACTCGGGGTATCTCGACTTCATATCCTCTTCCGTCTCCCACGTGGCTTCCTCGGACCCATGTCTCGACCACTGCACCTTAACCAAAGGAATAGTCTTGTGCATAAGTTGTTTCACCCGACGCTCTAAAATCTGAATCGGCCTCTCCTCGATGGTAATGTCGGGCCCCAACTCAATCTCTCTAAAATTAATATGGCTAGGATCCGGTACGTACCTACTAAGCTGGGAAACATGAAACACCTTATGCACGTGACTCAAGGACGGCGGTAAGACTAGCCGATATGCAAGCTCTCCAACTCTCTCCAGAATCTCGAACGGTCCAATATATCTCGGACTAAGTTTACCCTTCTGGCCGAAGCGGTAAACTCTCCGTGTCGGCGACACCTTAAGCAACACATGGTCTCCCACATCAAACTCCAATGGCCGGCGACGCGTGTCGGCATAAGACTTCTGTCGACTCTGGGCTGTCATCAATCTATCACGAATCAAAGCAATCTTCTCTCTCGTCTCGACTACCATATCCGGTTCGGTACCAACAAACTCGGACGTATCATCCCAGCACAACGGTGATCTGCACCTCCTCCCATACAATGCCTCGAATGGTGCCATTTTGATCGAGGCGTGCCAACTATTGTTGTACGTGAACTCGATCAATGGCAAAGTGTGACTCCCAATCATCCTTCCAGTCTAAAGCACAGGCTCTCAACATATCCTCCAGCATCTGAATCATCCGCTCTGACTTCCCGTATGTCTGAGGGTGGTAGGATGTAATGAGTCTCAACTCGGTCCCCAAAGCTCGATGAACAGCCTGTCAAATATGTGATACAAACCGGCCATCTCGATCCGAAACAATACTCCTAGGAGTCCCATGTAACCTCACGATCTCTGCAATAAACACTCGTGTCAGCCTCTCCGGCCCCCAAGTGTCCTTAATACCCAAGAAATGAGCTGATTTGGTTAGTCGATCGACAATAACCCAAATCATGTTCATTCCAGTCCGAGTCCTAGGCATCCCGGTAATGAAATCCATAGAGATGTCTTCCCACTTCCACTCCGGAATGGAAAGTGGTCGCAACAACCCCGCTGGCCGCTGATGCTCAATCTTAACCTGCTGATAGGTCAAACACTTTGCCACAAACTCGCTAACGTCCGTCTTTCAATTGCTCCACCAGTAGTTACTCCTTACATCCTTGTACATTTTGCTCGTACCAGGATGTATGGAGTAAGGTGTGGTATGAGCTTCACTCAAGATCTTCTGTCTCAACTCAATATCACTCGGTACACATAATCTACCGCGAAATCTTAAAACCCCATCATCCTGAACCACAAATCCAGGGGCTTTCCCCTTTTTCACCTCCTCTCTCAACTGGACTAAAAGTGGATCATCATATTGCCTCGCCTTGATATCATCAACCGAGGACGAAGTGATCTCTAACGCACAAAACTGGCCCTGAACCCTCTGAACCCAAACCTCGATATCCTGGCAGATCAAATCTCGCTAGATTCTGCTCTGTGGTGTGAGTACCTCTAACATCTGTAGAGCCATCGGCTTACGACTCAACGCATCTGCCACTACATTAGCCTTACCCGGATGATAAAGTATCTCGAGGTCATAATCTTTAATTAGCTCCAACCACCTACGCTGTCTCATATTCAACTCCTTTTGACTGAAGATGTACTTCAGACTCTTGTGATCCGTAAAAATCTTACACGACGATCCATAGAGATAATGCCTCTAGATTTTTAAAGCGAAGACGACCGCTGCTAATTCTAAATCATGTGTAGGGTAGTTTGCTTCGTATGGTTTAAACTGACGGGACGCATAAGCAATGACTCTATCTCTCTGCATCAAGACACATCCAAGTCCGAGGCCCGAAGCATCACTATAAACCACAAAATCCTCGTTCCCCTGAGGCAAGTCTAGGATGGGTGCGGTAGTCAACCGTCTCTTCAACTCATCAAAATTGTCCTGCCTGTCTGCGGTCCACTCAAACTTCTGAGTCTTTTGAAGTAACTGGGTGAGTGGTATAGCGATCTTGGAAAATCCTTCGACGAATCTACGGTAATAGCCTGCAAGTCCCAGAAAACTCCTCACCTCCTTCACATTCTTAGGCGGTTCCCACGCCATCACTGCCTCTATCTTCGGCGGATCTACCCGAACTCCCTCCGCTGAAATCACATGCCTGAGGAATATCACTTCCTTGAGCCAACACTCGCACTTAGAGAACTTCGCGTATAGCTGCACAGCTCTCAGAATGTCTAACACAGTTCGAAGATGTAAGGCGTGCTCCTCCTGACTCCGGGAATAGATAAGAATGTCGTCGATAAAGACGACTACGAATTTGTCCAAATACTCAATAAAGAGTTTGTTCATCAACTGCATGAACACTGTCGGGGCATTGGTTAGCCCAAACGGCATAACCAGAAACTCGTAATGGCCATATCTCGTCCGAAAAGCAGCTTTCGGTATATCACTATCCCGGATCCTCAACTGGTAGTAGCCCGGTCGTAAGTCAATCTTCGAGAAGACTGTCGCTCCCTGAAGCTGATCAAATAAGTCATCGATTCGGGGCAAAGGGTACTTATTTTTGATGGTTAACTTGTTTAATTCTTGATAATTGATGCATAAACGAAGCGACCCATCCTTCTTCTTAACAAAGAGCACAGGTGCACCCCAAGGCGATGCACTCGGTCGAATATACCCTTTATCTAGCAACTCTCCCAACTGCTTCTTCAATTCTAACATCTCCGACGGTGCCATACGGTCTGGCGCTCGAGAAACGGGAGCCACGTTTGGCTCTAGATCAATCGGAAACTCAACCTCCCGCTACGGTGGTAATCCCGACAAATCATATGGGAATACGTCGGGATACTCACTAACAACTGGAATCGATGACATGTCAACTCCACCATTCTCCGCCTTCATAGCGTAACACAAGTAGCCCACACAGCCCTGGTTCAGAAGTTTTATCGCCTTCAAGGCACTAATCACATTTCCCGATCTACCCAGCTTACATCCGACAAGTGTATGCTCTGTGCCATCCTCAGCCACTATCGAGATAGTGCGAGTCCGATAGTTCATTATGGCACCATGACGATCCAACCAATCATCCCCGAGGATCAAATCCCTGCCCTTAAGGTCTACAATAATGAGATTCGAGGGCCAATCTCGGCTCCCGATCCTCACTGGGCAATCTCTAACCTCCCGGTTCCCAACCATAGGATTCCCACTAGGCATACCCACTACAAACGGTTCACACTCGAACAAGCGGTCAATACCAATGCGGCACACACAATCCGAAGCAATAAAAGAGTGGGTAGCACCCGAATCAAAAAGCACCGAAACTGGATGAGAAAGGATCTGAGTGGTACCTGACGGCACCAGAACGTCTGCCTCCTCTGTGCGCATCATCTGATACAACCGAGGATGGACTGAGCCCGAGCTAGACGCAGCTCGGCACTCCGGCTGACCCCGACCCCTACCCCAGCCCGAACTCTGAGAGACCTGAGTGACTGGAGTCTTCTGATCAACGCTAAGCTCCTTCTGAACGGCGGTGGTATACGGATCTCTGGCGGCTCTGGTAGCCCTCTCGCAATGAGTGTCCCGGTGTCCAGTCTGTCCGCAAGTAAAGCAAGTAACTAAAGAGAATGGGCAATATTTCATCAAATGCTCATATTGGTTGCAGTTAAAACAAACTCTGCCGCCAGATGCAACAGACTGGACTGAACGCTTACCCTGAGATCCCCCAGCCTGATAAAACGGCCTCTTTCCAGATGTAGGAGCAGACTGAGATTTCGAAAATCGACCACTCTTTCTGGATGAAAAACTGCCAGCTGTCTTCTGTTTCTTGGCCTCGGAATCCAACTCTGATTCCGGGGCAGCCATCTCGATCGCTAGGGCGCGATCCTGGTATTCTTTCAAGGTGGCACACATGAGCGGTGCCATACTCTGCCTGATATGTTGCTTCATGCGCATATTGAAGTAACGGATTTTATCGGCCTCAGTCCTCACCTGATCCTTCACGAACCCCAACTGTTGATTGTAAGAGATAATGGCCTGAGAGATCGGCACATCTTGAGGTGTGGCAGTGAAGAACTCCACAATCCTGCGTTCTTTGACTGGCGGTGGATAATATTCTGCCTCCATAGCAGTCTGAAATTCCTCCCAAATGGCTGGACGGTCTCTGGGCGCCACGGCCTCCCACCATTCTGCAGCTTCCTTATCCAGGAGGTACTGAGCAATATGTACCCTCCTGTCATCGGGACAAGCTATGGCATCGAAGGTTCTACCTAACTGAAAAATCTAATTCTCCCAACCGAGGGAGTAAGAAGATCCAGAGAAACGAGGAGGGTGCATCTTAGTCACCATCTGAAGCCACTTACTAGCTTCTTCCTCAGGAGTCGGAGGAGGATTCTGGCATCCTCCCTGACCTATCTGGGCAAGTTGAGCTACCAACTGCTGAAGTACAGCAGTAGCTCCCATGTCGGCATTACCACCTGACGACTGATCCCGACTGACTGACCAAGTCTGCTGCCCATCAGAACTCAGAGGTAAAGTGTTCGGCACTGAATAAGAGGCCAAACCTGCAGAGGACTGAGAAGGCGGAGCTCCCTCATTTTCTGCACCACGACCACGGCCTCGGCCACGCCCCCTAGCTAGTCTACCGCGACCTCTCAACATACTGAAGATAAGAAGTAAAAAGAACAAGATCAAAAAAACTACAGTTTGCAAAGTCGGTACCACAATTCATAATTCCAAACAACACAAGGAATTGAATTACAGAAATATAAGAGTTCGAGGCGACTTACAGCCACGGGTCGCACGAAGAGGTGGTAGCACGATGATATTAGGCTCAACAACTGACTCTATTGACACGACTGACAGACCCAAATTAACCAACAGCCTAGGTATTCATAACCTAAGCTCCGATACCATAAATGTAACACCCCAAATTCACTTAAGGGACGTTACACGCCGTAGGACCCTCATGAGGTCTACCAGGATAACACGTGACACATAAACTACAATGAAATCCCAAAAGACGCACTCAACATAGTAAAATAAGGCCGTGGCCTCGGCCAAAACATTTTAATAGAAATACATGAAGAATAAGTCAAATACCAATTCATTGCCCACGCAGAGGACTTAAACCAAATTTAAAAGTAATCAGTCTAACTCCAATACCCAAACAAATAAAATGACAAAGCATGAAAAATATAGACTCGAGCCTCATCATCATGCCAGACCATCCTTTGCGTGCGCATCCCGTGCCAGCTCCTCAGCTCGACCAATACCTGAAATGCATAAGACGCATTTCCCCCATTTAAGGGGTTAGCATTCGAATAGCTAGTGCAAGTACACAATTACACTACATTATATACAAATACGATTTACACAGTCATCTCATTTAGAAAACATTTGAAAAGCCATATTCCGGAATATCACATTGGCATTCAAACAGTTTAAGCAATCATCACAATATCACAAACATTCACAACTGGTAACCCGTGGCCGTACCCCTTAGTATCGACCCCCAGACGCCCCGTCGAACGCTCTGGATGGGAAACCACTTCCGCGGCCGTACCCCTTAGTATCGGCCCCCAGACCTCTCGTCGAACGCTCTGGATGGAAGTTCAACCACACACGCACCTAAGTGCACTTCCGCGGCCGTACCCCTTAGTATCGACCCCCAGTCGTCCCGTAGAACGCTCCGGGTGGAAGGAACAAGTAACTCACACATCCAAAATATCAAGATTCATCATTCATATCGAAACCGTAACACACATAACGGAATGTAATACATGTACTTGCCTTGAATAAAATGACGCGAAAGGAAAAGGTGAACGACAAGATTTCGGTCTGAACAATCTTCACAAATCCGATCCTACACAACCACGATATACAATCGATCTCAATAATGCGGAAACGTAATATTTAACCTTAATTTTACCCGTTGGGATGTTTCGTCGGACAATACAAGGTCAAAACCGACTCCAAACTATCAATGGGGAAAAGCATTGAGTTTAATACGCAAAACCATAAGAGAAACACGGGATGCTGATTACGCTATCGAAATCTAACAATCATAAGAGGCAAATCGGACTAAATGGGTGAAAACTAAAACAAAACCCCGAAATCCCCAAAAGTTAGGGTTCTAAGGAAATATACCTCGATTCGGACGGATGGAGGATGATTATGATGATGATAAACCTTGCTTGAAGCACAACAATCGATCTATCGAGGAACTTTATGGATTGTTCAGCACAAATAGCTCCAAATCGCCCGAGGAGTTTACGTCGCGGACAAGGGAAGGAAAAGAAGGGAAATGACGCATCAGAAGTCAACTCAGGGTTTAAATACCTGACAAAGCGTTACGTACGCTAACATGAATAGTTAGCGTATGCTAAGGCGTCTTACGTACGTAACTCCTTTAAGTTAAGGTACGTAAGAGCCTGGCAGAACATTCTTCCCAATTGGCTGAGGTCGATAGCGCACGCTACGCCAAACCGTTAACATGCGCCACGAAGAGTTTTACGTACGTAACAAACGCCCGCTAACGCACGAAAGGGCTGGGTAGAAACTGGACAGAACCCCCGCTGAAGTTCCATAACATATGTTACAACTAAGGCATAACGTACGCTATGCAGGTAATTATAGCGCATGCTAATTAGCATGCATAACGTGCGTTATGCATGCAACAGTTCAGTACTGCTGAACATCGTTTTCTGCACAAGACGATACGAAAACGGAACGCGATACAAGGTCAAATATAGAAGCGTAAACACGAGATATTCATGATAGCGAAGTTAAGTACTGAAAGATAATACATTCCCAACTACCGAGGAATCCAAAATATGACAAGGAGGATAAAATTCCCTAAACTTTTAGGAAATTACAAAATGGCCCAAACGTCCGAAAAATCACGATACGACGTCGGATTAACAATCCGAAACTCACAACATGATCCACTCAACCATACGAACTCATGGAAAAAGGAAAATAATGAAATTGAATGAGTTTTACGAGAATCGAATGTACACGCGATAAACATAGCTCAAGACAAACATCACCGAAAATCGTCCAAATGGGAAAATTCCAAGATCAAAATAGATTCAGAAGTCCAAAATAATAATAAGCGAGTCGTCCGAAATGAACATACACCAAAAATAGCAATTACCAAAAATATAAAATACGGATATTACACCAATCACCTGGTTCAAAGAGTACTAGTTTGCGTCCCTTGTTCTTCATCCTTGCATTGTGTTCATTGCGCTTTTCAATTTGTTCACGAACTTTGGCGTGTAATTGCTTCACCATCTCCGCCTTTTTCTTACCATCAAGGTTACTCCTGTCATCTATTGGGATAAGCAACAAGTCTAAAGGAGTTATCGGATTAAAACCATACACGATTTCAAATGGCGAAAATGTCGTAGTAGAATGTACGGTTCGATTATAGGCAAACTCGATAAATGGTAAAGATGTTTCCCAATTTTTCAAATTTTTGTTAACAATAGTTCGCAACAATTGACCAAGTGTTCGTTTAACAACCTCGGTTTGACCATCGGTTTGGGGATGACATGTTGTAGAATAAAGCAATTTCGTCCCCAATTTTGCCCATAAGACTCTCCAAAAATGACTCAAAAATTCCGTATCTCTATCGGATACGATGCTTTTGGGCATACCATGCACACGAGCAATTTTTTGAAAAATAGATTAGCAATATGTATGGCGCCGTCCATTTTATGACATGCAATGAAGTGTGCCATTTTGCTAAATCTATCAACTACAACAAAAATGGAGTCACAACCGGATTTCGCCCTGGATAATCCTAATACAAAGTCCATAGAAATATCGACCCAAGGTTCGTAAGGTACCGGAAGTGGCATATACAAACCATGCGGTAACACTCGTGATTTTGCTTTCCTACAAACAATGCATGAATTTACAACTTTAAAAACATCATGTTTCATTTTTGGCCCAAAGAAATGTTCATGCAATATTTCGTAAGTTTTAGCAATCCCAAAATGTCCAATTAGACCTCCACTATGTGCTTCTTTTACCAATAATTCTCGTGTTGAACAAAAAGGAATGCAAAGTTTATTTTCACGGAACAAGAATCCATTATCCCGATAAAATATTTCTACTCCTTTTTTCTCGCAAGCGACATAAATATTATGAAAATCTTTATCCCCCTCATATGCTTCTTTCAACAAATTAAATCCCAAAAGTTTACAAGAAAGTGTATTGAGTAATATATATCTTGACAAAGCGTCGGCGACAATGTTTTCCTTACCTTGTTTGTATTTGATGATGTAAGTAAAGGATTCAATTTCTTCTAACCACTTGGCATGTCTCTTGCTCAATTTACCTTGTCCTTTGAGATGCTTTAAGGATTCATGATCGGTATGAATCACGAACTCCTTAGGCCATAGGTAGTGTTGCCACGTACGTAGGGCTCGAACCAAAGCATACAATTCCTTGTCATAGGTCGGGTAATTCAATGTAGCTCCTCCATGTTTCTCACTAAAATAGGCTATCGACCTTTTTCCCTGCATAAACACTGCTCCTATTCCTACTCCTGAAGCATCACACTCAATTACAAAAGTGTTAGAAGAATCAGGTAATGCTAAGACAGGTGCGGTGCACAATTTATCTTTCAGAGTGTTAAATGCTTTTTCTTGTTCATTCCCCAATTAAACTTAGCATGTTTCTTGACAAGTTTGTTTATTGGGGCTGCAATTGTGCTAAAATCTTTTACGAAGCGTCGGTAAAATCCTGCTAGGACATGAAAACTTCTTACCTCAGACGCATTCGTCGGTCTAGGCCATTCTCGAATAGCCTTAACCTTTTTCTTCATCAACTTTTATGCCGTCAGCACTAACGACATATCCAAGAAAAATAACTCCATTCATGCAAAAAGTACATTTCTTAAGACTAGCATATAATTGTTCCCTTCTCAAGGTAATTAAAGCTAATCTTAAATGTTCAACATGTTCTTCAATATTTTTGTTGTAAATGAGTATATCATCAAAGTATACAACAACGAATTTTCCGATGTATGCACGTAAAAACATGATTCATTAATCTCATAAAAGTACTTGATGCGTTCGTTAGTCCAAAGGGCATTACCAACAATTCGTATAATCTGTATTTAGTTTTGAAAGTCATTTTCCATTCATCTCCTTCTTTCATACGAATTTGGTGATATCCTTTCATTAGGTCAATTTTAGTGAAAACACATGAACCATGTAATTCATCGAACATATCATCTAACCTTGGAATAGGGTGTCGATACTTAACCATGATATTATTTTCTGCTCGGCAATCGGTGCACATTCTCCACGTTCTATTTTTCTTTGTCACGACGATCACAGGAACGGCACAAGGACTTAGACTCTCCTGGATATACCCAATACTTAACAACTCTTCAACTTGTCTTTGGATTTCATTTGTCTCTTCGGGGTTGTGTCGGTATGCCGGTCTATTTGGAATGACCGCTCAGGGCACAAAGTCTATTTGATGTTCAATCCCTCGGATTGGTGGCAACCATGTAGGTAGTTCTTCAGGAAAAACATCAACAAATTCCTGCAATAAATATTCAATAGAACTCGGAATTATCCGGTTCTCGGGGTTAGTAGTAGCGCAAACTTTTCGGAAAATAATCAAGTACATGGGTGCATTTTTCTTGATATCTTCTTCAAGTTCCTTTGCACTTACAAACATGCATTTTCTCAAATTTTCTTTTTCTTTCTTTTTTTTCATTTTTCTCATTTTTTTTTCATTTTTTTCATTTTTCTCACTTTTTTCATTTTTTTCATTTTTCTCGTTTTTTTCATTTTTTTATTTTTATCGCTTTTTTCATTTTTTTTCATTTTTCTTTTCCTTTTCTTTTCTCGATTTTCCTTCAACTTCCTTTTCAAGACGAAGTTGATCTTCTTGTATTTGTACCTTAGTCATGGGAGCTAAGGTAATTTTCTTTCCGTCCTTCTCGAATGAGTAACGATTTTTCCTTCCACTCAAAGTAGCATCTCGATCAAACTGCCATGGTCTTCCCAGCATGATATGACAAGCATGCATCGGAACGACATCACATAGGATTTCGTCTTGATACCTTCCGATGATGAGAGCCACAAGTACCTGTTTATTAACTCGAACTTCCCCACAATCATTTAGCCAATGTAAACGATACGGTTTAGGGTGTCTTCTTGTTGGAAGATCGAGTTCTTCCACTAGCATAGCGCTAATGACATTAATGCAACTCCCGTTATCTATTATCACACTACAATTTTTATTTTTAATAAAACGTGTGTGAAATAGATTTTGTCTTTGTTCGTTAACTTCCTCCTCTTTTGCTTGAGAACTTAACACCCTCCGAACAACGAGTGCGGGTGCATACTCATACGTGTCATCATCACTCTCTGCCTCTCTTGTCTCTTCTTCTTCTTCTTTTTCGCTTTCCGTTTCAATCTCCCCATCCCGAAGTACCATCTGTAGGTCACAAGTCGTCCAGGAATAAGTCTAGAGGGGGGGTGAATAGACTTATTGAAACTCTTAAACTCTTTTTCTCAAAGAGTGAGTTTATTCAGCTGATAGATATACAAATGACTTAGAGTCGTTTGTTCTCAATACGTGCGGAAGTCAGCTGATGACGAATACAAAACAACTAATGAAACACTTAACAATGTATGCAGCAGTTAAAGTATGATGCTATAAAACAGTAAAATACGCAGGCAGTTATAGTGGTCTTAGAGGTGGGGTAATCCTCTACTAATCCACTTTTCTCCAAACCAGTTGGAGATGAATTCACTATAATTGTCAACCAGTGATCAAGATTACAGTGATTCAACAATTACAACAGCTTCCAACCAGTGGAAATCCTTGCCGTTGCAACACACTTGACTGCCTTGCACCTCTTGATCCGCGATCCTTGGATGCCTTTACAGTCTCGAACTTCAACCAGTGAAGTACCCCGAACTCAGAATTTTAAGACACGAGTTTTTGTCTTCTCCAACTAAGAGCTTCTTCAAGTATGAACTTTTGAGAGTTGCTCTTTTCACGATGCTATAGTTCGCTTTTTAGATTGCTTTGATTGCTTTGATATTATGATCACACCGATGTTGTATGTAATTGTAGGTATTTGCTCAGCTTCAAATCTTTGGATATATATAGGTCACGATCTCTGAGCAATTCCTTCATAGCCGTTGCAAATCTTTTCAACAAATCCGTTCGTTGAATAGGTAGACTTCATTGTTTTCTTTCTGAACGTTGCAAGGCTGGATTCCCATAATTTAATCCATCTTTCGACCGTTGTGAAGACTTTGCATGTGAGGGCGCCGAATCTTTTGAATATAATAAGATTAAAGTCTTCAGTGGTAGGCCTGGATGAATTATTCAATTCATATCCTTGCGGGAATCTCTCCAATTTGTCTCTTCACGTTGCATGTGACTTTCTGTAATAATTGACTTTTCAATACATGCTGACGTGGACTTGGATTACTTGGCTGATCTCGAGTAGGCTGATGTGAAGATAACTTCCCTGCAGTCTGGGCTTCTCCGACGTTCACTGTTTGGGACTCGCCTGATCAGATGACTTGTCTTAGGTTACTTGGCTGCAGTCTGGTCAAACATCCATGATGATTTTTGTTGACCAGAACTTCTCTGACTTTACTCGGCTGTACCTCTCTGATGAACTCAGCTGATCTTTAGTACTTAGCCGGTTTTTGCCTAACTTAATTTGGCCTATAGAAGATACTCATTTGGTTCTTCTTTACATTTTGCCAAGTATTAAACTTAACATAATTTGGCCTATGGAAGATACTCATTTGGTTCTTCCTTACATTTTTGCCAAGTAATAAACATTTGAATTATATTAATGACATCATCAAAATCTAACAAGTATTCCTAACAAATTCCCCCTATTTTGATGATGACAAAACTTTAAGCAAATATTCAAATGAACAAGTCTGCACTTGAGTGCAAGACACAAACTAAAATCAGTCTAATTTTTGAGACAACTGGAAATTGTCATTCAAAAGACTGTTATAAAATTTTCTGAATTGATTACAAATACATGTCTTAAATTTACAAGAAAATTTTACAAGTACAAAAATAAATGTAAGTCATCTGCCTCTGCCTCTGCCTCTTCGAATAGGCTGCTTGGCAGGCCTGAATGGTTTAGCCCCAATTGGTCTTATTTTAATAGGAATAAGACCATATTTTCTTCTTACCACAAGAGCTGCAAAGTCTTGCTCTTCTTGAGATGAGAACTTGTTCTCAACACATAGTTTCTTTATCTTTCTTTGGAGTGCAAGTTCATCCAATATATTATTCTCCAAAGTGGGAGGATCTTTTGGACTGAACGGAGGGATCATGGGGTATGCATTGCATGCTTCAGCATGTTTTAGAAGTATGGTCCAGAGTTGTGGATATGCTGCCTCCATAAAATTAATGAAAATCTGCTCTGGGGAGCAGCTACTATCCTGGAGTATTTCCCAGATATAATAATCTCTGTTGAACCTTTTCCTTGCAGATCCCCACATAACTAAAGCTTTAGGAGGTATAAACTCTTAAACATACCATAACTCTTTGCCTTCCCATTCTAGAGTAGGCTCGAATCCTCCTCTATTCCTCCTTCTTTTACCTGCAGGCTGATCCTCAGCCTGTTCTAATTCTGTAGCTTCTCCCTTCCTCTTAGATGAGGATGTCCCAGCAGTGATCAATTGGACATCCTGCCTCCTCTTAGTTCTCAACTCTTCCCTTATTTCTCCTTGAATGCTGCCTTCCCCCTGCATCCTTTCTTCCCCCTTTTTGCCAGCATCAACCAAAGTGGTCAATTGCTGCTCCATTCGATGCATCCAGTCAAACATGACAAATGGCATTCTGTTGTTTGTAGGAGGATGAGGTTGAGGGACTTCCCGCTGAAGCAAGGTATCGATCTTTGCATTGATGGATTAGAGATCAGGGGTGACCTGATAAGCAAGTAATTCTCCAATAGTGTCCTTAACAATTTGTCTTATCATCTCAGTCATCGCAGATGAGATCTGTGATGTTGGTGGAGAGTACTCGCCTGAGCCCTATGCTCCTGCAGGTAGGCGTGTAGACGACCCACCTGACTGCAGGCTCCTGTCTGCAGCTGGTATTCTAGATGGGGTCTGTTCAGGGGTCCCTGCTCTGGAATCTTCAGCCAGGTCTGCATCTAGGCTGGTATACGGGGCAGGTGCCCCAGCCTTGTCTGCAGCCTCCTTCTGAGGCTCCTTTTCTGGCTCTTTCTCTTTTTCTTCTTCTTCCTTTTCTAACTCCTCTCCTTTTTCTTTTTCTTCCTCCTCATCATCCTAATTTTCTTTCTCAGCTTCCTTATCTCCTCCTTCATCTTTGTCATCATCATCATCATCATCATTTTGCTCATCTTTTTCATCATCTTTTTCATCATCCTCTTCATCATCATCCTCCTTTTCTTCTCCATCCTCCTGTTCTACTTCTTCTCCTTCTTCTACTTCTTCACCTATTAATTCCACTGTTTTTTCAACTTCTTCTCCTCTAGTTTCCTTTTCAACTAAAATATTTTCTCCTCCTTCCCTTTCTTCCTGCTTCTCATCTTCATCATCTATGATAATAACTTTCTCTTCTACTTCTTCTCCATTCACTTCTTCAATCCTTATTTCCTTTTCTTCTTCCTCCTCATCTTCTTTCCCAAAAGATCCATAAAAAATACTGTACATTATGGAGTGGATAAATTGGTCCATGTTGGTTTTGAAATTGGCCATGAACCAATTCTCCTGAAGAATCAAGATAGTGTCTGATACTTTGAAAAAGTGTATCAGTACATCCTCTGTGGCTTGGGGATATTCCCAACCACTGGTTCAACATAGGTTTGATTTAAAAAATTTCCATTCTTCAAAAATGTTGATAAAGGAGTGTTTTAGAGCTTGTGGTTTAACTAACTGTAATTGCTCTAGGGACAAGTTGAAAAGATTGTTGTCCAGCAGGCGAAAAGTGTAATTAGCCTCAGGGATGGAAATAATTAAACCTGCTTCCTCCTCTTCTAAAATGAATGCTGGAGTGAGGAGGGGAACAATTTGAGTCTCCAGGCTGCCCGGAGCAGGCTGGTCCTTCAGGTGTATAGGCGACCTGGCTGCAGGACTGGGATATTGTTCTTGCTGCTCCTCCTGGCTGAATTGCAATCGCCTGGGCCTTTTCGGTGAGGGTTCTGGTGATGAATTCATGATTGATGGCTCACCAGGGGCTGGTCCCCGTCTTTTGAATCGAACAGCAATTGGCGTGTCGTCTGACTCTGAGTCTGACTTGGCTGCAGGAGAGTTGATGTCTGCACGCTGGTCCGACTTGTCTGATGAAGAATATCTGTAGTAGGTCCTTGAGTCATACAACTCCTTTATCATCTGCGCTGCTCTCCTATTGTTTCCGAGCTTCCTCAAAGTCTCTTGGTCCAGATGACCAAGTCTCTTGTTGATGTGGAAGGGGTCAGTACTTCCCTTCACCACACCCATCTTCTCTAAGATCAAACTTAGCTGCGTTCCAAACGCCAGCTTGGATCTGAATTTCTTCTCTTCAACTATCCATTCAGCCTTGTTGACTTCGCGAACCAATTGCCTGAAAATGTAGTCAGACCAGTCAATTGGTTCGTCCTGAATAAGTGCTCCCAGCACTGTAAATTTTTCCGACGACAGTTGGCCGTAACTGCCGTCCATACCCATAATAATTTTGTTGGTGATATCCAACACGTATCGTCCGCCTTAATCTTCATCCAGGTGTCGGCTGCCGTATGCTTGAGGGCTTCGACTGCTATGCCACGATGCTTCATACCAAAAATTTTCCGAATCGATTCCGGCGATATGTCAACCTGAATTCCGCCGATATTGCTCCTAATTCTTTCTTCAATCACATGGGCTTCGCGTTAGAATGCGATGACGTCCTCCTTGAACAGGTGTTTCGGACTGATATCCAGAAACGGGTAGATCCCATTAAGCTTCATCGAACGAATGACGTCAAGGACGTCGTAGTTTTCCAGATTTTATTCCAATAGACCTTCAAAATCAACGACCAGAGAAAAGATGATCTGGTCTTTGACAGTCTTCATGTTTACGCCTTGAAAATAAGCTTCCATTTCTGCAAATATAGGAGATTTTTCTTAGTGTATTTAGAATTCAAAGGAATTTTGCTCTGTAAATTTAGGGTTTTGAGAGACTGGTAAAGGTAAAGGTAAAGTGAAGGGATTTTCCGTCCTTAAAAAGAAAGGTGAAACGACGTTGGATTTAAATAATCTTTTATTTTAAATCAGTGGACTGCCTTTTGAGATTCCTTTTTAAATTTCAAATTTTAATCGGTGGTCCAGGTTTTGATTTTAAAATTGGACGGTTGGATTTTAATTGGTCACCGTGGAGGTATATTTAACCTATGATTGCCACGTGTATTTAAAGCATATAGTATTACGCCACTTGTGAACCAAAATTAATATAATATTTTCATACAAAATAGTAGACAGTAATTTAATATTTAGAAGTTGGTCAAGATTAGAAAACTTAGCTGGTTGACCGTTGACTGCTCTGTATCAGGTGAGTTGACTCCTCTGACTTCTCGCCTGAGATTTGATCAGCTAGGTTTCTTCATCTGTCCTTCGTCTTCAGGTAGGTTTTGATTCCTTCAATCAGCTAAGTCCGTCCTTCGTCTGATCTGGTTCATCTGGCTTTTTCTTCTGTACTAGATTCCCAATCTAATAGACCAAGATCTCTGCTCAGCTCCAAAAACCTTTCTTCTGGCAAAGGTTTGGTAAAGATATCAGCAATTTGATAGTCTGTGCTGACTCTTTCAACTCTAACTCTCTTGTTAAGCACGTGATCTCTAATGAAGTGGTGCTTAACATCAATATGATTGGTCCTTGAATGCAAAACCGGATTGTTGGTTATTGCAATAGCACTATTGTTGTCACACCAGATAGGGACTTCATTGGCAATGATATTGTAGTCCCTTAGCTGCTGTCTGATCCACAAGATCTGGGCACAGCAACTACCTGCTGCTAGGTATTCTGACTCTTTGGTGGAGATAGAGTTAGAAACCTGCTTCTTACTAAACCAGGATATCAGTCTGGTTCCTAGAAATTAGCACGTTCCATTAGTGCTCTTCCTATTAATTTTGCATCCTGCGAAATCTGCATCTGAATATCCTGACAGCTCGAAGTTATCGTCCTTTGGATACCATAGTCCAACATTGACATTGGACTTAAGGTACTTAATTATTCTCTTTGCTGCATCTTGGTGCGACTGCTTGGGCTTGGATTGAAATCATGCACAAACTCCGACGGCATAAGATATGTCTGGCCTGCTTGCAGTGAGGTATAACAATGATCCAATAAGTCCTCTGTATTGGGTTGAATCCACTGATATGCCTCCCTTATCTGCATCTAGGTGAGTACTTGTGCTCATAGGGATTCTTGCTGGCTTGGCGGATTCCATTCCAAATCTTTTGATTAGATCTCTGGTATATTTGGCTTGATTGATGAAAATTCCATTTTCCATCTACTTAACTTGTAATCCAAGAAAGAAGTTAAGCTTTCCCATCATACTCATCTCAAACTCTCCTTGAATGAGGTTTGAAAATTTCTCACACAGCTCTGGGTTGATTGAGCCAAATATAATATCATCCACATATATCTGAACTATCAATATGTGGCCTTCGTGCTCCACTCTGAATAAGGTCTTGTCTACCTTTCCGTTGCAGAAACCGTTCTTCTCAAGAAATATGGATAGGGTTTCATACCAAACTCTTGGTGCTTGCTTAAGTCCATATAGAGCTTTCAATAGCTTGTAGACTTTGTCTCCTTTGACAAATCCTGGGGGCTGCTCCACGTAAACTTCTTCTTCTAGGATGCCATTTAGAAATGCACTCTTTACATCCATCTGGTAGACTTCAAAATCTTTGAATGCAGCATATGCGAGGAATAGTCTGGTGGCTTCTAATCTTGCAACTGGTGCATAGGTTTCATCAAAATCTATTCCTTCACACTGTGCATAACCTTTAGCGACAAGTCTGGCTTTATTCCTAACAACAACTCCATCTTCGTCACTCTTGTTTTTGTACACCTATTTGGTGCCAATAACCTTCTTGTGATCTGGTCTGTCTGTTAGTACCCAAACCTTGTTCCTTTCCATCTATTCAAGTTCTTCTTGCATGGCATTTATCTAAGAATAATCCTCCAAGGCTTGTTCTGTTGTCTTGGGTTCTATCTGTGACATGAAGCAAGAGAACATTACCATCCCTGCGGGTAGGGTAGATTGCCTTGTCTTAACTCCATCAGTCAGCTTCCCAATAATTTGTTGGATTAGATGGTCTTTCAGCCACTTGGAAATATCATCTTCTTCAGGGTCTGTTCCCCATGTAGAATTGCTCTGGTGAATTTCCTCTCTGTCTGCAGCAGCCTGGATCTGGTCTCCTTGATCTGCAACTGGATCAGCTACCGTCTTGTCATTTGCAGGTTGGGATCTGTTCTGATCTGCAGATGAGTCTTTATCAGCTACAGCTGGGTCTTCTTCAGTGGCAACTGGATCAGGTAGGTTTGGTGCTCCTATCTGATCTACAGTTGAGTCTTCAGCAGCTACAGTTGGGTCATCGGGCTGATCTGCAGCTGAGTCCACCATTCCTGTGTCATGTACAATGACTTCTTCAAGGGTTGCTAATTTGAGCTTATTCTCAATTAGCTCAACTTGCTTCCTATACTCAACAGTAGATTCATCAAATACAACATGGGATGTTTCCTCCACAACTAAGGTTCTTTTATTAAAAACTCTATATGCCTTGCTTCTTTGTGAATATCCCATAAAGAGACCATCATCAGTTTTAGCATCAAAGGCATTTAGTTGTGTTTTACCGTTGTTGTGGATGAAACACTTACAACCAAAAACATGAAAGTAAGCAACAGTATGAGTTCTATTATTCCAAACCTCATAGGGAGTTTTGCCATGTCTCCATACTATCATACTCACATTACGAGTATGGCAAGTCGTGTTGTGACTTTAGCCGAACCTCTTGGGCGAGTCCGCTTCGCAATCATGGACTGTTTGCTTCCTTCGTGGTTCTGTTTCTTCTTTCGGCAATGCCATTCTGCTGGGGTCTGGCCGCAGAGCTCATGCTGGATCCCATTCTGATCGCTGTAATCAGTGATCGCCTTGTTGAGAAACTCTCCTCCCCTATCTGATCTGATCTTGATGATTGAGAGGGATTTCTCATTCTGGATCCTTCTCAGCAGCTCAGGTAGCTGGGTCAAGGTTTCACTTTTCTTATACAAGAAGATAATCCAAGTGTACCTTGAATAATCATCCACTACTACTAGTGCATGTTTTCTGCCACTTAGAGTCCTTGGCTTGATAGGACCAAATAGATCCATATGGAGTAGATCTAAGATCCTTGTTGTGAAGGTTGTAGGCTGGACTGGCTTGAATGATGCTCTGGTCTGCTTTCCTTTCTGACATGCATCACAAATAGCTTCCTTCCTGAACGCTTCCTCTGGGAGTCCTCTGACCATCTTCTGAGAACTAATTTTGTTGATGGATTTGAAGTTCAGGTGACATAATCTTTTGTGCCACAGCCATCCGTTCTCAACTATTATCTTAGATAGAAAACCGGTGTTGGGAGTTCCTGTGTTCCAATCTATCATATAGACATCTCTCCTTCTGAATCCTTGTAGCTTCACCTCTCCAGATAAGATATCTATCACCATACATTTCCAAATGGTGAAGACTACTAGATTCTTCTCATCGCAAAACTGTCTTATGCTCAGGAGATTATACTTGAGCCCTTTGACATAGTGAACTTTGGATATCACAATATTTCCTCGGTGCAGCTCTCCAAAGCCCTTTCTTTGACCTCTAGAGCTATCTCCAAAAGTTACATCAGGACCTCTTTGTTTGGTGTATTTAGACAGCATCTTCTTGTTCCCGGTCATGTGCCTTGAGCATCCAGAATCTACAAACCATTCTTCACCTCCAAAGTTTGAATTTGTGGAGATGTGGTTGTAGTCCTTCCACCTTTTCTGCAATCAAACAAGCAGAGATTTAGGTACCCAAGTCTTTGTGGGTCCTCTAGGGTTAGCTGGTTTCCTGGAGAATTGATTTCTCCTTGGATTGTAAAAATTGTTATTATTATTACCCTTATAAGGTGTGTAAGGTCTAGGTCTGTATCTCCTGTTGGGATTGTATACCGGATATTCCTCAAAATATTGATAGTGTGGGTCATTTCTAAACCTTGGCTGAGACCATTTATTAAATCTTTGAGGTCTCCACACTTGTTCATTTTGTAAATTAGGATAACCTTGAGGTTTCCATCCGCCCCTCCCATTTTGAAATCTATTTTTGGGGAGTTGTTGATAATAGTGGGCATGTTGTCTGGGCTGCTGCTTCTGCCTGGGCCATTGCCTAGTCGCTTGTCTAGGTGGCTGCCTTGTGAACCCTGGCTGCAGCCTAGACTTGTGACTTGGCTGTTGCCTATTTTTAAATATAGGTTTGTGTGTAGGCTCAACAGTCGAGACAATTGTTTCTCCTTTGACGAAAGTGGTTTTAGAACTAGAGGGAGTGTGAGGATCATATCCAAGGTCTGATCTGGAATATAGTGGCCTTTTATTAGTACACAATTCCTCCAGAGTTAAGGACGCTTTCAGGGAGGTTATTTCCTGCGCCTGAGTCTGATTTACCTGAGTCAGTTTAGAAAATTCGGCTTTCACATGAGCAAGTGCAGCTGATTTTTCTCTAAGTAAAACAGTTAGTCGATTTTCTCAGCTGTAGTGACATCAGCCTGGTTTTTCAAGTCAACTCCAGCCTGGTTTTCAAAATCAATTTTGGCTTTATTTAATTCTAGGCTGAGTTTTTCAAAATCATTTTTCAGCTGCCTATTCTCATCTTGCAGCTGAGTCTTCTCGGCTGATATAGATAGGTGTGCAGATTTAAGTGTCTCAAAATCTTTAAATAGCTGATTTATAGATTCGTGCAGATCCATATCTTGTGACATGGCTGAACTATTATTTGAACCAGAGTGTTTTGATGTTACCTCTTCATCAGCTAGATTGGCCATCAGACAATCATACTCTTCATCATCATCTGAGAAGAATCCGCTGCTGGACTCTACACGCTCTTGATCTTCTCCGATGAGGGCCTTCCTTCTATCTTCTTTTCTGCTCACCTCCTTCTTGCTCTAGTCCTTCTTAAGATCAGGACAGTCGATTTGAATGTGTCCTGTCTTATGATAGTTGTAGCACTCTACCTTCCAGCTTCCGGCTTTCTGGTTCCTTCTGGGATTCTCCTTATAATTCTTTTTGTATTTGGAGTAGTTTTTCCGGAAGTTACTGAACCTATGCATTATGAATGCCATTTCTTCCTCAAAATCTAATGGGTTTGGAGGCTTTACATCAGATAAGCTCTTGGCGGGGGATTCGGCTGCAAAGGCTATTCCCTTCTCTGCAGGCTCGGTTGAGGATGAACTTGGGAGTTCGAACTCATAAGCCTTTAGGTCGGAGAACAGCTCTTGGATCTTTATCTTATTAATATCCTTGGATTCTCTCATGGCCACTGCCTTCATGCTCCATTCAGGATTGAGAGATCTTAGAACCTTCAGCGCCATTTCCCTGTTGCCATAAGATTTGCCGAGCGAGTTGATCTCATTGATAATCTCAGTGAACCTTGTGTCCACTTGGTCTATAGATTCGTCATTCCTCATTTTGAAGTTGTCAAAATTTTTAATAGCAATTGACAACTTGTTTTCCTTGATCAGCTCCATTCCCTCACACATTAAGGCTAATGTGTCCCAGATTTCTTTTGCATTCTTGCAATTCTTGATCTTGACCATGGTGGATTTGTCAAGAGTTTGATACAGCACATCTCTAGCCCGGTTGTCAAGGTTGGCCAGCTTTCTTTCTTCGGGAGTCAGCTCTGTCCTCTTCTTTGGGATCTTCTCTGGCTTCCCTGCTGCGATCTCCTCAGGAGTGTTGTCTTTCTCGAAGGTGTAAGGACCGTCCTCTATGATGCACCACATGTCATCATGGATTGAAGATAAGTGTGCCTGCATCCTTATCTTCCAAAGATCATACTCGTCAACTGAAAACACAGGTAGTCTAGAATGCATGTGTTCCATTATATAATGAGAGTAAAATATATCTCTGATATAGATCTGGTTCGTGAACTAAATGAACCAACATCTCCGATACCACTTGTAGGTCACAAGTCGTCCAGGAATAAGTCTAGGGGGGTGAATAGACTTATTGAAACTCTTAAACTCTTTTTCTCAAAGAGTGAGTTTATTCAGCTGATAGATATACAAATCACTTAGAGTCGTTTGTTCTCAATATGTGCGGAAGTCAGCTGATGACGAATACAAAACAACTAATGAAACACTTAACAATGAATGCAGCAGTTAAAGTATGATGCTATAAAACAGTAAAATACGCAGGCAATTATAGTGGTCTCAGAGGTGGGGTAATCCTCTACTAATCCACTTTTCTCCAAACCAGTTGGAGATGAATTCACTATAATTGTCAACCTGTGATCAAGATTACAGTGATTCAACCAAATTACAACAGCTTCCAACCAGTGGAAATCCTTGCCGTTGCAACACACTTGACTGCCTTGCACCTCTTGATCCGCGATCCTTGGATGCCTTTACTGTCTCGAACTTCAACCAGTGAAGTACCCCGAACTCAGAATTTTAAGACACGAGTTTTTGTCTTCTCCAACTAAGAGCTTCTTCAAGTATGAACTTTTGAGAGTTGCTCTTTTCACGATGCTATAGTTCGCTTTTTAGATTGCTTTGATTGCTTTGAGATTATGATCGCACCGATGTTGTATGTAATTGTAGGTATTTGCTCAGCTTCAAATCTTCGGATATATATAAGTCACGATCTCTGAGCAATTCCTTCATAGCCGTTGCAAATCTTTTCAACAAATCCGTCTGTTGGAGAGGTAGACTTCATTGGTTTCTTTCTGAACATTGCAAGGCTGGATTCCCATAATTTAATCCATCTTTCGACCGTTGTGAAGACTTTGCATGTGAGGCGCCGATTATTTTGAATATAATAAGATTAAAGTCTTCAGTGGTAGGCCTGGATGAATTATTCAATTCATATCCTTGCGGGAATCTCTCCAATTTGTCTCTTCACGTTGCATGTGACTTTCCGTAATAATTGACTTTTCAATGCATGCTGACGTGGACTTGGAGTACTTAGCTGATCTTGAGTAGGCTGATGTGAAGATAACTTCTCTGCAGTCTGGGCTTCTCAGATGTTCACTGTTTGGGACTCGCCTGATCAGATGACTTGTCTGAGGTTACTTGACTGCAGTCTGGTCAAACATCCCTGATTATTTTTGTTGACCAGAACTTCTCTGACTTTACTCGGATGTACCTCTCTGATGAACTCAGCTGATCTTTAGTACTTAGCCGATTTTTGCCTAACTTATTTTGGCCTATAGAAGATACTCATTTGGTTCTTCTTTACATTTTGCCAAGTATTAAACTTAACATAATTTGGCCTATGGAAGATACTTATTTGGTTCTTCCTTACATTTTTGCCAAGTAATAAACATTTGAATTATATTAATGACATCATCAAAATCTAACAAGTATTCCTAACACCATCACCCGTTTGTTGGTGCATTCGGATGCTATATGTCCACGACCCTGGCACTTATAGCATTGGATGTCCCGGTTTCTCCTTTGGGAGCTTTCGACGGGTTTAGGCTTCCCATCAAATTTTGGTTTGCTAGTACTCCCAACTTCAAACTTTCCTCTCAAGACACTCCCTTCTCTTTTATCAAAATTTTTAAATTTGTCTGAACTTACTTGAGATTGTTGTTTCCAAGGAGTGGAGTATCCCGTGGAATAGTTTTTGTTGCTCCCTCTTCGTAAGCTCCGCTCGATTTTTGCCGCCGCATATACCATGTCCTCGAATTCAACAAAGTGTGGTTTGTCAACTTCTTTAG
Organism: Orobanche coerulescens; assembly: GCA_033398695.1. Lineage (NCBI taxonomy): Eukaryota > Viridiplantae > Streptophyta > Magnoliopsida > Lamiales > Orobanchaceae > Orobanche > Orobanche coerulescens. The sequence continues at coordinate 12,999,535 of CM065803.1, forward strand.
CTATATATGCTCTCATCCCGTGTAAAAACCTCGCCATGGTAGCCTCTCTCGATTCCCGAACATTGGCCCAGATCATCAACATCTCCATTTCCTTTCAAAAATCTTCAATGTTTCTCGAGCCTTGTTTTAAAGATTGTAAGCGAGAAAATAGTTCTTTAAGATAGTAATTAGGAACAAATCTTTTCCGCATAACAACCTTCAATTCTTCCCAACCGCTAACCGCTCTCTCCCGACTCCTCCTTCTCTCCGTCATAAGTTGGTCCCACAAAATATTTGCATATTCTGAAAATTCGGTTATTGCTAATTGTGAGTATCCCATAAAGAGACCATCATCAGTTTTAGTATCAAAGGCATTCAGTTGGGTTTTACCATTGTTGTGGATAAAACACTACCAAATATATGAAATATGCAACAGTTGGTGTTCTGCCATTCCAAACCTCATAGGGAGTTTTGCCATGTCTCCCTACAATCAAACTCCTGTTCTGAGTATGGCATGTTGTGTTGACAGCTTCAGCTCAGAAACTCTTTGGCAGGTTGATCGCTGAGATTTCGCGTAGTATGGTTTTCAAATCCGATCAATTTTAAAATTTGTAAAACCTCGAAGTATTTCCAAGGTGTCGAACCCAAGGGAATTGATATGTCGAAAATAAAGGAAATAACTCTACTCAAAATTTGACTGCTATTTAGGAATCTGAAAATTTGGTTTGTTTCTAATTATCTAACTTCAAAAATCGAAAAATAAAAATAAAATAAAAGATGAATTATCTAAATCAAGCAAATAAAGTAAATTAGCAAGAAAAAATCACAAGTTGAAAGCTAATTGATCCTAGGGTAGTATCATCTAATTGAGTTCACACAATTCATTCACTTGATTCATTTTCCCCAAATTTTAATTCAATCCTATAAATAATCACTCAGCCGATCTAGAATTCCGATCAAGGCAACCTAGAAAGATAGTTAATTTAAACCCTTTTCCCGCCAGGGCTCAAGGAATTTAAATCACTTAAAAAGCGTCAACTTATTTATCTATGATTTATCTTACTCCACTTAGGTCTTAAGATTAAATCATATTGTGCATCAAGTATTTCCACTAATTAATTAATCCTTCCGGGCAAAATCAATTAGCTAACATGCATCGATTAAGGGCCCTTTAATCTAGCATGAGATTTAACACATCTTGATCACAAGCCTAGGATGAAAGGTCAAAAGGTAATCAAAGGGACATCATGTGAACATCAATTAAAATTACTAACCCTAGAATCAATCAATGGATTTAGCTAAACAAGAAATAGATGGAGAATGCATATTATTAATATGAAAAGAGAGATTACAACCCGTCCAGATGAACTCTGAGTCTTCAATCTCCGAAAAAGTAGAAAAACAATAATAATTGCTGCTCTCCAAAAAGTTCTTGTCTCCAAGGAATTAAAATTGCGAAGAAAAAAATAAAAGTCTGCTAAAGATGATAAAGGATGATGAAAAGCTGATGAAAGATGATAAAGGATGGTAAAAGATGCTAAAGGATGATAAAAGCTGATGAAAGATCATAAACTAGGTCTAGCAGGAGGTGTATATATCCTATGGGAGTTAAATTCCCGATTGGATCTAATCTAGGAAACAAAATCTATCCAAAAGAGTCACAATCCGTCAAAACACGAGATCCCGCGGAGCAGACTATCGGACGCACCTATCGGCCGATAGGCTGGCCCGATAGGTGGTTCGTCGGTCGACTTCACTTGATAGAGCTTGGACACCTTACGGATGCACCTATCGGCCGATAGGCTGGCCCGATAGGTGGTCTGACTTTTGCAAAAATCCGTTTCTTCCGTCCGTTTGACTCGACTCTCGGTCCTTTGTCTCGTTTTGGGTCCTTTTGGCTCTAAAAACCTGCAAACACACTAAAACCAACCCAAACGCGTGTCTGGCTCGACTAATCATAAATAAGCCAAATACGAGCACATTAATCACGAAACGAGATAAAAACCTAGTATAAAATCCTAGAAAAATGTGGTAAAATTACCACTTATCAAACCCCCCCAAACTTGAGCATTGTTCGTCCTGAACAACAAAAAGAAAAGAAAAAGAATGTCGTGAATCATCGTGCAACTCATAGTGTTCAACCTAATCAATACTATCCTGTAATTCTCTCTAAATAATCCGAGTGTCGTAAAAGCAAGCTGCACTCAGAATAATGATTCCGCAAAGTAATCAAGTTCAGTCCTAATCACTCGTTCATGAAGAAAATCCAGCTCAAAGATTAACAAAACGTGAGTCAAATCGACCGTCAATATGAAAGGCTAAAATAAACAAGCTAGTTCGTCCTGTTACACAGTCTAGTGGCACAATTTTCACGAGTTTCATAACAAATAAACCTCGGACAATATTCCCTTATATATATGTTCAAGAATTTGATTCGAGTTGACCACTAGGTTAGGATCTCGGGATGTTTCATCGGGGTAATCCTAGGGTGGAACTTCCATTCTCATGTATTAGGAAACCGTTTGACGTAAAAGACACTCATGGGGCACATGGATGCTTCTAGTTACTAAGTTCCCGTCTACAGCGGAGAAACAACTCGAATATATAATTTCTACATGTCCGAATCAAGGTCGCCCTTTTGCGCGAGAGTAAACAGCGGGTCACGCGAATGCCCCCGGTTACTAGGCTCCCTATCATTGGCACATGTGAAATATCTAAATCACTAGTCTAATCAGAGTCGTTGTTTTACGCGAGGGTAAACAACGGGTCACGCGAATGCCCCCGGTTACTAGACTTCCCTTCATAGAACAACATTATCTCGACTTTTGGGAAAAACCGACCGACTCTAAACTCAATCTAAGTGCCAACACGACTAAAGAAACAGTACGACTCACTATCCGGAAGATGTAACCAAACGTATTGACGGTGATTTTAAAACAAGTATGTATCGTCTCTTATCTGCCAAGACCTCTACAATCACGAAAAATTTTGGACCTAAATGAATACTATGCAAAACAGAAATAACTGACTACAACTCGACTAAAACTCGACCGTTTCTTCAGAGAGAGAAACAGTGTCGTAACATCGGTATCACACAAATAGAAGCACGAAAAATTCACGAATAAAGAAAAACTAAGACAAGCAAGGCTATCTAAAAAAATTTTCGCAAAGTAGACCAAAATCTAAAAAAAACTATTTACCCAAGCAAGGCATCAAAGCAAACAACGAAAAGCAAATAAAAGCAAACACGAAAGCAAAAAACTACTACGACCTAAAAAATAGAAACTAGCAAACACACCAAACGAAAATGAACATAAAAATCTAAAAACTAAGCAACAAAAGCCAAATCCACGCAACACCAATATGAGAAGCACAAATAAAAACAACGGGCACCAACACAAGCAAATAGTGATACAAGGCATACAAGGTACTCACACGTGCCGAAATTAACAAAGGCGCACTTCCCCCAAACTTATTTCGCATCCCAAAGGAGGAATAAGTTTGAAAAGAGAAAGGAGTGGCTTTGTTAACGGAGTACTCCGATCCTTGTGGCGTAAATGGCGGGTTTGTCGGCGAGAGCTCCCTTTCCTTCTCTGTGGTTGCCTTAGACTTTCCGGCCTTACGGCCGACTTCTTGCTTTGATTTCCAGCCATTTCAAAGTTCCTACAAAACAACCATCCAATCAATATCCAATAAGCGACTCATAATGCAAACATTCAACGAGTGTCGACATAATCCAATAATCCCACAATATCAACTAAGAGTCCTATAATGTCCAATAAACATCAAAATCATAGACCCGATAGCCATATACTACGATCAACAAATCACACAACCTCCCCCAAACTTCGACTCCCCCATTTCATATTCAAAGGATCAAAATCACAACCCACAATAACAAAACTACACACTACGATCATATTAGGACAAATTCTCTCCAATCCAATCTAATTCATTCAAGATTCGAATCATCATCAACAATTCAACTCATATCAATCCCAATTAACAATTTAATTCAACAAATTCGAAATTAGGGTTCTTCTAGTTTGGGGGTTTTTTTCAAAATTCGTTCAATTTCATCAATTAATCCCCCAATTCGAAGTACCCATGAACAATCAAGCATAGATAACATGTTTCCATCAAGATTCTATCAACAATCGGGCATAAAATTCACAGAACATCAAAGTCTAACAAAAGCCCCCAAAAAGTGGATCCCCAATTCGAAACTCATCAAAACTCCAAAAAGAATCCGTCAAAGTGCTTCAAAACATGTATAGAATTGAAAAACAAGAGGATTAAGTGTCGAAATTAAGTACCTTGATCGAATTTTTAAAGGAAGAACAGTAGAGAAAATCGCCCCTTGTTTCTTATCGTCCGATAGGTGTGTGTGTGTGAGAAAAACGGGTGGTTAAGGTGTTTAAAAGGGGGTATTTAATCAACCGGGTCGAAGCGGATACTGGACCGGGTATATCCTATCGGGCTGGCCTATCGGCCGATAGGCTGGGCCGATAGGCACTACAGAAACTTACGTACCTCATATCGGGTCATGATATCGGTCGATAGGGTCTGCCTATCGACCACTGCTTGTAACATTTAATTTTCCTCAATTTTCCTCAGCCTATCGGCCGGGCCTATCGGCCGATAGGCCCGCCCGATAGGTTCGTCTGTCTCAAAAAAAATTTTCAACTTTTTCTATTTCGCAAACTTGGTCCCGTTTTCGCTTGGATATGGCGATTAAAGACCTGCAAGTATCCAAAACTCGGCGTGCATGGATTAGAACTTAACAAAACTAACAAAGCTACTACGAAACTAGAAACTACAAAAATCACGCAAACGAAAAATCGAAAACAAACGAATAAAACGAACTAATATACATACGTTGGGTTACCTCCCAACAAGTGCTACGTTTAACGTCTTTAGCTAGACGATACCTCATTCATTCGGGTCTTGACAACTCCCCCTTGAACGGGTTTGTTGATATCAAGATAGCATACGTCCCTCTCATTAGATCGAAACTCGTTCGCCTCCAACATTCGAACATACTTTGGCAAATCCTCGTAAATTTCTTCAACATCGGAATGTGAGTAAATGGATTGTGAAATGCAATGCTCCAACAAGTCGGTCGGGGGCAGCATAATAGACTCAATTTCATAACATTCCTCGGGCGCATCCTCGGGCTTCTTCATCGCGTCATAGATGGAAATTTTCAGATTTTGATCATTAACCCGGAAGGTAAGATCACCCTCTTGGACGTCGATAAGTGCTCTCCCCATCGCTAGATACGGTCTCCCAAAGATCAATGGTTGATTCTCGTCCTCGGGCATATCAAGAACTACGAAATCGGCCGGGAAGACTAAGTGTTGTACTCTAACGAACACATCCTCCACAACTCCCCTCAGATAAGAGATCGACCGGTCCGCCATGAGTAGAGAAATGGTAGTCGGCTTCATCTCCCCAATCTTCAACCTCTTAAAGATGGATAGAGGCATAAGATTGATGCTTGCCCCGAGATCACACAACACATTACTGAACGTTTGGTAGCCAATCATGCATGTCAAAGTAAAACATCCCAGATCCTTCTGCTTGAGCGGGAGCTTGTTTTGAATGATAGCGCTACACTCCTCTGTCAAATTTATTGTTTCAAACTTCGCCAACTTCCTCTTGCTTGCCACAGCGTCTTTCAAGAATTTAACGTACCCCGGCATGTCTCTCAAAGCGTCTAGAAGTGGAATGTTGATATTTACCTTTTGAAACATGTCGATAAACCGTTGAAGCTTTTCATCATATCTCGACTTGGCCAATCGCTGTGGAAATGGAGCTTTTACCTCAAAATCCTTCACATTCGAACCTACAGGAGCCTTTCGACCGATAGGGGGTCGATATGCTCAATTTCTGGAATGCATGCGGGTATCGGGTGGGCTGTCGGTAGATAGTCTTGGTGATGGGCTGCTGCGTTTCATCTTCCTTCTCGTTCTCGGCTCCGTTTATAGTACATCCTCGTTTCAGATTTCTCAACTTCAGCCCCATGATTCACGTACCTTGTCCCACTCGGCTCGATTGCGTTGCATTGTTGCGTCTTCGGGTTGGTCTCGTCTTGCTCGGAAAATGGCCCGGCTTATGAATTGGCAGGCGTTCGCCATTTGACCCATTTGGGTCTCCACCATCGACATCTGCTTTGTCAAGGCTATCACCGAGTTTCCAATAGATGTCACACTCTGCTCAGAGCCCCGAACCTCTTATGCCTTTATAAATAAAATCTTTTTGACTTGCCTCTAACCGTTCCAACATCTCTTCCATCGGTGTCTTAGCAATCGGCTCTTGAATAACCCGTTTTCACGTTAAATACCGGTGGTGGCTGAAGAGCATTGTTCGGGTTGGCATAAGAGAAATTAGGGTGGTTTCGATTGTTCGGATAATAGTTCCCCCTATTTCCCCCTTGCCAGAAGTTTCCTCCTTGCACGTAATTTACATCCTCCTCAATTGCAATAGGCTCGTTTAGCTCTTCAAAAACTGCATTGACTCCCAAAGTCTTCTTTTTTAGCATCTCAAGCTCTTTTTGTTGTCTTTCAAATTTCGCCTTCAAATCACCGTAGGCGTCCTCGTCACCGGATGGGAACTTTCTTCTCGTCATCTTCCTATCGGTCACCTCCTCGTAATCATTGTTGACCGCTAGCTCGATGAGATTCTTAGCCTCTTCATAATCGTTAGCAAGAAATCCCCCTTTCGAGGAATAGTCCAACTCTCTTCTAGCCTTCCTCGTCAAACCCCGATAAAACCGAATGTAGATTTCCTCCTTGTCAATTCCATGCTGTGGGCATTTGCGAAGTAGCTTCTTAAATCGGATCCATGCCTCGTATAAGTATTCATCCTCATATTGCTCGAATTGCAAGATATCGTTGATTTTTTTTTGCACCTTCGAGGGAGGATAGCACTGTGCTAAGAACAACCGAGTCATCTCTCTCCAAGTACCAATTTCCTTCCGATCTAGGCTCTTGTACCAATCTAGCGCATCGTCTTCTAAGGAGAACCGGAATAGGCGGAGCTTAATGACATCTGGAGGCACTCCGTTTTGCTTGATGGTGGCACATATGTCCAAAAACGACTCAAGATGAGCGTTTGGATCTTCATTAACTCCTCCTCCGTATGTTTGAGACTTCACCGTAGCGATGAGAGACGGCTTAAGCTCGAAGTTGTTGGCATCAATCTTCCCCCAACCTCCTTCTTGATAATCGTCCAGCTTCGGTCGAAAGCGGGCATTCAAAGGGATCTTCTCGGGACGAGCGAGTTCTAGTGGTGGGTTAACAATGCCGGCCATGGTATCAACGATAGGTATAGAAATAGTTTCGGTTCTCGCTTCTTGCTTCTTCCTCCTTAAAGACTTCTCGATTTCCGGATCCAAAGAAAATAAGTCCTTTCCTTGGGATCTTGTGATCATGCACCACCTACAAGGAAGAGAAAACAAGATGTGAGGAAATGAGATCGAATATTAATAATAATAGTATACAACCTAAAGTAACAATCTCTTCTTTTTCGAATTATCCCTTTAAGTTTTCTATCAATTCCCCGGCAACGGCGCCAAAAATTTGATCGCTATAAATTCGCGTAGTATGGTTTTCAAATCCGATCAATTTTAAAATTTGTAAAACCTCGAAGTATTTCCAAGGTGTCGAACCCAAGGGAATTGATATGTCGAAAATAAAGGAAATAACTCTACTCAAAATTTGACTGCTATTTAGGAATCCGAAAATTTGGTTTGTTTCTAATTATCTAACTTCAAAAATCGAAAAATAAAAATAAAATAAAAGATGAATTATCTAAATCAAGCAAATTAGCAAGAAAAAATCACAAGTTGAAAGCTAATTGATCCTAGGGTAGTATCATCTAATTGAGTTCACACAATTCATTCACTTGATTCCTTTTCCCCAAATTTTAATTCAATCCTAGAAATAATCACTCAGCCGATCTAGAATTCCGATCAAGGCAACCTAGAAAGATAGTTAATTTAAACCCTTTTCACTTGAGGCTCAAGGAATTTAAATCACTTAAAAAGCGTCAACTTATTTATCTATGATTTATCTTACTCCACTTAGGTCTTAAGATTAAATCATATTGTGCATCAAGTATTTCCACTAATTAATTAATCCTTCCGGGCAAAATCAATTAGCTAACATGCATCGATTAAGGGCCCTTTAATCTAGCATGAGATTTAACACATCTTGATCACAAGCCTAGGATGAAAGGTCAAAAGGTAATCAAAGGGACATCATGTGAACATCAATTAAAATTACTAACCCTAGAATCAATCAATGGATTTAGCCAGACATAATTGAAATTAAACAAGAAATAGATGGAGAATGCATATTATTAATATGAAAAGAGAGATTACAACCCGTCCAGATGAACTCTGAGTCTTCAATCTCCGAAAAAGTAGAAAAACAATAATAATTGCTGCTCTCCAAAAAGTTCTTGTCTCCAAGGAATTAAAATTGCAAAGAAAAAAAATAAAAGTCTGCTAAAGATGATAAAGGATGATGAAAAGCTGATGAAAGATGATAAAGGATGGTAAAAAATACTAAAGGATGATAAAAGCTGATGAAAGATCATAAACTAGGTCTAGCAGGAGGTGTATATATCCTATGGGAGTTAAATTCCCGATTGGACCTAATCTAGGAAACAAAATCTATCCAAAAGAGTCACAATCCGTCAAAACACGAGATCCCGCGGAGCAGACTATCGGACGCACCTATCGGCCGATAGGCTGGCCCGATAGGTGGTTCGTCGGTCGACTTCACTTGATAGAGCTTGGACACCTTACAGATGCACCTATCGGCCGATAGGCTGGCCCGATAAGTGGTCTGACTTTTGCAAAAATCCGTTTCTTCCGTCCGTTTGACTCGACTCTCGGTCCTTTGTCTCGTTTTGGGTCCTTTTGGCTCTAAAAACCTGCAAACACACTAAAACCAACCCAAACGCGTAATACGGCTCGACTAATCATAAATAAGCCAAATACGAGCACATTAATCACGAAACGAGATAAAAACCTAGTATAAAATCCTAGAAAAATGTGGTAAAATTACCACTTATCACAGGTCATCTTCAGCAATCATGGACCTGGCAGCTTCCTTCAAGGTTCTGTTTCTTCTTTCAGCAACACCATTCTGCTGAGGTGTTCTGGCTGCAGAGACCTCGTGCTGGATTCTATTCTTATCAGTGTACTCAGTGATTGCCTTGTTGAGAAATTCTCCTCCTCTATCTGATCTGATCTTGATGATTGAGAGGGATTTCTCATTTTGAATCCTCCTTAGCAGCTCAGGTAACTTTGTTAGTGTTTCACTCTTTTTATAGAGAAAAACAACCTATGTGAATCTTGAGTAGTCTTCAAATACTACTAGAGCATGATTCCTTCCACTCAATGTCCTTGGCTTGATGGGGCCAAAGAGATCCATGTGAAGTAGATCTAATATCCTGGTGGTGAGAGTGGTAGGCTGAACTGGCTTGAATGATGCTTTGGTCTATTTCCCTTTCTGACATGCATCACAGAGAGCTTCCTTCTTGAATACTTCTTCTGGAAGTCCTCTAACCAGCTTTTGAGAGCTTATCTTGTTGATGGCTTTGAAGTTCAGGTGACATAACCTTTTGTGCCATAGCCATCCATTTTCAGCAATTGTCTTAGATAGAAAACAAGTATTTGGAGTGCCTGTGTTCCAATCTATCATGTAGACATCTCTCCTTCTGAATCCTTGTAGCTTCACTTCTCCTAAGAGGATATCAATCACCATGCATTTCCAAATGGTGAAGACTACTAGGTTCTTCTCATCACAAAATTGACTTATGCTCAACAGATTGTATTTGAGCCCTTTGACATAATGGACTTTGGATATTATTATATTTCCTCTGTGCAGCTATCTAAATCCTTTTGTCTGGCCTCTAGAGCTATCTCCAAAGGTTACATCTGGGACTTTTTCATTTATGTAATTTGAGAGCAACTTCTTATTCCCTATCATGTGCCTTGAGCATCCAGAATCTACAAACCATTCTTCACCTCCCATAGTTGAATTTAAGGAGATGTTGTAGTAGTCCTTCCACCTTTTCTGTAATCAATAAAGTAGAGATTTAGGTACGCAAATCTGTGTGGGTCCTCGGGGTTAGTGGGCTTCCTGGAGAATTGATTTCTGCGTGGATTGTTAAGATTATATTGATTGCCCCTATAAGGTGTGTGCTGTCAAGGCCTATATCCCTGGTTCGGATTGTGTACTAGATATGCCTCATAAAATCTATGGTGTGGGCCATTTCTAAATCTTGGCTGAGACCATTTGTTAAATCGTTGGGTCTACACACCTGTTCATTTTGGAAATTTGGAAAACCTTGAGGTTCCCATTTACCTCTGTAATACCCGAGAATTTTGTTCCGGTTTCGTTGAATTTTCGGAGCTTTATCGGATTGTTATTGCCCTCATCGTTGGAATTTTGTGCCATGTTTGGGTGTGCCTTGTTGGGACATGTGTTTGGAGACGTTTTGGATCACTGGGTGAGTTTTTGGGTTTTTGTAGTGTAGCGCACGCTAACTGGCAGTCCAGAGGAAGTACAGGAGCTACTGGGACTGGGGCTTTGTTAGCGCACGCTAAGGTCGATAGCTAGCGCACGCTATCGACTGCTTAGCGCACGCTCTTTCTTCTTTCTAGCGCACGCTACCCGGTAGGTGCAGTTCTGTCCAGAGGCCACTGAACTGGTTTCGTGACCCGTTAGCCCGCGCTACGCTCATGGGTCTAGCGCACGCTAACAGTGTTATTCGGTAAGTTCTGGGCGTTGACCTCGTTAGCGTGCACTAATGCTGTCTGGTTAGCGCACGCTAATTGCATCCGGGATAAATCTTTGGGGCGGAGCTTCACTTCGTCATTTCTCATTTTTCTTCATTCCTTGAGTGGGAGCGAGCTCCGAGGCGATTTTGAGCGACCTTCTTCCTCAAGCTTCATCTCGGAGCGGATTTGTAGGTGTTTAACAACATCTAATCATCTACTTTGCTCAAATCAAGGTAATCTCTTCTTAGAACCCTAGTTTCTTGAATTTGGGGTTTTTCCTTAGATTTGTGATTCTTAACCGATCTCATCCGATCGGTTGTGTATTCTTGTTTGTCTTGACCGTAATCTTCATATGTTGTTAACCGTTCATCGATTTTTATCGCCCGGATCAACGATTCTTGATTTCTTTGAGAACAATTAGATCCTTGTTATTTTTAGGATCATTTCGGATTTCGATTAGTTTTATTGATTCGTGGTGATGTTATTTTCGTAGTATTCGTGGGATTGCCGAATCCTTGGTCATTTTTGGAAGCTTGAGAACTATCCGACCGTGTTCGTTCGTTGTTTGGTTGCTCGTGGTATCGAGGCAAGTATCTTGTCCATACGTTTCAAGTTTCGTAGGCGTAATTATTGACAATGATTTTTATGCGAAACCCAATGTTTAATGAACGTAAAAAGGGATCGGTATGTTCTCGATAAATGTTGTCTTTCAACAATAATTCGTGTACTTCGTGAATATATGTGTTCTCGGAATATGTGTGTTGGTTTTGTATGTTGAAAAGATGCTAGGATCACTTTGAGTGAGTTAAATAGATTGTAATCCTTTGCCGAGGATTACGTAATGTTATGTGTACTTGTTCGGTAAGAACGTATTGTGTGTGATATTAGTTGTTACTCCTTTGAAAGGAGGTTGTGATGTTTAAGTGTTGCTTGGCTTGATGTTCTGCTCATTGTTATGTGATCGTTGAAAGTGATGTGCCTCCGGGTAGGATTGTTGAATCTCCAGGATCCATACTTGCTAGTATGGGTCGGGAGTGACCGTAGGGTTATCCAATCCGGGTATGTCTTGCGGGTACTCCGAGGTTCGGGGCTTGCTAGCTCGATGTCGGGATAACTTGTGGGGGTTATCATCGGGTATGTCTTGCGGGGACTCCGAGGTTCGTGGCTTGTTAGCCCGATGCTGGGATAACTTATGGTTGTGGTTTGGAATGGTTCCGTGACTGTTGTCACGAGGACATGTGATTTGGTATGGTTTCCTATTGGGTTATTCACTCGGGTATGTTCTACGGGAGCATCTGAGGTTCGTGGCTTGTTAGCACGGGACGCGAATAATCCTTAGGAACATGTGTTATGTGATATGGGTCGTGGACCCTGTGGCTTATGATTTGGGTCTTAGACCCCGTGTGTTGTGAATTGAGTTGTGAATCCGCGTTTTATTATTGGGATCGTATTTTGGAAAGATGATTTTGGGCCGTGCCCCCAAATATTTTCGAAAGACTTGAGAATTGCTTAATTCCAAATGTTGTCAAACTCCCGAGATCGTAAAATATTTTGTATGAGATTCATGGTTCTATTCCTACCTTTTATAAATCAAACTATTTTGATTAAGTGAATTATCTCGGGAAATATATTCAAGATTTTTATTTTCTTGGAGTATGTTGCGTATGGCTTGTATTTCTGTTTTATACTTGCACTAGCAAAACAGTGGAGTTTTTCTAACCCCCGAGTATTCGGGGGGTGGATGTCTGTATTGCGTCCAGGTACTTGCAGGTTGTTGGGGAGCGAATCACAGTATCGATACGAAGGATGATGGAAGACGACGATACTAATCACATGAAGACCATTCGTTGAGTATTTTGGTAGAGTCTCAGTATTTGGCTCTCCGTTGTGTAGTTTTCCCGTTTTATGGGTATATTGATGTATTCCAACCCATGCGTGGGTATGAGTTTTAAGTCGAGTTGTATATGTTTGATGTATGGTATTGTGGTAAAAGACCAAATCGGTCTAGCAGCTCATTATGTAGACATGTCGGCATGTAATGTGAGGTATTGTTTTTGTTTTTAGCCTGGTAGATCCTCACGGAGAGGGTCTGCGGCGCTGTAATATTCCCAAGCGGTTTGGGGGTGTTACAGAATATGGTATCAGAGCTTAGGTTGAGAAAACCTAGGCTGTCGGGTTGAGTTGTGTGTTGTCGGGTCTTGTCTTGTCAGATTTGGTCTGACTGGGTGGTGTCGCGACGCGTCGTCTGAGTTGTCGGTCGTGATTAGTATCGAGGCGCAACCATCATCTTCGTGCGATCTGTGGATGTAAGTCTCCCTACTTTGTTGTGTCTCGTGTTATACGAGTTTATGTGATTCTGTGTTATTATGTGGAGTTTAATTGTGCCTCGTGAATACTTACTCCATACTTGTTTGATTTTCGTATTGTGTTGGAATAAAGAGTAGTACCGGTATGTATGTATATATGTATACACCTTTGTGTGAAATCATTTTACAGGAGTGATGTTTTGGATTGGTTACTCAATAAAAGTTATCAATGTGGTATTTCAATTTCAAATATTTTGGGGAAGTCACGTAAATTCTATTTAAAAGCATCCTTCGAGGAGGAAAAATGATTTGATTTTCGTATGATGACTTCGAGACCGAAGATTTTGAGAATTCAACTACATATATTTTATTTTCATCTTGCATTGAAAATTTTCAAAATTCGATTTTTAAATGCTTAAACGAGGTCTACCAAAAATTTACTTGAGACGTGACTTTCGCCTTCAACTTTTCGGTTAAAAGATATGTAGTGAGGATGTAAATTGTTGGCGTTTGTATTAGTATGTTGTTGATTACTTGTAACCTTCGACTTTTGATATTACTTGGTATATGGTCATGAATGTGTGCTGGATTGGAATAGCTAGCACGCGCTATCGTGGTATGGCTAGGGCACGCTAAGTCTCTGTTAAATCATATATTAAATGGTCTGATCAGAAGCCCAGAAATTGCATTCTGGCCATCGGTCTAACTTTTGCGATTGTTAGGCTGACCATTTGTGACCGTACTCTATGTGTGTTGTTCAGGAATAACAATTGTTGTGTGTGGTTATGTGTGATTTGAACTGTGTTCTTGTCTGCTGCGTGTGTAAAGTTCAAAATGATTTTTTGGTACTTTTACCATGTAGTGTGTGTTTTAAAATGACCTTTTGGGTTCGTAAATTTGAGTTATTTCGTTGACCCTTTTTCCTAATTCTTTTTTCGAGTGACTTAACGTATATTTTGAAACTATCGAGCTTTGGCGTCTTCGCCTTGTAATTTCAAATGGTATTTTATGACGGAAATTGATATTTGGAAAATGACTTTTGGTGAGTATTTGGAAAGTATTACCGTCATCGACCTTTTTGGCATTTTGAAACGTTTTTTTTAAATGGTTTTCAACTTGGTGAGTTCCGGCGCGGAACCCATATAGAAAATGATTTTGATATAATTAATGACTTTAATTTCATTGCATTTGTAATTCACATAACAATGACATTATAAATGAAGATTGTCGGGATAATAGTTTGTTTATTGTGCACTAGCCTGAATTAAATCGTAATATGTATATGATTGAATGGTGTTTGATTAAAGACGGAGATGTGAATATCTTGCTATGTGCTATGATCTTTCGTTGCCATAGGTTGTTGTTTGTTAGTATGCCGAGGGGCAGAGGTCGTGGTCGTAACCGTGGTGCTGATGGCCACGGGGATCAGATGCGGGATCGAGAGAATGTCGTTGAGAATGATTTTAGTTTGGGTGTTGCTACTATATTGCAACAAGTAGCGACTCAGATGATTCAGTTGACCCAGGTGGTTCAACGTAGCATTGACGCGAGTCAGAACGTCAGTGTAAATCAATGGCTTCGCGAGGTAGTTCGTATGAGTCCCCCTCGATTTGCCGGTGCTGCGGATGCATTGGTCTGGGATGGTTGGATTTTCCAGTTGGGAAATATTTTTGAGGCTGTCGGATGTCCTGAAGAGCGGAAGGTACCTATCGCTCAGTACCTTCTTGACAAAGATGCCGCTAATTGGTGGGAAGCTGTTAAACCTCGTGATCGTGATGTCACGTGGGTGGAGTTCCAGGCATTTATGGAAGCTGAGTTCTATCCGAAACCGACTAGAGAGCAGAGGATTCGCGAATTCTACTTGGCAGAACCGCAAGATATATCGGTGTCGCAGGCTATCATCGATTATAGCAAACAACTCAGTTATGTGCGAGATCGGGTGAGAACCGAGTAAGAGAGGATCCTTCACTTTGACAGACGGATGAAGCCGGATATTCGCGTGTATATCCCGGGATTCAATTGCACTTCATTGAGGGACTATCAAGATCGAGCATTAGCCCGTGAACTAGCTTCGTTATCGTCGGAGTGTGTACCCAATTCGAAGAAGCAGAGGAAGTCCGATGACCGTGCGGACAGTGCAGGAGTTGGTGTTTCTAGTTTTCAATGTCGTAGCCTTTCCGCTGTGAAGCTCCATCGCTCTATGCGTGGAACTGAGAGTTCCAAGTCGTCTGCTCTGACTCCTGGTAAAGCCAGGAGATGTTTTAACTGTAATGTGGCGGGACATGTTCGTGCACATTGTCCTTCTCCGCCAGTAACGTGTTACAGGTGCGGACTCGAGGGACACCGAGTTCAGTTTTGCGAGATGGTTACCGAGCTTTCCGGGGCACGGACTTGAGCACCGATATCTGGATCGACTCTGAGTAGTCCCGGAGGGGCGTGGTCTATCAGTTGTATGTTGAGTTATTTCCCTTGCTTTGTTGTTTCGAAATTCGGAGATTAACTTCTTTTATTTGAAGTGGATCGGATTTTGAACTCTGTACTTTCGACTATGTCGACTCGTTTATGCTCGTTGACATTTTCTGAACTTGTCCTGTCTTATGCTTTTGTTGATCGAACGAGTTGTGGTATTATTTCAGAATAACCCGTTTGTCGTTGTGACTTTCTAATTGCTATTCCATTTCCTGTGGATCTTATGTGAATGCACATCTTGTTGTCTTCACCGGATCGTATATTGTTTCGAGTCGAGATGTGAACTTTTGGGGTTGTTGTTTGAGTATTATTGTTCGTCGTGATTCGAACATGATGGATCGACTGTTGTTGTCTCGATCGTTGAAATTCAATCGTTTGATTGATCGGTTTTGTTGATCTCGTTTCGTGATTGTTGAACGTTCGGACTCCTTCGTAATTTCCTTAAGTTCGGGAAATTAGTTTTTGTGTTCGATCTTCCAACCCTTGGGCTGTGGAATTTCGTATTTGTTCAGCGAATAGCTCGTGTTTTGATTGATGTACTGTTGAGTTATTCAACCGTATTAATTTTCGGTCGTTGTGTTTTGTTATTGTCGGCAACGGATGTCGCGTGTTATCTGAGTTTGTTTTGCGTTGTTTGTTCTATGTTTCAAGTTTCGAGAACAAAACTTCTTTTAAGAGGGGTAGAATGTAATACTCGAGAATTTTGTTCCGGGTTCGTTGAGTTTTCGGGGCTTTATCGGATTGTTATTGTCCTCATCGTTGGAATTTTGTGCCATGTTTGGGTGTGCCTTGTTGGGACATGTGTTTGGAGATGTTTTGGATCACTAGGTGAGTTTTTGGGTTTTGTAGTGTAGCGCACGCTACCGAATGTGTAGCGCACGCTAGCCGGCGATCCGAGAGCGATCGAAACTCTTGGATGGGGCCCAGGGCTTTGTTAGCACACGGTAAGGTCGATAGCTAGCGCACGCTATCGACTGCTTAGCGCACACTCTTTCTTCTTTCTAGCGCACGCTACTCGGTAGGTGCAGTTCTGTCCAGAGGCCACTGGACTGGTTTCGTGACCCGTTAGCGCGCGCTACGCTCATGGGTCTAGCGCACGATAAAAGTGTTATTCGGTAAGTTCTGGGCGTTGACCTCGTTAGCGCGTGCTAATGCTGTCTGGTTAGCGCACGCTAATTACTGTCCACTATAAATACTGGACAGCAGGCTTCACTTCGTCATTTCTCATTTTTCTTCATTCCTTCCGATGGGAGCGAGCTCCAGAGGCGATTTTGAGCGACCTTCTTCCTCAAGCTTCATCTCGGAGCGGATTTGTAGGTGTTTAACAACATCTAATCATCTACTTTGCTCAAATCAAGGTAATCTCTTCTTAGAACCCTAGTTTCTTGAATTTGGGGTTTTTCCTTGGATTTGTGATTCTTAACCGATCTCATCCGATTGGTTGTGTATTCTTGTTTGTCTTGACCGTAATCTTCAGATGTTGTTAACCGTTCATCGATTTTTATCGCCCGGATCAATGATTCTTGATTTCTTTGAGAACACTTAGATCCTTGTTGTTTTTAGGATCGTTTCGGATTTCGATTAGTGTTATTGATTCGTGGTGATGTTATTTTCGTAGTATTCGTGGGATTGCCGAATCCTTGGTCGTTTTTGGAAGCTTGAGAACTATCCGACCGTGTTCGTTCGTTGTTCGGTTGCTCGTGGTATCGAGGCAAGTATCTTGTCCATTCGTTTCATGTTTCGTAGGCGTAATTATTGAGAATGATTTTTATGCGAAAACCAATGTTTAATGAACGTAAAAAGGGATCGGTATGTTCTCGATAAATGTTGTCTTTCAACAATAATTCGTGTACTTCGTGAATATATGTGTTCTCGGAATATGTGTGTTGGTTTTGTATGTTGAAAAGATGCTAGGATCACTTTGAGTGAGTTAAATAGACCGTAATCCTTTGCCGAGGATTACGTAATGTTATGTGTATTTGTTCGGTAAGAACGTATTGTGTGTGATATTAGTTGTTACTCCTTTGAAAGGAGGTTGTGATGTTTAAGTGTTGCTTGGCTTGATGTTCTGCTCATTGTTATGTGATCGTTGAAAGTGATGTGCCTCCGGGTAGGATTGTTGAATCTCCGGGATCCATACTTGCTAGTATGGGTCGGGCGTGACCGTAGGGTTATCCAATCCGGGTATGTCTTGCGGGGACTCCGAGGTTCGGGGCTTGCTATCCCGATGCCGGGATAACTTGTGGGGGTTATCATCGGGTATGTCTTGTGGGGACTCTGAGGTTCGTGGCTTGTTAGCCCGATGCCGGGATAACTTATTGTTGTGGTTTGGAATGGTTCCGTGACTGTTGTCACGAGGACATGTGATTTGGTATGGTTTCCTATTGGGTTATTCACTCGGGTATGTTCTACGGGAGCATCTGAGGTTCGTGGCTTGTTAGCACGGGACGCGAATAATCCTTAGGAACATGTGTTATGTGATATGGGTCGTGGACCCTGTGGCTTATGATTTGGGTCTTAGACCCCGTGTGTTGTGAATTGAGTTGTGAGTCCGCGTTTTATTATTGGAATCGTATTTTGGAAAGATGATTTTGGGCGTGTCCCCAAATGTTTTCGAAAGACTTGAGAATTCCTTAATTCCAAATGTTTTCAAACTCCCGAGATCGTAAAATATTTTGTATGAGATTCATGGTTCTATTCCTACCTTTTATAAATCAAACTGTTTTGATTAAGTGAATTATGTCGGGAAATATATTCAAGATTTTTATATTCTTGGAGTATGTTGCGTATGGCTTGTATTTCTGTTTTATACTTGCACTAGCAAAACAGTGGAGTTTTGCTAACCCCCGAGTATTCGGGGGGTGGATGTCTGTGTGCGTCCGGTACTTGCGAGGTTGTTGGGAGCGAATCACGGGATCGTCTGAAGGATGATGGAAGACGACGATACTAATCACATGAAGACCATTCGTTGAGTATTTTGGTAGAGTCTTAGTATTTGGCTCTCCGTTGTGTAGTTTTCCCGTTTTATGGGTATATTGATGTATTCCAACCCCTGCGTGGGTATGAGTTTTAAGTCGAGTTGTATATGTTTGATGTATGGTATTGTGGTAAAAGACCAAATCGGTCTAGCAGCTCATTATGTAGCCATGTCGGCATGTAATGTGAGGTATTGTTTTTGTTTTTAGCCTGGTAGATCCTCACGGAGAGGGTCTGCGGCGCTGTAATATTCCCAAGCGGTTTGGGGGTGTTACAACCTCTCCCATTTTGAAATCTATTTTTAGGGAGTCTTTGGTAATAGTTGGCATAATGTCTTGGCTGCTGCTTTTGCCTTGGCCATTGCCTAGTTTCTTGTCTAGGTGGCTGCCTGGTAAACCTTGGTTGCTGCCTAAACCTTTGACTGGGCTGTTGCCTATTTTGAAATGCGGGTTTATATGTAGGCTCAGCAGCTTGGACAATTGTTTCTCCCTTGATAAAAGAGGTTTTTGAACTAGAGGGAGTGTTGGGCTCATATCCAAGGCCTGATCTGGAATAAAGTGGCCTTTTGTTCATACACAGTTCATCCATGGTTATAGATACCTTTAGAGACGTTATCTCTTTAGCTTATGTACTATTTAACTGTTTCACCTTGGATAGTTCAGCTTTGACATGAGCGAGTGCAACTGACTTTTCACTATTTAAAATAGTCAGCTTATGGATATCAACTGCAGTATTTTCAGCTGAGTTTTTCAAAGAGTTTTCAGATCGTTTTTCAAGCTCAGCTATATTGTTTTTAAATTTTGCTGACTCTTGACTGAGCTTGTCAAAATCATTTTTCAGCTGTACTTTCTCATTCTTCAGTTGTGCATTTTCGGCTGTCACAGTCTGGTGAGCTGATTTAAGGGTTTCAAAATCTTTTAGTGACTGATTTACAGATTCATGAAGATTCATATCTTCATACATGTCAGAGCTCAAACCCTTAGTATTTGGAGGTTTAGAAGTTACCTCTTCATCAGCTAGGTTGGCCATCAGACAGCTGTATTCATCATCATCTTCAGAGAAGAATCCACCCCTTGATTCTACTCTTTCTTCAATCTGGTCTTCAATTATGAGGGCCTTCATTTTGTCCTTCTTTCTACTAACATCCTTCTTGGCTTCATCCTTCTTAAGATCAGGACAGTCAAATTGTATGTGTCCTGTCTTATGACAGTTGTAGCATTCAACATTCCAGTTTCCAACCTTTTGATTCCTCCTTGGATTTTCTTTGTAATTCTTCTTGTACTTGGAGTAGTTTTTTCGGAAGTTGCTGAATCTTTGTATTATGAAAGCCATCTTTTCCTCAAAATCTAGAGGATTCAGAGGTTTAACATCAGATAGTGTCCTGGCAGGGGTCTCTGCTGCAAATGTTATTCCCTTCTCTGCTGGCTCAGTTGATGATGAACAAGGTAGCTCAAACTCATAAGCCTTCAGATCAGAGAACAGCTCCTGGATCTTTATCTTGTTGAGATGCTTTGATTCTCTCATAGCCACAACCTTCATGCTCCATTAGAGGTTGAGGAATCTTAGAACTTTTAGGGCCATTTCCCTGTTGCCATATGTCTTTACAAGGGAGTTAATTTCATTTATGATCTCAGTAAATCTTATGTCCACTTGGTCAATTAATTCACCATTCTTCATTTTGAAGTTGTCAAACTTTTGAGTAACAATTGACAACTTCTTTTTCTTTATCAGCTCGGTTCCCTCACACATTATATCTAATGTGTCCCAAATTTCTTTGGCATTTTTGCAATTCTTGATCTTGACCATGGTTGATTTGTCAAGAGTCTGGTACAGCACATCTCTGGCCCGGTTGTCAAGATTGGCCAGCTTCCTTTCTTCAGGGGTCAGCTCCGTCCTCTTCTTGGGAATCTTCTCTGGCTTCCCAACTGCAATTTCTTCAGGTGAGTTGGCCTTCTCAAAGATGAAAGGACCATCTTAAATGATGCACCACATGTCGTCATGGATGGATGATAAGTGTTCCTGCATTATTATCTTCCAGAGGTCATATTCATCAACGGAAAATACAGGTAATCTAGAGTGCATGTGTTGCATGTGTTCCATTCTAAATAAGAGATTAAAATTAATATATCTTCTGATATATGGATCTGGTTCTATAAAACTTGAACCAACCTCTCTGATACCACTTGTAGATCACAAGTTGTCAGGAATAAGTCTAGAGGGGGTGTGAATAGACTTATTGAAACTCTTTTCCTGAAAGTCAGATGAGTTTCTTAGCTGTGATAACTACAGATGACTTAAAGTCATCTGCAGACAAGTAATGCGGAAGACAGCTGATGACGATAGCAGGTAACTTAATGTTCACTGCAGATAACTATCTAATGGAACAGTAAATATGAATGCAGCAGTTAAGTATGATGTTCAAAACTAATCAATGACACAAACACTTATAATGTTTCAGAGGTGGGGTAATCCTCTACTAGTCCACTTTTCTCCAAACCAGTTGGAGATGAATTCACTATAACTTTCAACCAGTGATAAACATTACAATGATTCACACAGTTACAATAGCTTCCAACCAGTGGAATCCCGTGGCCGTTGCAACTCTCTTTGACTGCCTAGCACCTCTTGATCGAAAACCCTTGGATGCCTCAACAACGCTCGAGTTGTCTATCACATTCCAATCAAGAATCCTTGGATGCCTTATCAGTCGTGAACCTTCTGAAAACCTCATTTATAGAAGTACCCCGTACTCAAGTTTTGAGACAAGAGTGTTGTCTTCTCCAACAAAGAGCTTTTTCGAATATGATCTATTAAGCTTGCTCTTTCACGATGCTATAGATTGCTTTTGAATGCCTTGAATGTTTTGATGGCTTGTAAGTTTTGTTCGCACCTTGGATGCCTCAACAACGCCCGATCCTTGAGCTTCCTTCAGAGCCGTTGCACTACTGTAACAAATTCATCCGTTGGAGAGTGGACTTCTTTGTTTATCTTATCAATCCGTTGCAAGGCTGGATTCCCTTATCAATTCCGACCATTTGAAAGACTTTCTTGTGAAAACGTCGTTATTCTTGATTAGAATAAGTATAAAGTCTTCAGAACGGAAATCTCGATGAATATTTAATTCCTTGCTTTCTGGGAGTCTTTCCAGTTTGTGTCCTACGTCTTGCGTGCAGCTTTCCGTGAATGTTGACTTTTCAACTCTACTGATGTGGACTGAGTATCTTGGCTGATAGCTTGATTGAGAACTTGTCTGATATTTCTTGGTCGAAGCTGTCTGAAGTTCTCTGCTCTGATTTGAACTTCTCTGAGATAGACTTCTCTGCTTTTTAAGTTCTCTGTCTGACCTGAACTTCTCTGAGATAAACTCCTATGATCTGAAGTTCTCTGACCTGAACTTCTCTGAGCTGAACTGAAGTTCTCTGATCTGAAGTTCTATACTTAGTCGATTTGCAACTGATCAATGATACTTAGGCCTGGGACTTTTCGGTTCCTGGGAGAAAAATACAGGAACCGGAACCAAACCGCATAGTTTTTTCGCGGTTCGGTTTTCCGATTTTTGTCCGAACATACGAGGCGAACCGAACCGGAACCAATTTTGTATTGTTTGGACGAATTATTTTATATTATATTTTAATTTATTAAGAATATATTATTTTATTTTATATTATATTAATTATGTTTTATAAGAATATATTATATTATATTATATTCAGAGGGTCGATTTCGGTTCGGTGCGGTTCGGACGGTTCCTTGCGGTTCGAATCGGTTCCTCTTTAAAGCAGAGGCGGGCCGCGAACCGAAGGCCCGAATACTACGATGCGAACCGAACCGAGAAAAAAAATTGTTGCTAGGAACCGAACCGAACCGTCGGTTCCGATTCGGTTCGGATCGGTTCTGCGGTTCCCGGTTCCAAAGTCCCAGCCCTAATGATACTTAGCCTAAACTTATGAGGCCTATAGAAGATACTCATTTGGTTCTTCTTTACAATTTTGCCAAGTACTTAAATATACATTTGAATAATTAATTAATACAGGGATGACATCATCAAAATCTAATAAGTATTCCCAACATTAGAGATCAGAAGATTCGTGATTTTTATTTGGTAGAACCGCAGGATGTATCAGTGTCGCAAGTCATTATCGACTATAGCAAACAACTTGGTTATGTGCGAGATCAGGTAAGGACTGAGAAGATAAGACCTGTCATTTTGACATAGGGATGAAGCCGGAGATTCGCAAGTATATGGCGGAATTCACTTGCGCTACGTTGAGAGATTATCAGAATCGAGCCTTAGCCTACGAGCTAGCTTCGTTATCGTCGGCTCTCTACAAAACAAAATTTAAGTTTAGCATTAGTGCAATTCATAAAATTAGCATGCATAAAGCCAAAACAGTAAGCAATTAATATTCTATTTTTATGTACCTTCGATGTATCCTCACTTTGGACAATGTCCTCTTTCTCCGAATTATAGTATTCATCTTCCTGATCCTTATCATGATCCTTGCCTTTTTTTGGGATTTTCTACAGCATCTTTTAGACTAGCCACTAATGGCATAATCCCAAGTGATCGAAAAATTTCACCATTTTCTTACACATTTCTAATCTTATCCTTTTCATAGTGTAAGCGGTGGATTCTGTACCTAGGTTCAGCAAAATTCAGAAATGTAAAAAATCTTGATAATCAACCCATATGCAAATCAATAGAAATGTAATTATTTATTGGCCTAGTTTCTATACTCTCAAAAATAGTTTTTGGTATCTTTATATTTCTCAAAGATCAGTCAGAGAAATTAAAATGTCCTCACACGTATCATGTGATGGGACTCAAACTTCCATCATTTTGTTTCATTTTTTAGACAGAGTTGACACAAACACAAAATTATATGTACTAATACGAACCAGTGAACTTTTAATTAAGTTTTATAATAATCAGAGGTCATTAAAATTATAGTAATAAAAAATAAGGCATAAAATACCTTTGCAGCAACATCATTTTCTCTGATTTTTTCGCCTTCACTTGTATCAGTCTGTAAATCCAATATTTTTCTCGCTGTTCCTTTATCCTTCTCATTTGTGTCTTGTACAGTACTGTTACACAGCCAGGGTGACTTCCTAGTCCTCATTTGTTGTTGTTGCTTTTGTTGTTGTTGTTGCTGTCAGAGCTGATGTGTCGTTACAAACTTGCGTTTCAAATTTTTCTTAGGGAAAACTGTTACAAATTTTATATATGTAAGAATAGCATCAACATTACAATACTCATATTTTTTGGTCAGGCAACAGTATAATTTTTGTTCACGCAACATTAAAAATATACATGTACCTGGAGCTAGGGTTTTTCTTGGTCGTACGATCACATGTGGTTGCATTTGAATTAGAGGCTCAATATCCTTGTCAATAGTGTTATCGATATAAAAGTCTACCTCTTCTTCACTATCGCAGCCTTCAACAATTTCAGTCACGTACCTTTCATTGATAACTAGCTGCCAACCACCCTTCTTGCTTCTGCTATAGACACCTCCGATTTCTGTATAATGGAGGTAATCTTTGATGAACTCCATCAGGACAGTATAGGAAAATGTGTCTACGTCGGCACGTGCTATAGTCATTCGCTGTCCACCAACATAACTAGTTTTCTAAAACCGTCCACCATGGTTGAACCTGACATGGGCCATCCTCCAGTAACAAAAGAATACATCAGAACCCGTTTACTTCAATATAAAAAATGACAAAGGACAATAGATAAATAGATAAAGAGATTGTCAATTAAATATAAAGAGAACTAATAAGAGTGTCAATTTAACCGAAATAAGAATTTAAATTAAAGGAATAAATTAACACAAATAAAGAGTGTTAATTACATCCAAGACTAATAAGACAGAGTTAAAGAGTGCAAATTACATTTGAAAAACTAACGGTACATATATGAAGAGTGCCAATTACATTTTAAAAATAACCAAACTAAGATAGAACATAAATCATCAAACAAAGATGGAACAGGGATTTGGGTTAGGGGCACATCATCCCTTGACCATCTCCCATCAGCAACTTCAGTTTCTATTCGGGGTCTGAAATCGTCCTTCTGTGAATTAGATTTTATGATATCTTCTTGAGTTAGCATTTTGGATTTCAGAATCACACCAATCCCTGGGCAGTTTTTTAATAACATATTTCATCATCTTTTCAGTTGGATCATCCATATAAAAAATTTGTTGAACTTGCGAAGCTAGCACATGAGAATCATACTTTTGGCATAACTTACTAAAATTGACTTTAGTAAGACCATAGTTATCATTCTCTTCCTGGTACCAAGAACACTTAAAAATAACCACTGTAAAAGATCCTCAGTAATCAAGTTCAAAAATGTCCTCGATTGATCCATAATAGTTAACATTGCCGACTATAGGGTCTCGTCTTTCGAACTTGAAAAGCTAGTGGTTATAGCAGTAAAAAATACCCCGCTATTTTGTGTGATACATCGAGAATCCCTATACTTTGTATGAAATCTATAACCATTTATTACATAGACAGTAAACCTCTTAGCTCTCCGATTAGGACCCAATGCAAACACCTCTAAATCTTTTGAAATGTAGCCCCTTATCAGAAAATATATAAGAACCGTAAAGTGAGTTGGCATTTTGTTCTCAAGGCATGTTATACGCATCATTAACAATTCAGTAGATAGAACATACACACATTAAAACCCCCAATTGGAGCTGAACATGCTAAACCCCCAAATCCTCAATAAATTAAAGCATACAAGAAGATTAAAACATTTAAACAGCTCAAACTCCCCAATTATGTAATATCCGTAATTTTCCATTTTTAGCAGTTTCCATTTTTAGTGTATGTCTATTTTTATCGACTCGCTTGTAACCATCTCGACATTTTGAATCTACTTTGTTCTTGGAGTTTTTCCATTTGGACGAGTTTTGATGATGTTTTCACGTAATTTCATTTTGTGACATGTTTTGCCGTATGAACGTTCGATTCTTGTAAAACTCATTCGTTTTAGTTGTTTCTTGGTTTGTACAAGTTCGTATGATTGATTTGGTCATGTTGAGACTTTCGGTTTGTAAATCCGACGTCGTTTCGTGATTTTCGGGCACTTGGGCCATTTTTGTAATTTCCTAATAGTTTAGGGAAATTCATCTCCTTGTCTTATTTTGGATTCCTCGGTAGTTGGAAGTGCAATTACTTTCGAACACTCAGCTCTGTTGTTATGAATAGCTCATATTCACACTTTTGATTCTATCCTCGTGTTGTAGTTCGTCGTCGAATCGACTGTGCAGAATTGGTGTTCAGAACTGGGGTCTGTTACGTGCATAACGTACGTTATGCATGATCCATAACGTACGTTATGACCCTTCACAATTGATCTGGACATTTGGTTACGTCGTTAACTAGTCTTGGGTTACGTCGTAACCATCATAACGTGCGTTAACGACTTATGTTAACGTCGTAGCATATGCTTGTCGGCGTTTTTAAACGACTTAACCTCGATCGATTTCTTTTCATCCTTCTTCGCCCCTTTTCGCGACGTGAGTGTTCTTGAGTGCTTTTGGAGCGATTTGTCCAGAGCAATCCGTGGATTTCCTTTAGAGATTGATTATTGTGTACCAAGGGATATTAATCTACTACATTCACATCTTCCATCAGTCGAATCCAAGGTATTTCCTCAGGAACCCTAACTTTGACGAATTTGGGGGATTTTCGGGATTCTAGGGTTTAGTTCCGAATTGTTCAACTATGTTATGATATTCTTTACCGATTGTGATTATTGGGTGATTCTAAATCCAATTTCCTTGATTTTAATCCGCAAATTATCAATACGGGGAGATTTTGGGTAAACCCTCGCCCGTATCGATTGAACGTCTATTGTCGTGATTTGTAATCGGGGTTTTGGGAGTATTCCTTTCGATTATTGATGTCCGTTGGGACTGAGTTATGCTAATTCTTCATTTAGGAACCGTCGTTTTCCATTTGGATCATCCGTAGTCATTTTCACTTCCGATTCTTCAAGAATGTCTCAAAGGCAAGTACTTTACATTTGTTTACATGTTCTAGTATTTGAATTATGGCTATATGTGGTTGTCGTGGGGGAATATGTGTATGTTCACCTAGGGACGGTCCGACGGGGCCTCTAGGGATACGTATTGCCGTGTGTGTGCGTATCACGAACTGTGGTTAACCACCCAGGGATGTCCGACGGGGCTCTGCGGGGTACGGTGGCCGTGAGTCACGTACCAAGGTTAACTTTGAATTGTTTTGGTTGGAGAAAATGTGTTTTGTGCTTGTGCATCGTAAATATTCCGGAATATAAAATGTTTTCTAAAATGATTTTTGGCGCATATATTCATCTGATTAGAATGTAGTTCAAATGGATTGTACTTGCACTAGCAGTTGTCGCTAACCCCTTAAATGGGGGAAATACTTTTTGTATTTCAGGTATTGATCGTGGGGACAAGCGAGCACCCGAGCAGTATGAGGATGATGGGCAAGCATGATACTGTCCAGTAGTTGATGATTGGTGTTCTGTCTGTCAATTATTATTGATGTCAGATATTGGGATTTATGTATTATAAAATTGGTTTAAGTACTCGAGTACTTCTGGTTTGAATTTGTTAATGTTGTGTTCCCGTTTTGGGAAAATGGATTTGATGTCAGAGTTTTATTAGTCGGTTATAGTCTTTTATTTAGCTTGTCGTTTTATTTATGATGGTTTGTCGTTGTCGAATGTCTTGTACGGTACGTTAGCCGGGTGGATTCCACAGTGTGGGGTCCACGGCGCTGTAATATACCCTGAATGTCTTGGGGGTGTTACAGAATATGGTATCGGAGCTTAGGTCTATGGATACCTAGGCTGTCGGTTATTTGGGTCTAGTTAAGTGTCGTTTTTGGGACAGTATCACTGCTATGCCATCATCTCAATACGCCGGTGCTCGTAAGTTTTCCTAACTTGATTCGTTTCATTGTTCGGTTCTATTCCTGTCTTAGCATCTTGTTTCGTTTTGCGTTTGAATTGTACTTACCCGTTGCTTCTTCAGAATTCCTGCTGGTAGAGGACGAGGACGCGGAAGCGGTCGCGGACGCGGTAGGGGACGTGGCGCAGCTGGTGGGGCGGCCATGTCCGATCACTCGGGAACTGATTCGGCGATGCCATCCTTGTCGAACAGTGTTCCCCCTAGTTCTGGAGGTCAGCAGGACCAGTCTGCTAGCTCCGGTGATGCACATGAGAATGTTGGAGTGGCCAACATTTTGCAACAAGTAGCGAACCAGATGACGCTACTGACTCAGGCCGTTCTAGTCGTCCAAGCTAATGCCAACCCGGTTCCGCCTACTGGATCCGGCAGTGATAAGTTACTTCAGGACGTGATTCGTATGCGTCCCCCGCAGTTTGATGGTGCTTCCGACCCTTCTGGTTGGGAGAATTGGCTATTCGAGATGGAGAAAGTATTTGAGGCTGCTAACTGTTCTGAGGAGAGGAAAGTACCCATTGCTCAGTACTTCCTCGCCAAGGAGGCAGCAACGTGGTGGCAAGCGGTGAGACCGCGTGACCGGGCAGCCACGTGGGCAGAGTTTCGGGATTTGATGGAAGATGAGTTCTGTCCATGGCCAGTGAAAGAGGGGAGGATCCGAGCCTTCTTTGAGGCTAAGCCCCAAGATGTTCCTATATCTCAAGCTATCAAAGACTACAATCAATAGCTGCATTATGTGAGAAACCAAGTCCGAGATGAGCTTGATAAGTTCCGCCACTTTGATATGCGGATGAAACCGAGGGTGCGCCACTACATGTCTGGTCTGGGGTGCACGAATTTGAAAGAATATCAGAATAAAGCGATGGCTTATGAGATGTCGTTTTCCGCGACAGAGACGGCAGCCGAAGGAAAGAAGCAGAAGACCGCCGGTCAATTTTCGGGAGGCAAGTCTGGAGGGTATCCGAAGGCTCAGTCTGGTTCGCGAGTCTTCGGGAGTCAGTCGCCGTCAGTTGGGCGAGGAAACGGATCTAGGTCTGCTCCTACTGGTTCCGTTCGTGGTCCTACGTGCTTCAACTGTAGTCGTCCAGGCCACATGATGAGTGAGTGTGATAGGCCTCCGATTCAGTGTCTTGCTTGTGGTCGGATGGGTCATCGTGCTAAGTTCTGTACGGAGGCAGCTCGAGCTCCAGTTACTCAGATATCAGCCCCAGCTACGGGAGAGCCGAGTGTTAATCAGGCACCGACAGTTCCTCAGCCGCAGCAGTGTTTTGGTAGAGGTCGAGGTCGTGGACAACCTTCTAGAGGGGGAGCTTCTAGTGTGGGGTCTGTTCCACCCCGGGTTTATGAGATGAGACGAGCAGGAGACCCAGATGCGACGGTGGCTACAGGTACCGTCCACATCCTTGATCATCCTGTTTCCGTATTGTTCGATTCTGGTGGTACGCATTCTTTTATATCTATGGATTGTGTGCATCGTCTGCATATTGATTGCCTAGTTGCCTGTGAGCCTTTTGTTGTTAAACTTCCTAGTGGGGATAGCATCGTGGGGGATCGTGAGATTAGAGATTTTTCTGTGAGTATCTCGGGGAGGGATTGGCCTTCTAATCTGATTGCGGTAGATATTAGGGATGAGGATTTGATTTTGGGTGAGGATTGGCTGGACCGTCATGGGGCGATCATGAATTATAGAATGAGAACCGTTTCGATGTTAGCTTCTGACGGTACCAAGCATTCCTTTGTGGGACGTAAGCGGAGTAGCCAGAGACTCTTGATCAGCGCCTTGAGGGCGGTGAGGCTTCTTCGGGGAGGTTGCACGGGCTATTGGTGTTACGCTTTGAGATCGGAAGAAGGGAGAGTCGAGCTCTCGTCTATCCCGGTAGTGTGTGAGTATCCTGATGTCTTTCCAGACGAGTTGCCGGGTTTGCCGCCGGACCGAGAAGTTGAGTTTACCGTCGATTTAGAGCCGGGTGCAGCACCGATTTCTAAGACGCCATACCGTATGGCGCCTGCCGAGATGCTTGAGCTGAAGAAACAGTTGGGAGAGTTGCTAGACATGGGATATATTCGACCGAGCGCTTCGCCTTGGGGCGCGCCGGTCCTATTTGTAAAGAAGAAGGATGGGTCACTTCGTTTGTGTATCGACTACCGAGAGTTGAACAAAGTGACCATCAAAAACAAGTATCCGCTCCCGAGGATTGATGATTTGTTTGATCAGTTGCAAGGGGCAACTGTATTTTCGAAGATTGATTTGAGATCAGGGTATTATCAGCTCCGAGTGAAGGATACCGACATTCCGAAGACGGCCTTTCGGACGAGATACGGTCACTACGAGTTTGTGGTTATGCCTTTTGGGCTAACCAACGCCCCAGCCGTGTTCATGCAGCTTATGAACAAAGTCTTTATCGAGTACCTCGATAAATGTGTAGTCGTCTTTATCGACGATATTCTGATTTACTCGAGGAGCGAGGAGGAGCATGCCCGTCATTTGCATATTGTGTTAGACATTTTGAGAACTCAGCATCTTTTTGCGAAGTTCTCAAAGTGTGAGTTTTGGTTACGGGAGGTTATCTTTCTCGGTCATGTGATCTCGGCCGAGGGTGTTCGTGTGGACCCACATAAGGTAGAGGCAGTGTTGGATTGGGCGCCGCCCAAGAACGTGAAAGAGGTCCGCAGTTTTCTAGGATTAGCCGGTATTACCGCAGATTCGTCGAGGGGTTCTCTAAGCTCGCTCGACCGCTGACTCAGTTGTTACAGAAGTCAGAGAAGTTTGTGTGGACCGATGAGAGACAGAATAGTTTTGAGGAGTTGAAGAAGCGGTTTACGACCGCTCCTGTTTTGGCTTTACCAAGTGGTAATGATGGTTTCTCAGTTTATAGTGATGCCTCGGGCCAAGGGCTCGGATGTGTACTTATGCAGCACGGGAGGACGATTGCCTATGCTTCCCGTCAGTTGAAACCGTATGAATTGAATTACCCTACGCACGATCTTGAGTTGGCCGCAGTCGTATTTGCGTTGAAGATCTGGCGTCATTACTTGTATGGCTCGTCGTGTCAGATTTTCACTGATCACAAGAGCCTGAAGTACATTTTCACCCAGAAAGAGCTTAATATGAGACAGAGGAGGTGGTTGGAATTGATTAAGGATTACGATCTTGAGATCCTTTATCATCCGGGCAAGGCTAATGTGGTAGCAGATGCCTTGAGCCGGAAATCGGTATCGCTTCGGGCGCTTGAGTTACTCATGGCCCAGTCGGGACTTCAGCGAGAGTTTACGAGGTTGAGCATTGAGGTTGTACTGCCAGAGAGTTCCGGGCAGTTGCGTACTCTTGAGATTTCTTCATCTCTGGTCGCCGACATAAAATCGGGACAATTGGAGGACCCGATGTTTATTCAGCTTCGAGAGAGTGTAGAGAAGGGGAAAGCCCCGGGATTCGTTATTCATGAGGACGGTGTGTTGAGATTCCGAGGTCGGTTGTGTGTTCCGAATGACTCGGAATTGAGACAGAGCATTATGCGAGAGGCTCATGCGTCCCCTTACTCAGTCCATCCAGGCTCGAGTAAAATGTATAAGGATTTAAGAAAAAATTTTTGGGGGAACGATATGAAGAAGGAGGTAGTGCAGTTTGTGGCTAAGTGTTTGACTTGTCAGCAAGTCAAGATTGAGCATCAGCGGCCAGCCGGGTTGTTGAAACCACTTCCCATCCCGGAGTGGAAGTGGGAGGATATCTCTATGGATTTTGTCACGGGTTTGCCGAGGACGAAGACTGGTATGAATATGGTGTGGGTGATTGTAGACCGATTGACTAAGTCGGCACATTTTAAGGCATCAAGGATACTTGGGGTCGAGAAAAGTTGGCTCGTGTTTTTATCGCCTGAGATAGTGAGACTTCATGGTACGCCGAGACCATTATTTCGGACAGATATGGCGATTTGTATCGCATTTTGGCGGGCGGTACATAAAGCATTGGGGACACGATTACGTTTGAGCACTTCGTTCCATCCCGGACCGATGGCGATCGACGCACCATTCGGACGTTCGAGGATTTGTTGCGCGCGTGTGCGTTAGGATCGAGTAGTAGTGGGAGGAACATCTGGCCTTGATTGAGTTTACTTATAATAATAGCTGGCACGCGTCGATTAAGATGGCACCGTATGAGGCACTTTATGGCCGACGTTGCCGATCACCAATATGTTGGGATGAGCCGTCCGATTTGGTTGGCACCGAGCCGGACCTCGTGTTAGAGACGAGGGAGAAAGTTGAATTGATTAGAAAGAGAATGTTGGCTGCTCAGAGTCGACAAAAGTCTTATGCGGATGTTAGGCGTAGACCTTTGGAGTTTGAGGTGGGAGATCATGTTCTGTTGAGAGTATCTCCGACGAAAGGAGTTTTCCGTTTTGGGAAGAAGGGGAAACTCAGCCCGAGATATATTGGACCTTTCGAGGTATTGGAGAGAGTCGGTGAGTTGGCATACCGTTTGGCTTTACCTTCGTCGCTGAGTCATGTGCATAGCGTATTTCACGTTTCCCAGTTGAGGAAGTACGTTCCGGACCCGTCCCACATTATTGACTTTGGGGACTTGGAGATCGAGAAGGATGTTACGTTTGGAGAGAGGCCCGTCAAGATTTTGGAGCGTCGAGACAAACAGTTAAGGCACAAAACCATTCCTTTGGTTAAGGTGCAATGGTCGAGGCACGGAGTAGAAGAAGCGACGTGGGAGCTAGAGGAGGATATGCGTTCGAGACACCCCGAGATTTTTGATTCTTAAGTTTCGGGACGAAACTTTATTTTAGAGGGGGAGAATGTAATATCCGTAATTTTTCATTTTTAGCAGTTTCCATTTTTAGTGTATGTCTATTTTTATCGACTCGCTTGTAACCGTTTCGACATTTCGAATCTACTTTGTTCTTGGAGTTTTTCCATTTGGACGAGTTTTGATGATGTTTTCACGTAATTTCATTTTGTAACATGTTTTGCCGTATGAACGTTCGATTCTTGTAAAACTCGTTCGTTTTCGTTGTTTCTTGGTTTGTACAAGTTCGTATGATTGAGTTGGTCGTGTTGAGGTTTGTAAATCCGACGTCGTTTCGTGATTTTCGGGCACTTGGGCCATTTTTGTAATTTCCTAATAGTTTAGGGAAA
This sequence comes from Orobanche coerulescens, assembly GCA_033398695.1. Taxonomy (NCBI): domain Eukaryota; kingdom Viridiplantae; phylum Streptophyta; class Magnoliopsida; order Lamiales; family Orobanchaceae; genus Orobanche; species Orobanche coerulescens. The sequence continues at coordinate 13,032,177 of CM065803.1, forward strand.
TTCATCTCCTTGTCGTATTTTGGATTCCTCGGTAGTTGGAAGTGCAATTACTTTCGAACACTCAGCTCTGTTGTTATGAATAGCTCATATTCACACTTTTGATTCTATCCTTGTGTTGTAGTTCGTAAATCGAATCGGTATGCGGTGGTGTTGAGCGAAGTGCATTACGTGCATAACGTACGTTATGCATGATCCATAACGTACGTTATGACCCTTCACAATTCAGTACAGACATTTGGTTACGTACGTTAACTAGTACTGGGTTACGTACGTAACCATCATAACGTACGTTAACAGCTTATGTTTACGTACGTAACGCACTGTCAGCGTTTTTAAACCTGACTTAACCTCAGTCAGTTTCTTTTCATCCTTCTTCGCCCCTTTTCGCGACGTGAGTGTTCTTGAGTGCCTTTGGAGCGATTTGTCCAGAGAAATCCGTGGATTTCCTTTAGAGATTGATTATTGTGTACCAAGGGAGATTAATCTACTACATTCACATCTTCCATCAGTCGAATCCAAGGTATTTCCTCAGGAACCCTAACTTTGACGAATTTGGGGGATTTTCGGGATTCTAGGGTTTAGTTCCGAATTGTTCAACTATGTTATGATATTCTTTACCGATTGTGATTATTGGGTGATTCTAAATCCAATTTCCTTGATTTTAATTCGCAAATTATCAATACGGGGAGATTTTGCGTAAACCCTCGCCCGTATCGATTGAACGTCTATTGTCGTGATTTGTAATCGGGGTTTTGGGAGTATTCCTTTCGATTATTGATGTCCGTTGGGACTGAGTTATGCTAATTCTTCATTTAGGAACCGTCGTTTTCCATTCGGATCATCCGTAGTCATTTTCACTTCCGATTCTTCAAGAATGTCTCAAAGGCAAGTACTTTACATTTGTTTACATGTTCTAGTATTTGAATTATGGCTATATGTGGTTGTCGTGGGGGAATATGTGTATGTTCACCTAGGGACGGTCCGACGGGGCCTCTAGGGATACGTATTGCCGTGTGTGTGCGTATCACGAACTGTGGTTAACCACCCAGGGATGTCCGACGGGGCTCTGCGGGGTACGGTGGCCGTGAGTCACGTACCAAGGTTAACTTTGAATTGTTTTGGTTGGAGAAAATGTGTTTTGTGCTTGTGCATCGTAAATATTCCGGAATATAAAATGTTTTCTAAAATGATTTTTGGCGCATATATTCATCTGATTAGAATGTAGTTCAAATGGATTGTACTTGCACTAGCAGTTGTCGCTAACCCCTTAAATGGGGGAAATACTTTTTGTATTTCAGGTATTGATCGTGGGGACAAGCGAGCACCCGAGCAGTATGAGGATTAGGGGTGTTACCGGTCCGGTTCGGTCCGGGTATTGGCTTAGCGGGCCAGACCCGGTAAGGTTACCGGGTATACCCGGAACCGGACCGGTAAGCAATCGGTTCTAATGTCAGAACCGAAACCGGTCCGGTAAGCCTAACGGGTACTTTAGACCCGAGACCGGTAAGACCCGAACCGGTTAAGAACCGATAAGACCCGGTTCGTGTACTCATTAATTACCCGAAACAGAACCGAAAAATTACTCGTGAAGGGTTAAAAAATCTCCATAACTTAAGTTTCAAAATACATAGAGAAATTAAGTACATCTAAATTAGAGCTTCACAACATATTCTTTATAGACGCGAAATAGATAGACAAATTTTAAATAATTTCAATAGCTACTTTGCAGTTACATTCAAAATACCAGCCTCCGAACGGGTTCATCATAGGCTCAAAAAGATCATAAGCAGGTTCACCAATCATCATAGGCTCTCAAGCGACTGGTGAAGCGCTGTCTCCAATATCCAACAACATTAAAAAATAATATCTAAAAGTTCGTATCACAAACAAATAAACAACAAAGTCGTTCAAAGGTACAATAAATCAGAATAATGAGACTTAATAAATTACTTGCCCAAAATCGTAGTTCAAACGCTCTTCATCTGTTTCAAGCTAAATAAATGAATACAATTGCCAGTACTCAATAGTAAGAAGAGAACATATACATAAATCGTTTAGTTCTTATACCTGGACCTTAAGAATATGTTTGGTATGACTTATGAGTAAGGATATATTTGGTATACATAAAATAATTGAAAAATTACCGGGTTTTTTACCGGGTTACCGGTTTCGGTCCTTATCGGTTTCGGTTCTTATTACAGTACTAGTATCCGGACCGCTAACGTTTCGGATGAGTATCGGTCCCGGGTATTATCGGGCGGTTCTCGGGCGGTTCTCGAGTATACTTGGACCGCTAACAGCCCTAATGAGGATGATGGGCAAGCATGATAATGTCCAGTAGTTGATGATTGGTGTTCTGTCTGTCAATTATTATTGATGTCAGATATTGGGATTATGTATTATAAAATTGGTTTAAGTACTCGAGTACTTCTGGTTTGAATTTGTTAATGTTGTGTTTCCGTTTTGGGAAAATGGATTTGATGTCAGAGTTTTATTAGTCGGTTATAGTCTTTTATTTAGCTTGTCGTTTTATTTATGATGGTTTGTCGTTGTCGAATGTCTTGTTCGTTACGTTAGCCTGGTGGATTCCACAGTGTGGGGTCCACGGCGCTGTAATATGCCCTGAATGTCTTGGGGGTGTTACAAATTAAAGCTCGATTAACTCAAAACCCCAATTAATTAACAAAAAATCTTCAATTAAAACCTCTAATCTTCAATTAATTACAGCATGCAAGAAGATTAAAACCCATTAAAAGCATCTCAAAGGCAACTCAAAGCCTTAATTAAAAATCCCATTAAAAGCCCTAATTTTAATTGGAACTGAACATGCTCAAACCCCCAAATAAACTCAATTAGAGACGAGAGCTGAGATCTGAGAGGAATACCTGTGATGAGAGATGAGAGATGAGAGCGCCGGCATCGGGAAAATTGAGAGATAAGAGATGGGCGGCGACAGCAGCGGGAGAATTGAGAGATGAGAGCGCGGCGGGAGAGTGAGAGATGTGAGTGAGAGGCGATAGTGAGAGATGGGAGATTTGGGTCGAGAGAGTGACAGGAGATTTGGGTCGAGAGAGAAGTGAGAGACGGGTGAGTTGGGTCGAGAGAGAAGTGAGCGTGACGGGAGATTTGGGGGAATAAGTTAGGGAAATGATTTTGGTTGGGGGGAAATCTTACCGCCTTGTAAGATTTGGCCACCTTAGCATTGTCCAAATATTTTTATGATAAATGCATTTTTATTTTTCAATTTTTTATAATATTAATATAAATAAATTTTAATTTATATTTCTTATTATATTTGAAAAAGTTGAATGTATAAATTCAATTTTTTATTTTAATTTTGAATCGTAAGTTTTAAAAGAAAAATATATGTATTCATATAATATATTTTATTTATTATAATTTTAAGGAATTATTTTCTTTTTTAATATTTTTAAATTTATTAATTTTAATCCAAAAAATTTTTAAGTAAAAAAATATATGTGCTCTTATAAAAAGTTTATTATAAAATGATTAAACAAATTCAATAATTTGTTTTGTTTTATTGTAACAAATTTAAATTTGACGATATTTTTTTAAAAATATTTAAAATATTTTTCGTAATTGTTAAGATAATTTAGTCTATTGCAACGCTTTAAGTTCACGTATAATCCAACACTTTAGGTTGGTGTTGCATTAACGTCTTTTGCAACAGTGCATTCAGGTCTAATGCAATACTAATTGAGTTGTATTGCAAAAGACCAAAGATCAAAAGGCTATTGCAATACTTTTTCTTGCAACACTGAAGATATGCGTTGCATATGAGCACTTATGGCGTAGTGAGATAACCCTTATGATTTTGATATATTCAAGATAAGCTTGATGGATTAATGAAAGTATGATTGCCTAGAACATCATAATTGAATGTAGATATTGTTCTTAAGAGGATTATGCCTATATAGGATGACATTAACATAACGAGATGAATAATTGGAGTTGTTCTTGATAAATTCTTATTAGATGTAATATCAAGAATATTAAAGAACATCTTAAGTATGATAATTCGATCATAGAAGTGATTTGAAGATATCGAAGTGTATGAATTAGGACTTTAATGCCTATTGGAATAGTTTGGACTATTCGGGTAAAATTGCGGGTGTATCGATATTGTATGAATGTCTTGTTCGGGTGAGTGTTGTTAGTCGGGGAATCATTTGTTTGTTCATTCGAAGAAGATCTATTTTTGTCTACGGAATTGAGGCAAGTTATCTTGCTTGGTTATATATAATGATGATTGAATTCTTATGAACGTTATAAATTTCGTCTATATGTAATGCTTTATGAATCTATATATGATTCATAATGTGGTATTGTTATTGATCGTGTTACCGTTTCGTCGTGGGATTGTATTTCCAAGTTCATCACCTTTGTATCGTTGGTCTCGTTAATCATTATTGTCACTTCAGTGAGTTTCTTGATTCTTGGTTGGATGTGTAATTTATTGAGTTCTGTTGTCATGTTGTATCGTGACATATCTGGAGTCATATATGCGTGCCGATTGGTTATGTGTAGGATTTTTAGCCAGGCACATATGGCCATGCGTTGATGTTTCCGTATTGGACTGTGCACACAAGACGTAGTTCATGAGGCTAATTAGGTAGATTGTCACACGTATATCCTGGATTCCGTATACAGGGTGGACATGTGCACGGACACATTTTCGGATCGCGCGTACTCTGATGTCCGTCTTGAGCTGTGTTGATTGGTCGGTCATATTCCATGTATGATTGGGTATGTCTGACGGTTTGAGACTGGTTGTTCATACGCCCGAGGGGTATGTTCAATAGTCGGGTTGTTTCCTTGAGATCCAGTATATGTGAACTGTATACTGTCTTGAGAATTATTATTATGTATATCCGACCCTGTGGTTTGGGTGAAATACTTGTGTTGTATTTTAGGTCGAGGCAAGGCCAAGGCACGAGAAGAGCACGGTGATGGCGAAGGGTTTGAAGGATACTAGTTCGGGGGGCAAGTCGTTTGTTGTTCGGTTATGCTTAAAACCATGTAATTTCACTTTTCCATTTTATATAAACTATTGTTGGTTGTATTATTATTTTGAGTGTATTCCATCTTCATATGGTTTATACTGGTATTGGATCATGTGTATTATGAGGTTATTAGCCGTACGATGTATAAACTCCTAAACGGGGTATGATTATTATCTTGTGGTTGGTACCCCAAATTATGATATGATTACTTTATGTTTTGGTATCGCCCGGTGGGTCCCAGTGTGGGGTCCACGACACTGTAATAGCCGCTATATTTGGGGTGTTACAGAAGATGGTATCAAAGAGTCGTTTCTCTTTAAGAGTTGTGTATTGAACTAGTATCAAGAAACCTTCGCATCATGTGTGACCTGTGCAAGTGCCTAACCCTAAGATCCAGATACGGTATGTTACTTATGTGCCATGATTTAATTACTGGCAAGATGTTAATGGCGGAATTGATCTTTTTGTTGATCTTGATATTTCGAGGGATCTACAGAATGGGAAAGCGATTGCCTATGCATCAAGATAGTTGCGACCATATGAGGTCAACTACCCTACCCACGACTTGGAGCTAGCAGTCGTGGTGTTTGCATTGAAGATTCACTACACCATAGATTGCATACAGCAACGTGTAAAATACGTTGCAATATGCCCTAAATTCATTGCAATACGGCCTATTGCAACGATTATGCAAAAATCAAGCGTGCACTTTGCTCTGGTTGCCATAGGGCCCTTATGGCAACAAATTTGGTACCATATTGCAACGGCATATTATCGTTGCAAATATAATATATGGCAACGATTTAACGGCTATAGCAACATGTTTAACACCATTGCAATATCTTGGACTACATATGGCAACATTTTTTTGCAACGATTTTTTTGTGTTAATTGTTGCAATACATGGACTCAGGCAACCCTAAGGCAACATATATATGCCCAATTGCAACGAATTTAGAATCAAATGGAATCTAATTTTATTAATGAATATGACATATATGGCAACATTTAAGCTTATATTGCAATGCTAAATAAAAAAACTGGCATGACCATTAGATTTATTTCAATTGGTATATTGTAACATCAATCCAACTGAGCAATATTACTGCTGTTCCAACATCAATAAATTCAATCAGACTAAGTTTAGGAAAATGACCAAGTTGAAGCAAAATAACTAAGTTCAAGTGACACACAATCTAACTTAGTAATACATAGATTGCACAATTCTCCGATAATTCATCAAGAAAATAGACAGGTTTTTGCTTCTCTGCAAATTGCACATTCTCCGGGTCTTCAAATCTCGCCTCCCTAATAATATTTGCAGCTTCATCAAGTTTGGACGGTTAATTTGGCCAAACATCCAAGTCTTTCTCTTCATTGGATCCAACATTTTATGATTCATTACAGATGTTTCTTGTCATGTCACTAGTTTCATGGACATAGGAGTTATGGCAAGACTATTACGGCACCAGGGAACACCATTAGGTTAAGTTTACAAAGGCTACGCGTCTCATCCTCTTCCAAAGGTTGGAATCCAAAGCCAACAGTCCAAGTATCCACCAAAGTCGGAATCACAGATATAACAAGCTTCTCAACCTTCAAAGCTTTTCGCATCTAAATCCACAATCGACTGTAGTCAGCACCTGTCAGAAAAATTATACAAACTAGCAAGAATTTGTTTGAATCTGTTAAACATGTAGGGGATAATTACAAAAATTACCCCTGAGCTCTGGGGTATTTACCAAAAAAAAAACATGCAAGTTACAAAATTACAAAAACCACCCTTGTAACTTTATCTCGTCTTACATTTGCCCCAACCATAATATACCTGAGACAACGTCATTAAGTATTTTAGAACTTAAAACTACATACACCTCAACATTTCAAAATGTTACAAATAGCCTGAACTTACACTAATTTAAAACTGACCATATGAATATTGAATGGGCTTCCGAAGAGCAATTAGAAGATGATAAATAATCAAATTCACTGTACTAATAAATATAGTCAACTCTTCACCAAAGACGTTCAATTTGGTCACTCTTATGCCAATCCAGTCCTCTGTTTTATTAGAGAACCAAATGCCCCGAGTTCCTAACTTCCAATCTTTGTTTCTTATTATAAGGAACCAAAACATTTTCTCCAATACATATCACAGTATCCAAATACCTCATCATCTCATTTGTGTTCTATCATTATATCGACACATTAACCATTTTAACATTTAAATATAAAATGTCTATTTAGGGGAATGGTTTTTGTGATATTTACGGCATGCTATTCATATGAAAGAGTAACCTGGAATATAAAGATCCCTCAACCTCATATATTATGTCGGTTATTATCCAGTTATCAGGATATGGCTTCCCACTTGGCGCAAAATAGTAACCAACCTATTTGGTAACATATCAACAAAACCCCACATCATTAACCAACCTGCAGAAATTTTACAATTGCTACGAAGAAACAGTAATTATACCTCAGTTTTTGAATCTATTCCATATATGCAAAAGATGTTCTTCAGAGGTGGTCTATCCCACGGAGTCAAAGGATTTAGAACAGGATCACCATGATATGACCTGAAATTAAGATAGACTTCCATGGTTAAAAAAATTATGCAGGAAGTTGGAATTAATTTTTTGTTGTGTGAAAGTCGTCTCATCACACGTAACTAGCACAGCATGAGAAATAAATCAAATCTACTATATGCGTCAAATAAGATAAAAAAATCTAAAGCAAATCAGGTTAGTTCTCTAAAAGATTTGGAAATTAATCTTCATAACAAACATAGTTTGATGCAGAAGGAAAGCATAAAAGATCATAATTAATAGCAGAAATCAACTGTATGTATGTGTAGCATGCAAGTTGCATGCTGACCGACCAGGGCAATAGAATCTCTTTTTTCTCAAAGAAACATCCGAAAATTAAAGCATAGAACCATAGCATTAGTGGCAAGACACAACTTACTCTTCTAACTGGTACAGGACTCTCTGACTATCAGGGTCATAATCAGCTATAGTTCTGAAAAAGGTTCCATCAGAGACTTCACGGGAAGAAAAGGATAACTGAGTTGGAAACCCATATTCCATATCAGATAAATTGGCCTTTGCTGCTCCTACGAATGAAGGATAAGCCTCATCTCCTGCCAATGCAGTAAATGGAACATGAAAGCATAATCCAGCATGCATTTCAAGCAGCATAACTTAACAGTGAACGCAAGACTGCACTTCATACCTCGGACTATTGGAATTTCAATATTGATTATGTTTGTAGGCCATCCAGAATAGTTTGCTTTAACAGTCTCAATTGCTCCAAGAAGAGGAGCTCCTGAAGACAATCGGAAAAAAAGTCCGCAAAAAGGGAAAGACATATAGTTCCAAATGATGATATGTTGGTCAAACAAACTGCTATATGATCTAATAAAACCACCATAAATTTGAGAATGACAATATATGATAATGATATATAAGGACAACATAAGTTTGGAACTTGGCTGGAGCCAAATATCCTATATTGCAAGATCACTTTATTGGATTGGCCATTCTTAAAACTAAAAATTGATTCATCTAAAGCTGACTCATGGTATATATATATATATATCATTTTATCCGAATAAGCAAAATATCTAGACCAATAAAACTTTTGACAAAAACCAATAACCAACTTACCATCAATTCAATACAAGTGCTCCTGCAGACCACCATTTTCCATGAATTCATACACCAGCAAATCTATGGTTACTCTCGGAACAGTAACTAACCAAAGTCAGCACATACGGAGAACGTAACCGACTCAAAAATTCAACCTAAAATTCATAAAATCAGCCACTCCAGGATCAAAATATACTGTAGAATGAACGAACTACCATTGAGTACAAAAAATATGAAAAAACATATTATAGAAGATGAAGTGAGATAAAATTTCTACTTGGAATTCCTCTTCACTCTGCTTTCCAGCTCGATCCATCACTTTTACTTCAATATTTCTTCCATTTTGTAGCACTCCACGATAGACTAACCCAACAATAAAGTTAGATTTAGTAAAGACACTAGTGGCGGAATGCAGCTGAAGTCCTTTCTCACTAGTAACTTGAGCATTGCCATAAGCCTTGGTATATTATCCTCAGAGTCAGTCCCTTGTGTTATAGAGAAAGATTTACGTAAAAAATAATTAAACGTCTTTACGTAATTAACTGAAATTGATACCATAACAACTAAACTTCATCGAAACATTCGCATTAATCATAAAATGAAATGACCTATTTCTCGAACAGATCCCAAACATCTATATATAAATAAAACAAGATAAAAATGACCAAACTGAGCATAACACACAATCATACATCACTAAATTAACAGATCTCGAATTTAATAAATAAGTGATATAATCAATATAATCTTAAATTGGGTATGTATAGAGTATAGAGACAGACCTTAGGGCAGCATTTGCCCCATTTAGAGCAGCGAATAGGATTGACATGACCACGACCGTGCTTATTCTGACCACCATTCCTAGGGTTTGTTGAACTCGGCGGCTGTTGAACTCGGCGGCTGACCTGCAAACTCACGGCGAAGTCGTCGCCCGACGACCGACACACAAGAGGAAGAGCGGCTGAGATCACGATGGAGGAAATCCAGAATCGGAGGATGATACTAAAATCTGGTCCGGCCGAGAGGAAGAAATCCCTAGTGTGTGTAAATCGCACCTAGTGTGTGTGTAAATCGCCCAGCAGCAGCAGCGATTATTAAACTTTTTTAATATTGGTTTTATTCTGCCGGAAAAATCTTTCAAAAGCCCGCTCGATTTTTTAGTACCCGCCTAAATTTGGGCCCCAAATTGCTATGTACAGCAACGAATTCTTAAATTGTTGCAATATAATGTAAATTTTACACTATTTCCAATTTTTTCGCTTCAATTGTAACACTTTATAAATGCATTGCAATATATCCGAGATGGTCTATCAATAGCAACGTCTTCTGATGAAATTTTTTTAATCTGGTTGCTATAGCCAATCTATGGTGTAGTGATTTAGCGCCACTACTTGTATGGAGTCACCTATCAGAATTTTACTGATCACAAGAGTCTGAAATAATTTTTACTCAGAAGGAGTTGAACATGAGACAGAGGAGGTGGCTAGAGCTTATTAAATATTATGCATTGAGATCCTATATCACCCGGGGAAGGCAAATATGGTTGCCGATGCCCTGAGTCGTAAGATAGTGCAGGAGCAAATGCTTGCCCGTTTGACAGTTCAAAGAGAATTACAGTTAGGACTTATGAGGCCAAGGATTGAAGTGTGGTTACAACGTGTTCAGGGGAAACTTTGCACACTTGAGATTTCGTCGTCCCTTGACGAAATAATCAGATCGAAGCAGGTTACGGACCCATTCTTATCTCGGATTCGGAATGAAGTAACTCAGGGGAAAGCCCCTGGATTTGTGGTCCATGAGGATGGACTGATACGTTTCAAGAATCGAGTATGTGTACCGGCAGATAAAGAGTTGAGAAACTCTATTCCGAGAGAGGCTCATGCTACCACATACTCCATTCACCCGGGGTCTAGCAAGATGTATAAAGATTTAAAGCAATGTTATTGGTGGGGTAATATGAAACGAGAAGTTGCAGAATTCGTTTCGAGATGTTTGACTTATCAGCAGGTTAAGATTGAGCATTAGCAACCAACAGGTATACTGAAACCACTCCCAATCCGCGAATGGAAATAGGAGGACATATCAATGGATTTTATCACGAACTTGACGATGAGTCGCCGAGGTATGAATACGATTTGGGTGATTGTGGACCGTCTGACCAAATCAGCCCGCTTCTTAGAGATTTAAAGACATGTGGGGTCCCGAGAGGTTGGCCCAGCTGTTTATTAAAGAGATCGTAAGATTACATGGTCTCCCAAGAATATTGTATCAGATCGTGATGGACGGTTCGTGTCATATTTCTAGAAAACAGTTCATCGTGCGATGGGTACGTAGTTGAACTTCAGTACTGCATTTCATCTTCAGATCGATGGCCAGTCTGAGGGGACTATCCAACCTTTGGAGGATATATTGAGGTCATGTGCTCTCGATTGGAAGGACGATTGGGAATCCCTACTACCTTTGGTGGAGTTCACCTACAATAATAGTTGACATGCTTCGATTAAGATGGCACCTTTTGAGGTGTTGTATGGTCGTCATTGTAGGTCCCCTTTGTGTTGGGACGACTTGTCTGAATCTCTGGGTATGGAACCTGATATGTTGTTAGAATCTCGTGAGAAGGTCGCTCTGATTAGGAGTTGTTTGTTAACATCTCAAAACCGACAGAAATCTTATGCAGAAAATCGTCAACGACCGCTTGAGTTCGAGGTTGGTGACCATCTGTTAGTGAAAGTGTCTCCTACTCGAGGTGTTTTTCATTTTGGAAAGAGAGGCAAGCTGAGATATCAATCACTTGAACCATCGCAGATATTTCAGATATTTCACCTCCTCTCCTCTAAGATGAGTACTTGCACGAAGCGTCTAAATAAAATTCCACCACGATCTGCTCGTCATACAGATAATCATGGTGACTAACAAGGCGGTGTAGCCCTTGCTGTTTTACCATGGAAACAACAACCACCATCCCAACGTTGTCTTCTCCTTCAAGGTTGATTCTTTCCATTACAATAGTCCTGGTGAAGATAGCCCATCAATTAGTCTCCTTTTTCTTCATCGAGAGGGAAGATGTCTGAGAAGTCGATATTATGCAATTGAAAAAGGTGTCCCCAACAGTTCTTTGTTCACAGAGATCTCAATCCCTTGAACCGTTGCAGAGATTTCAGAAATTTCACCTTCTCTTCTCTGAGACGAGCTTGAAAGAAGCGTCTAAATAAAATTCCTCCATGATTTGCTCGTCGTACAGATCAGAATGGTGACTATCAAGGCGGTACAACCTTGCTGTTTCACCTTGGAAATGACAACCTCCATCCCAACGTTGTCTTCTCTTTCAAGGTCGATTATTTCCATTACAACAGTCCTGGCGAAGATACGCCCATCAATTATTGTCTCCTTTTTCTTCATCAAGAGGGAAGATGTTTGAGAAGTCGACATTCTGCAGTTGAAAAAGGTGTGAAGTAACAAAAAATCGCATGAAAAAATGCAGAAAATTACAGAAAATATGTAAACTATTTGCTTAAGACTCGTTCAATATACTGAAAGCGTAGAGAGTCTAAAGGTGTAAAATACAGTCCTTTTATAGGATGCAGCGCAGATTTGGGTTAAACAGTGAACGGTCAGATTTAAGATATGAGAACCGTCTTTTAAAAGAACGTACAGGATGAATTCAGAGTAACTAGTACATATGATCCATCTGTTTCTGAAATGATGATCGGTCCCACTTCTAACTGTTCGTCTTTCCTTATTGCGCGAAACGGCTGTTTAAAATTATTAAAATCGCGGTATATGAGGTAATAAAGTCCAGGTGTCCTCAAAACCGTTAAAAGAGAAGACATTTGAATTTTAAAATAGGGCACGTGGACTTAAAACGTTTTCTGTACGAAATTGACATCCCACAGTGTATGTGCTGTATATGCGAAAATACAACGTTCTCCCTTAAAAGACACATACAGGATTCAATTCTTACACTAATTTTTAGATTAATACTGTATTCATGGTCGTACTGTATTCCACCTTAATTAATGCACATGTCGACTGTAGGAAGGTTTCATGCCTTCTTTGTCCTACAGTAAGATATGACTTGTTCGGAGTGTACAATTAATTAAAATGGATACTGTATTCTTGGGTCTTACAACATTCTCCCTCAACTGATGAGTAAAATGTAAAAACTTATAGGGAGTCAGGCTGTAGCATTCCCAATTCTTGACGAAGCATGCAGAATCTGGTTGTGCTGAGAGGTTTTGTAAAGATGTTGGCCAACTGAATATCTGTATGAATTTTCTCGATCCGGACATCCTTATTCTCAACATGATTCCTGATGAAGTGATGCTTCATATCAATATGCTTAGTTTGCGAGTGCAATATAGGGTTATGCGTTATTGCGATTGCACTCATGCTATCGTACATGATTGGAGTCTCTCTGGCACTGATTCTATAATCCTGTAGCTGTTGTTGCATCCATAGAATCTGCATACAACAACTTCCAGCGGCATAGTATTCCGACTCACCTGTACAAAGTGAGTTGGCCAATTGCTTCTTACTGACACAAGTCTAGGTCCAAGAAAGTGACAAGTACCACTTGTACTCTTCCTATCCAACTTACAGCCTCCGAGATCCGAGTCGCTGTAGCCACCCAAATCGAATCCTCCTTCCTTAGGATACCACAATCCTACATCAATTGTTCCTTTCACGTACTTAAGGATTCCTTTAGCTGTCCTGAAGAGTGACTCCTTAGGTGCTACTTGATACCGAGTACACACTCCTACAACAAACTAGATATCTAGCCTGTTAACCGTTAGGTACAGGAGTGAGCCTATATGCTTCATGTATAGTGATTGATCAACCGGCTTTCCAACTTCATCAGCATTAATTTGTGTGGAAGTGCTCATGTGGGTTGATGAGGATTTAGAGTTTTTCATCCCAAACTTGTTGAGTAGCTCCTTGCTGTACTTCTCCTGGTTGATGAAGATTCCTGTAGGTAATTGCTTAACCTGCAATCCTAGGAAATAACTAAGTTCTACTCATTTCAAATTTACTTTGCATGAGATGAGAACCTTTGACATAAAGAAGGTTAGTAGAACCAAATATAATATTATCGACATATATTTGCACCATCAACATGTCATCTCCTTCTTGTATCTTAAATAGAGTCTTATCCACAACAACTTTCAAATCCATTGTTGATAAGGTACAGGGACAGGGTTTCATATCAAGCTCTAGATGCTTGCTTAAGTCCATACAGAGCTTTTCATAGTCTGTATACTAGGTCTCCGCCTTCAGTGTTGACAAACCCTGGTGGTTGCTCAACATAAACTTCTTCGACAAGATCTCCATTCAGGAATGCACTCTTAATGTCCATTTGATATACTATAAAACTCTTATGAGTGGCAAAGGCTGGAAATATCCTGATGGCTTCTAGTCTGGCTACAGGGGCGAAAGTCTCATCATAATCTATGTCGTCTTCATGTTTGTAGTCTTGTGCGACTAGACGGGATTTGTTCATGATAACAAGTCCATTATCATCCTTCTTGTTTCTAATACCCATTTGGTTCCAATTACAGCTTGATGTTCTGGCCTGGGTACTAGATACATTGTTTCTTTCGAAACTATTAAGATCTTCTTCCATAGAAGTGATCCAGCGAGAATTATTCAAAGATTCATTGGTTTAAACAGGTTCAAATTGAGCTAAGAATACAGCTAGGGTGAACATTGCTAGTCTCCTAAGTTCAGCTTCATATTTCCATACAGGAAATGGAGATTTCCCAGATTCGGTTTCTTCTTGCGCACACAGTACAGTTCCTTGTGTACTCTGTATTCTTATATGGGTAGATACATCAGCATCAATATCACCTATAATCAATTCCTGTGGATGATCTCTCAACCATATCCTGTCAGATTCAAATTCGGCATCCCGTACTGTATCTGTTGGTGATGTAGTCTCGACTTCAGCTTGTACAACATTGGCTTCGACTACTTCTAATCTTACAGCTGCTGGATTGATCTGAGTCTACGACAGGCTCCATTGGAGTTTTAGGGTCATCAGTGGAGAGTGTTTGGATAATCTGGGTTAAGTCTTCTAATCCCGTAGGATCAAAGTGAAGTTCATTGAACACTACATGAACAGATTTCTCTATTGTCAGTTTTCTTTTGTTAAAGATCCTGAAAGCTTTGCTGACAGAGGAGTATCTTACAAATACTCCTTTATCTGACTTTTCGTCAAATATCTTGAGTTGATCTTTCCCATTATTCAGAACATAACACCTGCATCCAAAGATATGAAAGTATGCAACTAATGGAGTTTTATTATTCCATACCTCATAGGTTGTTTTGTTGTGATGCTTGTTGATGATACAACGGTTTCGCTTCCTTGAGCGTCCTATTCTTTCGCTCGGTAATACCATTTTGTTGAGTAATCCGAACTTTTGAGTATTCGTGATGTATTCTATTGTCCGAACAATATTGCTCTATAAAGCGATTTGTGAATTTAGTACCTCTGTCGGAACGAATGGACACGATACTCAACCCTTCCTCGTTCTGTAGCTTTCTTAGGTGCTCTGGCAACTTCGTTGTGATTTCTTTCTTCTTGCTTAGAAAGATTGTCCAAGCATACTTGGAAAAATCAACAACAATAACGAGACAATATTTCTTACCTCCCAAACTTACAGGGTATACAGGGCCGTAGAGGTCCATGTGTAGCATATCCAGAACCCTGTGGATGGATATGTATGATTTTCTTTTCAGGGTGGTTTTGACTTATTTGCCTTTCTGACAGGGTCCACAAACGTTGTCTTTATGGAATGACACATTTGGAAAATCTCAAACCATTCCCTGCTGGCGAGTTTGTTGATTGTCTTGAAGTTGATATGAGACATCCTCTTGTGCCATAGCCATCTTTGATCTGCAGTGCCTTTGGCAACAAAACACAAAATAGTGGAGCTCGTAGGCTTCCAGTCAGCAATATACATATTACCTGATCTGCTTTATGTGAGAACAATTTCTTTGGTCTTGATGTCCTTCACTCTATAGTGGTCCACATAGAATTTAACCGAGAACTGTTTGTCACAGAACTGGCTGATACTAAGTAGATTGTACTATAGGCCTTCAACATAGGCTACGTCGGTAACTTTGAACTTTCCTACAAGGGTTCCCTTCCCTCTTGTTCTTCCTTTGGATTTGTCACGAAGCGCACCTTTGGACCGCGACCTTCTACATAATCTGACAGCTTGCTGATATCTCCTCTCATGTGCCGAGAACATCCGCTGTTAAAATACCAGATGTCCTTCTCTTTGATATCCTGTAAGCAAAGAATTTAAGTATATTTAGGTCCCCTTTGACTGTTGGCTCCATGTATGTTAGTGCCTTTAGGTACCCAAATTTTTCTGACAGCAATTGGTTTGTTGTAGGTTACTTTTGGTCCTGTCTCGCATTGTCTGCGTGGGGTAGGTACGTAGTCACTATAACCTTGATTATCATGCATGTAAAATCTCGGGTTGTTATTCCAGTATGATTTCTTTCTAGGAGGTGGAGCCATTTTCCTTGCCCTTACAGCTTGCCTTCTGGGTCTCTAGTTGGATTCCCAGAGTTGTTGATGATACTGCACGGCGACCTGCTTTCTTGATGGATAATGGGGCTCCTGTATCCAATATCTAGGCGCACTGTACTGTTGATAGTACTGCAGTGCTTGCATTTGATATTTAGATACAGACTTCTTTCTGAATGGATGTTGGCGCTTTTGATATGCTCGGGGAGCATGCTGTTGATCACGCCTTACAGGTCTAGGAGGCTGAGGTTTCCGCTGTCTGTGATATGAATTTGGTGGCAGAATCATAGCCTTCGCTATACGAGGGGCAGCTGTAGCCTTTGCAGGACTTGGAGGCTCTTCAGGTACAGGAATGGGTTCCACACCCCTGACAAATACCGTACTAGTCTTTCCCTTATGGGAGAATGAGTCATATCCTAAGCCACGTTTATCATGGGCATGTTGGCCAGTGCTTAGAATTTCTTCCATCCGTCTAGAAGATTCTTAAATGATTTCAGGATGGTCTCTAATTCTACTTCTCGCTTCTCGAGAGTTTTTACTTTGGCTTTGAGTACAGCAAAATCATTTGTCTTGCTCTCATTATGAGACTTAACCTCATTTAGATCGTTGGCAAGTTGATGATTGTTTTCCATGAGTTTTTCAAAAGTAACCTTGTTGTTGTCGCAATCAATAGACATATTTTCATAGTTATTATTCGGCAAGTCAGTTTCATATTTCAGCTCTAAGTTTGAAATTTGGAGGTGTATGTTTTCTCGTTTTAAAGTCTTATGGGCCCTTTGAATGTTTTTGAATTCATTCATCATATTTTCAAATGTATGGGATGCATTTATAGGAATAGTTGAATTTGAACTTACTTCATCATTTCTGTCCTCATCATCCTGTATTTCTTTAGCCATAAAGCACATATATGCTTTATCTTTGATCTCATCGTCATAGGAGTCACTGTCAGTGATTCCCTGAAGGCACTTCTCGGTCTTGTTCGACGCGGGCTGGGCTTCTGATTCTCCAATCAGGGCTTGAGATTATTTTTTTAGACACGTCTTCTTTCGTCCTTTTCTTGTTGCTCAACTTCTGACAACTTTTGCACTTTAGAATGTGGACACTTATTTGCATAATGTCCGGATTTCCTACAGTTGTAGCATAAGTTAGAATCACCGGATGAAGGAGATTCAAAACTTACCTTGTGGAAAGGCTTAGACCTGTAGGGAGTCTTTCCAGACCGTTTGATGAACTTTTTGAACTTGTGCATAAGCAGGGCCATTTCATCTTATGACAGGATGTCATCATCGCTGTCTGCAGTCTTGTGAGCTGGATTGGATGTGCTGGGTGCAGAGGTGTGTCTCCTGTCAGATACAGCAGCCAATGATGTAGTCTTGGTATGTGACTCTTCGGCCTTTTATCTCCTGTCAATATCATACTCAAAAGCTTTGAGGTCAGAGAAGAGGTCAAAGGTAGAAATATCGCTAATATTACAGAATACACGCATAGCTGTAGTCTTAATGTCCCATCGGGCAGGGAGTGATTTAAAGATTTTTAAATTTTTCTCCTTTTAGGTATACACTTTACCCAATGCTTCACGTTCACCGACAATGCCAGTGAATCTGAGGTAAAGCTCCTCAAGCGTTTCGGAAGATTTCATTTCAAAAGATTCGAACTACTGAGTAAGTTTTGAAATTTTATTTTCTTTCGAGAGATCAGTTCCCTCGCAAATTAGCTTTAGTTTCTCCCAGGTTTCTTTGGTTGTCTTACAACTCTTTACCTTTGAGAATGTTTCTTTGTCGAGAGTGACAAACAGCGCATTCTTAGCAACATTGTCGAGGTTCGCACGCTTGAGATCGTCCATTGTCCATTTCTCGCGCTCCTTCTCGAGCATTTCAACGTAATGTTGTCCTTCTATCCTCGCGACAGGATTGACCTTCATGATCTTTATTGGGCCTTCCTGGATGACGAATATCATCTCCTCGTGCATGGCTGCTAGAAGAGCCTCCATCCTAATCCACGAGTCATCAAACTCATTAATGGAGAACATAGGAACTTTGTTTATCATAGAGGTATCCATTTAAGAAATAGAAAAGATGATGAAAATATAACATAGTTTGCAAAAGCTGGTGATTTTTGGATGTGATTCAGTTAAAAATTGACTGATTCTTTTTAGAATCAACCGCTCCGATACCACTCATTGGTCAAGGAGTATACAGTAAACAGCTTAGATGGAAAAGATACGATAAGTTGTATGATTTTTGAAGTTAATTATGTAGCGGAAGTCTGTTTAGTGAGTTGTTGTAAATATAACAACTGGTGTTCTCCTGTTTGCTTGATGCGCACAGGGTTTAACAATGTATACTTAATAAATCACAGTAGAATGAAAACAGTAAAAACATAAGGTAAATAACACACAGGTTAAAGTGGTTTAAGGTAAAAACCTCTATGTCTACTGTGTTAGAGTTGTATACTGCAAAGCATACTTTATGCTTGTACTACCTTATTTACCTGTAACTACCTATGAGAAAATTAATTACATTAATCACATATTTTGCATATTTATTCACGTTATTGTTATGCAAATGAAATGTCTAATTATTTTATATTGTAGATAATGTGGTGTGTTGGTGTCACACGAAAGACCATATTATCGGTACCTTATAAAATAATATAATAGCTCACAACCTATAAAACTATTAGACAAATTATATGAAAGATGTAGTGTATGCTTGAGATTAGTTGGTCTTGACTATTAGCATACATTAGCGTATTTGCATACGTTGAACTGGATCGAGGTGAGATAGTGTCTTTGTACGGACTGTAAGAAGTGCGTAAATCTCGGATAATTATTATTTCTTAATTCTAAGTATATAATATTTAATTGTGTATTTATAATAACATTGCGATTTATCATGGGTGAGAGTCAAAATGATCAACTCAATAAGCCTCGTATCTGTAATATCCGGAATTTCTACTACTGTTGTTTGATATTATTTTATTCGAGTTATATTGTACAGCGTGGAATCTGTACAGTAGGAATAAAATAAATAAAGGACTGAGATGTCAGTATCGGTATAATTGTCGTATCTGGTCGACAGAAACAAATGAGGATATCTAGAATCAGGTTATCGTAATTCTGATATAGAGAATATCTTATAAGAATATTATTGATTCGGTATATGTATTCGGTAAGTGTATATGTGTTTTCGGTATGTCGAGACAAAGCGGTAATATTGGAAATGGCTAAGTGTAACATTATTAGCGCACGATAATAATCATGAGTAGCGCACGCTATCGTGCAGGATTAGCGCACGCTACGGATATAAGATAACGCACGCTAACACAGTCCGATCGGAAGGAATCTACGCGTGGACCAGGCCACTTTCGGCGCACGTTCTGATAAGTCAACGGATGTTGTAATGTAGTGTTAGCGCACGCTAATGCATGTTGATTAGCGCACGCTAACTATATATCGGTCAACAGGGAATCTTGGCTTTATTGGTTGATTTCGGCTGGTGGGGTCACGAGCATCTTCGTGGTAGGTGTAGACTGTAGCAAGTCAACTGGTATTAGCGCACGCTAAGGTAAATGACTTGCGTACGCTAGGCAGGATGTTGTACGTACGTTAATGCATGGGCATTACGTACGTAAGCTAGTTTACGAAGCAAGGCAGTAGCCTCTGGGCTTCGATAGCGCACGCTAACAAAGTCAGTTAGCGCACGCTAAGGCGGTAGCGCACGCTAAACATGAGATGTTAGCGCACGCTAATAATGAATATTATAAAAAGGGACAGAAGGGTGTTATGAAGCATTTCGTCCATTCCTTCCTTGCAACCGAGAGAGAGAGTTTTAGAAAGAGGTTTGAGGTCTCAAACTCTGAGAGATGGTGATGTTTACCAAGATTAAGATGGAGAGCCTGGATTCAAGCCTTGTCCTTCACGGTGTTCATGATTCTTTGGATGGCGTTCTAATGTTCTTCTTTTTGGTTCATCTAAACCAAGTAATCTTCGTATTCCTTCGTTAGTGGTTCATTTTTCTTGGATGATTTCATGCAAGGAGCATGTTGGATAATCATATGATGATGTTATATGAGATTCAATGGAATTTTGATAAGAGTTTCGGATGTTAGTTAAGATTCTTCATACCATAAGGATGTTGATTCATTTAACCCGATCTAAGAAGGATTTCGAATCTTGGTAATTATATTGTCGATTTAGATGAGATGAATCATGATACTAGGTTGAATTCAGTTAGCATGATATGATCCTTGTTATCGAGTCGGTTTGATTATTGAGGTTGTTATTGATATATGGACATTGACATGATCATTGTGATAATTATGGGGTCGTTTATCTTCAAGAGATATGGGGATTTATGTCTCCCTTCATTCGGATTCGTAGTCGCAAGATGTGAGTCGATGTTTGGAATGCATGCCACTGTACAGCATTAGCGCACGCTAAGCTTACTGGCTAGCGCACGCTAACGGGACAACTTAGCGCACGCTACGTTATGCGTTTAACATGCGCTAAGTAGGCAGACAGTGCAGTATTTTTGTGTTTTGATTATGAATTCGTGATGGTTTGATTTGGTTTGTTACTGCGTTTATTCGAGGTTGTGTTGATCCGTTGTGTTCGTTTTGTTTGTTTTGTCTGTTGTTGATTTTTATCGGATATGTTTTATTTGATTTCTTAGATATTTTGAGATTATTGATCGGTGATTTTAACCGGATTTTGCGGTAGTGTTCGAGTATGTCCTTTGTATTGCTTTTGATCGGGGATGAGGAGCTCGTAGACAAAGCGGTGTGTTCGCGGCGGCTTAGCGGTATCGGTATCGAGGCAAGTTATTACTTGCGATTATAATATTTAATGAATGGTTTTGATTTCATTTCGTTTATAATGCATATAGCGATGATTATTATTGTGAACTCGGGTATTCGGATCGCATATCATTCTTTCGATTCAGGAGGTAAATCATAATGTATATGCTTTATCTCGCTTATTGGTATGTTCGAGTATCGAGGTTACATTATGGTAAAGACGAGGATATGAGTATCTATAGTTCATTGTACGTTTGGAACGCCGAGCATTGAGGATAATCGTCGGTGATGATTGGACATCGAGGTTGCTCCCGAAGGACTCGGGGCAAGTATTCCATATTGATTATGGTTTAATGTTATTTATTTTGGTCTCGTACACTTTCTTTCATGTTGTTGAACATGAAGTCGTCCTAGTAAATTTTCATGTTGTCGTGCATGTTATGTTGTTCATGTTGATGAACGTGTTGATTTGCATATGTGTATGCATATTGTGTTGTTTATGTTGTGTAAATAATCCGATGGGATTATGAGGATCTATGCTGAGGGCGCTGGATCGAATGTCCATCATGCGTTGGTTCGACGGGATCATCATGAGGATCTATGCTGAGGGCGATGGATCGTTGGACAGGTTTTCCACCATGCGTTGGTTCGACGGGATCATCATGGGGATCTATGCTGAGGGCGCTGGATCGTTGGATTACCAGTATTGTGTTGATGGAATCTTGTGAATTCGCATCATTGATTGTATCATATGTTGTTGTTCATATGTGTATTGTTAGTTATCCACCTTATGTTGATCTCATAGGATCAACAAAGGGATCTATGCTGAGGGCGCTGGATCGTCGGATTTCCATTGAGTATACATGATTGATATTGCTGTGATCATATTGACGTGGTCATATGAGTATGCATTTGTAGGTCTTGTGTTAGGACCGTGTCCGTATTGCATTGATCTGATCTCGGATTAGACTGATATGATTGTCGTGGCACTTCATATCTCGAGGTATGTTTCGTATTTCCTTAGTATTTGTCTTTGATGGAAAATCGGTTATCGTCTTGGGATTTGATGATGTTATTCGATGGATCGTATTGGTCGGTAATGGTATATTTCCGTATCGTGAGTTGGTGATGACAGTTTGAGAATCTTGAGTATTGTTTGAGGTACAATACAGATATTATGTTCGAGTTTATTGGTTAATCGAGTACAGGATGTGAAATGTGATAATGGTTATTCTGATGAGAATTTCTTGAGTAAGCAAAGTCATGGCGGTAAGATTACGTTGGTCGTATTCTTATGTTGTATTCTCATTGGTATGTTATTATTAATGTGATGTGACAGTTATCATTGTTGGATATTATGGCTGACCCCGTCGTGGGATTTCTTTTTAGGTTCTCGGAGTATCGAGCTTGTAGCGGTCGTGAAGAGATGAGCTTCCCGGAGGATACTAGCTAGGACATGTTGTGTGCATTGAGTTTCTTGATTGGTTCTTGTATTCCATTGCTAGAGTATCTTTATGGTTGGTCTTTTTCCATTGCGTGAGTATTTTGAAATGCTCTTTTGGTATCTAGTGCGAGGTTACTTTGGAAATCGTTTTCTAAACTTTTGAGTGTCTATTTGTTTGGCCTTGCGATTTCAAAAGAGTTTTTGACGGTTTTTGATAAATGGATTTTATATGTCTTTGTGAATTTTTAAAGATAGTACCGTCGTTGGCCTCTTGGGCATTTGTAAATGTTTGCGAAAATTTCTTTTAGCCTTGTGGGTTCCATCTCGGGGCCCACGGCGCTGTAATATTTCCGGTTAAATCTGGGGGTGTTACAGAATATGGTATCAGAGACTTAGGTTGAAAAAACCTAGGCATTTGGGTCGAGTTGGGTCGTGTTTTCGTTGCCTCATTCGAGTTGTCAATTGACAAATATTGGAGCCGTGAGTTTTTGTTGTTCACTCGGGCTTATGGGTTATGCGATTTGCCAGTGTAGTATTGGGGTTGTTATAAACTTTTCCAAACGGTGTTAAACGAGATTCTCTGGAATGAGATGTATTGTGTTCTTGAGTCGAACTGACTTGGCAAAATCTGTGTTTTGAAAATATCCGTGTTGAGTATTTTCTAGAGTCGAGACATGTGCTAGTATCACGGGGAATCGTCGGCTTCACGATCTGTAAGTATTTGGATTTTTGAATTTCATTGAGATTTATTGCCGTTCTAAGTTGATACGTTTTGAGATTCAGCAGATATCATGCGTTACAGTATAAGGTAACAATATTGGGACATGATTGATGAATGGAGAAACTATGATTTTGAAAATCAGTATGTCGATTAAATTTTGGAACGGAATTGTGCATTGGGAGAAATATTGTGGATTGTTCAGGAGAACATGTAGTCATGTTAATTCATTTTATGATATATGAACCGCTTTTGAACATTTGAAAATGATACTCTTCAAAATGAATGTCTTACGGACGTTTTACGGAAAATGATTTTGGGCCGAGACCCAATCGATTTTGAAATGGTTTTATAACTCAGGACTTGGGGTCCGAAAAGAGTTTTCTACTTTTTAAACTTCTTGTAATGTGGAATGAGATACGGGTTGAGACCCTAACGTTTCAAAAGACCTTCCTGTTTTCTAAAACTCCCGAGATTTGTAAAATACTTTACCAATCGTTTACCTATGTTATTTCCGCCTTTCGAGGCTCTGGTTTACTCGTTCAAATGGAACCTCTCGGGAAGTCTTTCGCCGTGTTTGATTTGCTTGATTTGTTTCAACGTTTTGTCATATCATATTTGAGGTGATCCAGGATGGGTAAATGGTTGACGATACGAGTCATGTGTAGAAAAGGAGTTTTTATCGGAGTCTATATATTGAGGTTTTGGAACTCGATCGTGTGGTCTTCGCAATGGAATATCGGTGGATATTGGTGACAAGCTGAACTGATATACAGGAGTATGGATATGGACAAGCATTTGCATAAATTTCATTTTATTTAATCGTGTCTATTTGAAAAGAATTTTTATCGAGAACTTGGCACCAGCGAGCCGATTTAATTTTTAAAATTGATTTCGTGGTCTTACGAAAATTTATGTTTTGAGTTTTCAAACTCTTGAAAGAACTTTCGAAAATTGTCTTCGTGACAAGAATATATGATTTCAAACTGGTATTGAAAATGTGATTGATGTACATACGCATTTAGTGCATCGGGCATATCATATCGATGGTATAAGGAAAAGAGATTCGAAGTTTAGTATGGTAGATTGGTTATGCAAGGATGATCGGTTGATTGATCAGATAAGAGAAATATACTGCGCGTTGTAGATTCATGTGCAGGATGTAATTTTGGAACTTTGGACTTTGTAAAACCGGGACATATGTGCTATGTGAGTCCATTGGTGCGGTAGTTGCGCAATCTTACCATAGTGATCTTTGAATGATTTCTTTGTAAGTGTAAATTTAGGGATGGTGACCCCATACTGGTGGTTTTGGATATTGAGTGGTCGTTCCCACTCCATGTATAATTAGGTATGTTCATCGATTTGTGATTGGTTGTTCGTGTGCCGAGGAATATGTTCGCCAGTTGGGTATGTTTATTGAGATCTACTGTACGTGATTGATTTGTCGTTTTGAGAATGTTATTATTTCGTATATCTGTTTCTGTGGTTCTGTGTTGATCGTGTTGGAGTTTATCGTGTGAAGGTATTCTCGATTTTCGTTGATCATTCGTTGGTAATATTGGAGTTTATCACGTTGATGATATTCTCGATTGTGTTTTGACCTCTGGTTGGTCATATTGGAATTTATCATGTCGATGATAAATTCGGTTGATTGTTGATCATTATTGGTGATCATCTGAGCGTTCGGATTTTTGTTGATGTTTCGGGATTCGTGTCGTTGTTTTGGGCAGTTGTTTCGTAGATGTATTGTATATTATTCGTCTTATCGGAATTGGGACTTGATTATGTAATCAGGCAGACAGGATTTGATTCGGGCAGATTGTTTCATCCGAAGATGATATATTTTGTTGAGACTCAGGGAATTGTGATCGTAAGCGTATTGAGACTGTACAGTGAGACCGCTTGCTAGTATTTCAGGAGATCGTCGACCTGCGTATTTGTAAGTATGCTCTTTTGGTTATTCAGTGATGACGATAATTGATCGTTGTCGTGATGGTTTTGGGGATATTTTGGGTTGGAAGGTATGTTTGTTTGTTTTATGACGGATTGCAAGTTTCGAGGACGAAACTTATTTTAAGTGGTGTAGAATGTAATATCCGGAATTTCTACTACTGTCGGTATAATTGTCGTATCTGGTCGACAGTTACATTTGAGGATATCGTGTATCAGGTTATCGTACTTCTGATATAGAGTATATCGTATAAGAATATTATTGGATTCAGTATATGTATTCAGTAAGTGTATATGTGTTTTCGGTATGTCGAGACAGGCGGTAACAGTTGGAAATGGCTAAGTGTAACATTATTAGCGCACGCTAATAATCATGAGTAGCGCACGCTATCGTGCAGGATTAGCGCACGCTACGGATATAAGATAACGCACGCTAACACAGTCCGATCGGAAGGAATCTACGTGTGGACCAGGCCACTTTCGGCGCACGTTCTGATAAGTCAACGGATGTTGTAATGTAGTGTTAGCGCACGCTAATGCATGTTGATTAGCGCACGCTAACTATATATCGGTCAACAGGGAATCTTGGCTTTATTGGTTGATTTCGGCTGGTGGGGTCACGAGCATCTTCGTGGTAGGTGTAGACTGTAGCAATTCAAATGGTATTAGCGCACGCTAAGGTAAATGACTTGCGTACGCTAGGCAGGATGTTTTACGTACGTTAATGCATGGGCATTACGTACGTAAGCTAGTTCTGAAGCAAGCGGTAGCCTCTGGCCCGATAGCGCACGCTAACAAAGTCAGTTAGCGCACGCTAAGGCGGTAGCGCACGCTAAACATGAGATGTTAGCGCACGCTAATAATGAATATTATAAAAAGGGACAGAAGGGTGTTATGAAGCATTTCGTCCATTCCTTCCTTGCAACCGAGAGAGAGAGTTTTTAGAAAGAGGTTTGAGGTCTCAAACACTGAGAGATGGTGATCTTTAACAAGATTAAGATGGAGAGCATGGATTCAAGCCTTGTCCTTCAAGTTGTTCATGATTCTTTGGATGGAGTTCTAATGTTCTTCTTTTTGGTTCATCTAAACCAGGTAATCTTCGTATTCCTTCGTTAGTGGTTCATTTTTCTTGGATGATTTCATGCAAGGAGCATGTTGGATAATCATATGATGATGTTATATGAGATTCAATGGAATTTTGATAAGAGTTTCGGATGTTAGTTAAGATTCTTCATACCATAAGGATGTTGATTCATTTAACCCGATCTAAGAAGGATTTATGAATCTTGGTAATTATATTAGTCGATTTAGATGAGATGAATCATGATACTAGGTTGAATTCCATTTAGCATGATATGATCCTTGTTATCGAGTCGGGTTGATTATTGAGGTTGTTATTGATATATGGACATTGACATGATCATTGTGATAATTATGGGGTCTTTTATCTTCAAGAGATATGGGGATTTATGTCTCCCTTCATTCGGATTCGTAGTCGCAAGATGTGAGTCGATGTTTGGAATGCATGCCATCAGCATGCGGCATTAGCGCACGCTAAGCTTCTTGGCTAAGCGCACGCTAACAGGACAACTTAGCGCACGCCACGTTATGCGTTTAACGTGCGCTAAGTAGGCGACGATGCGGTATTTTGTGTTTTGATTTTGAATTCGTGATGGTTTGATTTTGTTTGTTATGTCTGCGTTTATTAGAGGTTGTGTTTACCCTTTGTGTTCGATTGGTTAGTTTTGTCGGTTGTTGATTTTTATCGGATATGTGTTATTTGATTTCTTCGATTAGTTGAGATTATTGATCGGTGATTATATCCAGATATTGCGGTTGTGTTCGAGTATGTCCATTGTATTGCTTTTGATCGGGGATGAGGAGCTCGTAGACAAAGGCGGTGTGTTCGGCTGACTTCGCGGTATCGGTATCGAGGCAAGTTATTACTTGCTTGATTATAATATTTAATGAATGGTTTTGATTTCATTTCGTTTATAATGCATATAGCGATGATTATTATTGTGAACTCGGGTATTCGGATCGCATATCATTCTTTCGATTACGGGAGGTAAATCATAATGTATATGCTTTATCTCGATTATTGGTATGTTCGAGTATCGAGGTTACATTATGGTAAAGACGAGGATATGAGTATCTATAGTTCATTGTACGCGTTTGGGCGCCGAGCATTGAGGATAATCGTCGGTGATGATTGGACATCGAGGTTGCTCCCAGAAGGACTCGGGGCAAGTATTCCATATTGATTATGGTTTAATGTTATTTATTTTGGTCTCGTACACTTTCTTTCATGTTGTTGAACATGAAGTCGTCTAGTAAATTTTCATGTTGTCGTGCATGTTATGTTGTTCATGTTGATGAACGTGTTGATTTGCATATGTGTATGCATATTGTGTTGTTTATGTTGTGTAAATAATCCGATGGGATTATGAGGATCTATCTTGAGGGCGCCGGATCGAATGTCCATCATGCGTTGGTTCGACGGGATCATCATGAGGATCTATGGTGAGGGCTGGATCGTTGGGAGTTTTCCACCATGCGTTGGTTCGACGGGATCATCATGGGGATCTATCTCGAGGGCGCTAGATCGTTGGATTACGATATTGTGTTGATGGAATCTTGTGAATTCGCATCATTGATTGTATCATATGTTGTTGTTCATATGTGTATTGTTAGTTATCCACCTTATGTTGATCGATAGGATCAACAAAGGGATCTATCTTGAGGCGCTTGGATCGTCGGATTTCCATTGAGTATACATGATTGATATTGCCGTGATCATATTGGCGTGGTCATATGAGTATGCATTTGTAGGTCTTGTGTTAGGACCGTGTCCGTATTGCATTGATCGATCTCGGATTAGATGATATGATTGTCGTGGCACTTCATATCTCGAGGTATGTTCTGTATTTCCTTGGTATTTGTCTTTGATGGAAAATCGGTTATCGTCTTGGGATTTGATGATGTTATTCGATGGATCGTATTGGTCGGTAATGGTATATTTCCGTATCGTGAGTTGGTGATGACAGTTTGAGAATCTTGAGTATTGTTTGAGGTACAATACGAGATATTATGTTCGAGTTTATTGGTTAATCGAGTACAGGATGTGAAATGTGATAATGGTTATTCTGATGAGAATTTCTTGAGTAAGCAAAGTCATGGCGGTAAGATTACGTTGGTCGTATTCTTATGTTGTATTCTCATTGGTATGTTATTATTAATGTGATGTGACATTATCATTGTTGGATATTATGGTGACCCGTCGTGGGATTTCTTTTTAGGTTCTCGGAGTATCGAGCTTGTAGCGGTCGTGAAGAGATGAGCTTCCTGGAGGATCTTGGCTAGGACATGTTGTGTGCATTGAGTTTCTTGATTGGTTCTTGTATTCATTTGCTAGAGTATCTTTATGGTTGGTCTTTTTCATTGCGTGAGTATTTTGAAATGCTCTTTTGGTATCTAGTGCCGAGGTTACTTTGGAAATCGTTTTCTAAACTTTTGAGTGTCAATTTGTTTGGCCTTGCGATTTCAAAAGAGTTTTTACGACGGTTTTTGATAAATGGATTTTATATGTCTTTGTGAATTTTTAAAGATAGTACCGTTGTTGGCCTCTTGGGCATTTGTAAATGTTTGCGAAAATTTCTTTTAGCCTTGTGGGTTCCATCTCGGGGCCCATGGCGCTGTAATATTTCCGGTTAAATCTGGGGGTGTTACAGTATCTTGGGCAATAGTATTATTTATATGACAGATATTATTATTACTAGAAATCGTGTCCCGACTCGTGCGGGTTGATGATGTCCCCTTGAGAAGCTCGATAATGATTATTATATTAAACCCTGCAGGTGGATTTAATTCCGATATAATAATAAGGTTCGAATGGTGCTACTCTTGGATAAGATATTAATTAATTAAAGTTGTCAGTAGCTTATAATTATTAATGGACATTCGATATCTTAAACAAGGGAAATAATATAGTATTTAATGAGGAGCCCCATTTCGTAATTTGGGATTTTGGAAGGAAGTGCAATATCAACGTTTTAGTGGACTAAGTTGATATTAATAGATTCATTATATTAGGAAGAGTCCTAATATGGTAAAATGAAATCTATTTGGAGTCCTTCCCTAAATCCTCCTTAAGATCCCTAGTAGTAGTCCAAGAGCCTATAAATAGGACATCAATGGTGGGGTTCGGCCATACATGATTCACCAAGGTTGTGAGATCAAATTTTTCTTCTTGTGTTTAATTGTAGATCTAGACTTGTGTCTTTGATCCTACAATTTAGATAATACATCAATTTGCTAAGAGTGTTCATAAAATACTAGAAAGCAAGGAAAATTCGAGTGACCACAAACAAGGTGATTTTGGCTGACCTCATAGTTATCCAAGCAAAGATCCGGTAGCTCGTTGCCCACACAACGTCTGGGTTAAGGCGGATCATACTCTAGGTCTAAAGGTAGAAATACAAAGTGATCAACACGAAAGCAACCACTACTCTTCAAAGGTAATATCCTATGATCTTTTAGATCTAAATTAGGATATTTCAATTACCGACATATTTATTTAATAAATAATAAATAATATTTAAATTGCTTATTAGTCTTAGTAATTAATTAATTAACATGCCTAAATAGTCGTATGCTCGTGTATGCGTAAAACGCAATTATTCAACATTCTCAAACTTCGCTTCCGCTGCGTTTTATTTCCAACAATTGGTATCAGAGCCGGATTTTTAGGCTTTTTGCCATTTTAATTAATTTTGGTGATTAATTGATAGCAATTTAAATATTCATGTAATTTGATGTTGGAATATTTTGCTAGATGTGTTCTTGCAGGTGATATGATCCAATTATCATGGTTATGTGAATGGTTTATTTATTTATTTAATTTTATTATTTATGCAATTGTTGGTTTGGCCCGTTTTGAGGCATGTAATGGTTTTTCCCGTGAGAAAATCCGAGGGAAGATCTAGGTGTTTTATTTTTCGTGTAATCTTGCTATAATTTCGATGTATTTTATTTTGTGTAGAATTGTAATTGAATTTGGAAAAGACGGGATCACGAAGAAATAGAGCGAGCAGGGGCTGCCAGGGGCTAATGGCGGCCCGCGGCAAGCGGCGGCGAGCAAGCGACACGGCTACTGCGGCGGCGCCGAGCATCTTGCCCGAAGCTTGTGGCGGCTGGTCCGGCAGTTCACCGGTTGGTCGGGTAAATCGATTTTAGTCGTCCGTTTCGCGCCGTTGCGTCCATTGGAGAGTCGAGATTTAAAATTAAATTTTTTTATGTAATTAATTTTGCATAAAGTGAAATTTTAATTTTGAAATCCACGGCCCGCCGGGGAGGAGCGACGAGATGCTTGATTCAGTGGGAGAGATCGACTCGAAGATTTTCTCGGATTCAACTCAAGGAAGAAGACCATGATAATTGGATCATTTAATTATCCATGCTTTATTTTTGGTTTTTATTATTTTGATGTATGGCATGTATGAATGTATGCGTGATATGTTTTCTACATGTTAGGACGAGAAAATTAAAAACCTTAAGGCTAAAATAACTAGGTGATTAAATTGAATTATTTAAAATAAAATCATATTGGCCTCCATAATTAATTTAAATTGTGAAGTAATTAGCATGCGCGTTGACATTAGGTCTTTCTCCATATCAGATGTGCTAATTATAGGTTCACTAGTTTTAAATTTCAAATGATAACATAAGGTAAGTATTATTTTTTATGATAGACTCTCTCCATCTGTAGGACTATTATTTAAAAGATAATATTTTAAGGATGTTAAATTATAGTATTCACTTAAGTGTATTAATTAATAAGCTCCCCATCGGAATCTATGTTAATCAATACATGTCCAAGAGGAACCAACTATTAATTTTACTTGTCATAACATAAGTTGACTAGATAGTAAAATTAAAAACGTAAAACTCTACTTGAAAAATGTGTGTGTAAACGTCCACACGATCGTGGCTTGCATATGCGGGTTTTTTGAGGTGTTGGTTGCTAGCATATATATATATTGTGTTTTGAGATTTTTTCGATATATTTTGCTATGCATTATGTGATGGATGTTTTAATTTTTATCTCAGATGTCTTTCAATCCACTTGCTGTTATTCTCAAAGAAAATAAACTTGATGGCACTAACTTTGCCGATTGGAAAAGAAATCTTGACATTGCCCTGACTGCTGAGGGGCATAAATTTATGTTAACTAAGGAGAGCCCTCTGGATACAGAACTGGATGCCACTCCTGGAGAGTTGGATGAATTCCGAAAATGGAAGAAGTTTGATGAGATGGCTCTCTGTTATATTTTGGCTTCACTGACAAATGTATTGCAGCATCAGCATCAGACGATGGGTTCAGCCGCGGAGATGAAGAAAAATCTCACCGAGATGTTTGGTCATCAGAACCGGGCGACTAGGCAAAATGCAATGAGGGTATTGATGACAACCTAAATGTCTGAAGGGACCCCAGTAAGGGATCATGTTCTAAAAATGATGTCTCATTTGAACGAACTGAGCATACTGGTGGCTACTATCGATGCAGAGTCGCAGGTTGATATTATCTTGGGCAGCTTACCAAGAAGCTTTGAGCAGTTCCGTCTTAACTACAATATGAGCCGTAGGACATATACTTTGGCGGAACTTCTGACAGAGTTTCAATCTGCTGAGGGTCTCTTCAAACAAGGTTATCATCAGATTCTTGCGGCAACCGGTGCTACTTCTTCCAAACCCAAATGGAGAAAGAAGGAAAACCAGGCTGGTCAGAAGAAAGTGGCAACTCTCGAGGTGAAAAGCAA
This sequence comes from Orobanche coerulescens, assembly GCA_033398695.1. Lineage (NCBI taxonomy): Eukaryota > Viridiplantae > Streptophyta > Magnoliopsida > Lamiales > Orobanchaceae > Orobanche > Orobanche coerulescens. The sequence continues at coordinate 13,064,115 of CM065803.1, forward strand.
GGCTCCTCACCCTGAAGCAAACAAAAAGCCAAAGGGAAAGTGCTACAAGTGCGGTCAGAAAGGATATTTTAAAGCTGACTGCCCTGCTCTTAAGAAAGGTATGTCGTGCACTAGTAGTCAAAACATGTTTGGCAGCTTGTTCTTCCACTTCGTGGATAGTTGATTCAGGCTCCACTGATCATGTTTGCTTTGACTCGCATGGTTTTCAGGTAACCAAGCAGCTTAGTGCGGGCGAGATTACCATCAACTGGGGCGATTATTTTAGGCTTATGGCTGTTGCAGTGGGAGTCGTGCAGTTGAAGATTAATGATAAATTATTAGTCCTCAATAATGTATTATTAGTACTGGATTTTAGAATGAAATTAATTTCAGTTTCAAAATTAAAATATGATGGTTATTCAGTTTCTTTTGATGATGATGCTATTATTAGGAAAAAAACGGTGAATATATTTGCCAAGGTATTTTTAATAATGGACTGTCTGTTGTTAATACTGCACAAATTCCCATGCACAAATCACTTAACTCTTTGTCTAAACCTAAAAAGAGAAAAGAACCTTCAAGCATAAAGCAAACATATTTGTGGCATTTACGGTTAGGGCATGTAAACCTTGGGAGAATTCAAAGATTGGTAGATGATGGCCCTTTGGATGATCTCCATGTTGAGTCATTTCTAATTTGCGAATCCTGTCTGGAAGGTAAGATGACCAAAAGATTTTTTAAAACCAAGGGAAACCGTGCTCAGAATGTGTTAGAATTGGTTCATATGGATGTATGGTGGTCCAATGAATATCCAGGCTAGGGGTGGTTTCGAATACTTCATCATGTTTATAGATGATTATTCGAGATATGGATACGTTTATTTGATGCGACGTAAGTCTGAAGCCTTTGACAAGTTCAGAGACTTCAAGGCTGAAACAGAGAAGCGTTATGGGAAAATTATCAAGTCACTACGATCTGATCATGGTGAAGAATACCTTAGTGGAGAGTTTTTGGATTTGTTGGCGAATGTGGGGATTTCGTCCCAGCTCACCGCGCCGAGAACTCCACAACAAAATGGTGTTGCTGAAAGAAGGAGTAGAACTCTTTTAGAAATGGTTAGGTCAATGATGAGTTATTCAGATTTACCTATTTCGTTTTGGGGATACGCCTTAGAAACAGCGGCGTACATTTTAAACCTGGTGCCTTCGAAATCAGTTCCAAAAACACCCACAGAGCTGTGGAGTGGGCGAAAGCCCAGTCTAGGACATGTTCGGATTTGGGGTACTCCATCACATGTGCTGAATAAGGAAGCTGATAAGTTGGCATCTCGTATAGAAGTACGAGTGTTTCTAGGATATATTAAGGGAACGAAGTGTGACTTGTTCTATAGTCCCGAGGATCAGAACGTCATTGTTAGCACCAGTGCCCGATCCCTGGAAGAGGATTATATGATTAGTCACAAGCCCATGAGCGAGATAATTCTGGAAGAGCTGGGAGGCGAGACTCCATCTATACCAATCGTACAAGCGCCAACTAACACTGCACCACGTATCGATTTTGAGACTTTTACACCAACTCAGGATTTGCCTCGTCGTAGTGGGAGGGTTGTTCGTCAACCGGAATGATTCATAGGCATGGTAAAGTCTTTGGACTCAATCCCAGGCGAATATGAATCAGATCCCTGGACCTACAAGGAGGCAATCCAAGATAAAGATGCTGACTCCTGGCAAGTAGCGATGGAATCATAAATGGGATCTATGGATTCCAATCAAGTGTGAGAGCTAGTAGAGCTACCTGATGGTGTACAAGCCATTGGGAGCAAATGGGTCTACAAGCGAAAGAAATGAGGTGACGGGAAGGTTGAAACCTTCAAAGCAAAGCTTGTTGCGAAAGGTTACACTCAGAAAGAGGGTATCGATTATGATGAAACCTTTTCACCGGTAGCCATGCTTAAGTCAATCCGGATTCTTTTAGCTATAGCTGCGCATTTGGATCTGGAGATTGTTGAAGCGATATTGGTCGGTATCACCATTTGGAGATAGAGTTATAAAATTCTTTCGTGTTGCAGAAGTGATTTAAATAAAGGTGCAGAAAATAATTCGACACAGGATTTATAGAGGTTCGGCCAAACGTGCCTACGTCCTCTCTCGGTATCTTTTTACTATAGGCTAAAGATAAACCTCTGCACCTCTCTTCTATCGATCGAGGGATAACCGTTACAAACTCATCTTCTATCGGTCCGAGTAAACTGTTCAATCACTTGTCTTTTTGTCGGTCCAAGTTAAACTACTTTCCTTTTCTATTGGACAAGGAATCAACCAATCTAGCTTTCTATGGGAACTAGATAAACCTCACGTAGATATTGATTGCGATTCTAACAATTCCAGATCCTTGATCCTAATAACACCTAATCCAATAGTATCCTTTCTTTTTCCTCTCGTGTATGATTTCGTGTATAACACTCAATCACTAAACAATATAAGCTCAAATACAACAACTAGAATGATTACAATGATATCTCAAGTATGAATGCTTTTCTCAATGTTGTTGTGTGGTTCGATACTAAATGGTTTGGTATTTATAGCCAATTTCCTCCAACTAGCCATTACTATCAGCCTTCTCTAGCATGCGCTAATATTCTTTCTTAGCGTGTGCTATCGCCTGTTGCGTATGTTAATATTCGTTGTTTACGTACGTTAACTGCTTGCAACTTCAGTCCAGTGGCTACTGCCTCTATCCGTTAGTGTGCGCTAACATCTCTTCTTAGCGTGCGCTAATAACACGTCATTGCATGCGTCATATCATTTGACTTCTGAATTTTCCACCGAATCTCCCAACGGGTTGATTATCTTGAATTCAAACACCTTAGCGTGCGCTATTCCTCAATCATAGCGTGCGCTATGGTTTCGTCACTACATATGTCATTCCATGTTTGAAAGTCTTCACAACGGTCATGTACCACGATAGCGTGCGTTATCCTTCCCTTGTAGCGTGCGCTATCTTCATCAGTTAACTTTGAACTCCTCTGATCTGCAGGTAGCCTTGATAGCGTGCGCTATGAAATGCTCATAGCGTGCGCTAAGCCTGTTAATTCCAGTTTTTTGCTTCTTTGTTTTCTTCGTTGTTTTGTTTTGCTTCTTTGTTGTTTTCCTTTGTTTAACAACTTAATCATCAAAACTCGATAATGAATATTTGGAATAAAATATTCCAACAATTTCCCCCTTTTTGATGATTACAAAACAACAACTTGAATTGGATAAACCTGTGAAATAATATATATATATATATATATATATATATATATATTTGTACAAATCAAAGTTTTCGGCTTTGATCGTTTCGTTAGTTTCTCCCATCTTTTCTTTTTTTCTTTTTCGACTTCTTCTTTTTATTTTTCAACTTCTTCGTTTTCTTTTTCGACATTTTCTCCATTTTATTTTTCTTTCTCCCCCTTTTTATTTTTATTTTTCTCGTCATTCTTCCATGATGCTTTTTATCCCATTCAACCCTTTTCTCTTTTTATCCCATTCAACTCTTTTCTCCCCCTTTCTTGTTATCAGCAAAAAGCGTAAATAAAGTATACCAGTTGATGATGAAATATGATATGATAAAACGTGCATAAAAATGTGCATAAAAGGGTAAAACTCCTCCTGACAAATCTCCCCTTTAAAAATATAAACTCCCCTTGAGTAAAATATTTATTGATAAAAATTAATTTTTGTTTTTGGGAATCCAACCGATAGTTGGTTTTTATTTCGAGACATAGACGATATTCGGAATAAAAGTTCCTTTTGGAATCCAAATCTTTTTGGTTTTGATCATCCGTCGTGGGATTTTGCAACTCGTAAAATGATGCCCAATTTTTAAACATTTTTCACATCGGGGTATTTTGAAATTTAAGGATTCGCTTTGCGGTTTGAATCCTAACCCTTGTTTATTCAAAGTATATTTTTGGACACAAAGCATTTGTTCAATTTTTTCGTTTCCACACGAAAATTTCTTCGTTAAAACATTTAGTTCGTTTTGAACTTTTAAAAGGTCATTCTTTAAAATATTTTCATTTTCAAGGCAATGAGAATGATCGATCTCGACAATTTTCCCTTCTTCAAGAATTTGGGAAATTTCATTTTCCAATAGTTTATTTTTAGATTGAAGGGATTTTATCTCAGATAAAGCATTTTGGAAGTCCGTATGCAATAATTCAAATGCTTCAAAAAGTTCATTGTAAGAATTAGTTACTTGGCTTTCGACGTCACTATCGTCGAATGAGCTTCGTGCCATAAGTGCGAGGTTATTTTGATTGATGAAATCTTCGTCCTCGTCTTCGTCACTCCACGTGGCAATTAAAACTTCTTTTTTAGGATTTGCTCGGTAATTCTTCGTGAAGTGGCCTGGTTTACCACAGACTCGACAGTTGTTGTCGAATTTCTTCATTCCGCCTGAGATGTCTTTCTTTCTCCGGTTTAATAAGTTTTGGAACTTGTTGGGATAACCATCCCTGTTTCGAGATTTTCAGGACAAACAATCCCTGTATCGAAAGTGTTGACAGAATGTTTTGACAATATGCCAATCCAGCATACAGCAAGCAGCTGTATCGAAAAGTTGATCAAAAAGATATCAACCTGTATCGAAGACTTCTCAGCATACATAATCAATCATACAGCAAAGGAGTCTTATAAAGACTAAGTACGGAAGCTGTCTCGAATCGACAATACAGTTATCATTCCATACAGCATCCAAACAGGACAAAAAGGAATCTGTGTTATTCACTAAAGTCAAAGTCCATTTGAGAAGATATATTTAAATACTAAAGGATAAAATATTTAAATATCAAGTCGTCAGAGATCTTCAAACTATCGCAAAATCCGGATCGTGTTTTATTCAAACACATCATCCCATTGGAACAAAATCTTGCTCAACGGATCTATCTAAACGGATATATCTCAGAAGGCTATATATATCCCCAGACTTTGAAGATCTACAACAACTGAACTACTGATACACGACGAAAGCAAACGAAGTTATCATCAAATACATCTGATCAAACATATCTCCCAAAGCATGCTGCTATTCTGAAAGAAGAGATATACAAGTGCTCAAAACTGTGAACAACACTTCATCATCTAAAAGCTCATAAAGTCAAAGCTGTTGTTCAATCATTGTTCTACCCTTGAACAAAACCCATCAGCCCTGTGTGGACTGAGAAACCTTGCTCTTCCTGAACTGTGTGTGACGGACTTGCATTGAAGAGACGAAGCTTCGGAACTGTGTGTGAAGAAGCCAGTCAAGTGAAAGCTCAAACCAATCTGTGTGAACGGTTGAAGGCTAAGATCATTATATCAATCTGTGTGAACGATATATTAATTAGGTTTGATTATAAATACGTAGTTGTGTATGTAGTATTTATAATAAACATTTCACTCCTGTGTGGAGGACCAGTGGACGTAGAGGGGTTTACCTCGAACCACTTTAATTACCGTGTCAGTTACCTTCTGAATTTACTGTTTTAATATTTGTGATTATCTTTAAGTATACACTTCATTTCTAGTTGTATTTACAACAACTTACTTTAACAAGACTTCCACTATGCACTCAGATTTAAAAACCATACAGCATGTTGTTTAAAACACTTTCCAAGCTGTATCATGTATACTTAGTGGCCAACAAGTGGTATCGGAGCGGTTGATTCTAAAAAGAATCAGTCATAGTTTTGATTGAATCAGATCCTTAAATCACTTATTTTTGAAAAACAGTCTTTTTCTTCCTTATACTCTCATATGGATTCATCATTGATCAATAAAGTTCCTATGTTTTCTATTAACGAATTTGATGATTGGAGAATCAGAATGGAGGCTCATCTTGCAGCAATGCATGAAGAGATGATTTTTGTCATACAGGATGGCCCCATAAAGATCATGAAGGTAAATCCGGCCCCAAGAATTGAAGGCCATGCTCATGCAGAGATGCTCGAGAAAGAGCGCGAACTTCTGACGAAAAAAGCGCGCTGACCTCGACAATGTCGTGAAGAATGCGTTATTTGTCACTCTTGACAAAGGCACATTCTCTAAGGTAAAAAGCTGTAAATCAGCCAAGGAAATCTGGGATAAACTCAAGTTAATTTGTGAGGGAACTGAGCTCTCAAAAGAAAACAAGATTTCAAAATTAACTCAGCAATTTGAATCTTTTGAAATGAAACCAACTGAAACACTTGAGGAACTTGATATCATATTCACTGGCATCTTTGGTGAACTTGAAGCTTTGGGCAAAATTTATACTCAAAGGGAGAAAAACCTAAAGATTTTCAGATCTCTCCCTGCCCGATGGGACATTAAGACCACAATTGTGCGTGTGTCATGCAATCTTAGTGAAATATCTACTTTTGATCTCTTTTCTGACCTCAAAGCATTTTAGTATGATATAGATAGGAGAGAGAAAGCTGAAGAATCTCCCGCCAAGACTACAGCCTTAGCCGTTGTATCCAATTGAATACACAGCATGCCGAGCTCATCAAAGCCCATTCATAAGAATACTGACAGCGACGATGACTTCCTATCGCAAGACGAAATGGCGCTCCTCATGCATAAGTTCAAGAAGTTCACCAAGCAATCGGGAAAAACTCCCTACAGGCCCAAGCCTGTACACAAGGTAAGTACTGAAACTTCCTCTGATGATGATAACCTGTGTTATAACTGCAGGAAACCAGGGCATTATGCAAATAAATGTCCTCATCCCAAAAAGGTTGCCGGAAGCCGAGCAACAAGAAAAGGATGAAAGAAGACGTGCTTGAAAAAACAAGCTCAAGGCCCTGATTGGTGAATTAGAAGCCTCCCCCGCACCATCAAAATCTGAAGAATGTCTTCAGGTAGTCACTGACAGTGACTCATCTGATGATGATTCCGAAGATAAAGCCTATATGTGCTTTATGGCAAAGGACATTCCAGAAGATGAAGATAGCGATAATGAGGTAAGCTCAACTTCAGCTATTCCCTCCAATGCATCTCATACTTTTGCAAACATGATGAATGAGTTTAAAACCATTCAAATGGCCCATGAGACATTGAAAAATGAAAACATACAGCTCCAAATTTCTAACTTAGAGCTGAAAGAAGAAAACGACTTGCTAGAAGTAAATTATGAAAATATGTCTATTGATTGTGAAAACAGCAAAGTCGAGTATGAAAAAATCATGGAGAGCAATCATCAACTTGCTCATGAACTAAGTGAGACTAAATCTCATAGTGAAAGCAATAAAAATGATTTTGTTCTGCTTCAAGCCAAAGTAAAAACTCTCAAAAAACGAGAAGGAGAACTTGAGACCATTCTGAAATCTTTCGAGAAATCATCCAAAAGAATGGAAGAAATTCTAAGCACTGGGCAACATGCTCATGATAAAAGTGGCTTAGAATACAGCTCATTTCCAATAAAGGGAAAAATAGTACTGTGTTCGTCAGGGGTGTGGAACCCATTCCTGTATCGGAAGAAGTTCTGAGTCCTGTGAAGGAGCCCGTTGCACCGCAAACAGCAAAAGCTGTCATTCCGCCTCCTCAGTCATATTCCAGACAACATAATCACCAGCCATTCGGACCTGTAAGGTGTATCCAACAGCATGCTCCCCGAGCATATCAGCAGCGCCAACAGCTGTTCAGAAGAAAGGCTGTATTCAAATATCAAAGGCCCACACGGCAGTACTTTCAGTACAGCACGCCTAGGTATTGGATACAGGAGCCCCATCATTTCTCGCGACAGCAAGTTTCCGCACAGTATCAACAACAGCGTTGGGAATCCAACTGGAGACCTAGAAGGCAAGCTGTTAGGCCAAAGAAAATGGTTCAACCTCCAAGACGGCATTTGTACTGGACTAATAATAACCCTGAATTTTACATGCATAATAACTATCATGGTTATAGCGACTACGTACATGCCCCACGTAGAAATCACAACTACGGACCTAAACCATCTTACAGTAAACCTATTGCTGTCAAGAAAATTTTGCTACCTAAAGGCACTAACATCCATGGACCCAACAATCAAAGGGGACCTAAATCTACTTAATTTGTTTGCATACAGGACATTTTGGAGAAGGACATATGGTACTTCGACAGCGGATGTTCCCGGAACATGACAGGAGATAAAAGCAAGCTGTCAGATTACGTAGAAGGTCGCGGTCCAAAAGTGCGCTTAGGTGATAAATCTAAAGGAAGAACAAGAGGAAAAGGAAACCTGCTTGTCGGAAAATTCAAAGTCACCGATGTAGCTTATGTTGAAGGCTTACAGTACAATCTACTTAGTATTAGCCAGTTCTGTGACAAACGGTTCTCGGTAAAGTTCTATATAGATCACTGTAGAGTCAAGAACATCCTAACCAAAGAAATTGTGCTCACAGGAAGCAGATCAGGCAATATGTATATTGCTGACTGGATGCCTACGAGCTCCACAATTCCGTGTTTTGTTGCCAAAGACACTGAAGATCTAAGCTGGCTATGACACAAGAGGATGTCACACATCAACTTCAAGACCATCAACAAACTCTCTAGACAGGGAATGGTTAGAGGATTGCTAAATGTTTCATTCCAAAAAGACAGCGTATATGGACCATGTCAGAAAGGCAAGCAAATCAAGACCACCCTGAAAAGCAAATCCTATCTTTCCACCCACAGAGTTTTGGAAATGCTACATATGGATCTCTATGGTCTTGTAGACCCGATAAGTTTAGGAGGTCAGAAATACTATCTCGTCATTGTTGATGATTATTCCAGGTACGCTTGGACAATTTTCCTAAGCAAGAAAAAGGAAACAACAACAAAGCTGCCCGAGCACCTGAGAAAGCTTCAAAATGAAAAAGGGTCGAGTATCGTGTCCATTCGTTCCGACAGAGGTACAGAATTCACTAACCGCTTTATTGAGCAATACTGTTCGGAAAATGGGATACAGCACGAATACTCAGCTGCCCATACACCTCAACAAAATGGTGTTGCCGAGTGAAAGAACAGGACGCTGAAGGAAGCAACAAGGACAATGATTGCCGCAAGCAAGTTGCCACAGCGTTTCTGAAGCCACCAATACAGCGTGCTACACACAAAACCGCTGTATCGTCAACAAGCATCACAACAAAACAGCATACGAGGTATGGAACAACAAAACTCCGTTAGTTTCGTACTTTCACATATTTGGATGCAGATGTTACGTTTTGAACAATGGTAAGGATCAACTTAGAACCTTCGATGAGAAATTGGATGAAGGGATATTCGTAGGATATTCCTCTGTTAGCAAAGCTTACAGGATCTTCAATAAAAGGAAGCTAACAATTGAGGAATCAGTTTATGTAGTGTTCGATGAACCTCACCATGACCCTACAGGAGTAGAAGACATTTCTCAGAACATCCAACAGCTTTCCATCGATGATCCACTAACTCCCATAGAACCTGTCGTTGACCTAGAAATCAACCCAGCAGCTGTAAGATCTGACGTAGATGAAGCCGATGATGTACAAGCTGAAGCCGAAACTATAGCAACTCAAAATGGTTGAGTGAATCTTGTTGTTTAATCCGAATTCATGATGTATTGATGAAGGATTTTTGTTTCAGACATCATGATTTTTAAGTTGATGATGTTCTTGGGGTGATAATGATAATATAGATAATATTATCATTATAGGAGGATCAATTTGATGATATTGGTGATATTATCATTTTGAGATGTTTGTTTTGATGATTGTTCTTAAGTGAATCTTGTTGAATGGATTTCACAAGTGTTAAGAACGTAATGATCATGTTAATTGATCATCGAGGTGTTGGAGGACGTTAGAATTCATAGTTGAGAACTATGATATTCGTTCGTGCGGTGTGATCGATTCGTGTTTGAATCGGGCCTTGTCCTTGTCGTTATTTTCTATTGATTTTGTGTTTTTGAATGAATCGTTTTCATTCAAGGTTGTTCGAGTGTTTGTGATCGTCGGGAGGCGCCGTTCGTCGTTACGTGCCAGGACGTTGATCGTGGAAGGACTTTCTCGCCTTCGGTTTGAGGCAAGTTTTATACTTGTACTGGTCAATGAGATTAATGTTATCATATATGTGTATGAATGTATTGTATCATTTCGAGACTTAGTCTCTTCGTGATTTGTTGATATTCGGGAATTGTTTGATGCAATACCTTTCGGCAATTATGCTAAATGTTATTGTTATTTGTTAACGGCCGGTTTAAGGCATTGAGATTCTTATTGATACTGATGTTGTCGATAGCCGGTTCGCAGTATCGATGTATCGATTATTATTGTTGACATTAATGCCGTTCTGAGGCATTGTTGAATCGTTATTATTGAATTGGAACTGTTGCTATGATGTTGCATTGGCCGATTGAAGGTGTTTGATATATTCATTTATCATATCTATTTCGGTGGTCGGTTTAGGATGCCGGGACATCTATTCTACCGTATCATTTGTTTATCGATTGACCGTTCTAAGGTAATCTATGTATTTAATTGGGATTATCGAAGATAGTTCCCATCCTTTGTATCATTGTGTATCGATTGACCGTTCTAAGTTAATCGAGGTATTGAATTGGGATTATCGAAGATAGTTCCCATCTGTTGTATCATTGTGTATCGATTGACCATTCTAAGTTAATAGAGGTATTGAATTGGGATTATCGAAGATAGTTCCTATCCGTTGTATCATTGTGTATCGATTGACCGTTCTAAGTTAATTGAGGTATTGAATTGGGATTATCGAAGATAGTTCCCATCCGTTGTATCATTGTGATCGATTGGCCATTCCAAGGCAGTCGAGGTATTTGAATTGGGACCGCCGAGGACGGTGCCCATCCGTGAGTTATTGTTGTCGTGTTGGCCGATTCAAGGCAGCACGCTATTATTCTTGTGAAGTTGGTAATCTTGGATCGTTACTGTGGTGATTAATTGTGTTTTGGAGGCTAGTCTCGGCTAGTGCTCGATGGGTAAGCTTGGGGCTTGAACCTTCGCGGTTGGTTTCCCAACACCTACAGTTCAGTAGGTCACGGTCATGTTAATGATCTCATTATGGGTAAGCTTGGGGCTTGAACCTTCGCGGTTGGTTTCCCAACACCTACAGTTCAGTAGGTCACGGTCACTGGGTGATCTCATTATGGGTAAGCTTGGGGCTTGAACCTTCGCGGTTGGTTTCCCAACACCTACAGTTCAGTAGGTCACGGTCACTGGGTGATCTCATAATGGGTAAGTCTGGGTCTTGAACCTTCGCGGTTGGTTTCCCAGCACCTGCAATTCAGCAGGTCACGGTCATTGGATGATCTTATTGTGATACGGCTTCGTGTCGTGGCTTCGGCCCTCATTGATACAGCTTCGGGCCACTGTGGTGATTGACAGCTTCGGCTGAGTGACATCGAGGGTATCGTGATATTTTGGCAGCTTCGGCTGAGGGCTTTCAGGCCATTGTGATGTATCGGTATTTTCGTTGGAGCCTTCGGGCATTGTGATTCTTATTTATTTCAGCGTTGGTTTGGTTTACCGTCGGGTGATGTATTGTTGTGTTCTGTATTGATGATTCATCGTTGGGCACTTGTGTTCTAACCTGTTGAGCAGGTATTGATCGTATGCCGTGGGCATAGTATTTCACGAATGCTCGATTCTTACTTTAGGTTGTGAGCATCTCGTATTACCATTACTATACTGTTCATTCTGCCCTTTGGATGCATATCATGTTGTACATGTATTTGATATTCATTATCTGGATGACTGACCACGTGGGGGCGGAACATGTTTTCATGTTTTAGGTGTTTGCGAGGAGAGAGTTGAGACACAGCGTCATGACGATGGCGACGAGGCATTCGAGCGATACTAGTTCGAGATGTTTTGGTGTTCATGTCGGTCAGATAGTTTGGAGTACTCCAGTTTTGTTAGTTATTGTCATTTTGTATTATCCGAGCAAGGCTCGTGGATGTCATTGTATTTTATTTAGGCCATGTAGGCCCACTGTTGTCATTGAAATTCCATATCGGAATATTATGTTGAATGTCGATGTAGGGATTGTGGTTCCCCTTTTGGTCAGTTAGTTGTATTTTTGGTCGTGTTAGCCTGGTGGATCTCCTGGTGTGGGGTCCACAGCACTGTAATGACCCAATGGGATTTGGGGGTGTTACAGAAGATGGTATCAGAGAATTGGGTTGTGAGATACCCTGATATGTGAGTTATGTGGCTCTACCGATGCGGTAGTAGTGAACTGTCAGGTCATGACAATCTGGACAGCCGGGTTTTGTGAGTCGTGGTAGTTGGACGACTGTATGAGTCATTCTTTCATCGAGTCGTCGTTAGTGAAGACTAGTATCGCAAGACCTCGAAGCTTCGTATGACCTGTGTAAGGACTCGATTCTCTTGTATGTTCATACATTCATTATGCCATTGATATTACATGTTTTGTTGAAATCTGTAGGTAACATTTGTGTTACGATTCATTCATGATTATTTGTTTTGGAGCGTGTGGGCTCAGTATTGGCTATAATTAACATGTTTGAGGTGACTATTTTTCTGTTGAGTATGTGTACTCATGTTTGGCTAATGACTTAGCATTGTGGATTGGCCGTTGGGGCATATTTAAGCTTTGTTCATGATCGAACGTTATTCTTTCAGTATGGAAAGAGAAATCCGAGGATGTGGCAGAGGGGGTAAAGGCTGCAGAGCAGGCCGAAACCCAGAACCTCATGTTTATACACGTACGGATGCCGAGATGGATCATAATTCGGCCGGAGATGTGACTTATGCGACCGGTTCTCCTTTGGGACATTATACTCGAGAAGTTGATCGGACTGACATCGACCCTTTCTTGCTTATGAGGGGCATGATAGCCCAGATGACTCACATGACACAAATAATGGAGACCATGCAGACCTCAGTGGTTCGTGGTCCACCGCAGCAGGGATCCCAGGTGCCGTTCTATGGACAGGCTGGGAGAGTGAGTCAGATTATCGGCGATATCACTCGTCACAGGCCGCCTACTTTTGAGGGTTCGTCGGAACCAGCTGATATTGTTCATTGGCTTGAACACTTTGATAAACTCTTCGACATGGTTCAGTGTCTGGAAGAGAGTAAGGTGGCAGTAGCGGCTTACTATTTGAGTAAAGGCGCTTATTCTTGGTGGCTTTCTGTGAAACCCACCGATCGTGATTGTGCTTGGAGTGAGTTTATGACTCTTATGTTAGAGAGGTATTATCCGGCTCCACTTCGTGAAGCCAAGTTGTCAGATGTTTTGAACCCCGAATCCGTCGAGGACGAGGGTGTTATTGTTATCGCTGAGAAGTTTCAAGGACTTCTTCAGTTTGCTTCTTCTGTTATCCGTACTGAGGCGGATAAGATCAAGTATTTTAGCAAGAGGCTAAACCCGTAGTTGAGGATGCAGTTGTTCAACCATAATTGTAACTCACTTGGCGAATTCATCGAGAAGGCTCTTGGAGCAGAGCTTTTGATCAAGGATTTTGCTCGGAAAGAACCTTCAGCTTCTTCGGGTGGGAGGACTAGGATGCCGATACGTTCAAAGGGACATCGGGCTCCGACATCCAAGAGGTCATCTTCTAGTCGTCTTCGTGCTGGGAAAGCATCTTCTTCTTAGGCGATGAGTTCGACAGTTGTTTGTTTTAACTGTGATACAATAGGACATTGCAGTACTCGGTGCTCGATGCAGTCTGTTGCTTGTTTTCTGTGTGGGAGGCAGGGACACCTTCAGAAATACTGCAGGGGTTCTAGTGCCAGTAGATCTCAAGGGAGCTCACGGGCCTCGAGAGATTTTGTTGCTTCAGTCCATACTCTATCCAAGGGGTCATATCGGGCTTCGGGAGCCAGAGGTATGGACACTCGAGGAGAAGCGGCGAGCTCATATTTGGGTCTTCCCCGAGTCGATGAGATCGAGGAGTTCGATGACCTGGAGAGTGTTGATTTCGGATACATTTGAGATGTAACCTTGATTTGTTTTTCCTTTGTTTTTCGAATTGATGTTTGACTCGGTCTGTATTTTAGTATTGTGGTTGCGAACCATTTATGGTTGATCTATCTTGTAATGATTGTATCTTAGAATCTTGAGATTTGAGGTCATGTGATGTGTTTTTCCTTCCTTTTGGTGTTGTACCCAAGATTTTTTAATAATCTGGGTAATTGTTCATTTCAATTCGAGACACCGAGTCGTGAGGATTTGGATGTGCTGTTGATGTGGTCCTGAGGACTACGTGTGCGTTGTTATTTTCTTTTGTGACGTAAGTCAATGATTACTTGAGCGTTCGATGCCGATGAGAACGGGGGAGTGTACACCGATGAGCGTAGACATGTACAATGGGCGGCACCCGCGGGGTGTGTACGCCGGTGTTACGAGTCTTGCGGGTGGTGCAACTTCCTGGCTGGTCTCTGACGGAGGAGTCATGATTCGACTAATCTCGCACTTGGCTGAGTGTTTGTATCACTTCATTCTTCGTCGTGTTCTGACAGAGGAGACGCAGGGACCCGAGGGGTTGGCCCAGTTAGTCAGACAGAGTTGCTTATATTGAGGGGTATTCCTGGAGATGTTGTTTTCAGATCCTGATGGATAGTTTGTACCCTGTGTTTTGCACCCTGAGTTTCGGGGACGAAACTCTTTTTAAGGGGGAGAGTATGTAATATCCGGGGGTAATTTTTTTTGTGATACTGTTGAGTTGTACGTATTCATTTAGAACTGTACAAGTATTGTTGTTTTGGACTGATACAATGAATATTGTATTGGAATATTTCGGGATCGAAATATTATACTTGTCGTCGGGTTGGTTTCGTCGTTTGAATGTTGGTTGGAGAGTTTGGATTTTTGGCTAAGTTCATAGCCTTAGCGTACGCTATGGGTGTAGTATTAGGTACGCTAGCGTGTTGCCATTACGTACGTTATGCCTGTAAGGTTACGTACGTAATGCTTGGTAGGTGGCAGGAACCTTCCTCGTGGTTACTTTCGGCCGGTGGGTCCCGAGCATCTTCCGATCGGATCTCACTATTGCAGTCAACGGACCCTTACGTACGTTAAGAGGTGAGCTCTATGTATGTAATGCAGGTCTTGTTAACGTACGTAATATGTTTTTGTTTACGTAGGTTAAGGCCTTCGTATTTTAGTCCAGTTAGTTCTGGATTTAGCTTTACGTACGTTAATGTTTTTACATAGCGTACGTAGAGGCCCTTACGTACGTTAGCATGGGCGTATAACGTACGTAATGGACTTGTCAGTCTATTTATCTTGGTTTCGTATTTCATTTCCTCACGAACCAAAACACTTTTTCTCTCCCTAGAATCGTCCATTTGGACTTGTTATTGATGTTTAGCCACTTCCAACTCGATCTTGATCATCCTAGCTTGGATTGAAGCTTGAAGTCGGAAGCTTGTTGATACTCCTTTGGTGTTTGGAGGGTTCTTCTTGTTCTTCTTTCGTAAGTTCCCCTAATCTCTTGTTCTTCAAGTGATTTTCGAGTTTCTGTTGTTGTTTTCTTCGGATATTGTTTGATTGTTGGAGTATATCATGATTCTTCATAGTTTTGATAAACTTTTGATGAAGAACATGATGGTATAGCTTGAGTATGATTATGTTCTTGATGTTTTAGATGGTTTGGAGGTTATAATCATGTCTAGGAAGGATTATGTTAAGCTTGTTATATGATTAACATAGTCTTGAGATGATTATTGTTGGTGGTGGTGTTCTTGTAAGATTTTAACCATTTAGTAAGGATTTATGATGATTTAGGAGGTGATTATCATAATTTGAAAATGGTTGAGTGAATCTTGTTGTTTAATCCGAATTCATGATGTATTGATGAAGGATTTTTGTTTCAGACATCATGATTTTTGAGTTGATGATGTTCTTGGGGTGATAATGATAATATAGATAATATTATCATTGTAGGAGGATCAATTTGATGATATTGGTGATATTATCATTTTGAGATGTTTGTTTTGATGATTGTTCTTAAGTGAATCTTGTTGAATGGATTTCACAAGTGTTAAGAACGTAATGATCATGTTAATTGATCATCGAGGTGTTGGAGGACGTTAGAATTCATATTTGAGAACTATGATATTCGTTCGTACGGTGTGATCGATTCGTGTTTGAATCGGGCCTTGTCCTTGTCGTTGTTTTCTATTGATTTTGTGTTTTTGAATGAATCGTTTTTATTCAAGGTTGTTCGAGTGTTTGTGATCGTCGGGAGGCGCCGTTCGTCGTTACGTGCCAGGACGTTGATCGTGGAAGGACTTTCTCGCCTTCGGTTTGAGGCAAGTTTTATACTTGTACTCGTCAATGAGATTAATGTTATCATATATGTGTATGAATGTATTGTATCATTTCTAGACTTAGTCTCTTCGTGATTTGTTGATATTCGGGAATCGTTTGATGCAATACCTTTCGGCAATTATGCTAAATGTTATTGTCATTTGTTAACGGTCGGTTTAAGGCATTGAGATTCTTATTGATACTGATGTTGTCGATAGCCGGTTCGCGGTATCGATGTATCGATTATTATTGTTGTCGTTAATGCCGTTCTGAGGCATCATTGAATCGTTATTATTGAATTAGAACTGTTGCTATGATGTTGCATTGTCCGATTGAAGGCGTTTGATATATTCGTTTATCATATCTATTTCGGTGGTCGGTTTAGGATGCCGGGACATTTATTCTACCGTATCATTTGTTTATCGATTGACCGTTCTAAGGTAATCGATGTATTTAATTAGGATTATCGAAGATAGTTCCCATCATTTGTATTATTGTGTATCGATTGACCGTTCTAAGTTAATCGAGGTATTAAATTGGGATTATCGAAGATAGTTCCCATCCGTTGTATCATTGTGTATCGATTGACCGTTCTAAGTTAATCGAGGTATTGAATTGGGATTATCGAAGATAGTTCCCATCCGTTGTATCATAGTGATCGATTGGCCATTCCAAGGCAGTCGAGGTATTTGAATTGGGACCGCCGAGGACGGTGCCCATCCGTGAGTTATTGTTGTCGTGTTGGCCGATTCAAGGCAGCACGCTATTATTCTTGTGAAGTTGGTAATCTTGGATCATTACTGTGGTGATTAATTGTGTTTTGGAGGCTAGTCTCGGCTAGTGCTCGATGGGTAATCTTGGGGCTTGAACCTTCGCGGTTGGTTTCCCAACACCTACAGTTCAATAGGTCACGGTCATGTTAATGATCTCATTATGGGTAAGCTTGGGGCTTGAACCTTCGCGGTTGGTTTCCCAACACCTACAGTTCAATAGGTCACGGTCACTGGGTGATCTCATTATGGGTAAGCTTGGGGCTTGAACCTTCGCGGTTGGTTTCCCAGCACCTACAGTTCAGTAGGTCACAGTCACTGGGTGATCTCATTATGGGTAAGTCTGGGGCTTGAACCTTCGTGGTTGGTTTCCCAGCACCTGCAATTCAGCAGGTCACGGTCATTGGATGATCTCATTGTGATATGGCTTCGTGCCGTGGCTTCGGCCCTCATTGATACAGCTTCAGGCTGTTTTGGCTTCGGGCCACTGTGGTGATTGACAGCTTCGGCTGAGTGACATCCAAGGTATCGTGATATTTTGGCAGCTTCGGCTGAGGGCTTTCAGGCCATTGTGATGTATCGGTATTTTCATTGGAGCCTTCGGGCATTGTGATTCTTATTTATTTCAGCATTGGTTTGGTTTACCTTCGGTTGATGTATTGTTGTGTTCTGTATTGATGATTCGTCGTTGGGCACTTGTGTTCTAACCTGTTGAGCAGGTATTGATCGTATGCCGTGGGCATAGTATTTCACGAATGCTCGATTCTTACTTTGGGTTGTGAGCATCTCGTATTACCATTACTATACTGTTCATTCTGCCCTTTGGATGCATATCATGTTGTACATGTATTTGATATTCATTATCTGGATGACTGACCCCGTGGGGGCGGAACATGTTTTCATGTTTTAGGTGTTTGCGAGGAGAGAGTTGAGACACAGGGTCATGACGATGGCTGTAATACCCGGTTGTAATTCAGTCATTATCATTCAGTAATTTCATTCGGTGATTGTCACCCAGTGGATTTTCACTCAATTATAATCATTCATCAATCATGTTCATTCACCGTGTTCACCGTTCGGAAAAACTTCGAGTTGTGTATCGTTATTGTTCATTGTTTCAACTTTCCTCATATGAGTTCGACTTTGTTAGATCACCATTAATCTTTGGTAACTCAAAAAATTCTAAATCTTTGCAATATTATAGAGCATCGAGTTAGCTTTCAAATGGTTCAAACGGTGAGTCAATCGGAGTCCGGACGAGAGAGTTATGGTCGTTTTAGCTCAACCGCTCATTTTTTCAGTATTGGCCGATCACTGCCGATCGAACTCGGCCGTGTCGTCCGACACGGCCCGTGCCGTACTCGTCCGGAAAGTGCCGAAGTGTCTGCCTCAGGACCCGACCGTGTCGTCTGGCACGGCCGAGTCGAACCCTTCCGGATAAGCCAGAAGCGACTGCCGACACGCCCGCGGCCGTGTCGTGCAGCGCGATCGAGTCATGCCGAAGTCATTGTCGGACGGAGTCATCTGTCGGGAGGCCCTCGCGCGCGCGACCGTGTCAAGCGAGGACACGGTCGAGTCCTGTCGGCCATCGGCCGGTATGCGACACGGCCGTGCCGATCGGCGCAGGCCGTGTCCGTGACGATCAACTCCCTTAAATTCGTTTTTTTTCAGCATTTCAGCCATTTTTTCCCCTTTTCTTCACCTTCAACCGAGAGAGTAAGCTTGAGGGAGGGTTTTTCCTTCACAAATCATTTGGGTGTTTGATTTTCTTCATCTCCTTTCGATCGTGAAGCCCGGATAATCAATCTATCACGTGTTCTTCGGATTAAAGCACTTGGATCATCAAGAGGTAATTCCTTCAACACTTTGGACTTCGATTTTGTGTTAAGATATGATGTTTTGGACGTTATAATCATGTTATATGAAGGAATATGTATATGATTATGAGTTTGTATAAGGATTCATTGGATTATTGAGGGATTATTCAAGAACACCTTGAATATCGAGTTGGAATTGGGGATTTTCGACTAATTGTTGTTATAATCACATTTTTGGATATTCATAACGGATTATTGATCGTATTGGAGATGTTTTGTTGGTTTGAAACACTTCTTGGGGAATTTTGATATTGGTATATCAAAGTTTGTTTGTAAACAATCGGAGTTGGATACAACGTGTTTGATTTAATGTCTCTATGGACTTGGTTTAGTCGTATCGACGTTTGGAATTCGTTATATTCGTGTTTAATTCGTGTATTGATCGGACTGTTGGTAATTGTATTGAATTAAGGTTGTTCGTGCGACCGACACTTCATTTAGGACGTTGTTCGTGGAAGGATAATTGTCATCGGTATTTTGTAAGTTAATTCTTACTCGGTTAAAAGGATATTCATCCCTTTTGTCGTTGTTCATTCATAATCATAACTCATTCATCATTGTATTAACTGTATCAAAACTCGTCATTGTCAATTAATCACCTCAGTAAAAAGGAACGACGGTTCCGATCATTTCATTGAGCTATCATTCATTTCACTATCATTCAATCTTGGTGAGTCATTATTCGTTTTCATTGTCACTTTTGTCATATTGTGGCATTCCGGGTCATACTGGCGTGCCGGTTGGTATGTGTAGGATTTTCATGTCGGGCACATTATAGTCGTGTGTTGGTTGGTGGCCTCACATTGGACTGTGCACACGAGTCGATTGCTCGTGAGACTGATTAGGTACAAGACCACGCGTGTTTGATCGTTGGTGGCTTGTGCACGGACACATTTCCATCCCGGACGTAGTGTGGCGCCATTCCTTTGAGCCGTACTGATTAGTCGATTCATATAGCATGTTTGATTGCGTATGTTTCGACAGGATAATTCATAATTTCAGATATAATCATGATTGTGTATTTTCAACCCTTGAGGATTGTTATTCTTTGTAACTGACCCCGTTTGGGGATTTTGTTTTTCAGGTCATGGCAAGGCAAACGCACGGGAATAGCATGTTGATGTCGAGGAGTCCTAGTGATACTAGTAGGGGGCCCCGATCTTTCAGTTATTCATGTTATTGTCCTTTATTTTCATTGTAGACTTTCCTTTGAATACTCCGTTTCATTCAGTGTTGTGTATTTTATCTTCATATAAAATACACTAGTATTCGGTATTGTCCTGGTGTGTTGTAACTAAACTCCTCGTCGGAGTAATTATGGCTGTAATGTAGTTCGGTACTACATTTATCTTGTGTAATTCATTCATTTTCATTTGCACGGTGGGTCCCGGTTGGGGATCTACGGCCGTAATATCCGTCTAGTTTGGGGTGTTACGAGTTGGTATCGGAGCGTGGTTTTGAATACTACCTTCCGAGTCATGTCTCATTTGAAATCATCGTCATCGACTAGTATCATTGGACTTTCGCGTCACGTGTGACTGTGCAAATGCCGAGCCAATCGAAAGAAAAGAAGCGTAAGACTTCTAACGCCATGGTATAATTTACGGCAATAGTCATTCATTCATCATTCATCATTTAACAATCCTCAAACATCATCATTCATTATGATCGGACGATCATATTAACTCATCAAACACTCAATTCATTTCAAAACTCAGTAAATAATCAGGACGATCAAGTTAACACTTTAAGTACTCAATTCATTACATTGCTCATTAGTCAAAATTGATGATCATATTATCAATATTGTAAAGTAATTCAATATAATCATTTCAAGAATTTCATCAGATAATCATGTAACTTGATAAATCATTCATATAATCACTAAGTTAGAGCATGTATACTCATTTTCATCATCTCATGACATAATCATAACGTGCTAATCATGCGGGAAATATAAGCATTATGCGACCTTCCTACTTCAGTATGGAGAGAGCTGTCAGGGGATGCACGGGGAGAGGCCGCGGTGCGGACCGAAACTCGAGAAATAATCACTCGCCGGAAATCGTGCCTGGACTCGGCTCGATCAGAAGATGTTCGGGTTGATCCACTCACTTTTATGCAGGCCATGATGACCCATGTGCAGTTGCTCAATCATCATTGCGCCACTCTGACCGGATTAATCGAGAGAACTCTCCCGTATGAGACGGCTGCTAAGGAAAGTGCTGAACAACAACCTTCATCTTTCAGCAAGAAATCAACGAAGCGTAATCAATCCGAAGGCGGTCAGTCAACCTTCAAGAAGCCTCGTGTGAGCCCTATCGTTTCGGAGCGACCTCCTACGGCGCATAATCGTGCGGGATCTCATTCCCGAGCGGCCAGTTCGGCCATCACCTGTTTCAATTGTGGAACGCCGGGTCATTTCAGCACTGAGTGTCTGAAACCGTCTATCACGTGCTATAATTGTGGGAATTTTGGGCATAAGGCCCGTTTTTGCCGAAAGGACTCCAAGTCGACTCCGGCGGCATCTCAGGCCCCGAAGCAACCAGCGTTTCAGAATCAGACTGCTTTGTCATCGTCGTTTAAGGCAATGGAAGCAAATAGAGTTGGAACTCGTATTTATCAGACGGGAGCGTCCGGTTCGGGGACCGGCAAGTCCCAGATTCATATGATGAGGAGGATCGACGATCCGGTGGTTCGAATGATTTCAGGTATACTCGTAATTTTATTTCAACTTGTGTGTACCTTTTGATGCTGGTACACCGCATTCATTCATTTTCGAATCATGCTTGAATAGACTTATTTCGGGATAGTCCTATTACTTCTGGACCTCATACCATCGGTCTACCTGACGATGGAAGAATTTTCGGAATCATACCGAATTAAGCTTAATGACCGCGATTGGTTGATGGATCAAATCGTGGTGAACTTATCTTAGGACGATGTAATTTTCGGTATTAGTTGGTTTAACCGTCTTGATACTATCCTCAGTATTTGTTAGCGTTTGGTCGCTATCTTTCCGTCGTTGGTTGTCGAATGTGTGCTTCAGGGAAGTAATCCCCATTGTTCCAGTAGAATTTCTATTATGGCGGAAGCAGAGAAATTCCGCAATCGAACTATTCAATCATTCATTGTATCATTTTCATCGATTGGCTTTTCTAAGACAATCGAGTTATTCAATCATTCATTGTATCATTTTCATCGATTGGCCTTTCTAGGGCAATCGAGTTATTCAATCATTCATTGTATCATTTCTATCGATTGGCCTTCCTAAGACAATCGAGTTATTCAAACATTCATTGTATCATCTTCATCTATTGACCATTCTAGGGCAATCGAAATGTTCAATCATTCGTGGTATCATTGTCATCGATTGACGATGTATTTGCCTTCACTTTGAGTAAGGGAATTCAGGAGTGAGTGGGAGCCGTATGTCCCATTTATCGAAGGCACCGTATCGGATGGCCCCGACCGAAATGCAGGAGTTGAAGATTCAACTTGAGGAGTAGTTCGAGAAAGGTCATCTCCGACCGATTGCGTCCCCGTGAGGAGCACTAGTGTGATCTGTCAAGGAGAAGGATGGCTCGTCTCGTGTGTGTATTAATTACCAGGAGTTAAATATGCGACAGAGACGGTGATTGGAACTACTCAAAGATTATGATATCGAAATCCTTTACCACCCGGGCAAGGCGAGCATTGTCGCCGACGCCTTGAGTCGTAAGTCCGTTCAGGAGCAGATGCTTGCTCGTTTCACAATTCAGAAGGAGCTCCAACAGGAATTCCTTAGACCCGAGATCGAGGTGCAGCTTCGGCGGAGTCGGGACAGCTTTGTATGTTAGAGATTTCATCATCTCTTGAGGATGCAATCAGGGAGAATCAGGGTTCAGACCCAGCATTGTTGAGCATTCTTGAGGATGTGGCTCAGGGGAAAGCCCCTGGATTCGTGATCCACGAGGATGGACTTTTGAGACTTAAGAATCAGATGTGTGTACCGGCGAATGTCGAGTAAAAAAAAAAAAAAAAAAAAAAAACTCTATTTTGAGAGAAGCTCATGCTACCCCTTATTGTTCATCAGGTCCGGTCCAAGATGTACAAGAACTTGAAACAAAATTACTGGTGGAGTAATATGAAGCGAGAAGTCGCGGAATTTGTTTCGAGATGCTTAACTTGCCAACAAGTCAAGATTGAACATCAGCGACCGGCGGGTATGCTGAAACCTCTCCCTATTCCGGAATGGAAGTGGGAAGACATTTCTATGGAATTCATCACGAATTGTCGACGATTCGTCGGGGCATAAATACGATCTGAGTGATCGCGGACTGCTTTACTAATTTAGCTCATTTCCTTGAAATCAAGGATATGTGGAGTCCCAAGAGACTGGCCCAGTTGTTCATCAAAGAGATAGTGAGACTCCACGGTACTCCTTAAAGTATCGTTTCCGATCGTGACGGACGGTTTGTGTCACATTTTTGGAAATCAGTTCATCGTGCTATGGGAACTCAGCTTAATCTCAGTTCTGCCTTTCATCCTCAGTCCGACGGACAATCAGAAAGAACTATTCAGACATTAGAGGACATGTTGAGGGCATGTGTCCTCGATTGGAAGGACGATTGGGAAGCCCAACTACCACTGATCGAGTTCACGTACAGTATAGTTGGCATGCCTCCATTAAGATGGCACCTTACGAGGACTTGTACGGTCGTCGTTGTCGATCTCCTTTGTGTTGGGATGACTTGTCAGAATCAATCGGCACCGAACCCGATATGCTTATAGCCGCCCGGGAGAAGGTAGCTTTGATCAAGAGTCGTATGTTGACAGCTCAGAGTCGACAGAAATCATATGCAGTAAATCGTCTTCGACCACTAGAGTTCGAGATGGGTGACCATGTTTTGGTCAAGGTATCCCAGAGTCGAGGTATTTTCCGTTTCGGAAAACGGGGGAAGTTGAGTCCGAGATTCATTGGACCGTTTGAAATTTTGGATCGAGTAGGCAAGTTAGCTTATCGATTGGCTTTACC
The DNA here is from genome assembly GCA_033398695.1 of Orobanche coerulescens. NCBI lineage: Eukaryota > Viridiplantae > Streptophyta > Magnoliopsida > Lamiales > Orobanchaceae > Orobanche > Orobanche coerulescens. Next base: position 13,088,008 of record CM065803.1, read on the forward strand.
TCCGGTTTTGAGCAGGATTCATAATGTGTTTCACGTCTCTCAGTTGCGGAAGTATGTTGCCGACCCGAGTCACATACTTCAGTTCGACGAAATCGAGATCGCGGATGATCATTCGTACGAGGAGCGTCCTGTACGAGTGTTAGAGCGGCGAATCAAACAGTTGAGGAACAAGATGATCCCTTTGGTCAAGATTCAGTAGTTTAGACATGGAGTCGAAGAGGCCACTTGGGAAACCGAGGAGAATATGCGGGAGTGTTATCCCGAGTTGTTTGACCCTTAGTTTCGGGGACGAAACTCTTTTAAGGGGGGGTGTATGTAATACCCGGTTGTAATTCAGTCATTATCATTCAGTAATTTCATTCGGTGATTGTCACCCAGTGGATTTTCACTCAATTATAATCATTCATCAATCATGTTCATTCACCGTGTTCACCGTTCGGAAAAACTTCGAGTTGTGTATCGTTATTGTTCATTGTTTCAACTTTCCTCATATGAGTTCGACTTTGTTAGATCACCATTAATCTTTGGTAACTCAAAAAAATTTTAAATCTTTGCAATATTATAGAGCATCGAGTTAGCTTTCAAATGGTTCAAACGGTGAGTCAATCGGAGTCCGGACGAGAGAGTTATGGTCGTTTTAGCTCAACCGCTCATTTTTTCAGTATTGGCCGATCACTGCCGATCGAACTCGGTCGTGTCGTCCGACACGGCCCGTGCCGTACTCGTCCGGAAAGTGCCGAAGTGTCTGCCTCAGGACCCGACCGTGTCGTCTGGCACGGCCGAGTCGAACCCTTCCGGATAAGCCAGAAGCGACTGCCGACACGCCCGACCGTGTCGTCTGGCACGGTCGAGTCATGCCGAGTCGCTGTCGGACGGGTCACTGTCGGGAGGCCCTCCGCGCCGCGACCGTGTCAAGCAGGACACGGTCGAGTCCCTGTCGGCCAACTGTCGGCCAGCTGTGCGACACGACCGTGCCGATCGGCACGGGCCGTGTCCGGCAGGCAGTCAACTCCCTTAAATTCGTTTTTTTTCAGCATTTCAGCCATTTTTTCCCCTTTTCTTCACCTTCAACCGAGAGAGTAAGCTTGAGGGAGGGTTTTTCCTTCACAAATCATTTGGGTGTTTGATTTTCTTCATCTCCTTTCGATCGTGGCTTAGGATAATCAATCTACCGCGTGTTCTTCGGATTAAAGCACTTGGATCATCAAGAGGTAATTCCTTCAACACTTTGGACTTCGATTTTGTGTTAAGATATGATGTTTTGGACGTTATAATCATGTTATATGAAGGAATATGTATATGATTATGAGTTTGTATAAGGATTCATTGGATTATTGAGGGATTATTCAAGAACACCTTGAATATCGAGTTGGAATTGGGGATTTTCGACTAATTGTTGTTATAATCACATTTTTGGATATTCATAATGGATTATTGATCGTATTGGAGATGTTTTGTTGGTTTGAAACACTTCTTGGGGAATTTTGATATTGGTATATCGAAGTTTGTTTGTAAACAATCGGAGTTGGATACAACGTGTTTGATTTAATGTCTCTATGGACTTGGTTTAGTCGTATCGACGTTTGGAATTCGTTATATTCGTGTTTAATTCGTGTATTGATCGGACTGTTGGTAATTGTATTGAATTAAGGTTGTTCGTGCGACCGACACTTCATTTAGGACGTTGTTCGTGGAAGGATAATTGTCATCGGTATTTTGTAAGTTAATTCTTACTCAGTTAAAAGGATATTCATCCCTTTTGTCGTTGTTCATTCATAATCATAACTCATTCATCATTGTATTAACTGTATCAAAACTCGTCATTGTCAATTAATCACCTCAGTAAAAAGGAACGACGGTTCCGATCATTTCATTGAGCTATCATTCATTTCACTATCATTCAATCTTGGTGAGTCATTATTCGTTTTCATTGTCACTTTTGTCATATTGTGGCATTCCGGGTCATACTGGCGTGCCGGTTGGTATGTGTAGGATTTTCATGTCGGGCACATTATAGTCGTGTGTTGGTTGGTGGCCTCACATTGGACTGTGCACACGAGTCGATTGCTCGTGAGACTGATTAGGTACAAGACCACGCGTGTTTGATCGTTGGTGGCTTGTGCACGGACACATTTCCATCTCGGACGTAGTGTGGCGCCATTCCTTTGAGCCGTACTGATTAGTCGATTCATATAGCATGTTTGATTGCATATGTTTCGACAGGATAATTCATAATTTCAGATATAATCATGATTGTGTATTTTCAACCCTTGAGGATTGTTATTCTTTGTAACTGACCCCGTTTGGGGATTTTGTTTTTCAGGTCATGGCAAGGCAAACGCACGGGAATAGCATGTTGATGTCGAGGAGTCCTAGTGATACTAGTAGAGGGCCCCGATCTTTCAGTTATTCATGTTATTGTCCTTTATTTTCCGCTGTAGACTTTCATTTGAATACTCCGTTTCATTCAGTGTTGTGTATTTTATCTTCATATAAAATACACTAGTATTCGGTATTGTCCTGGTGTGTTGTAACTAAACTCCTCGTCGGAGTAATTATGGCTGTAATGTAGTTCGGTACTACATTTATCTTGTGTAATTCATTCATTTTCATTTGCCTGGTGGGTCCCAGTTGGGGATCTACGGCACTGTAATATCCGCCTAGTTTGGGGTGTTACAATGGCGACGAGGCATTCGAGCGATACTAGTCCGAGATGTTTTGGTGTTCATGTCGTTCAGATAGTTTGGAGTACTCCAGTTTTGTTAGTTATTGTCATTTTGTATTATCCGAGCAAGGCTCGTGGATGTCATTGTATTTTATTTAGGCCATGTAGGCCCACTGTTGTCATTGAAATTCCATATCGGAATATTATGTTGAATGTCGGTGTAGGGATTGTGGTTCCCCTTTTGGTCAGTTAGTTGTATATTTGGTCGTGTTAGCCTGGTGGATCTCCTGGTGTGGGGTCCACGGCACTGTAATGACCCAATGGGATTTGGGGGTGTTACAGTGTTATGATTCATTGCGATAGACAAGCTGCAATTGGAAGAGCACAGAGACTTATGTATAATTGTAAATCTCGACACATTCGTCGGAGACATAATACCATGCAACAATTGATCAAAAATGGAGTTATATCTACTGACTATGTGAGGTCAAATGTTAATTTGGCGAATCCACTCACAAAAAGTCTGAATAGAGATCAATTTCATAAACTACTAGAAATGAATAGGTGCATCAGCATAGGGATTATTGTTGTACCTCCAATTGCTCATGCAATCGCTTTTGGACCTCCATCTGCAGCTTGAGGGCCTCGGTTATTTGCATTCCACTATAAGCAAGCATAAAGAACATTCTTGTATCAAGGCCCCATGTTGTATTCATCTATACTTTTAAGAGTAAAAAATGATACTTTTCGGTATTAGCAATGATAATTTGCAAAACGCAATCATTTTTTACACTGAAAATTATCATTTCTAATACTATAAAGTAAAAATGTCGGACGATCGGACGGCTTTGCAGTGGCACTCTTCATGTTTTATTACAAAGCATTGGGGTATGAGGCTATTAGCCTATTAGGGTGAATTGATAGATTAAACAACGAGGGCCACAAAGGAAGATATGTATAACCCCTCATTCTAATGAATGACAAAAAATAAGAAAGGAATCACTTACGATCCACCATCCAAATTTGCAAGCATGTCCATGGGTTCTTTCTTTTCAGCTTTTTTACCTTCCAATTAAATATAAATACAAAAATTTAAATTAAAAAAAAAAAATGGTCAAGCCATCAAGGAGATCCCCCCCCCCCCCATCCAAAAAAAACGCAAATTTATAATAACAAACCCACCATCGAAGAAGAATCTCCTAACTTTGACATAACAAAGGAAAGAAGAAAATGGAGCAAATCTGCAAAAGGAAATTATTGTTGTAGCTAAGAATCTCGACGGTACCTCGGAAGTTAGCAAGAAGTTCGAAATTCGCGAGTAATTTCGGGATCCCGACGAAGCTAATGAACCTAAGGAAAAGTCAAGAAAATAAATAAATTTAGGCATCGATTAGCCATCAACATCATCAATGAAATTTTGTACATATGAAATGAAATCTCTCAAACACTTTTTTATTTATTATTATTGTTAATATTATCATCATCATCATCATAAATATAGTATTATTTTGTTATCATTATATATATATGTATTGATAAAATCCATCTAGGTATATACTTGTACAAGGTCGGTACCTTGAGTTACGATATGATGATCGGCATTACTAATAAGAGTATCTTCCTTGAAGGAACATACGATGGAGCCTACGTATACTTATAACATGATGATCGAATCAAGTTTACCGAATTGGATGGAGCCATCAACAACAACCATGAAAGAGAAAGATCCTCCGGTTGAAGGAAATAACATATCGGATGAATACAATCACGGTGGTGAAAATCGACCAATATTTGTATAATGGCGGCAGAGGATGCTAGTTAATGTATTTTTGCAAAAAAAAAAATGATTGTTATCCCCTACTACAAAAAAAAACTACAAGTAACATCATATTTTCTCGCAGTAGTGTAATGCTACATGATTTTCTCCTGTCATTAATTCACAAGTAACATTCACTACCGAAAAGGGATTTAGTCGATGATAAAAGTCGTAGGCTAAAGGTGAAAGTTGTTAGCTCAAATAAAGGGAATCGGCTAAACTCAGTCGGATAAAATAGAAAAAGAGTCGTAAGTCGGCTATAGTTTACACATTAAACATCCACGTCCCAAAATGCCTTATCCAAGCAAGTTGAATAACGATAACAAATGCTCAGGCCGAAAAAAGTGACAAATGCTCCAAAACAAGAATGGAAAAAGTGACAAATGCTTGACATACCTTTCCCCTCCTCCTTTACCCGGCTTGGGCAAGCAATGCAATGCAATATACAACAATTGCATTGGCGGAGTTAAAAAGGGGTTAGTTAATAAGTCGGGCAAACATCTTAAAAAAACAAGTAATACCAAGTTCTAAATGTTTAGCAATAAACCAACATAGGACACATATTGTGCATCAAAATAGAAATCCGAAATAGAAGTCCAGACATAAGATTCTTAACTAATTAAAAGAAACGAATTCCTTAGGCCATGCGGTCGTACTCCCAACTGCATCCGCGATGACTGACATATCTGAGTTAGGCCTCCACAAATCAGCATTAGGAACCAAAGCTACTTGAACCCAAACCTTCCAAGCATCATTTCCAACGGGAACACCGTGCACCATAGCATTAGGATCTGTGGATGCAATTGTAGCTTCAGCAAGAACCTTCTTTCGCCAATCCAACAATTTGCATTTGCGATCAACAGTGACACTTGTACGGGCATCTCTTGAATTGGAACCATAACAATCACGAACATTAGAGCTACCATTATGTGACGACGGAGTGGGTGACTTCCCATTCAAATTTTCCCTTGAACCAATACTATGCAAATGCGGAGAGGCCATGTTTAAATTTGCTTTCTCCTTTGATGCGAAACCCTAGGAACAATCACGAGTTAACATGTAAGTGAAAACTATAAATAACTCTAAAAACAATGTGCTTGACTACAAAATACTTGCCTGCATACGCATAAAGTGTCTCATCTCCGCCATTTCATTTTCTAAATGTTCAAACTTCTCCATTTTTTTATTCAGTTCTGAAACTTGATTCTCAAGTGCTTGGACTTTCTTTGAACTATTCATGTGGATACCGATTTTTGATGGGGTAATACCAAATCCCATCCCTCTAACTCTTCCATTTCTCTCGGGCCCGAGTATTTGACAGAGTGCGTCCTCATTAATTGATGTCAAATGGGAGGTTTGAGAGGATGTGATCTCTTGTATTTTACTCTTGAAAATTAGTAAACAAACAAGTATTAAATGATAGATTAGGCAAAATACTCCCTCCGTCCCAAAATAATCTTCTATTTTTTCTTTATTGTTACTACAATTGAACTTTGAGAAATAAACATGGATTGATTTGATTATAATATCAATAACAAGTTTTTGTATTTTTAATAGGATAGTTAAATCAACCTAAAATAATTACTCAAAGTTCATTCGTAATAATGACATAAAAGATTGGCATTTTGGGCGGAGGGAGTAAAAATAAAGTATGATTTAGTTGAAATGTCACTTACCACACAATCGGCAATGAATGGAGTTGGTCCATCACCATTCTTGTTAGTGTGTGCTTTACACCAAACATCTTCTCTCCTTAGAGGCTTTTACGGATTCTCCTTTCTCTAAAAAGAATAAGCACTATTTAAGTTAAAATACAAAGCGAAAATATGTAATAATCACGTGAGGTGGGATGGAAGGAGTATTGATCAATTTATAGAAAGTTACCATTTCATCCTCTAGTCGAGCATACCCCTTCCGACTCATTGTATGTGGGGCATGATTGTTCGCCCTAATCTCCTTATACATTTTGCTCTTCACCTACGCCATTTCTTATGTTACAAACAAAAAATATACAACATAAACTAATTATAAAAAACTGAATTTACCTCAAATTCATTTGATAACTTTTCTGCGATAAAAGTGCTCCACTCTTGAAGAGATATGTTATCTGGTTTAAGGGCTGCAAATTTTGACTCTTTATCTCGCATTTTTGATGCATCTCTAAGAGATTCTATCAGCTTCGATTTAGACTGCCTCCAACGAGTGCCCATTTGTTGAATAATAAGCTTCTCGAGCATGTCATCAATCTTGAATCTCCCCTATACATAAACATCATATCACAAATAAGGGAACATGTACACTTTAATTTTTATGTTCAAACCCAATTAAATATATTATCATTACCTTAACACATGTCCACAAATCTTTCTTTGTTTCATTAGGAACTTTCCTCCAATCATCAATATTGACCGGTACAAATTGTCGTGCTAAAGCACCCAAGAATGAACATAACCACTCGGAATGCTCACCGATAGGCTGTCCTCTTTCATTGAAATCCACCTCTATTAGTTCCATAGGATTTGAGCATAACTCTCTCAACCTTGTTGGGCCTCTTTTTTTCTTTCCCAATGCATCTTGTTCTTCAACCAACTCCTCTTCACAGGTATATTCATTAGGAACTTCAGTAGAAACACGTTCAGGAGAGGGATTCGACCCTCTTTCACAAATTCGAATGCATTTGTTCCCTTGTTGTTGCGAAATTGCAACCGATGCTAAATGTATTTTCTTCAAGCGCCTGCTCCCCTTTCTTGAACTCTGCATAGATCATTGTAAAGTTAGTTAACACAATATTTGTACGTATATATTTAATAACTAATTCAGTTTAAATCTGTATTGAACAATCTGGGACATGGAACTGATTTTCAGTGTCTAATGTGAAAAATCTGCATTAAAATCTGCTTTGAAAAAATGCAATAAACAAACATAATGACAATATTGTTAGCATTTGGGACGGAGGGAGTATATATTTTATAACTAAAAACAATGACATACACATGTAAAATCATTATGGTAACACTAACTCTTACCTCTATCCCATCATTACCCATTGTGATCACATCGACAAACTTTGATAGAGTTATCTAAAGATCCTCCTACTCAGCCTCTACATGTTATATGGAAGAAAAGCAATCAAATAATTTTGTAAATATGTTAGTACAAGTAATGTAATAAACAAACATAATGACACTATAATTAAGAAAAAATAGTCATAATAACATAAATACTTATCAAATATACCAATTTGTCATCACATCCCACTCTTGCGCAAGTACTATCTTGGCAATCATCGGTTTTATCAAGCAAAGATACATCAAGTGGATTACACGACAATTCATTATTCTCATCATCACTCTTATCATAGATCTCCATATCATGATAGCCCCTTGGTGGTGGTCTGACAACAACTTGCCAATTAGATGTTTTGCTTTCTCTCGATAGAATACTTGTGAGGCTTGCGTTGCTAGTATAAAAGGATCTCCTTTAAATTGATCTTGAAATTGAGCAAAGTTGACTAATGTAAATCCATCTTCAACCTTCACTCCACGATAGATATTTGCCCAATCACACTTAAATAAGGGAATCTGAAACATAAGATAGTCCAACACTATAATGTTACGCAAGATCCCGTAATGACCTATTATGTTGCTACTAGATTGGCAATTCTCATTTGGACAGTTGACGTAGTGTAGTTGCTTCAAGTGAAACACCACTATTCTGTGTGGACTTTTCGGTGTCCTTGGTACGAAATCGACGACCATTTATTATATAGCCAGAATATGAGAGCGCTTGCCTTCTAGGCCCATATGATAACCACTTTATTGTTTCAGGAACTTCTACTTCGCCTGAGGCTATTTGGTCTTTAACTTTGTATATTTATTTTAAATAAATAACATACTTATTCACAATGTATAAACTAATAAAGTCCAAATAATATGTAAAAAAAACCTTTTTTGTAAACCAACTAGAGAAAGTGTCTGAATGCATCTTTGAAAGTTGATCATCGGATAGATCAGTATGTAACATCTTCAACTCTTCCATATGCATCCTAAAAACAAATAATGTGAAAATATTCCTAAGAAACAAACTAGACAAAATTGCATATAACTTAAACTTACACTTCATATGGTTCCACTTCTGCCGTATTAAACAACACATATCGATGACCATTTTGCATGTCTTCATTAGACAATGTAGTATGCTCTCCTTTAGAAATTGGTCGTCCTTCAAATGTGTTTTCATTTTGGTATTCCTCATTGCGTTTATGTGTTTCAAATAGTGCACAACTTTCCTTAATGTACTCACAACAAAATCGTATGGATTCTTCGGCAAGATAGCCTTCACATATGCATCCTTCGGGTCGTGCAGAATTTCTAACATATTCCTTGCACGGCTTCATAAATCTAAAAATATTGTATATAAATTAGGAAGGAAAATATCATTCAAGCCTATTACCAGATAATAAATGGATATCAAATACCTTTCAAACGGATACATCCAATGAAATTGATTTGATCCACAAAGACGAGTTTCTCGGCCTAAATGTATTGTCAAGTGAATCATAATATCAAAGAATGAAGGAGGAAAATATCTTTCAAGCATGCACAATGTATCAATTATCTCCTGTTCTGCAGCTTCAATTTTTTCGACATCAACCACTCTTTGGCTTATATCATAGAAAAATGAACAGAAACGAAGTAATGCATTTCTTGGCCCTTTTGGTAGAAGTCCTCTCAATGCGACCGGCAATAACTGTTGCATCAATACATGGTAATCATGGGACTTGAGTCCAAGTATCTTGTCATTCTGTGCAAAACTGTTTGCAATATTAAAGCTATACCCGTCGGGAACTTTCAAGTTTCTTAGTCGCTAATAAAATGTCTCTATCTCAGAACTTGTTAACGGATGTTGGCCTGGTGGAAAGGCTAACTTACTATTCTCATCAAGCCTTGGGTGCAACTCTGGCCGAATTCCCATACTTTCCAAGTCTTTACGAGCACTATGGCCATCTTTTGATCTTCCTTTTATGTCAAGCAAAGTGCACAGCAAACTCTCACCACAATTTTTTTCGATGTGCATTAAATCCAAACAGTGACGTACCAACAAATGCTAAAAAATAAGATATTTTATTAGTTATCACCTAGCTATTAACTATATCATTATATTGAATTAACATTAAAGCATAAAATTTGTTATACCTCGTAATATGGCAACTCAAAAAAAAATTGATTTTTTCTTCCAATTCAGGACCTTAACTTTCTTTATAATCTTCCTCCTCCTTTTCTTCTTTCTCTTACCTTTTGCCCTTCCTTGTCTCGGTTCTTCGTCACTGCTCATTTCATCCCATTTTCCAAAATCATTTTCAATCCCATTAACAACTGCTAAAATTTCAGAACCAGACAATATATGAGGTTTCCCCCTCTTCTCATGGGTTCCATCAAACCAACTCTTCTTCTTTTGGTAAGGATGATTGGGTATAAGAAACCGTCGATGACCCATATACGCACACTTGTGACTGTGAGGTAGATAAATTCAACAAGTATTAGCACCACAAATAGGACATGCCATCTTACCCTTAGTCGTACACCCAGCTAGATTTCCATAAGCCGGAAAATCATTAATCGTCCACATGAGAATAACCTTCAGATTGAAAATGCTCTTCGTAAATGCATCGTACACCTCAACCCCACTTATCCATAACTCTTTCAAATCTTCAATCAATGGCCTTAAATATACATCAATATCATTTCCTGATTGCCTTAGACCAGGGATTAGCAAAGTTAACATCATATTTTCCCTTTTCATGCACAGCCAAGGGGGAGGTTGTAATTAAAAAGCATCACAGGCCAACAACTATGTGTAGAACTAAGATTACTATAAGGATTAAATCCATCTGTGGCAAGTCCAAGTCTTAAATTCCTAGGATCAGATGAAAAACAAGGCCACCTACTATCAATAGACTTCCACTGTGGCGAGTCAACAGGATGTCGCATTTTGTTATCGTTACTATGATGACTGCTATGCCTGATAATTGTTCGAATTATCTAATGATCGAACATCCTTCTAAATCTGGGAATAATAGGAAAGTATCTCAACTCCTTGTTTGGTACCCCTTTTTAATTTTACGCTCATCTCCTTTTCCTACCACTTTCCACTGGATTTCCCACACCTTGGGCAATTGTCTAGATCTGCCAAGTCTTTTCTAAATAAACAACAATCATTAGCACATGCATGTATTTTTCATAACCCAAGTCAAAGCTCTTAAGTAATTTTTTTGCGGTATATGTGGAACTAGGAAGTACATTCTTACGTGGCGGCATGTGACCTAAAATTTTGAGAAGATCGATAAATGCTTTGTCGAAATGCCGTTAACGGCTTTATGTTTGAAAAGCACAACTGTCATTGTCAACTTTGTATAGTCACTACAACCCATATATAAGGGAGTTTCGCATCTTCTAATAATTTTGAAAACCCCTCATCTCCCATTGCTTGATATAATTTGGAATCGTTTCCTCGTTATCACGTGCATCTATGAACATCCTATATGTATCGATATATCATCAAGATCAAATGTCCTATTGGAGGAAGTGCTAGGGCGTTCTTCCCGTGAAAAATCCAAACATCGTATGTCTTATCCATACCATATATAACCAAGTGCGAGACTACATCATCACTAGGTGGTAATCCAAATTTACGCATCGAGTACGGGGACATCTAATTTTAGAGGGATTTCTAGACTTTCCAAACTTACGCTACAAAATTTCTTACTCCTTCCTGTAAGCGACGGTTGGCCTACAAACAAAATTATACATATTACATAGCTGGCATAAGACAACAAGCAGTTATGAAACTACTATTTAAGCTTAGAGTGAAACCTGGGCAGATTCACCCACGATTTATCCATCGATATGAATTATGAGTACACCGAGAACACTACAAGAGATAATAATATTAGCACAGTTTGAAGAATTAATAATTTAGTACATCTCATTGTACCTTAACTGCTAGCCCAAAGCTAACAAAAAAATGTGAAAACCAGAGATAATAATATTTAAACTCCGTATGTTTGATGGTTCATACGGTGTCTGTTGTGATTATTATTTCTATGACCTTCAAATTCGATTTTTTTGTTAAATTGACCTAAAGTAAATTGAAAACCAGGGTAATCTGACCCAGATAAGACTGAAAAAACATAAACATCAAACATACATGCGCATATGATGGATCCACACAATGTTCCATAACTGTGTTTCAACCAATACAGCAATGTTATGCAATGAAATAGCAAATAAAGATTCAAATCACGTCAAATTGGAAGCTTAAATTAATAAAATTGGCACGAGTAAGAATACTCCAATCATCACCCACGATTAACATCCGTATACTCAAACTCAAAAGTGCTCTCTGAATTATTCACTGCCAACAAAAGGGGCAGAACATTTAGCATTCATTTGGACATCAAGAAGTTGTATATTAACACACCTAGTGAATAGGTCGAATTTGAACTAAATTAGCCAACTCTGCTGGGAAGCCTAGAATACATGCTACAGAAGAAAGCTAACACCCTGTTATAGATTTGGACCCAAGATTTTTTTTTAACAAATGCCAGTTTTACAATTTCCCCTTGAATCCCGTTTTGTTCCGTGGTTTCGTCACCTTTGATATGGAACCAGAAAATGTATTGGAGGTCGTCAAATTCGTTTTCCCTAAAACTCAGTAGATAAAAACTGAACTTCAACAATAATATATATAGGAAAACTTCTCATCAAAATGAATTCTCTCACTCACCTCCTCCCATTCAAACTCCTCTCTTTCGTTTTCACTAGTAGGATAGTTGTTATTATCGTGATTATCATCGTCATTATTTACAAACCCTAAATTTACCTCAGAATCAGACTCTGAATCAATGCCCGCTCAAAATCTCAAACGGGGAAGGAAGAGAGATGATACAGTGTTGTTGTTGTTGTGGAGAGTGTTAAGAGCAGCGCCGCCTCCCGCCTCCGACCAGTATCGCTGCGATGCCCAAGAACTCCTTTGCTTGACTGCGTCTGTGGGGAGAAGTCGTTCTCCTTTTACAGTTTTTGTTTTTCTTTTTTTCCTTTTTCTAGTTTTTGTTTGACTGCGTCTGTGGGGAGAAGCCGTTCTCCTTTTTGTTTTTCCTTTTACAGTTTTTGTTTTCCTTTTTTTCCTCAGAAATAATAATACAACGTTTATAAAAAAACGTTGTAGTATTTCTCTTTTCACAACGTTTAACAATTAAATGTTGTAATATAGTGCAACGTTTCTTTGCTAAACGTTGTCTATTTTCGTTACCACAACGTTTCTTTTATAAACGTTGTCAAAAGAGAAATACTACAACGTTTTTAAAATAAATGTTGTCGAAAACATAAATGACAACGTTTTTTTAAAAACGTTGTTAAAAAAAACGTTGTCAATGCCTCTTTTTGTTGTAGTGAAGGAATATGATTAAAATCCACATCTTGAAAGAACGATCATAGTGGTAATCCAACCTTGAAGACTGGAGTTCCGAGAAACTTGGGTCAATGGAAAAACAAAGTTATGAAAGTTCTATTGAATATCGCTTATTATAGATCCATCCCTATAGAGCATAATAAGTGCTGAGTCTTGTGATTGTGGTGATGTTAAGTCTCTGGAATTTTAATGGTTCGTTGTCCTTGAAATGGAGAAATATTACAGGGTACTTGAGAACAGAAGGTGTTGAGACATTGTTGTGTAAGTGTCGTTGACTCGGTATATACCAAGGAGGATTAGTTCAAGGCACCGTGTCCACTAAGCTGTCGGTATATTCGAAGATATTTTACTAAGGAAGGTTCAAACCCACAAACCACATGTCTCCATGCAACAGTTTTTCACGGAAACTGGGTATGTGAGTCTGCATTCATGCATGCATTTATTTCCATTCATGTGGGGGATTATTGGAAATTGATTTGTAAGAAAAATGAGTTTTGACTCAATTTAAACTAATTTAATGATAATATAATATTTAATTCTTGGAATTAAATATTAAATTATTAATCTACATTTCGAGGAGATAAACATAGGAGAAATAAATGATTAAAGATGGCCATTTAATTGAAATAGTGAAGAGTTAAAGTGGGTAAGAAAAGTCATCCCACATTGGAAAATTAAAGCCTTCTTGACTAGCTTATTAATAAGAAGAAGATGTATGGGGCATTCAACAAGCTAGTAGTATACACTAATGGGCCCAAGATGCAAAGCCCACAAGCGCGCCGCCGCCGCCCGCTTGCCGGCTCGGCCCAGGATCGGGCACAGACACAGGCTCGGGCTCGGGCGCGGGCTTGGATCTTGATTCTTGGTTCTTGGAAATTCGACTTTGGACTGGACTTGGGTGACTTGGGCCTTGGGAGCTTAGGTTGTAACTATATTATTTTTTTGCAGCCAAGTTCAACGTCATCAACCAGGTTGAAAACGCATATGATATCATCTAGGTTCGAATCCACCTGATTGTACTGAGCAGATTGAGAACCCAGCTGATATTTGAACCCATGTTGAGAACCCAGATAATATTTGAACCCAGTTAGAATAAGTTAGGTTGAGAACCTAGTTGATATTTTAACACTAGTTGAGAACCCAGGTGATATTTGAACCCAGCTGAAATAAGCCAGGTTGAAAACCTAATTGATATTTTGACTCAGCTGAAATAAGACAGGTTGATACTGGAATATGACTTTTCACACTCCATAGTGTAACATTCGAATTAAATGAGATTATCTATGGAGGTAGCCTTTGAACTGAAAGATTAAAGAGAATTAATGGCACTTTAATCTGCAGTAACTTCCCACCTGATGGAGTGGTTTTGGACCCTATAAAAGAGGGTCTTATGCATTTCATACATATATAACAACATATTGTAGCATATTTCCTTCTTGCTTTTTATGCCCAGTTTCCAGCACTTCAACGTTCGCCGGAGTTCTGAGTTTTGGAGAGCACCTAGCTCAAAAACGTAGTAGTTGTAATCTTGGGAACATCTTGCCTGAGTCGTCTGCTTTTATACGGTGGCAAAATTGTCTTACGGAAAGAGTTCTACTCACTTCTGCTAAATTGTATTTTTTATTCAATTTTTTAATTTATTAGAATCGATTGTATTAATTTATAATTTTATTGTAATCACGTTATTAAAAATTAAGAGAACTAACAAAATCATAATTAATAAGTTATCTGCTCATGCACCAAATTACATCATGCGCCCCCCAATGGTTTTTCCGGTGTGCGTAAACGCTATCCATACTTTTTTTTTTGAGAAAAAGAATATTTCATCCATTACTTCAAAGGATTACAAAGCAAAGAATAAGGCAGTTCAGTGGTGCCATCTAAATTTCTAACAGCAACTTGAGAAAGGTCATGTGCTGCCGAGTTTGCCGATCGAAAAATATGAGAAAAAGAAACATTATGAAAACAGCTAACAGAAGACTTGATTTCCTCCACTAAATGACCTGCTGTAAAGAGGCAAGCATACTCTGAAATTATAGCATCAATGATGGATTTGCAATCACTCTCTACTGTTATATCTTGCCAACCAAAAGTGCGAGCCAAATCAACTCCTTGCACTACTGCCAATGTTTCGGCAATCTCTGGACATACCACATGTTGTACCAGCCGTTGCCTCCACGCCACCACCTGACCCTCAGCATCCCGTGCAATTATCCCCAAACCCGCAGCCTGTTGTGTAGCAAATAATGAAGCATCTACATTGATTTTTATTGTCGTACCTGTTGGTAGCTTTCATCTTGCCAATGAAACTGGTGGTCTTGAGACAGAATAATGCATCAGGGCTTCCCTGAAGCGCTTGATGTAGTCAGCAGCAAAATTAATTAACTCCTGAGGATCTCCTGGAACTTTGTCGTGCACTAGCTTATTCCGGGCATGCCAAATGCACCAGCACACAGACACGAAAAAACAGAACTGATCATATGTAAGTACCTGTTTCACACCGTAAAACCAGTCCCATAAATCCGAATAATCATTATAAATCACGTGTGATGGAAAGTCAGAAATAGCCCAGACTACTCTAGCAAAGTGACAAAATTTTAGAATATGAATAATTGTTTCCACACTGTCAGAGCATAGAGGACACAGCAAATCAACAGACATCTTGTGCTTCTGTAAATTATGAAGAACAGGGCGACCATTTCGCAAGACTCGCCACAGAAAAACACGAATTTTGCTAGGAACCTTTAGAGACCACATAAAGGACCAATTTCTAGGAACAGTAGAGGAAGTAGCTGCAGTAAAAGGTGCTGCTCTAGCTTTCTTCAGATCTCGGGCCACATAATATGCCGTCCTCACCGAATAGTAACCATTTTTTGTAAAGAACCAACGACGTTTATCATTTCCAGAAAAATGGGTAATCGGTATTTGAAGGATGCAGTCCACATCTTCCTTCCAAAACACCACATTCAGCAACTCTACATTCCACCCACTCCCATCTGAATTAAGAAAATTAGACACAGTTGTATCTCCTAAATGGTATAAATCTGGGGTAAAGGGTCTCCGGTATGAAGATCTAGGAATCCAATTGTCGTTCCACACACTAACCTGCTCACCATTACCAATCCGCCAAATCAGCCCCTGTTTTACCGTATTAATAGTTCCAAAGATACTTTTCCACGTAAATGAGGCTTTAGAGATATAGGGAGCATCAAGGACATGGCAAGAGGGAAAATACTTAGCCTTAAGAACCCGACTAAGAAGAGAATCCGGATTATGAATTATCCTCCAAACTTGTTTCCCCAACAAAGCCGAATTAAAAGCACTAAGATCTCTAAACCCCATGCCTCCATCTCTCTTACTTTCACACAATGTCTCCCACTTAGTCCAATGAATCTTATCTTTCTGCGCGTCACCCCACCAAAATCTAGCAATCGCAGACTCAAGCTCATGCAGAAGATACTCCGGTAACTTACACCCCATCACATAAGAGGGAATGGATTGAAGCACAGATTTAATAAGAACTTCTTTACCATCTTTCGACAAATGTTTCTCACCAAACCCTTGTAATTAATTAATAAGAATCAATCTTATCTCTCTCTGAGAGCCGCCGCTCTGGAAACCCTAGCGCGACCATCTTTCTCTCTGAGAGCCCCTCTCTTCTAGGCTGGAGATTGAGTTCTTGCAACGTGTAAGTCTCTATCTTTTCTTTTCTTTTCAACCTTAAATCGAGATCTCGCTCCAAACTTCCGAGTGTTAGTGAGGTCTCTCCTATAATTTGACGAGTGGTTCTTTGATTCAGTCACGCCTCTTGGTCGTAAGCTTACTCGCTTCCTGTTTCACTTTGCTTTTATATTCTGTTTTAAAAAAGTAATAAGATTCTCTTTCATTATCAGTGATTCTCCTTTTTCTATTCAAGCCTTCTATCCTACCTCTCGAATCTGGTACTTGTGGGTGTTTGTCTTTTCTTGTTGTGGTTCTTTTGTCAGGACATTCTAGTTGGGGGACTGATCCCCACGTTTTATAGTCTTGCTGCGCTGATTACTCTGTTCGGTGCTATGGATCAAATTCTGGCTGGGTTGGGCTCCCAAATGTCTCTAACTGAGTCGGAACATGAGAAAGTTGAGATACCGGATAGTGTTTGGACAAAAACAGCATTCAATCATGAGGTTTGTGTGGTAGGGAGAGTCCTTTCAAGGAAGACAATTAACTTGGAAGCTTTCGAGCGTACCATGTTGACGGGATGGAATGTTAACCGACCAGTTAAAATGCAGAAGGTTGGGGAAGATCGTATTCTCATTTGGTTTGGTCATGAGGTGGAGAAACAACGGGTTATGTGGAGGGGTCCGTGGGCGTTTGATAAAAACCTAGTTGTGTTTCATGAGTTGGAGGCTGGTGACGATCCCGCTACGGTTTCGCTTGATGATTTACCATTCTTTGTTCATGCAGTCGGTTTACCTTTTACCCTAATGCATGGAGCTATGGCTGAAGTTTTAGGAAATGCGATGGGGAAGTGTATGGAGATAGAAACAGCTCCCGAGAACAGTATTATTGGTGATATCTTGAGGTTCCGGGTTCGTATTGATATAACTAAGCCATTGAGGAGGATGATACAAATTGCAGGGCCTTCGGGACAGGAGATTCAGGTTCGCATAGCTTATGAGCGTCTCCCGAATTTTTGTTATTTTTGTGGGGTCATTGGTCACTTGGTAAAAGATTGTAGTTGTTGCTTGGATCTTGCCCATCCTTCTGGGGACGTACCGGTGGAGAAGTTGGCTTACGGAGATTGGATGCGTACTCATCTCAATAGCACTATTATCCGGCTGACACGTCCTTCTACGTCCGGCAATGCTCAAACCACGAGCAAAACCAAGGGTGCAAATGAAAATATTGAAAGTTTAGGGGTGGAGAATGGCAAGTTGACCCATGGTTTAGGAAAACGGACGGAAGTGGTACAACAAACATTTACTAAGGAGAATCTTTCAGTTAATGAGAAGAGCTTCTACAAGTTGTTGGAGAAAAATCAGGGAAAAACAAAGGGAAGTCAATTTTGGTGAGTAATGGGGAGGAATATGAGATAACGGGTATGGAGTTGGTTGCTACTGCCTCTGGCCCGGTGTTGACTGACCCATTCCCTTCTATCGGCCCATCCACCAAGCCCAATAAGCCAGACCCAAACCTGATGCTCATTGATCCACCACAACCCATCCTTGCTACTAGAGATGTTAAGCGAAATTTGCCACGATTCAGAAGTTCATGCTGGCTAAATTTCTGATCCATTAAAAGCAGGATTTAAGCTTAGGAAATATTGGCTAACCCTAACCCTAACGGGTTTAATTGCAGCTAAACGGCTAAATATTTAAAATTTATTTTTATTTTTATAAGTAAAAAAAATAACAATATATTTTATATATAGTAACAACTATACTATAATAAATATAACAAAAAATACACTTTTATGTTATATATATACACACTATATTAAAAAATACAGTAATAATATATATTATATATAATATTAATATATATTATATATAATATTAATATATATTATATATATAATATTAATATAGTATATATATATATATATATATATCGGGCAAATTTAGCTGTGAATTAATTTCAGTCCAGTAAAAAAAAGCCGGATTTAAACGGCCAGAAATATCGCCTACTGCTAGGTTTGGCGGGTTAAACGGCCAGCCTACTGAGCCCGTTTAACATCTCTACTTGCTACCTCTAACCATATCCGCCCTCACCCAAACAGCCAAATTCCACTGAATATCATCCAGGCCCAACCAAATCCTATAAACCCAAACCTAGGGCTGGGGGCGGGGCGGGTTGGGGCGGGGCGAAGGTAAAACCGCATCCGCCCCGCAATTTTTGTGCGGTGCGGGTTTTTGCGGGGCGGGGCATTTTTGATATTGAAAACCGCACAAAATCATAGTTTTGCGGGCGGGGCAAATCTGATATTTATATAAATATCTAAGTGTTTCCCTTGTTATATACGGGCGGGCGGTTTTGCGGGCGGTTGGGAAAAAATAAAACCGCATTCGCCCCGCAATTTTGGTGCGGTGCGGGTTTTGTGCGGGGCGGGGCGAAATCAACATTTGAAACCGCCCCGCCTCGCTATTTTGCGGTGCGGTGCGGGGCGGGCGGGGCGGTTTGTTTTGCCCAGCCCTACCCAAACCTGATCCAGCACAACCTCTCTCCCGATTTCCTAGAAACCACACACAACACCTTCCTGGCCCATTTAAAATCAAATCACAAACCCTTATCCAAGCCCTTCTCCATTAACCATAAGCCCAAAACAAGCTATCCATACTTAATATTCGCACAAAAAAAAACATGTGTCATCTTCATATTAATTCTCTTTTTAAAAATCTTAAAAAAATTGACGTTTGATTTGGGAGTGGGTTAGAAGGTTATTCCATTATATACTATCTACCAATTAAAAATTTCACTCTCGTTTTACTTTTTTTTATTTTTAGTCTAATAATTTAAACAATTATAATTTTTTTGTATCAATTTTATTTTTGAAAAAAATATATCAAATTAATTCTTACTTCATGCTCTTTAATTTGACATCCACATAATATATATATATATATAAAGTAATTTAAATATAATTATGATATGTTTAGATGATTAAAATATTTTCATATAAAAATATAAGAATAATGAAGAAACATATATTTTTAGTTTATTTTCATAGCTTCGTACTTTAACAATTATTTGATTTTTCAGAATTATTTCGTTGTGATTATAAAATAATAAAATATATTAAATTAATGTCAAAACATATAAAAAATTATATTAGTAAGAATATGAGTTGTATACGTTTAATGAGAGTTGATAATAATAAACATAATTTAATTTTTTATTTATAAAATTATATATAAGACTCATATTTATATAAAAAATAAATACCGATACTTAATTAAATTACGGTTTTCTTATCATGTGCTCTTAGATCACATGATAAGAGTATATAAATGGAAGTAAATTAAATAATAGTGTATGTGTGTGTACTCATATATATTTTATAATAATTTTATAATATTATTAAATTCAATCACATATTATTAATATAATAAAATATTTAACTTTTTACGTCGTGCATCGCACGGAAGGATATCTAGTTAACTGAAAACCACAGACTTGGGCGCTCGCGTGGCAGATAACCGTGCACATAGCCTAGCACTAGACCCGGTAATTTAGCACACGACACGAAAACACGACACGAAAACGACACAAAAATTTAGTGTTTGGGTTTGCATTTTGAGTATACGATACGAAAATACACGAACACGAAAGTACACGACCGAGATTTAGTGTCAGTTTTGTGTTTACCCTTTGGGTACACGACACGACACGAGGTACACGAAATAAATAAATAAATATATAATATTTTATATTTAATTTAATAAAAATATATATTTTATGAATTCTGTTTATACTAAACTTTAAAATTTGAAAATATAATGCGAACTTTCATAAATTTCGTGTAAACATTCGTGTTTTCATTGTCATTCATTTCATTTCGTCTACTAAAACCTATAAGAATAATATTATAATATTAAAATTATTATCTATTATAATATTTTAATATTTATTTTATATTATGTGCCTGACACGAAAACACGATACGAAACGACACGAATTTGCGCGGTACACGACACGACATGACACGAATTTATTTAGTGTCGTGTATGGGTTTGGACTTTTGGTACACAAAACACGAAAGTACACGACACGAAAATACACGATACGAATGAATTGCCAGGTCTACCTGGCACCAATTTTCTTGCCCCTCCTGATTATCTCTGCTCAATTTATTCTGCAATTATACAATTTCCATAATAAACAAATACACACTAAAATGAGATAAATGTTAAAATTAGCTGATATACTTTTCCGTTTGTGATCAAACTAGCACGCAAAGTTCACTACACAAAAGAAAAAAAAAAAAAAAAAAAGACCAACGACTATCAAACCAACCAAGTTTAAGTGGCTTAATTGAATGTTTGTGCAGAAAGAAAAGTATTTAGATATAATAGATTAATTCCTCCAATCCAACATGATCAATGCTTCCGTTCTCAATGAACGAACACCAAAGGTCTATTCATATCCAACCCCCACGTCATATATTATTAGAAGTTGAACAGCTTTTTCTACCCGGGGGATTCGAAAAGACTCATGATCACAGCTAGTGCTATCAAATACACATATATTTACTACTATTATCTGACTATAAGTATCACCCTTAACATGTAACAGCACATCTTTCGTCCCATCATATTCGCAGACATGCCTTCTGGACCAAAAAAGAGGAAAGATGTCGCTAAGAAGAAGGAACTCCAAGAAGACAATTCCGGAAATGCCCCTGACAACCAACAACAAAGTAAGATTTTTTTTTCTTGACATAATCTTTTTTATTTCAGTTGTTTTTTTCTTCATTTTTTTTATTATTTTAGTGGTTTTCAATTTTTTTAGGGTTTTCTTATTCTTATTTTTTCAGTTTTTAGGGTTTATTTTAAATTTTTAGAATATATTTTTTTAGTATATTGAGTTAGGGGACCGTGGGATATGCCGGCAGTGCCACCCCACAGGGCCACCAAATTCCGGAGGCCTCTATTTTTATATTAAATATATTTTTTCATACTGTACGTTTATCTCTTTTTACGAGCGATATTGTTCATGTGTCATTGTTTTTTGGTTTAGTGAATATACAATACAAAAGTTGTCTGATTTGAGTTATTTAATCTTTACAGAATTATTTTTTTCATTATTTTTTTTTTCAATTTTTTTCAATTATTTCAACAGGAAAGGAAGAAGCTGGTGTTGAAGATGAGACAAGTAAGGTTAAAAAACAAGAAGAGGACCACACTATAATAAGTGAAAATGAATTTATGCAGCAATCTATCTATTCGGCTATTTGTGGAGGAACCGTCACTAAAATCACTAATGACGATAAGCGTAATGACCGGGAAGATACACAGTCGAATAACGAAGTAATAAATGTCGATAATGCGGATCATGTCGATACCCTCGGTGGGTACAATCACGACCATCAAATGATGACTGAAATTTTGGAAGGACAAAACCAAAGGGTTTTCAAGAAAAGAACAAAATCAAAGGGTTTTCATCCTTACTTTAATTCGGTTTAAACGACAAACACGATTAAAAAAAAACTTCACCTACCCGAGACCCTCTAAAGGATCTTGAAGCCATTAAAAGGCTTTCTTGATTTAGATTTGCGCAGAACATAAAGAGATAGGTGGGGTACGGTTTGTGTTTGTATGGTTCGATTCGAAGGGCTTATTATTTGATTGATTCGCATTGATGAAAGAGATGAGATGAGAACTAGATGAGTTTTTGTGGTGGGAGAGAAAATGTTGGTGATGGGGGCGGATAATACAAAGTGTCTGTTTCTAGGGTTAGATTAAAATGAGTAACATTTAGTTTGTATAAGTGTAACTTTTTGTTTCTTTAATAATAATTCTTTTGTTTCTTTAATCTTCAATATTACTGAATCTTATAGTACTATCATTAATTAGTGAACCGATTACTTCCTGTTACTGTTTCATTTAAGTTACAATGATACTTTGAGTTTAAGATACTTTCAAAAAGAAAATTTCTTTGTTTGTCAGAAAGTGTTGAGGAGTTTTTTTAGCGACCAATTGTATATATAACTAAAACCTAGCAACGAGCTAGGTACGGGTTACCAGTGAGTAATAAATAGTACATGGGCATGGGCTCGAAAGCCATTAATTCCCTAGCTTTTAAATCCAAAACAATGAAAGTATTGCTTGATGTCGCTGAGAATTTCCGTGGTCTATTTGGAGTGAATTAAGTGAACATAAAGAGATAGGTTGGGTACGGTAAGTGGAACATTAAATTATTAATGGAGTAAATTAAAACTGTCCTTATTCTTTGCACATAATCGTATTTTCGGTATGATTTGGGTTGTTTGGAGTTGGGCTGAACGCATGACTATGCAACTTTCATTGGGAAAAGGCCATATTGTTAGGGTGTTTTGGGGCAAGAATTGAAAATGTTAACTTAAACTATGGTATGAATGTTGGAAAAGCCATGATGACAACTTTATAAGGGTTCTTAGGAACTTAAATTAATAACTTGGTTCCCATGTATTAAATAATTGAGTAGATAATTGAGTACGGGTTTTTAAAAAGTATAAACTTATTTAGTGATAAAGTGTATAAAATGTTAAAGTGTTGGTTGAAAATTTATTAACTAATGTATTAATACATTGTGTGCACTTTAGTATTTATTTGGCAAAAAGAGTGGTATTTTGGAATTACAAATTTTATCAGGGTTATTTTTACACAGCTAGAATTTGTACAAATTAGCATATGCGACTACAGAGATTATTCTTTATCATTTATTTGGGTTTGAAGTGACGTTTTGTAAGTGCATGTACTTAGTTAATACATTGTTTTATATTGTGTTTGTATTCGCAATCAATAATTAGATACAACCGGTTCAACGTACGAGTTCGTAAAGTCTAGTATGGGAGAATAAACAAAAAGCACCATTTATAGATAAGACCGGCCGTGGTCTTTTGGAAATGGAAAGCAACCACGTGATGACTTCTTTTGATAGAGTGGGACACGTGGCAATTTGTTATTGGTTGAGCATATTTAATTTAAATGATAAGATAAATTTTCACATATATATATGTGTTAAAAAATTTATTTTTTCCCTCTACATATATAGACACCTCATATTATTATAAGATATACAAAATAAATAACAGTAAATAAGATATGGAGATTGATAATCTGCAGAATATTTTTTCGTAGTAGTAGTGTTGCTATCCAAAATATTATCCGGAGATAGATATTGCTGGAATGGACGGACAACAAACAAAGTGCGAGAGCACGTCTGTGGGGAAGTGAATAACACAAGATTTGTCGGGTTTGTTAGGCCCGGGCTTGAATGCTCTCGCGAGATGTTATTAATACGAATACGTCGGAGTACAAATATTAACGTAAGAATGCAATTACAATGAGTGTAAAAGATCCTAGTTATCTAGCTCTTGAGTGCCGCTCTGTGAGTTCTTGAACTGCAGGGAGTTCTTGCTCTCGTTTCTGCCGACCGTCTTATGAGTTAAAAGGTTTCGAGAGTGAGAGATATAAATATCTCCGAAGTGTATAGCATTGCCAAGAATGAAAAAGCAGAGAGCCAGCCGAATCCGGAGAAAAGTGGAGAGTATTCCAAGTGTAGGAAGCCTTCTATTTATAGGAGTTGGGATGCCTTTAATCCTGACGGGCGATCGCCTTTCTTATAATATTATAAGGGGGCGACCGTCTTTTATCACATGGGCTGGTTGCCTTAAAGTCCGCGGCGGCTGCTGGCAGCCAGCTGTGCGGACCAATGAGAAGTCTGCACGCGTCCTGAGTCGCTGTCCCGGGAGGTCCCACCTTGTACCTTTCGGCGGGTCTGTCGGTAGGTGAAGATGGTGACAGGCTGTGGTCAATGATCCATGTTCTGCGGTGCATGTTCCGGATCTGCACGTGGTTCTCTGTCCCGAACTTCCCCCTTCGCCGACTAGACGGATGTTGGCTTCGCGTGGCATGAGGCGGTCGTCCTTGGCCGGGCACCAGAGTCGATCGCGAGGTGCCAAGAGACGATCGCCTTAGATGTCGATCGCTCGGCACTTGGGTTTGATCTGGGATCTCCATTCTGTAGGCAAGTCTGCCTTGGTCTATTCGACTCTGGCTCGGTCGCCCGGCATTTGTGCCGATCGCTTGTCGAGGTGTGTAAATCTCGACACAACAATTGCCTCCAGCTTGCTCCTATGTTGAAGACATGGGGTGAGGTGGTTCCACTGGCGATCGTTTAGGATAAAGACGGGCGATCCGTTGAGCGGACTTTAGTCTCGGACTTGGGCGATCTGATCGATTGGCGAGATATTTTCGGTCTTGTTCATGTGATCTTTAATTTTGCAGATCCCTCGTGGAAAGCTGATTGTTTCGACTTAGAGGAACCGTGCACAGTCGCGGAGTTCGATGGACCGACCTCCATGACCGTGTCTTATGTGCGAGCGACATTCCACCTGTAGGTTTGTCTCGTGACTCATTTTATTGTGAGGGTCCTCCGTTAGACGAAGGGCGTGCCGTCTCGTATTTAAACGAAGGGCGTGCCGTCTCGGTCTGGAGGAGTCCTTGTGCGGGGCGTCGTCGGATTAATCGACTCCACGTCCGCAGCTTGTTAGCACTTTTCTACCTCGGATCGTCATGTTAGATGGCAATCCTCGACGGTATACGTTGTGACGGGGGTAGGGACGCGTCGCATTGTCCGGGTCCACCAAGTTAGATGATGAACCTTTGAGGTCGGGCGAGCGTGTCCACTGATTTGTTTGGAGGGTCCTTCTACTACGCCCGCCTCGTATTTAAACGAAGGGCGAGCGATCGCAGCCCAAAGGAGCCTTGCATGGCCGAAGCTGTCAGTTCCATCGACCTCCAGGACCATGGCTGCACTCTTCTACCTCGGATTGTCATGTTAGATGGCGATCCTCGACGGTGTACGTTGTGCTGGGGGAGGCGATCTCGTGCCTAGGTCCATCATGTAGATGATGAACTTTAGATGGCTAGCGAGTCCTCCATTTTTGAAGATGTTGCGTGATTCTGGCGATCGGGTTGGAAGACTGATGATCGTCGTTCGGTTGCTGATCTCGTTACTCATAGGTGAAAAAGTAACCTCCGTCTGGCCGAAAAATCTGCGGCCTTGGCGCGGAAGATTGCGTAGGTCGGGGGGATGTCCTTCGTAAGGTGCCTGAACATGGGCGAAAGACCATCGAATCCCCCTAGGACCGAGTAGAGGGCGATCTCGTCGCTTACGGGCTCGCCGTTGATGATTATCTCATCCACTCGGTCGATGTATTCTGCATCAGACTCGCCTTCCCACTGCCTGATTTTCATCATGCGGTGGGGACATTCGGGTCGAGCGACCTTGGCGGCGAAGTACGACGTGAAGTCGCCCGCCAGTTGTTCAAAGGAACGGATGGATCGCGGTGGCAATGAGACGTACCACCTATGGACCAGGTCGCCCAGCGTTAGCGGGAACATTTGGCACCTGGTTGCGTCTGATGCCCCACATCCGGTCATGTAGATCCGGAACTTGCTCAGGTGAGTCTCGGGGTCCGATCTCCCCTCGTACAAAGGTGTTTGAGGAGGAGTGATCCTTGGTTGCACGGGGGCGAGCTCGATGTAGACCGCAAGTGGCTCGCTCGGCCCGGTGATCTTTCTCTTGGCGCCTGCCCCAGATTCCAGGAGCGTCTTTGTGTCATCGAGCTGGCATTGCATTGTGGCCATCGCCGTAGCTTGGTCTCTTGTGGTTTGGATCTCGGAGCGGGCGCCGAGGCGATCGTGTACCGATCTCCTGGCTCCGCAGTAGGCGATGAGGTCGCCGCCGCCGATATTGATTTTTCGGCGAGGAGGAGCCAGATGGCTGGTCTGCCTTCTGGGAGTTGGGTAAGCTGAACTCCTGGTGACGGATTCGGGCTCCGTCGTCTCGTGGCTGGGGCCAGAATGCCCCGGTCGCCATGATGGGTCGCTGCCTAGGCGGCTGAAAATAGAACCGACCCGCCTCGCGAGTGCTTTTGCTCGTGAGTCGGGGCTTCCTGACGATCGCTCGTCAAGTAACCCCTTGAGCTTCCGCTTGCCCACGCGGTGGATGGCCGGTGGGGTAATTGCGGGCGCGTCGAATGCTCTCCGTTGCTCCCTTAGGATGGACATAGCCTCCTCGATCTGCTCCGCAGATTGGAACTAGTCGAGCGAAAGGCTGGGGCCGCCCCTCGGGTGCGGGATCGAGAGTCTCACATCGCCGCGGCTACCTTCTGTCGTAGGCTGGGGCTCGGAATGAGCCGGAATAAGGCGTTCGGCGGATCGAAGAGTGGATTTCCTCGATGTGGTGGGGGACGTCATGATTCTGAAGGCTTTCTTTGAAGAACAGTGGGTGTTTCTTCAAGTATATATCCCGGAGAACAGTGAGTGTTCTTCGAGACGGTCGGAATAAAAATGAAGGTTAAGATCCCCTTCCTCTAGCGCCAATTGTTGCTACCCAAAATATTATCCGGAGATAGATATTGCTGGAATGGATGGACAGCAAACAAAGTGCGAGAGAACGTCCGTGGGGAAGTGAATAACACAAGATTTGCCGGGTTTGTTAGGCCTGGGCTTGAATGCTCTCGCGAGATGTTATTAACACGAATACGTCGGAGTACAAATATTAACGTAAGAATGCAATTACAATGAGTGTAAAAGATCCTAGTTATATAGCTCTTGAGTGCCGCTCTGTGAGTTCTTGAACTGCAGGGAGTTCTTACTCTCGTTTCTACCGACCGTCTTATGAGTTAAGAGGTTTCGAGAGTGAGAGATAGAAATATCTCCGAAGTGTATAGCGTTGCCAAGAATGAAAAAGCAGAGAGCCAGCCGAGTCCGGAGAAAAGCGGAGAGTCTTCCAAGTGTAGGAAGTCTTCTATTTATAGGAGTTGGGATGCCTTTAATCCTGACGGGCGATCGCCTTTCTTGTAATATTATAAGGGGGCGACCGTCTTTTATCACATGGGTTGGTTGCCTTAAAGTCCGCGGCGGCTGCTGGCAGCCAGCTGTGCGGACCAATGAGAAGTCTGCACGCGTCCTGAGTCGCTGTCCCGGGAGGTCCCACCTTGTACCTTTCGGCGGGTCTGTCAGTAGGTGAGAAGATGGTGACAGGATGTGGTCAACAATCCACGTTCTGCGGAGCATGTTCCGGATCTGCACGTGGGTCTCTGTCCCGAGCTTCGGCCTTCGCTGACTAGACGGATGTTGGCTTCGCGTGGCATGAGGCGGTCGTCCTTGGCCGGGCACCAGAGTCGATCGCCAGGTGCCAAGAGACGATCGCCTTAGATGTCGATCGCTCGGCACTCAGGTTTGATCTGGGATCTCCATTCTATAGGCAAATCTGCCTTGGTCTATTCGACTCTGGCTCGGTCGCCCGACATTTGTGCCGATCGCCTGTCGAGGTGTGTAAATCTCGACACAACAAATAGTATATTTCTTCCTTTGTCAATGGTATAACATTACATCTTGGAGCAAGCTATTTATAGGCAAAGTTATATTACCATTTCAACAAATGTGTACATCAATTGTCAATAATGGTGCACTACAATTCCAATTTGTCCACCTTCTTCAAAGTTTGAATCAAACTTCCTCTTGGTTTGTCAAAAGTTGTGGGCAACATTTAACTTCTTTGACAATTAATTGTGCTAAAGCCCACAATTGATAACACTCCCCCTTGGATGTAGCAATGTGAGTTGGATAAGTGTGTCTCGTTAAGAACCTTAAGCCGAAAAACCCAATGGGAATAAAAGCGGTCAGAAGGAAAAAAGAGTACACAACTTAAATCTAATCCTTGTGCATAAGCTACCTCGTTAAAAACCTTAAGCTGGAAAAACCCAATCGGATAAAAACCAGTCATAAGGGAAAAAGAGTACAACGCACATATTCGCTCCCCCTGAAATAAAGAATATATGCCGTCAAACTGATTTATCAATCTTGGTTAAGATTAGTTGTTCTCATGCCTATACCGTATACCATCTTCTCGAATGTAGATGTCGGCAATGATTTTGTAAATAAATCAGCGAGATTATGACAGAGCGAATTTGTTGAACATTTACTTCTCCGTTCTTCTGTAGTTCATGTGTGTAGAAAAACTTCGGTGGAATATGCTTGGTCTGATCACCTTTTATATATCCACCTTTGACTTGTGCTATGCATGATGCATTGTCTTCATAAATAATTGTGGGAGTGTATGTCACAAGCTTCAATCGACATTCATTTAGTATATGATCTATAACTGATCTTAGCCAAACACTTTCTCTGCCAGCTTCAGGGAGAGCAATTATCTCAGAATGATTGGAAGATGTAGCTACTAATGTTTGTTTGGTCGATCTCCATGATATAGCCGTAACATTATAGCAGAATAAATAACCGGTCTGTGAGCGAGCCTTATGTGGATCGGATTTGTATCCCGCATCAGCATAACCAACTAATCCAGAGTTAGTAGCCTCTTTTGAATAGGATAAACCCAGGTCAATGGTACCATTTAGATAACGAAAAATGTGTTTGATACCATTCCAATGTCTTCGAGTTGGTTCGGAATTGTATCTTGCAAGTAAATTTACTGTAAAAGAAATATCGGTTCTGGTGCATTGTGCTAAATACATCAGTGCTCCAATAGCATTGAGATAAGGCACTTCAGGACCCAAATTTTCCTCATTTAGTTCCTTAGGTCGGAATGGATCTTTCTTAGGATCTAAATCTCGTATACCATAGGAGTACTCAGAGGATGAGCCTTGTTCATATTAAATCGTTTGAGCAATCTCTTGGTATAAGCAGCTTAATGGACAAGTATTCCATTATCTTTATGCTCGAGCTCAAGACGAAGACAGAGTTTTGTTATTCCAAGGTCTTTAACCTTTCTTTCTTCAGATATTCAGCAGCATCGGATAACACTTTAGGAGTTCCGATTAAATTTATGTCATCCACATAGACTGCAATTATAGCAAATCCAGTATTGGATCTTTTAATAAAAACACATGGGCATTTAAGATCATTTTTATAACCTTCCTTAGAAAGATATTCATTCAACCTATGATACCACATGCGGCCGGATTGCGTTAATCCATACAGTGATTTCTGTTGTTTGATCGAGTATAGCTCACGAGGAGTAGCAGATTTTGGCATTTTATATCCATCAGGAATTCTCATATAGATATCAGAATCTAATGAACCATATAGATATGCGGTAACTACATCCATTAGCCGCATGTCCAAACACTCATGGACAGCCATATTAATAAGAAAATGGAAAGTGATTATATCCATCAATGGTGAATACGTTTCGTCATAGTCAATCCCAGGCCGTTGGGAGAATTCTTGGGCTACGAGTCGGTCTTTATATCTCGTAATCTCATTTTTCTCATTTCTTTTTGAACAAACACCCATTGTAACCAATTGGTTTTATATTATTCGGTGTTCGAGTAATTTGCCCAAATACCATTCGTTTTTCTAGGAAAGCTAATTCAGATTCTATTGCTTCCTCCCATTTAGGCCAATCCGACCTTTGACGGCATTCAATTATTGAATGTGGTTCATTATTGTAATCATCGTTCATAATTTCTTGTGCAACCGAGAAAGCAAATAAATTATCGATTATCATGTTTTTCCGATCTCATATCTCATTGTAATGATTTATGGCATTCTCGGTGCTTTCAGAATCCATGATCCCTTCATTATTTGCAGTATTACGCTCTACAGATTCATCTGCAGCATGCTCACTAGGATGATCTTGGTTTGTGATCCCATTACTTCTCCCCTTTCTTTTTCGAGGAACAGTGTCCTTCGAACCAACAGGTCTATCATGCTTTTTTCATGGGGCATCATCATCCATTTTTGTGTGTTCATTAGGAACAACGATCCTGGCTGGAGCATTCACAGCTGGAATGTAAGACTTTATTACTTTACTTGCATCATTAAATGCATCAGGAAGTCTATTAGCAATATTTTGTAAATGGATGATTCTATTCACCTCATTTTCACATTCTGCAGTACGTGAGTCTAAATGGGATAGGCTTTGTACATTCCAGGAGATATTCTCAAATGGTTTCTGTTTTTCTTTATCCGAAACAGCCTTATCCTCACCAATCGATGGAAACACTGTCTCATCGAAATGACAATCCGCAAATCGTGCGGTAAATAAATCACCCATTATTGGTTCCAAATACCAAATTATTGATGGGGAATCAAATCCGGTGTATATGCCAAGTCGGCGTTGAGGACCCATTTTTGTACTTTGAGGAGGTGGAATTGGCACATGAACAGCACATCCGAATGTGCGTAAGTGTAAAATATTCGGCTCAAACTAATTGCATTGGGGAGTGCATATGATAAGCAGTGGGGCGTAATCTGATGAGTGCTGATGCATGTAATACTGCATGACCCCACACTGCACTAGTGAGCTTTGATATCATTAATAATGTACGAGCAATAATTTGAACTCGTTTGATCAAGGATTCAGCCAATCCATTCTGGGTGTGAACATGTGCTACTAGGTGCTCAATATTTATTCCTAGTGCTGCACAATATTCATCGAAACTTTTTGATGTGAATTCTCCGCCATTGTCCATTCTTATATTTTTTATAGGATATTCAGGAAAATGTGATCGGAGTTTAAGAGTCGTGCAAAAGCAACATTTCTGGTAGATAATAAACATATATGGGACCATCTGGATGATGCATCTATTAAGACCATAAAATATCAGAATGGTCCACTTGCTGGATGTATTGGTCCACAAATATCACTATGAATGCGTTGTAAAAATGATGGTGATTCATAACCAACCTTTTCCATAGAAGGTTTAGTAATAAATTTTCCACGTGAACATGATTCACAGAAATAATCTTTGGACATTAGTATTTTTGTGCCCTTTAATGGATGTCCATGAGTATTTTCAATAATCCTACGTAACATATAAGTTCCTGGGTGCCCAAGGGGATCATGCCATAACCCAAATATATCAGGATTCACCAGCTTCCAAGCCATGGTAGCGTAGGTTTCAAAAGCTCGAATAGGGACACAATACAGTCCAGAAGTTGTTGCTTCAATTTTCTCGTGGACAAGTCGAGTGTCCATTTTATAAGATGTAATATAGAGATGTTCTTTATTATTTTCAATCATTGTTTCCAAGTGATAGCCATTTCGGCGTATATCCTTAAAACTCAGCAGATTTCTTTTTGATACACCAGATAATAACATATTTTCAATGTGTAAAATATTTCCATTAGGCAACATCACAGTTGCATTCCTTGAGCCATCAATAATCTCTACGGGACCAGATATAGTTGTAACGTGCGTCTTGCATAATTTCATGCTCGAGAAATATGCTTTATTTGTAAATATTGAGTGTGTTGTTGCACTATCAACAAGACAAATGTGTATCTGTTCGATACTTTTCATATGAATTCCTGTTCAATCAAATCATCACATAATAAATATTTAAGACATGAAATATTTTTTTATTGATAATGGAAATGTACATACATATTTTTTTTCAATAATACATTTTTGTATGTATCATTATTGCCGATACAAGGCCAACAATATAAATGATAAATAAAACACCATCCAGAATAATTTTCAGAGCTCAGAAGGTCTTTCAATTTTTTTTATATATATATATATATATATATTCATTCTTCAGATCCTCGGATAAATGATGGCGCATGAATATCATTGCATTTGCCTCATTTTTAATATCGGCATTAGCAAGTTCCACAGATTCCAAGGTAGTAGCTAATCCCATACCTTGGAGGTGTAATTTAGCACCAGTGACATCGAGGATTTGGAATTTTTTATTTTCAATTCCGGTCATTTTCTCTACAAGAATAAAAACGAGTTAGTATAAATAAATTCAAACTCGAATAATACTAACCTTTTCGAGCAATAACTCGTGATGATAACGCATTGTGAAATAGTTTATAATTTATATTATTATAAGATAAACAAAATAAATAACAGTAAATAAAATATGGAGATTGATAATCTGCAGAATATTTTTTCGTAGTAGTAGTATATTTCTTCCTTTTTCAATGGTGTAACATTACATCTTGGAGCAAGCTATTTGTAGGCAAAGTTATATTACCATTTCAACAAATGTGTACATCAATTGTCAACAATGGTGCACTGCAATTCCAATTTGTCCACCTTCTTCAAAGTTTGAATCAACATTCCTCTTGGTTTGTCAAAAATTGTGGGCACCATTTTTCTTCTTTAACAATTAATTGTGCTAAAGTCCACGATTCATAACAACACCACATTTTTTATATTTCTCCAACCACAAAAAATCACTCCATTTCTTTACTTATTTCATCCGTTTACATTAAAATTCCATCCTCTTCTCATTTGTTGTTATTTATGTTATTAATTTAGTCTCAAGTAATATATTGGTATTTTTTTCCCTTATATTTATTATACGATTTTAATTTTTGGAATTTTTATATTTTTTGTTGTAGTTATAAATTTTTAGTATTAGGAGTATTTTTAGCACAAATAATTTTCAGCTTAAAATATATAGCAAAATAATCTATACTTCTATTAAAAGAGAGTCGTGACACATGTCACTTTGTAAGTTTTTTGATTTTTATTTTAAAATAAAATTTATATATAGAGACGTATTCTTAAATTTAAAAAAAAATTCTATATATGTATTGTGGGAGTTTTATTCCACAACTTACACTCATCTACCAATAAAAAAATCCTTCCTTTATTTTTTTAGCTTAAAATTTTAAATGTTTATAATTTTTTTAAATCAAGTTTATTTTTAATGAAAAATATATCAAATTAATTTTTATTTCACAATGTTCAACTAGACATCCATATGAATATAATAAATTTGATGGATTTACAATAATGACCGATTGCACAAAAAAATTATATTAGAAAAATATGAATATTTATTTTCAGTAAAATTAATTGATGCAAAATAAAAATATATTAACTCATTTATTACCTACATAAAAAATAAACTATGATATTTATTTAATTATAATAATTAAAAATAATAAAGCATACACTGCACACACATATATTAAGACTTAATCACATATTACTTTCGTCCCCAAAACTTATTCCTACATTTTTCGGTATGTCCAGAATTTTTTTTTCATGTAATGAACACTAATTGACTTAACACTTTGCTAATGTGGTACTCTTTCTTGAATTATATTACACCCCATAATACACCCATCAAGTCTTTTATTAATATTACGCTAATATGATACTCATGTCGAAAATCATCAAAAATAAATTTAGAGATCGATGAATTATTTTATAATAAGAGAATATCTTATGCGGTGTATCGCACCGGAGAACATCTAGTTATATTTAATGTTGCGGTTGTTTGATAAATGTGGTTGGATTGAAACCCGTAGTGATGAGGTGAAATAGACAGAAATTAATTAAATATTAGAGTTGTTGGATTGGTTAACTTAAATTAAAGCGGTCGCCTAGGTCCGCTCGGCCCGCCCGTCCTCAGGGCCGGGCCTGCTTGCTCATCACGCTAGAAGCTTTTATATTTTTTTGGAAGATGCTAGAAGCTTTTATATAGGTGGAGGATTTTTCGGAGAAGAGTCTCACCATTTTCAACACACACGATTCCCCAATTTCACAGATTGTTGATATTTTTTACTCATTGTTCTTCAGATGGCGAACTCAGAGGACGATTTCCTTTCCCAATTCCTCGAAGCTGGACGTAGCGCGAGGCGTTACGGCCGCGATCCTGTCTTCGGAGCACTTCATCAAGTCTTGCCGTTGCCGTTGGCCGAGGATCCAATTCCACGTGCTACGCCGGCAGCGAAGTGGGCTGTCCAGGCGCTGCCTGAAGTTACTGTGGATAAGGCAGCGAACTGTGCCGTGTGCAAGGATGAGCTTGCGCTGGGAATTACCGTCTTGCAGATGCCTTGCAGGCATTTGTTCCATTTCAATTGCCTTCTGCCATGGCTGGAAACACAGAACACATGCCCACTTTGCCGCTTTGAGCTTTCTACCGATGATGACAACATCATTCCTGCTTGGCTGTTTGGAGGTGAAGATCTCGGTTCCGGTGGTGGTGAAGATCTCGGTTCCGGTGGTGGTGAAGGTGCAGACTGCTGAACGGTGAGGCTTTTCTTTCGGAAGTTATTGATGATTTCTTTCGGAATTCTAACAGTAATTTTTTATATTCAGAAGTTATGTTTGCTTTGTTCATTCTTATAAGATAGAAAAGCAGTGGGCGTGCCATTGTATAATCACCTTCCAATGATTTTGTTATTGTGTGACAGTCTCAATTTATTGTTGCTGCTATGTTGTTGAACAGTAGGATAAATGTGAACTATGTCACAATTGATTAGAGTGATAGGTTGGAAATTGATGCTTATAGAAGAGAAAACAAAAGAAAAGGAAAAAATAACCTTGGAAAGTGCCCAAATTCTTTTCGTAAAGACTAATTCTAAGATTATATAAGCATGAATTGATTAGAAAGTTTTTTAGAGATAGGAGTAGGGAGACAGAAAATTTGGGGGGATAAAAACATGTGTGGTAATAAAGTTGTGGGGATGAAGACTATTGAACAGAAAAATTTGGGAAGCTTATCCTCAACACTTTGACAATATGTTCCTCCTCTTTCAATGACTGTATCCCAGAAACTTCAGTTATTTAGAAAGCCTCAAGAAGAATAATGGCTCAGTTAAGTTATCTCAGTTGCTGCATCTTTATGTGCTTGTTCCATCATATAGGAGGAAAAAATAAGATTCCATTTGCGGCTAGAAATATTGGCACCTGTTCTTCTTAGGGTGGTGGCAACGGACCGCGGCTTAGCCGCGGGTTGGGCTAACCCGCACGGTGAATACCGCCGCCACCTCCGCGGCTTGGCTCGGGTAGAAGGCTTCGCGGGTTCTTAAACCGCTGCGGCTTGTGAAGGAAAAGAGCCGTTGAACGGGCGTGCGTGTGTGTGTGGTTATATATATATATACTGTGGTTATATATATATATATATATATATATATATATATATATATGTATTTGCAGGTTGTATATATATGGTTGTATATATATATTTCGAATGGGTGTGTGTGCTGCGTTTTTTTTTTTGCAGGTTGTATATATATGGTTGTATATATATATGAACAGAAAGAGAGACTTGCAAAGAGGATGGGTGTGTGTGTGCTAGTAGCATGGGTGTGTGTGTGCTGTGTTTTTTTTTTTTTTAATATTTATATGTATTTTGTTTTTTTTAATCTTATATTTGTAATTGTTTAAAATTTGTTTTTTTTTCTTTTAAAAATAAAAGTTAGATGTGGTGTGGTATATAAAAGTTAAATTTTTTTTAAGTATTTTGTAATTTTCTTATAATTAATTAGGAATTTTCGCTTTAAACCCTCAATTATTTAATGCTTTACATATAAAATTTAGTATGTTTTTTTTAAGTATTATTTCTTTTTTTAGGATCTAATTTTTTTTAAGTATTATTTCTTTTTTTTAGTATTATGTAATTTTTTTTAAGTGTTTTGTAATTTCGTTTTAAGTAATAATAAAATATTATGTGTTTTTATTAAATTGTTTGATATAATTTTTAATATAAAAAGGTAAAAAAAAAAAAATTAAAAGTGGTGAGGGTAGATGAGACATGGTTGTCACTAAAAAATGGTGAGTGAGGGTAGAGTGGGGCTAGAGTGGGGGTTGGATGAGTTGGAAGAATATTATTGGTGGAGAGTGGGGGTAGATGGGGGTAAGGGAGGCACCATTGCCACCACCCTTAACGGTTAATTAGAAACTTTCACATCACGCGTAAATGTTATGTTGACCATTAAAGTCTTGTAATTAATATTCACGAGGCATTATCCAACCCGTGCGATGCACGGTCTTTGGTTGAATATCTACGTGTTTTGTACGTAATGTTGGGGCAGACGGTTGAATGAGCAGATCGCAGAATTTAAATGCTTTTTAGAGAAGTTTATATGTTTTTTTATTGTTATTGTCCTTTTATTTTAGTCTATGTAATTAGTTATATGAAATGAGGCTTTACTAACCCGTATGTTGCTCCGGGGTTGTTTTTGGTTTATTCAACCCGTGCGATGCACCGATTGTATCTAAGATTTCATAGTTAAAATTTAACCATCTTGTAATTTATACTATCATTTAAAAGTTCATTTTAATCACATTGTGTATTAGAAGGTTCATTTGCATTGTGATGTTTATCATAACTTTTGTATTTAAATTAGTTTATTTACATTAAAAGTTACAATTAAAATAGTCTCTTCATATATTTACAATTAAAAGTTACAATTAAATCTCCCTTTCACATTAAATTAAGGGGGATAAATATTATATAGTATCGATGTCATGTGCATCATACTCTGTAATAAGATATCTAGAGTTGTGCTCCCATAAAGACATAATGGTGCCGAGTTTAACTTTCTAGATTTTCCTTAATATCTTGATTTCACATGATCTTGGCAATTTTTATCAAACTATATAAGGTAATTGTTGCCTGCATTTGAAAAATTGATAAACCATGATATGTTTAGTGAATTTATAACTATAATAAATTGTATTCTTGCTAATTGATTGGTTTTGACAATGTCTTCTTGTTAAACTTGATGTGTCTGAAATCCTTAAATTCTGGAAGGTTTTCTAGCAACTCCTTTGACAGACAGAAGCATAAAATGACTCTGAAAAGCTTGTATGGAGCTCCAAGATGAGAGATAGTTTAATTGCCATGTTTGACGGTGTATTGACCATAGTTTTTCAATCCTGTTTTGCAGAGGTGGCGAATTATTCCATTGTAGATCATCATGGTTGGAAAATTTCCTTTTTTTTTTCTTAAGGCAAATTTCTGTACTGGTGAGTAACTTGTTTTCTTGGGCCAATTATGGTGTAACTAGAGCTAAATGTCGCTGAAGCTTTCCGTTTTATTTCAAAGGCATGGGGAACTGAGATTTTAAATGTTGCAAAATTGTCACTTTCTTGTTCTCTGTTTTATGTATATTGTGTTAGTTTAAGCACATAAGTAGCAACACTAAGTTGTCAAATTAGATATAGCTTACCCTCCAATAAAAGAATGATAAAATAAAAGGTAAAACAAGGATCTAATGGAGGTGGCTGCCGAGACAGTGCTGTGCCAATGTACAGCTTATGAGTTGCTTTGATTTCCCATGCGTTACTCTTAAAATATATGCATGTTATCTATATCTATATATTATACTAGGTTTACACCATGTGCGATGCACGGGATTGTCCATGGTTGGTACTCGGTAGAAGAATAAAAGTTTAATGGATTTAGCTGCAGATTGTACATGGATTGTTAGCATGGTATATTAATGTTATATATATAGATTTTGTTAGTTAAAGTTGTTCAATCAATATTTTATTTTTAAAATAAGCGATTTTAAAGAAAATAGAATCAATCGATTTTTTTATTGTTAATTATTTTGTAAGTGTTTTTGTGTAGTAAAAGAAAAATTAAAAGTAGATATTTGAAAGATTATACATTACATTTTTTGTAAATTTTATTTAATTAACCGGTCTTAATCTATATTTTAAATAAAGTATGACATATCATGTGGCACAGAGAAGTTCTTTTTAATATATAGAAGATGAATTAAATTAGAAAGTACTCCCTCAGTCCCAATAATAATGGACTGTTTTGAATTTTTGCGGTCAACAAATTTCAATTTTAACTACGAATTTCAACTATTGTAAAAAAGGTAGATATTAGAAAGATTACCCATGACATTTTTTTTATAAATTTTATTCAATTAACTGGCCTTCTTTATCTAGATTTATTAACTATAAGTAAATTTTGAAATAGTATTTTATGTTAAAATCTTGATTAACTAAATAAATTGTGGCTTGTCATATGGGGGAGAGAAGTCTATTTTAATATATAGAAAATATGCATAAAATTATAAAGTATATTTTAACGTCGTTTGAATGTTTTGATTAGCACTTATTTTGTAATTAATTTTGTATCTGATTACCTTTTTTTTTTTAATATTTTAAATGTATTCATGTATATATGTAATTGATTTTTTTTTATTTCGTCATTTAAACATAAATTATAATATACAGCTTTAAATTATTTTTTTATAATTTGAATTAATTATTGCAATGAATTAATGTAAATAGTTATAGTAGAATCTGAATAAATGATATAATACCATTTTTGGCCTCTACAATTTCAATTCGAGCTCGAGGTCAGACCCCACTTTGGATGCCACGTGCTCAGGCAACAGTGTCCAGAAGACGGCGACCCCAGTCAGGTGGTGGTGATGGACGCCAGCCCAGCCACGTTCGACGACGTGGCATACTTCAGAAACTTGACGACCTCTTCACGTCGGATCAAACTTTGTTGACCAACCAAAACATTAACTGCACAAGTCTCTCTATATGCTCAGAATCCGCTCCGTTGGGAGAGACTTTGCTTCTGCCATGGTGAATATGGGAAAGATTGGAGTAATAGCCCCTGTTCTTTGTATGTAAATCTTTGATTCTGATATTGTTTCCTGAGTTACGTACCCCAATTCGATTATTTATGGATAGTTATAGGCCAATAATTACAATCTTGCCATTAATATTAAATTAAGGGTGTGTTTTGTAGGTTGTATAGGATAAGTCTAGATTAATATTGTTAAGATAAATAATATAAATAGTTGTGATAAATTATTGTATTTGGGTGTTTGGTAGATAAGATAAAAATTGTATTATCTGTTATGAGCCACAAGAGTGACCTATATATTTTGTGGACACATAGCCCAGTGCTGAAAGTGGGTCAGAAGCACGAAAATACCGGAAGCACGACAATGCCAGAAGCACGACAATGCAGAAGCACGACTATGCGGAAGCACGACAATGCTAGAAGCACGACAATGCGGAAGCACGAGAAAATTTTCTATAAATAGGCTCGTTTGTTGAATGAAATAAATACGATTTCCTCTGAAAATTTCTACTTTCGCTCATGTTCTAGTTCTTATAGTTTCTATTGCAAACATTTTACAACACGTTATCAGCACGAGTTTTACTCAAGAAGATAGGAGAAATTGAGTTGATATTCATTTCCCCACTTCTCTCTTTTCCCTGAAGGAAATGACGGGTATTGAAAATAAAAAGTCTCAAATATTAGATATTACCGGCAGTAATTATCTTAAATGGTGTGTTGATATTAAACTACACCTTTGAGATACGTCTCTTATTGAAAGATTGAGTATTACTGATATAGAGCAGCCAAACAAAAGGGACGAGGCAAATGCATTGATATTCATTCGCCACCATCTTTCGGAGGATCTCAAAAATGAGTATGTACAAATTGAAAGACCATGTGAAATATGGGAAAGACTCAAAGAGAGATTCGACCACACCAGAAGTGTGATACTGCCACAAGCGTAATACGAATGGCAACAATTGATGTTACAAGATTATGTTTCTGTTGCTGATTACAACTCAAAGTTGTTTAATATCGAATCTTGACTTGCTTTTTGCGGAACAAAATTAGCAGAATATTACAAGTTAGTGACAACTTTCTCTACTATGCATGTCTCAAATATGGTACTCCAGCAGCAGTACCGACAAAGACAATTTAAAATATATCATGAGTTGATTTCGATCCTGCTTACAACTGAGAAAACTAATGAGTTACTCTTGAGAAATCATGATTTACATCCTACTGGATCTGAAGATGTGCCTGAAGCACATGCCAATTCTAGCGAGTTATGGGACGATCTAGAGCTCATGAGTACAAACCCAGTCGCGGGGCTTATAGGGGTAGACATGGTGGTCCTCGAAGACATGACCAGAATTATTCTAGAAATAACAATTATCAAGTTAAACAAGCTTAGTCTACTAAGAAAAATCAAAATCGGGCTAATATGACTGTAAGGGAATATGATGAAAGTACTTGTTATAAATGTGGGATGACTGGACATTGGTCAAGAAGCTGTCGTACTGCCCCACACTTGGTAGAATTATATCAGGCCTCGAAAAATGGTAGAGGAAAAGGCATTCGAGCACATGTGACTGAGGTCGTTGAGCCACTTGCTATTGTGGAGGCCAGTACATCTGAACCTGTACAAGATCAAATCCCTACTCAGGACAGAAAATCATTAGATGTACCAAATTTTCTGGAAGAACCTGATGTTGAGGCACAAGATTATGATTGGTGGAAGATTGTTCAAACTTGAGTCTGCTTTGTTAAAAATATAATATAATCTTGTACATATCCATTGTACACATCATGTTTGTAACTCCATCGGAATGTGTGTACTCCCGAGGTTGAGATCGTTTTGTCTTAATGCCATGTAAATAGTTATCCAACTCGAATGACACATTCCCGAGCCTAAGTTAATGTAAATAATGTTTGTTTTTATGTATAAATTTATATTTGAATATAATTTCATTACTAAATATTGTTTTAATGTTTGGAAACAAGACACAAATGAAAAACGTTGAAAAGGAAACCTATTGTCTACTTGATAGTGCAACGACATACACAATATTATCTAACAAGAAATATTTCTCAAGTATGACTATGTGTAAAATACAAGTCAAAACCGTATCTGGTTCCGCAAAAATTATAGATGGCTATGGTAATGCAACGATTATGTTACCAAATGGTGCCATCTTGCATATTGAGAATGCGTTATTATCCAGAAGATCAAAAAGAAACTTGTTAGGTTTCAAAGATGTACGCCAGAATGGCTATCATTTAGAAACACTGATTAGTGACAAAGAGTTTCTTGGCATCACATCTTTTAAGATGCGCAAAAAGGCTACCCATGAAAATTCGAAACAACGACATCTGGCTTATATTATGCTCCAATTCGAGCTATTGAATCATATGCTACCGTGCCTGGGATATTAGTGAATCCAGACATGTTTGGATTATGGCATGACCGTTTAAGGCACACTGGTACTACAATGATTCACAAAATTGCAGAACATACTAGAGGCATCATCTGAAAGATACAAAAATATTGATGTCAAAGGACTACTTTTGCGAATCATGTTCACAAGGAAAACTCATTCTGAAACCATCCATGGAGAAAGTTGGTTATGAATCACCATCATTTTTACAATGTATCCACGAGGACATATGTGGACCAATACACCCTGCAAGTGGACCATTTAGGTACTTCATGGTCTTAATAGACGCATCCAGTATGTGGTCTCATGTGTGCTTATTGTCCTCCCGTAATGTTGCCTTTGCACGTTTATTAGCACAAATCATTAAATTCAGGGCACATTTCTCAGACCGTCCAATAAAACATAAGGATGTACAATGCAGGGGAATTTACGTTAAAAAGTTTTGATGAATATTGTATGGTACTGGGGATTAATGTTGAACACCATGTGGCTTATGTCCATACTCATAATGGATTGGCAGAGTCATTGATTAAAAGAATCCAAGTTGTTGCT
Organism: Orobanche coerulescens; assembly: GCA_033398695.1. Classification (NCBI taxonomy): domain Eukaryota; kingdom Viridiplantae; phylum Streptophyta; class Magnoliopsida; order Lamiales; family Orobanchaceae; genus Orobanche; species Orobanche coerulescens. The sequence continues at coordinate 13,129,965 of CM065803.1, forward strand.
CGAACATTGTTAATGCGATCAAACTCCAGACTGAAGCATGGGGTCATGAAATACTACATGCGTCAATGCTTATTAAATTACGCCCCACTGCTTATCGTGTACAACCCCCTATGCAAATAACTCTTAGCTTCGAGCCAGACATTTCCCATCTACGCATATTTGGATGTGTTGTTCAAGTTCCTATACCATTTCCTCAAAGGACAAAAATGGGTCCTTAACGCCGACTTGACATATATGTTGGTTTGATTCCCCATCAATCATTAGGTATTTGGAAACAATGACAGGTGGTTTATTTACAGTTAGATTTGCATATTGTCATTTTGATGAAACAATATTTCTCTCAATCAGTAGGGATAAGGTTATGAATAATAATATTCAGCAAAAACCAGTCGAGAGTTTCTCTTGGTATGAACAATGTTTATCCCACTTAGACCCACGTACTTTGCAATGTGAGAATGAAGTAAGGAGAATAATTTATTTACAAGATATTGCTAATAGACTTCGTGATGCATTCACTGATGCCAGTAAAGTCATAAAATCTCACATTCCAGCTATAAATGCACCAGCAAGGATCGTCGTTCCAAAAGAACAAACAAAAATAGATTTGGTGCATAAAAAATGTGGTCGACCCATTGGATCGAGAGACATAATTCTTCAAAAATGAAGGGGGAGAACTGGAGAATCAACTGATCAAACAAAAATAGTTAAAGATACTCCAAATGAATCTGCAGAGCCCAATGCTCCAATAGAGATTGTTAGAAAATTGCAAACTTGGAAAATATTGAAAATCCTACAAGTTATTGCAGTGAAACATTGAGTCGAAATGAAATGATCATTGACGATATTTTTGCATTCTCAGTAGCTCAAGAAATAACAAATAATGATTACGATTGTGAACCACGCTCCATAATAGAATGCCAACAGATGCACGACTGGCATAAATGGGAAGACGCAATAAAGTCTGAATTAGCTTCCTTAAAAAAACGCAACGTGTTCGGACCAATCATTCGAACCCCAAATAATATAAAACCAGTGGGATATAAATGAGTTTTTGTTCGTAAAAGAAATGAGAAAGATGAAATTGTGAGATATAAAGCTCGACTTGTATCTCAAGGTTTTTTAGATTACGACGAGACATATTCACCAGTAATGGACACAATCACTTTTTGTTTCTCATCAGTATGGTTGTCCATGAGAGCTTAGAATTTCGTTTAGTGGATGTCGTAACTACATACCTATATGGTTCACTAGATGCGAATATATATATATATATATATATATATGAAAATTCCTGAAGGATTTAAATGCCTATAACCGACATCCCTCGCGAATCGCACTCAATAAAACTACAGAGATCATTGTATGGTTTAAAGCAACCCGGACGCATGTGGTATCATAGACTAAGTGAATACCTTATAAAAAAAGGTTACAAGAATGATCCAATTTGTCAGTGTGTGCTTATAAAAAGCAATCACCGGATTTGCTATTATTGCTGTTTATGTGGATGACATGAATCTGGTTGGTACTCCTGAAGAGTTAGCTAGTGCTGCTAAATATCTCAAGAAAAAATTTGAGGTCAAAGACCTTGGAAAAACTAAGCTTTGCCTTGGTCTCGAATTAGATCATGGAAATGGTGGAATACTTACCTACCAATCTGCTTATACTACTGCTCAAACGATTTAATATGGACAAGACTCACCCTTAGAGCACTCCAATGGTTATCCGCAGTTTAGACATAGAAAGAGATCCATTCAGACTAAAACAACCTAACGAAGATATACTTGGCCCAGAAGTACCATATCTTAATGCTATTGGAGCATTAATGTATCTAGCCCAATGTACTAGACCAGATATCGCTTTTGCTGTAAACGTACTCGCACAGTTCCAATCCAACACGAAGGTACTGGAATGGAATTAAACAAATTTTACGTTACCTTCATGCTCTACAAATATGGGTTTATTATATTCAAAGCAAATCTCGAACCCAGGGTTAGTTGGTTATACTAATGCAGGATATAGGTCTGGCCCACATAAAGCCTGCTCACAAACTGGTTATGTATTTTGCTACAACGGAACAGCAATTTCATGGAGATCCACTAAGCAGACATTAGTGGCTACCTCATCCTTGCGCTTTATGAAGCTGCGCGAGAGTGTATTTGGCTGAGGTCAGTTATAGCACATATTCAAAATACTTGCCAACTAAAACCAGTTACAGACAGTCCTACTGTTATCTATGAGGATAATGAGCTTGTATAAATCAAGTAAGAGGCAGATACATAAAGGGGGATAAAGCTAAACATATTTCTCAAAAATTTTCCATACCCATGAACTCCTAAAAGATGGAGAAATAGATATTCAACAGATCCGCTCGAGTCAAAATCTTGCTGATTTACTTACTAATCATTGCAGACATCTATATAATTAGTATATCATATTGGTATGCGTAGAACTACAGACAAGCAATGTTAAAAACTTCTATAGCAGTATTGCTTATTTGAGGGGGAGTGAAATTATGATCATATGTATGTCAATGTTTGTATGTGATCAAATTAAGAATAACAATAACAAGAATGTGTCCAAGGGGGAGTTTTATGAGCCACAAGAGTGATCTATGTATTTTTTGGACAGACAGCCCATTGCTAAAAGTGGGTCAGAAGCACGACAATATGAAAGCACGACAATGCCTGAAGCACGATAATGCAGAAGCACGAAAATGCTAGAAGCACGACAATACGAAAGTAAGACAATGCAAGAAGCACGACAATGCGGAAGCACGACAATGCCAACAGCATGATAATGCAGAAGCAGGACAATGCGGAAGCACAAGAAAATATTCTATAAATAAGCTCATTTGTTGAACGAAATAAATACGATTTCCTCTGAGAATTTTTACTTTCGCTTATGTTCTAGTTCTTGTAGTTTCTATTACAAATATTTCACAACATCAAGGTTTGTTGTTTGGTATTCTATACAAGACTCTAGATTAATGTTGAATCTTCCATTTCTAACCCTACCCTATTTTATAAATTATACAAAGAAACCAATCATATATATTTTATATATATATATATATTAATCACTCTCTCTATCCCGACTTCCCCCTCTCTCCTCCTTCCTCTCTCTACCCACGCCTGTAAATATGCCACCACCACCATCTCCATTCTCCGCTCTTCTACTTCCACTTTGAGCTTAAATTTTGGAGCACTTCTATATTTGTCATTGTATTTTCTGAATCTCCACTGATGATAGCCGATCCGCCTTGGCAACCACTCATACACTCCCGCAAGCTCAACCATATCGGTTCGGGGGACTAAAATACAAAAGTGCCAGTTTTCGGATAGATCGATCGAGCAGGGATGACAAGGAGGACCGACCGAGTAAATACCAAATATGCCCCAAGATCCCGTTATGACATGACCGGGCAAAGCAGTTAGAGACTGGAGGCCGACCTCGGAACCGACCACACAACGGATAAGTATCAGAAAATGCATGTGGAGCAGGCATACATGACAGTTAATGTGATCTGTCACCCCTCTTCTCAAAGCAACCCCCAAATAACGTCACGTGTCTAAGACATTCTCTTCTTCTGATAAGTATTTGGATGTATCTCAGACATTATCCAACTGTCAGTCTTCTGATTGGCCAAGACCTTCTATATATAGAAGGAATGTATGATAGAGAAGGACTTTTGAAAAAAGAGTGCCAAAAAAAATTAGACATATACTGTAATATATAAAACTGTCAGAGACCCGCTAAAAACGTTAGCTCGGCTCTCAATCCAAATACGAGAATAAATAAAAATCTACACTCTAGTCCAGTTGGCTTTTCGTTACTACATGGCTTCGATTAATACGTTCCAAATCAGCACACGTCTTATTGACCAGATCAGACATCAACAAATTGGAGCTAGAAGGAGAGGCCCTCGCTGCCCACATATACATACGTTTTCGCCTGAATCTTAAAAAGAATGTGCCCATATAATCATATCGCATGAAAGTTCCAAGCACCATCAGCCCGCCACGAAGGAAGAAAACCTGGTCAAGGTGGCGGAATGCTTTAAGCACCCCGCGTTCATTCAGGGAATGAATGCCCTCATGGCGCGGGTCACCGAAAGCCGAAATCTCCAGAGGTCCGAGGACCAGACTGAGGCCCAATATCGGACAACCCGTTCGACTTCCCCTAGGCGGGACCAGAAGAGAGCCGTCTCTCGAGTTGCCGATGAGAAGGCAGTAGGCCATGGTGAAAGCCCTCACCCGTCTCGGAAAAGTCGAACCTCTCTCTATATCGGTTTTTGATCGACTAAGGAGTGGGATGAGAATGGAAAAGATAGCAGCGGCTCGAACCATTCAGAGTCAGGACCACAAGGAAGTTAAGGCTCCCCGTCAATCCCGAGTCCCAGCGCAAATACCACCACAAACTCCGTGAAACAACTCGAGTGAGATCGAGTTCCTCAAAAAACACCTCATAGAGCTTCAGAATAAGCAACTCCAGCCATCCCTAAGTTCCGAATGGCTCAACAGCCAGGAGAGCCCCCTTGTCCCCAGTATTTTGGCGGAGCCTTTCCCGAAAAAGTTGAAGGTCCCCCAAATTCCATTATATAATGGGGAGACCGACCCAATGCCCATATCAGGCATTATATTTCATGGATGGACCTATACGGGTCCCGTGATGCATTCTGGTGCCGTATGTTCTCCCTAACTCTAGGGGAGAGGGCTCAAGGTGGTACCGCTCGCTGCCCCATCATTCTGTCCAGACATGGGCTCAGCTCAGTACGGCGTTCTGATCTTACTTTATGGGATCTCTAGTGCGCATCGCCCCGCGCTCCTCCATCACCTCCATCGTGCAGGGACCTAATGAATCCCTCAAGGATTATGTATCCCGTTTCAATAATCAGATATTGAAAATGGAGCCCATATCTGATGACGCACTGGCCATAATCTCTCAAGCCGGCCTTCTACAATATTTGTTCTTCCGCTGGAGGGTGTGCCAGAACACCCCCCGCACATACCAGGAGTTCTTGGAGCGCGCCAACTCCCATATCGCCGTCGAGGAGGCTATGCCGGCCCCAGTCTTAGTCATGCCCGCAGATCCGAAAGGATCGGACAAAAAGAAAGAGGACAGGTACGACTCCATAGAGGCCCTCCAAGAACCTCGTCGGGAGAATAAGGGGGTCGGCTCTTCTGCAACCACCACGAAAACCCAGAATTTCAGGGAGCAAAGTACCGAGCTCATGACCAACTATGCCGAAATATATTTAGTAGGGGCCGCGTCCATGTTCGACCAAATTAAGAACAATGATTTGCTCCCGGTTCCCCGTCTGATCTACAAAGATCCGAAGGAAATGGATCAGACCCGTTTCTGCAAATATCATGGATCGGCAGGTCACAATACAGAGCAGTGTCGTGACCTCGTCGCAACCTTAATTGCGGTATGCAATGATATTGGGTTGAGGCGATTTACTCGGAACCCCATCCGGAGTCGCCAAGACCGGGCTGACCCGGCCAAAGGAAGGAACGATCAGGTGCCTCCACCCCCTAAGTCTCCCCAGGAAATACTCACTATACAATCATCGGTCGAAGCGGCAATGGAATGCCTCAATTCGAGAGGCTACCACCTCCTTGCAGCGGATTGAATGCCTGTGAGGAGGTTCTCTATCGGTGGTGAAAGAAGCCTCCAAAAACCCCCAACTTGCCATTACTTTAGATGAAACTAATGTTGATGGCCTAGACCATCATCATTCCGATGCCCTCATCATCACTCTACCGATGATGGGAATCTCGGTACACCGAGTATTCATCGACTAGAGGGCCTATGCCAGCATCATCTACCTCCACACGCTGTGCAGAATGAAGGAAGACCAATCTTACATCCGGTCGTGCAAAGAGGATATTCACGGTTTCGCTAACTGTCGGATCACGCCATTGGGGGAAATTGATTTGGCTTTGGAGTTTGGCCAGGGGACGATCCGTAAGACAAAGATCACGACTTTCCAGATCATTGATGTTCACATCGATTATCACGCTATTATAGGCCGACCTGTGATGTCAAGGTTGAGGTCCATCCAATCTACTTATCATTTGTGCATGAAATTCCCCACGCCAGAAGGTGTTGGGGTACATCGGGGTGATCAAGGCGCAGCCCGGGAATGCAACCTCAGCATCCGGGCTTGAGAAATAAACGCCTTGGAGGGTTTCTCCAGAGGACCAGGACCAAACAAATCCGAGCAAGGGGAGCACCGGGAGGAATCTGAAATGGAAGATCCAGGGACCATTCAAGCCTCCAAAACGTGGACCAGCTCGGATATGGACCGGGCGCGTACACCCGGCAATGAGCATACTGTCGAGGAAGATCCTATCGACCCACGAATGCAGAAGCCAAAGAGGAAAGTTCACCTTGCTGAACCAGTAGAGAAATTGGACTTGATCAGCATGGATGACGCTAGCCCCTCGAGACAACTCAGGTTCGGCCATAACCTGCAAGAACTGTTCCGATCCAAGCTAATATCCCACCTTAGACAAAATGTTGATGTCTTCGCATGGACCCATTCTGAAATGCAGGGAATCAATCCGGAACATGCCTGCCACTTTCTAAACCTTGACTCCAGCACCAAGCCAGCCATACAGAAGCGAAGAAAGTTGGGGCCCCTGAGGCAGCAAGGACTGGAAGAAGGAGTGGTTAAGTTGATTGATCATAAATTCATCCGGGAGGCCAGATACCCGATCTGGATGGCCAATCATGTCTTAGTAAGAAAGCTGATCGGGTTATGACGGCTCTGTATCGACTTCTACGATCTGAATAAAGCAGCCTGTCCAAAAGATAGCTACCCGCTGCCCCACATCAACTACATGGTCGACGCGACGGACGACCACGAGCTGATAAGTTTCATGGACACATACTACGGATACAACCAGATCAGGATGTGTCCTTCTGACGAGGAGAACACTTCATTCTACTCATCCCGAGGCCTACACTGCTACCGTATGATGTCTTTCGGACTCAAGAATGCCGGTTCTACCTATCAATGCTTGGTAAACAAAATGTTCGGTAATTTGATAGGTCATACGATGGAGTATATGTAGTGACATGCTTGTAAAATCCTTATATTCTGTCGACCATGTAAAGGACCTTAATGAAATGTTTACGGTTTTGCGTGAGTACAATATGATGTTAAACCCAAAGAAATATTCGTTTGGGATCAGTTAAGGGAAGTTCCTCGGCTACATGGTAAGCCAAAGAGGAATTGAAGCTAATCCCGATAAAATTAAGGCAGTGACCGAACTTGTTCCGCCAAATTGGGTTAAAAAAGTTCAGAGCCTCATAGGCTGACTAGTGGCACTAAGAGGTTGTTTACTTTTTTTCCATTAATATCTGAATGGATTAAGTTGTCTGAGTGGATTAATCTGTCTGATTTAAAAAAATATCCTATTGTTTCTTTTTTTTCTGAATGAACTATCTGAATGACAGAAATGACCATTTTACCCCTCAATATGAATTAAGTCCTTTTTTATAAAGGACGGATTGAGCATTTTAGTTTATATAATCAATTTAAATTATATGACATAATATTTATTTTAATTTATATTATAATATATATTCATAAATCATATTATAATTTTCAGGTATATTTAAATAATCAGACAATATTTTATAAATATATTAAGTTATATTTTAATATATATATATATATAGTTATATTAATTTTTTAATAGTCAATATAAAAAAATCAATTTAAATAATATAACATAATATATAATAATTTATATTATAATATATATATTCATAAATTATATTATAATTTTCAGATATATTTAAATAATCAGACAATATTTTTATAAATACATTAAGTTATATTTTAATATATATAGTTAAATTAATCTTTTAATAGTCAATATAAAAAATCAATTTAAATAATATAACATAATATATATTTTAATTTATATTATAATATATATTCATAAATTATATTATAATTTTCAGATATATTTAAATAATTAGACAATAGTTTTATAAATATATTAAGTTATATTTTAATATATAGTTATATTATTTTTTTAATAGTCAATATAAAAAAATCAATTTATATAATATAACATAATATATATTTTAATTTATATTATAATATATATTCATAAATCATATTATAATTTTTAGGTATATGTAAATAATCAGACAATATTTTTATAAATATATTAAGTTATATTTTATTATATATAGTTATATTAATTTTTTAATAGTCAATATAAAAAAAATCAATTTATATAATATATATTTTAATTTATATTATAATATATTTATATTCATAAATCATATTATAATTTTAAGGTATATTTAAATAATCAGACAATATTTTTTATAAATATATTAAGTTATATTTTAATATATATAGTTATATTATTTTTTTTATCAATAAATAGCTTATATTTTATGAATTTTAAATGTATAATATTAATATATATTTTAAATTTATATTATATATACTCAATTATAATTAAGATTATATGATAATTTATACTATATATACTCAATTCTTTTATTATTAAAGAGGGTAATTTTGGTATATTGAAGTATTTGTCTTAATGGTAAGGACACCCCAAAAGTTGCTTAATGAAAAAGACATTATTAAGATCATTAAGTAGAAAGTAAACAACAAAATATAGCTGATCGATTAAGCTGATTAAGCATTAAGCTGATTAAGTAAAAAGTAAACAGGCCCTAAGTCGTTTTATCTCTCGCTTAACAGACAAATGCAAACCTTTCTTCGAAGCGATAAAAAAGAACAAGGATTTCCAATGGACCAACCCGTGTCAGAAGGCCTTTGAGGCGATCAAGGAAGTCCTGACAGAAGCGTCGATCTTACAACAGTCGGCCCGCAAAGAGCCTCTCTATTTATATCTTGCTGTGTCCGACTCTACCATCAGCGCTGCCCTCATTCGGACAGAAGATTCGATTCAGCATCTGCTCTACTATGTCAGCTAGGCCATTCACGATGCCGAGCACCGGTACACTCCTATAGAAAAATTGGCATATGCATTCATAATGGCATCCCATAAGTTGAGGCCCTACTTCCTCGAACATCGGGTAGTCGTCTTAACGAGATATCCTCTAAAACAAATCATGCACCGATTAGACGTCTCTGGTCGGATGATTAAGTGGGCCATCGAGCTGGGGCTTTTCGAAAAAGCCTTTGAACCACGAACCGTCACAAAAGGTCAGGTCCTTGCAGATTTCAACGCGGAATTCACACCGACAATCATCCATGAGGCTAATCGATCCGAGAAATGGTCACTCTATGTAGACGGGTCATCGACCGCCGACTGAGCAAGCGCAGGAGTAATGCTAGTCAGTCCCGATCAACAGTTGTTCTATTCGGCTGTTCGTCTAGGCTTCTCGGCCACCAACAATGATGCCGAATCCGAAGCCCTCCTGGCCGGACTAGAAATGGCGACCTCCCTGGGCCTCACTCGCCTCACCGTCTTAAGCGACTCCCAATTGGTAGTTTACCAAATCAAGGGCGATTATGAGGCCAATGAGCCTAAACTAATCAAGTACCTTCGCCTAGCACGATCTCGGCTGCAGGATTTTCGAGGGACTATACAACATATTCCTCAATTGAAAAACATCCAGGCTGACTCCTTAGTGAAATTGACATCCAGCTCCGGGGCCGAGCATATAAACAAGGTCAGCATATGATACCATGCATCGTCGGCCCTGGAAATGGCAGAAGTTCAGACAGCCGGTCAGTCGGAACCACAAGGATGGATGCAGACTATAATTCAATATCTCCAAAACGGCATTCTACCCGCGAACCGAGCTCAGGCATGAACAGTCCAAACTCAGTCCACCCGATTCACCATCCTGGATGGCACTTTATACAAGCGAGGCTATTCGGTACCATTGCTGAGGTGCCTGTCGGAGTCAGAGGCGGACTATGCCCTCAAAGAGGTGCACGAGGGCATATGCGGTAACCACTCCGGCGGCCAGGCGCTTGCCTTTAAGCTGATCCGACAGGGGTATTACTGGTCGAATCTTAAAAAAGATACCATCGCGCTCGTCCAAAAATGCGTCCGGTGCCAAACTTTCGCTCCCCAAATCAGATCCCCCCTGAAACCCTTAATTCCGTTTATGGTATGTGGATGTTCGTAAAATGGGAAATTGATTCAATAGACCCCCTGCCTAAGGGACGCGGGGGCGTACAATACGCTAGATTATTTTACCAAATGGGCGGAGGCCGAACCCATGGCACATACAACCGAACAGAACTCAACTTCATCTAGAAATCCATCATCTGTCGCTTTGGAATACCCCAATCCATCGTACCCGACAATGCAAAACAATTTGACAACAAGAAATTCCGAGCCTTATGCGATGGCTTCCAGATACGAAATAACTTTTCCACCCCATATTATCCTCAATCCAATAGGCAGGTCGAGGCGGTCAATAATATTGAAACAGCAGCTTAAGACACGCCTCGAATAACTCAAGGGGTCATGGCCCGAGGAGCTGCCTGGAGCCTTGTGGACTTACAGAACGACGCACCGAAACGCCAGGGGAAACACCTTTCTCCTTAGCTTCCGGTACCAATGTCATCGTCTCGGTCGATATTAGAGTACCCACCTATCGTGTGGCCTATTTCGAGGAACAAGATAACGACCTGGCCCTCCAAGTGAACCTCGTTGCTAACAAATGTGCCCAAGCTGAATGCAGAATGCTATCTACAAAAGAAGATGCGAGCATTACTATAACTCCAAGGTTCGCCAAAGGAGTTTCCAGGTCGGGGACCTTGTCCAGAAACGGGTATTGGGACCCAATCTGGTGTAATTCCACATTTTTCCTTTTTCCGGTATTTTTCATTTTGGTGTATATTTCGTTTTTAGTGACTCACGTGTAACTGAATTGATATTCGAGAACATTTAATACGGGACTTTTTGTCATTCGAACTTGTTTCGGACTTGTTTTACTCAATTCCGCGTTTCAGGTCATTTTCATCGCTGTTTGGTCCGATTCTCGTGATCGTTGTTCGGAACCGCCGTTTTGGGGTTGCCGTAAATCCATCTTATGCCATTATGGATGTTGTGAGCTTTGTTTGATGGTTCGATCCTGTATCGTGTATTTCGAATAATTGTGTTGTGCATGGCGTACGCTAAGTCTGTAAATTAGCGCATGCTATGGTGGAAATTAGCGCACGTTAAATATGTTGGCAGCGTGCGCTAATCCGGTACTCCAGTAAGGGCATAATGTTTTTGAGGTTCTGGACTCTGGACAGGATTGAACAGATAGCACACGCTACACCGGACTATAGCGCGCGCTATGTAGCTTGTTATCGTACGTTATATACTTGGTAGCGCACGCTATTTTGGCCAGCCAGTTGAGGCAGAATGCTTCTGGACTCTCGAGACGAATAGGTAGTGCACGCTATAGGCCAATAGCGCGCGCTAACAAAGACTAATAGCGCACGTTAATTTCGAGTAGCGCACGCTAATGGGTCAGAACCGAAGGTTCTGGACCAGGGTTGGCTGGTTAGCGCATGCTAACCATAAGTCTTTAGCGCATGATAAATTGTTTGGTTATAAATACCCGAGAGTTGACCTCAGACGCCTCTATTTCTCACTTATTCTTCCTCCTCTGCGGCTGTGAGCGATTTTGGCGATCTGGGGCGATTTTTGAACCTTCAATCATATTGCTATCATCTTCCTTGAATTCCTGGTGTATATTAACAACATCTACTTGTGTTCTTCGTCTTCGATCCAAGGTAACCTCTTAGAACCCTATTTTTGGAGAATTTGGGGGGTTATCGATTTAATGTCCGATTCGTTCTGTGTTGTTGATTAATCCATGATGTATGTGATTAATCTTCGTGGTACTCATGTTTTCCCTACGAGTTCATGGTAAATTTCGTGGTATTTGTGAAATCAAGAGGGCTCAGTTGTGACCCACCCTCGTTGTTGTTTTTGTACGAATTTACATGAATCGTAGGTGGGTTTTCGGGTGTATTCTATTTTCGTACTCGTGTAGAATGGGTTGTGATTGTATTATTCAAATTGTTAGGTTCTGGGTTGTCGGTTCCTAGCGAGCGTAGTTGATTTTCCGTTCTTTTCGTCGTCAATTTCTCAAGGCCAGTATTCTTGTGAAACCCTTATGCTTAATATGGAATGGCAATATTTATGTGTGTGATTTGCTCACTCCGGGAGGGTCCGACGGGGCCTCGGAGGAATCTGTAATCTCGCTCCTGATTCACGAGCTTGTTTGGATAGCCAGTCCGGGAGGGTTCATAGAGGCCTCGGATGGGACCAGTGGTTTAGCCCCGGTGCTAGGCGAGTCATGTGCGTGATTTCTTTTTAACTATGGCTAGTCCGGGAGGGTCCATAGAGGCCTCCGATGGGACCAGTGGTTTAGCCCCGGTCCTAGGCGATTTTCAACTGTGATATTGACTTTTTGTTTTTTGGGAAAAGACATATCTTGATTTTGAAACAAGTTGATGCATGTACTATGAGATGTGTAAGCGAATGGTTTGCTTGTACTAGCATAATTGCTAACCCTTTTGAGACCCGTTTTTGGGGAAATTCATATTATGAATTTTAGGTTGCGTTCAGCCGGTCGAGCGGGCACTGGAGCAGTACGAGGATGCTGGCCAGGGTTGTAGACGTTTGCAAATGAGTTCCTTTATTTTAGTTGTCCATTTCAAACATTTGTTTTCAAACTTGTAAACTGATAGATAGTACACACGAGTACTTAGGCGTTTTGATTTGGAAGATGGATTGTATACTAAATTTTATTTGTGATTTTCGGTGATGTCTGGTTAACTGGTTGTACAGGCATTTTATTTAATTTTCGTCTTGGTGGTGTGCGTTTTCTTGCTAACCGTGCTGATTAGATGAGCGGTATTAATTATTTAGGCTGGTGGATCCCACGTAGGGGTCCACGGCGCTGTAATATACCCTGAATACCTTGGGGGTGTTACATCTGGGACTGCTTAAACCAAAATGGGAGGGGTCGTACAAAATCAGCGAGATCCTTCATAATGGGGCCTCCCGACTGGAGTATCTGATCAGTCGAGAATTGACTTACCCCTGGAATGCAATTTACCTAAAGAATTATTATCAATAAAAAGTTGTGTCGGCACTCTGAATGACCGGCTCCTCCGGCACCATAAGACCGAGCTCACCTCGGCACTCTGAATGATCGTCTCCTCCAGCACCATAAGACCGAGCTCGCCTCGGCACTCTGAATGACCGGCTCCTCCGGCACCATAAGACCAAGCTCGCCTCGGCACTCTGAATGACCGGCTCCTCCAGCAACATAAGACCGAGCTTGCCTCGACATTCTGAATGACCGGCTCCTTCGGCACAATAAGACCGAGCTCGCCTCGACACTATGAATGACCGGCTCCCTCGGCACTAATAAAACCGAGCTCGCCTCGACATAATGAATCAAGAATATCACAGAGACAACAGCAGAACCAACCCGGCCTAAACATCCAAGAGAAAAAAACTAAATAGGTACTATAAACCCAAAAGAAAATCTTATTCATTCAAAAAATTTTTATAGAAATAGCCAGAAAAAGCGAAGGGAAAACAAATGATAAGGGGTCACGCAGGCCATACACGAAATAAACTTAAAAGTAGAAAGCTAAAGCTACTCGGCTCCACCGCCCTGGCCGGACGCATGAAATGACTGCCCTTCACCCTCACCGGGTGCAACCACATCCACAGCCTCGTCGACCTCCATTTGGTCACCAGCGTCTATGGGCTCCACTTGTAGGTTGGACGCTCGACTGCTGATATATGAACGAACCTCCTCAACGGACTTCCCGTCCTTCATCAAATACAGCATTTCATAACATCTGGAGATATAGTTCAGGTTGAGCAGCTCTTCATACTCGGCCGTCTCGTTGCCCCGGCAGCCAGACCCTTGGCGTAGCCCGTAGCTTCGCAAGTATCAACCTGCTCGGTCATGCGTTCGATCCGGGCGCTTGTCTCCTTCAGATAGGCCTCATATTCAGCCCGGATCGCGTCGCACTGCTTGTGCATAGCCTCGATCACCTCGGTCATTTCGAGGGCTTTCTCCTTCCACATGTCAGCCTCACCAGCACGGCTCTCGAAGATCGTCATTTCTCCCTTCAAGGATGATATTTCATCCTTCAGAGACTTGACCAGAGAGGGATAGGCGTGATGCTCCTCCCAAAGGTTTTGGAGCTCGGCCATCATAGACTTGTGCTTCTCAACCAGGGCTTGAAACCCCCCGGCCGCCTTCACATAGGTCCCCAAAGCACACCCGAACTGGGCATTCCCGAACTGAATCTGCTCGGACGGATCCATGTCATTGGTTACCAGCTCCATCTTCGGCGTCCATCCCCGAATGGGAATGTGGCTGGACTCAGCAACGGCCGGTGGAACCCAGTTAAGCATCTCGGTAGTAGGAGTAGCCGCCCGAACATAGTTAAGAAACCAGCACGGCCTCTTCCCCCTCATTCCCGCACAAGGGTCCTCCCGGTCCTTGTTAACTGGAAGGTAATGCCCCCCAGGTAGATGATGGCCTACGTTCCTACCACCCGGCCGATCTGGACATGGCTTGGCATTGGAGGCACTTCAGCAGCAGGATCGGACTCCGCCTTATTGATGCTGGCCTTCGGGTCGATGTCCCTCCTTTTACACTTGGCCCACACATGCCTCCTCCGCTCGGCGGCCTCGGCAGCCAATCTTTCTACACGTTGCGCAGGGGTTTCTCTCCTCCGCGGAGCGGCCTTAACGCGGGATACTGAAAGGCGGGAAAAATCTAGTTAAAAAAAACACTTACCGGACTCAGACATATTCTTAGAGTCGTTGAGTCGGAGACTGGTGGTCCAGGGATTCTCCTTGATAAGAGGTGTGACTTCCTCTACTCAAGTGGAAGTCCCAGAAGGCTCTCGACTCGGTCGACGAACTCAGAAGACGTCTTCTCGGCTGGAATACGATCTGCACAAAAAACAAATGATGAGCGTTAGCCAAAAAAGACGAACAAATCCGTGATTCGAATACTTACGGATTTTAGAAATGAAATTCTCTGGGACCCTCAACCGACCATCCACAACACCGGGCCCATCACCTTCCACCGGGTTCATCCAATCCCTCCCGATGAAGAACCACTGCTCTTTTCAGCTGTGGATGGTCTCCGTCACATCCACCACTTCCTTTTGCATTGCATGTCGGGCCGTCAGATAGAACCAACCCAACTCGGTCCTACCGACCAACTTCCAAATGAAGAGGCTGTTGAATTCCTCAAAAGTTGGTTGGGGCCACCTCTTCCGATTGAAGAGGATAAAAAACCCGACATTAGGATGAACCTGGGCAATCAGAAGGCTCCACCGCCTCAAAAACCGGGCCACGACAAGGGGAAGGGGAAACCTCAGCCCCGCCAGCAGCGAATGGTAGTATACGCCCGTGCAACCGATGGGCGGCTAATGCGGCCTCTCTTCGGGATGCGGAACAAACATCCACACCGCCGCCGGAATCTTGAACCTCTGCCGCCATGCCCCCAATTGCTCCACCATCACGACGCTGCGAATCGATGCCGAATCCCACGCCACCTCCTCTGAGGCACCCCCCTCACCTTCCTCCTCCACTGAAGACGCCACTGCCTCCACCTCCGAAGATCTCGGTGATTCTCCTGACTCTCCACTGCCATCTTTGTCACTCCAATTCACTGGCGTGGCCCCAAGGGTCATATCCACGACCCCCATTCTGTCTGGCAATACTATCAACTCCACCGTCCTCTCATCACCCCGGTCGGACATGGCTAAGGATAAGAAAAAAAAACATAACAAAAGAAACTAACCGGAATCCTTTTCGTTCTTTGCAAAAATTTGGAAAAATGGCGAAAGTAAAGAAGTAGAAGAAGAAATGTGAGAGGACACCTTTATTTATAGGGGGAAGTAGGCATTAAATTCCTAGTGCGTGGCCCCTTCGATTCACACTGAGCCGTCGTGGATTAAGGGCGCATGGAAGGCGCCAGCAAATCAAATCCTGTCATACGTGTAATACACGTACTTTTTATTGATTGTTTGACCTTGCCGTTATTCCTATTTTTGTCGCTCTGTAAACACTTTGAGATGTTGTCGTTGTCGATTTGGATTTTCGTAACTTTTTGGAACATGATCATGTTAATTGGACTTTTCGGCAGTATTATGGGACAGGCAGATAGCACGCGCTAGGCTTAGGCTAATGCACGCTATTTCTATTTGAGTAGCGCACACTAGCTTTGAGCCATAGGACACGCTAACGGTCCAGGCTTGGCATAGACAGTAGCTAATTCTGCTCTCTAGCCTTGCAGTTAGCGCATGCTAGGAGTTCGCTAGCGCACACTATCGTGGTCAGTAGCGCGCGCTAACATCGTCCGTAGCGCACGCTAACATGCTGGGTCGGCAGAGACAGTGAGGTTTTCCTACCTTCTGGACTATCATGTAACGTACGCTAGGTGGCAGTTAGCGCATGCTATATGTGTTGTGTAGCGCGCGCTAGTGCCCAGTCGTAACATACGCTATCGCAGTTGGGCAGTGGATGTAATACCCACGCCTTTTATTTTATTTAATTTGGTTGTCGTGTGGTTACCGATATATTTATTATTTTATTTCTAATAGCTGAGCATTCTCTTGAATTATTTTTTGAATGATATTTACCTTTTTGTGTGGTCGTTAATTATTAAATGTAGCCTCTGCATCGTACGTCTCGTCCCGTTGGCGTGTCGAGAATTAAATTTGATTTTAATTCACATTTTTAGAAGAATTATACCTAAATTAGTGGTTGATATCAATTATGATATTTTGGGGCCTTTCAAACACTATTAACCTAATTTATGTTTCCCTAAGCCCATTTTAAAGTTGAGCTAATTGGCCCACCACCAACACCTCCCAACTTATCTGTATAGTAGTTCGAGAAGGAGGGTTTTTTTCATTATTTTTCCTCTTCCTTTTTCTGCTTTGCACTTTGCTCTCTCTCCCAACAATAAATTCATCTTTTTCATTCACCTCGGCGGCCGATTCGGAACTTCTCTTCCTCCTTCATGGCAGCGATGAACGATGGAGGTATAGGATGGATTTTCGACGGGACTTAGTTGCTCAGGCCAGGGACATGAATGGTCGCGGGGGTGAGGACCATCGACCGTTGTAGTACGCGGTGGCTCGGGGAGGGTTTCCGGCGGTGGCGACATGAGTCAGGACTATAATGGCCGTGAATTTCTGGCGTGAATCTGGCCAGGTTGAGTCGGCTCTGATTCCATCGGGACCAGTGGTTGTCGAATTTCTATCCGACCAGTTTTTGGACGATTGGCGATGATGGCTCTAGAATTGGAAATAACCGATTGTGTTTCCGGCGTTGACTTAGGTGCCTCCAGTCGTGGCCAGAACTGATATAGGAAGCGATGGCGGGAGTTGGATTTCCGATCGGTTTGTGTGTAGGTGCAGTGGGTGTTGGTGTGTCTTTGTGTGCATACCCGTGTATGTCAGTTGTGTGTGTGTGTGTATGTAAGTATAAGTGTGTGTGAAGTTGTATATGTGCGGGTGTGTGCAGCGTGTGTATGTGTGTGTCTGGGTTGTGTGTGTGTGAGTTATTTGTATGTGTAGCATATTTGTGTGTGTGCTATATATATATATATATATATATATATATATATATATTGTGTGGGTGTGTGTCCGTGTTTGTGTGTTTTTGTGTGTGCGTGAGCATGTATGTACCGTGTGTGTGTGAGCGCTATATATATATATATATATATATATGTGTGTGTGTGTGTGTGTGTGTGTTTGTGTGTGTGTGTGTGTGTGCGCGTGTGTCTATGTGTTTGTTTGGAAATTGTAGACGGGGAAGATGTAGATGTAGTCGTGGATGAAAGTCTTGATAAAATTGGTCAACGTGGAGAATGGTGTAATTAGACCTACAGAGTGAGATCGACTTCGGAATTCATATTTGCGGCGATCATTCAGGAATTTGAATTGTAATTCCCATTATTTGTTAAATCGAGATATTGATCCGGGTTGATTATCGTTGGTCATTTGATTCGATCGATTAA